>BTCW01000010.1:55628920-56260740 GCA_033239725.1 Echinochloa phyllopogon
GAGTATGGGAAGAGAGAGACAATCACGGGGGGCCAGTAAAACACGTGGGCCACCTTCCTGGGCCAAACCGGTCAGACCGGTTTGTGAAACCGGTCAGACCGGTTCCTCCCAGGAAGTTGTGTCTGGTCAGGAAGCCCGGATCTTCCGAGGATTGTCAGATCTTCCGATGAAAGTCGGATCTTCCGGTTCAGAAACAACTCGAGACCGAACTGCTCGGAACTTCTTGTCGGATCTTCCGACCCAAGGTCGGATCTTGCTTCAAACATGTTCCAAAATTTGTTCCCTTGATCTGAGAAGATATTATGATGAAATTTGTCCTTCAAAAATCCAAGAATTTCCACAGAAAAGTTCACACAGCTTCCTGGGCCCAAACCATTCAGACCGGTTTGGGAAACCGGTCAGACCGGTTGCTCCCTATCGGCTGAGACTAGTCTGAAATGGTGGAAATTTAGCTCCAAAAACTTGTCGACTTGATCTGAGAGTGTATGTGATAGGCATTGAAACGAACCGGGTTCTCAACGACGAGAATCCGACTCCCTGTACCCTCGAGATAGTCCCAGGAATAGCAGCTATCTCGTACAGAACTCATCTCAGTCGAATATCACATCCATACAACGATAAAAGATCCAATACATGACATATAAAACATAGCGCCTGGTACAAGCCCTCTGGGCTAAATCGACAATAAGAAACAGCTGCGCAGCGGTAGCTAAAACATCAGGGACCACTCCTCCACAGGCATCCTTGAGCATAACGTGCACCCTTCAATCGTACCACCCATCCTGGTTGAACTCGTGGTCGGGGTCTTCACCTGAGAACCCAAAGTCTATCCCCAAGGAAATGGGACAGGTCCACGTCACCAACTATAACATGAAGCAAGCTTTAAAGTGGCCTATTCTAAGGTATAGAAATAATCAAGGTTTGAGTCAAGGTTTTCTTATGCGAGCAGCAGCAATAACCCAAATTCATCTCACCTCCATCTCCTTCCCTCACATGCACATCCACTCCCCAAATCCAACCGTCAGCCTCACATTCCCATCGGGCTCGTCCTGCCACAGCAGGTTCCCGCAAACATCATCCACCAACGCCTTTCGCTCACTAGTCGACTCGGTGAGCTCCCTCCCCACCTTGTCTCATCAGCAACGCTGGACCAATCTCTCATAACCCAAATCAAAGGATGAGGTAAGAAAGCAGATTCCCATGCTAGTCGGAACTTATCAGAAGCGGGTCGTCCGTAACCGTGGACACGGCTATACGTATAGTTTACACTCTGCAGAGGTGGCACTCCAGGAATCCATCCGGGCTGCAAGGCTAGTCCGCAACCAACCTGAGACACAGCCCATAGCAAAGACCCTAAACAGTAACGGCGCCAATCCTGTCTCCCTGGGCTCGGGAAACATCTGATCTAACATCTGCCCCAGGGATGTGAAACCTTCCCACCGGGGCCAGTCGGGGGCCGTGGTAAATCAGGGAGACTACGCCGCAACGAGTCCCCCCACACATATCAAGCTCGATCCTCCTACAGTCTCGGCACCGCACTAGAGTAGGCTTGCTGAAACCCTCCCCATACTCGGTAGATGGTGAGCACGGTATTCCCACGTCCAAAGTTGGAACTCGACTCGGTCCTTAATTGTCGGTAAAGCGAGTATCAGCGTCATAAGCGATCCGCCGCAACGGTCCGCAATCGGCACCCATAACAGGTATTGCCGCCCAAACTCCTCAAATAACCCGAGTATCCATCAACCATGTACCCGCAACAGGTACCCCATAGGGACTGCCCGAGTGCAGTCCCCAAGCACCCCGATCAAACGATCGAGTTGTTATTACTCGCTTACACCGCCTAGCTGCACTACTCCTCCCATACCACCCACAACTCATGCCAAGAGGTTCAATTCAAAACCAACCCAACACATGCATAGCATAGCATATTTCATAAAGTGAGTAGTAGGTAACAAGGTAACAGGATATTAACAAAGGCAGTGCAGGTTTATCATGCGAGTAAAGTAAAGCGCTTGCATACTAGTTGCATGTCTAATAGGTATTTCAGAGAATGGCTGGGCGTGAACCTGGGCAAAAGTCTTCGTCTTCGTCAAAGCAGTTGTCGTAGTGGTCTGGCTCCTCCTGACTCTCCGGAACTCCTAGGGTTGCGGAAAGAAAAATAAGACACGACTACTAGCAAGGAAACACCAAAACAGCGATGAAAGAAGTCCTAACGCGTAGGTCATGATTTTAGAAAAAAATAGAAACTGGTTTCATATTTTTCTGAGCTACGGTTGATTTATTATGAATTTTTCAAGTTTAAATCATTTTCTGAAAATATTAAATAATTTCCGAATAAGGAAACAGACAGAAATTAGCCTGCTGACGTCAGTATGATGTCATGCTGACGTCAGCAGTGGGGTCCGCCTAGGATGACGTCAGCAGTGGGCCCTGCTGACGTCATACTGGTCAACGGTCAACGGGTCAACGGTCAACGGTCAGCTCTGGTCAGTGGGACCCAGCGGTCAGTGACACACCGTGTATGACATGTGGGCCCCATTCGTCAGCGTAGTTAAAAGAAAACGAAAAAGATTAAACAATGCTGGGCCGAAACTGGGCCGAAAGATGGATGGGCTCGGTCGACGGCGGGTTGCGGGTGCGACAGTGGCATGACGGGGTCCTGCACAAGATCGTCGGCCACGGCTCGAAGACCGGGTCCCAGAGGGCTAGCATCGGTGGTGCGGCGGCGCTCGGCCGGAGACAGGGGAGAAAGGGGAGAGGCACGGCGGCGGCTCACCTAGGGGCACGTAGTCGATCGCTGCAGCTCGGGGTAGGCTCGCGGTGCTCCTCCGGTGCTCGTGCTCCTCTTCTCGTCCCGGGTCCGGATCCTCTTCGGCGTTCCCACGGGCGGCGGCGACGGCGGCTTCGGCTTGGCGACGAGGACGGCGATTGGCTTCACCACCGTCCGCTCCTGTTCCTCCTCTTCCTTCCCCCAACACCCGGGACGCCTCCCACTCCTCTCACCCTCTCGAATTGGCGACTGGGAAAACCCCAAAGGGGCGGCGGCGGCTCGAGGAGGAAGACGACCGGCGGGTCCGATTTATAGGGCGGCGGCTGCTAGGGTTTGGGCATGGACGGCGAGATGGTTAGGCGGGCCCGCTCGGGCCACGCGTCGCAATCGCGACGGGCCGCGGAGCGCGTCACGGGCGGCTCAGCAGAGAGAGAGAGAGAGAGAGCAGGGCGTCGGCGCAGGGAAGAAGGTGAGGAGGGAGAGAAAGCTGACAGGCGGGACCCGCCTGTCAGTGAGAGAGATGAAGGCGACGCGAAGGCGACGCGGAGGAAGATTGGGCCGCTGCTGGGCCGCAAGGCCGGCTGGGCCGGTTGGCTGGCTGGCTCGGGAAAAGGAATTCGAGGGTGGTTTCCGGACTTTGGCTACGGGTTTCGGCCCAACAGGGTTAGGTTTAGGTTTTAATTAGTTTAGTTAGTATTTGTTTGAATTCAAATCTAGAATTTGAATTCAAACACAATAAAAAGTCCAATAAAACCAAATTAACTCCAAATCACATCTATTTGGTCCTTAGCACTTCAAATTATTTTTAATTTGAATTTAAATTGCCTAGGAATTTAGGAAGAAATTAGAAGACACTCTTATATGTTTGTTGACTTGCACAAAATTCACCAAAATTTTTTTAAATTCACATTTTTGCATTCAACAAATCCTAAGGGAATTTTTAGGGTTGTTACAGGCATGATCTTCAACTTCTCAAGATTTTCCTCAGAAAAGATATGATATCCAATAAAGCCATTTTCTCTTGTTTCTTCCAAGAGATATAGGAAGAGATGGATGAGATAGATAAAGATTTATGGACTTGAGAAAATTTCACTATTTGTGACTAGGCATCAATCAAGCAAGGGTAACTATAGTCACAAATAGATTCACAACGATCAAAAGACCGAAACTCAAATATTTTCACAATTGCACAATCCTATCATGCTAGTTGGGTTTTTTTTTCAAAATCTATCCTATGTCACCCAAAGACATGCACATATATTGAGCACATAATGACATTAACAAATTTAGCTTACACCATTCACCAAGAAAGTGTTAACCAAATATCTAATGGACGCATGGGAGCTTTATATATTTGCAAGTAAATGCACACTCTAGCATAATAGAGCCTAGATGCACAAGGTAAATACTAGTTTATCGAAAACATATCTTTGCCTCTAGTAGAATGTGTTGTGCAAGATTATCAATTTTGTCCATATGAGTTCTCTTGTGACATAATCAATTTGATCAACATAGAGAGAAAACGTTAATGTGCACAACACATGATTTCATAATCAATGACTTTTATAAAAGCATGATAACATGTGCCATTAATTACGAAGCCACACAATATAGACCAAATTCCTTATTTTAGTGCATTTGTGATGATGTGGTTAGAAAGGACTCATATGCACTAGTTTTGAAAGATTAAATCAATTTAAGGAATTTAATGCTATATTACGGTGAGTAGCCAAAACAAAAATTGAGATTAAGATTCATGATAAGGATGGTTATAGGGTTACCGTCATGAATCACAAGGTGAGTTGACAACTCCAATTTTGAGAGAAGTGATCTCTCATTGATGCGAATACAAATTCACTAAAATAAATGTTAGACCCAAAGACACAAATATTGAAATAATCTCCCCCTAAATGTGTGCATCATATGTAGACAATATGAGACATGCACTTTGTCTTGTAAATGACATGGAAGGGATTAATTCAATATTCGGTCAAGTCGCACAATAACTTACTCAAAATGAAATATGCCAAGTAATCATGCCATCAAGAAGAAGTAATATAGATAACATATGCCAGGAGTGAGAAATTCATGAAATGAATTACTTGCGTCTTCATTTCTCACACAAATAGCCGAGTCCCAACTTTCTGAGCCAAACCGGTCAGACCGGTTTCTGCTCGGATCTTCCGATGGATCATCCGGTCGGGAGAAGTTCAACACAGAGCCGCCCGGATCATCTGGTCGGATCTTCCGGCCTAAGTATCGGATCTTGTGTGGTATACCCTGAAAATGATAGAACTTAGCTCTACTAGAGAGCCATTAGACATACCACGTGGCATATGCTTAAATCATTAATTTAAATCTTCATTTCTCATGTTTGTGTTCAAATTGTAACTGTCTGGGCCAAAGCGGTCAGACCGCTTTAGCAAACCGGTCAGACCGGTTTTGCTAGACTTATACCGATTGGCGTGGATTTCCGATGTTTGATGCAAATTTCGTCGGAACATGATCCACTGCAACTTTACACAATATTGCTCGAGATATCATTGGGTATAGAGTATGGAGCAGAAGCAATTTTTCTTGGCTTGCTAGTAGATCATTGAAGATTGTCATTCAAGCCAAGCCACCAATGCATCTCGTAGTCCCTACAAGCTTATCAAGCATGCTTTGGTACCCAACTCATGTTGGGTCCGATGTTGTTAGTCCCAATATGCTTAGGAACCCAAATTGCTCTTGTGCCACTCTTTGGTGCCTTAATCACCTTAGAAGCACAAGAAGCATTTGGAGAGTCCCTAAGCTTCATATGCATAGAAATGGACAATGTCGGGTTTAGTAGTTTTACCATTGGGACAATCTTTACCAACGTGTCCTTTCTCCCGACATGAGTAGCATGTCTTGTGCTTGATGTTGGATGCCTTCTTGAGTTGCTTGGCTGCTGCTGCCAGAAACCGGTCAGACCGCTTTGTGAAAGCGGTCAGACCGCTTTTGGCAGGGCAAGCCGCACTTTGATGTGTTGAGCTCTTGACAGCCACTTCTCCATTGAATTTTGCTTGGGCCTTGAGAAAGCCTTTGTTGAGCTTGATAGAGGGCTTCTCTTGGTGTAGTCCCACCTTACTTGGACATGAAGCAATTGGATGCCCCTTCTCAAGACACCCGAAGCATCTTCTCTTTTCAATGTTTCTTTGCCTTTTGGAGAGTGTTGGCTTGCCTTCTTTCTTAGTGAAGCACTTGGTATGAGCCAACTTTTCACCATTGCCTTGATCTTGGCTTGTGTTGGACTTGACTTGATAAATGCACGAGCTTTGCACGGTTGATCCCTTCTCAAGCTTCTTCACCATGGTCTCACGGTTATCTTGAGAAGGTTGTGCATTGCTTTTGTTCTTAAGCGTTGTTAAGTCCTTTGTGAGCCTTTCCACCTCTTGCTTGAGTTCTTCATTTTCTTTTGCAACAAGGTCGTCACAAGACTCTACACACACTTTATCATACCAAGATTGTTTTGCTTGAGAGCAACATGGGTTAGCACATGATAAGTTATGTTGAATTGGAGAACATGTGCATGTGTGAGATTGAGGTTCAATTGATTTTACCGAAGTGATTATAATCTCATGAGCAATCTCTAACGAAGCATATGATTCTACAAGTTCTTCATGAGAACACAAGAGTTCTTCATGCGTCACTTGTAGCATCTCATGCTTGCTAGCAATTAATTCTAATTTTTGCTTGAGCATTTTGTTTTCTTTTTCTATGGAAGCCATATGAAGAGCATCACAAGCATAATCATCAACAATGGCATCATACTTACAAACCAAAGCGGCGTTTGAGAGTTTGACTTCCTCAAGCTCTTTGATAAGAGATAGGATAGTCTCATCCTTTGAGTTTTCCGCCTTGTCGTCTTCTTTGGACTTGTAATATATGAGTGCCTCATTATTGGAGGATGATATTGCTTGTGAGCTTGAAACTTTGCTTGCACGGCGATGGCCTCCTTTCTTGCAGCCAGCTGCACCCGTCCTGCCCAAACCGGTCAGACCGGTTTGGGAAACCGGTTGGACCGGTTTTGGCAGGGAGCAGGCAGCTGAGCTGTCTTGATCTTGTGGCTCCACGGTGGTCATCTCATGAGGCTTGGTGCATGATTTTGCTGATGTAGAGCTCTCCTCATGTGACTTGGCTCTTGTTTGGTCTTGCTTGTCGCTCTTGATGTTGGCATATAGCTTCTCAATTCGAGCCCAAATAAGATGAGCATCGAATAGAGTTGCTTCATCTTCTAGAATCATTTTTCTAACTTCATTGCTCACAACATCAAATAAGAAGTTAGCGACACGAGCGTTGAGTTGAAAGCAATTCATCTCATCTTCGGTTGGATTGGACACGCTCCAATCAACACTAGGACGATCAATGCCTTCAACTACAACCCGCTCAAGAATAGGACTCATGGCCCTAAGATCATTAAGCACATGATAAGACCAAGTTGAATAATTTGAGCCGTCACTAGCTAGTGGCTCATAGGTTACCTCACAAGTGGTCGACATCTTTCCTCACGGCGGTTAAGCTTGGATGTGAGACCAAGCTCTGATACCAATTGAAAGGACCTTGAAGTCACCTAGAGGGGGGTGAATAGGTGAATCTGCAAATTACAAACTTTTTCACACAGTTAGTACAGAAACCGGTCAGACCGGTTTCTAAAACCGGTCAGACCGCTTTCTAGAAAGCGGTCAGACTGCTTTACCAAAGCGGTCAGACCAGTTTTCCACAGAGAAAACCAACTATGTAAATTAACCCCCTCTACAAGTTCTAGCACAAACCAAACTTGGTGATGGGCTCCTGTAGATGATAACTAGCAAGTCCACTTAGTCCCTACACACAAGTAGAGCACAACCAAGTAGAACGATGCGGAAGCAAATATAAGTGCTAGAATTGAACTTGTGAAGTAAAACAAGAGACAAGGATTTGTTTTCCCGAAGTTCGGAGTTCACCGCTGCCACCAAGGCTGTCACAAAGACACGATGAATCCTAGTCTCCGTTGAGGGCCTACGAACGGCGGGCTTCTCCACTCCAAGCCACTTTCCTCGGGTTCCACTAACTTTTGACCCTTTTTCACAAAGGAGGCAAGGCCGGCCTTTACAACCAATCCGTGGCTTACCACACTCACGGTAGCTCACCGGTGACACCTAGCCGTCTAGGAGGATCACCTCCAAGAGTAACAAATGCTTCAATTTGGTTGCTAGACTCCACCGGAAGTGCTCAAGCTATGGATATGCTCTTGGTGGCTGCAAGTAGCTCACTCAATCTTTCTATAGCTCATACACAAAGCATCCATCAACCCAAATTCAAAGATATGAACTAAATCAATCAACTCTCACAAAGAGAGGTTTGGGGAGAGCTTGCTGGTGCTTGGAAAGGCTTGGGACGTACCACAAAGGCAACGGAACCAGCACCCCTCACAAGAGAGGGATATGGGGTATAAATACCCCACACAACACAAACTAGCCGTTATAGCCGTTGGAAAACCGGTCAGACCGGTTTCCCAAACCGGTCAGACCGGTTTTTCAAACCAACTAGCCGTTACACCTGTCAGAGCCCCAAAAGCGGTCAGACCGCTATCCAAAACCGGGTTTTGGTCCCCTCAGCACACTAAGTCCCTAAAGGATTTCTCTCTTGAGGTTATCTCTCATGGGTTGATCTATTGAGCACTTTTTGGTGTTGTCAAGACAACTAATGTTGCGTCCCTCTTGATAGTACGGCATTCCTAAACTCAAGATAAAAACAATAAATAGAATCTACCACTTGAGCTTTTATATTTTCATTGATGCCATACTTGATCATCTTCAACTTTGAGGGCTTCAACACTTCATGTCTTGCTGAGCAAATCCAATCTTGAGCCAATGGCTTAGAATTTCCATTGTATGAAACAATTCATAAGCCATTCCACTATATGATCAATAAAGATTAGATGCTTCGCATTGCTTCACTTGGTATGACTTGATTGACGTATAGAAACAAAACTACAATGTTAGACCTTTCCATCAACAAAGTCCCTCGGCTACAAGACCAACTTGTCCTTCACTTTGTTAGGAATGTCACTCCCATCTAGCTTGATCCCTTCCGTCCTCTCTTGCCAAATTAAGCTTCGCTTTGCATTGCATCATCAATGAAATCCATGTCTTCAATTAACTTGAAATGTATTCAATATTGTCTTGTATGTTGTCTTTGGTAGATAACTCGTCCATAAGCTTCCATGCACTTGAGACCACATAATATCCATAGAATCGGTCCCAATTTGAATATAACCATAGCTATGGATCAAGCCCAAAGAAATCCTAATTTCTTCAAATAATTTATCCCAAAACCTTTGACAAGTATCTTATCAATGAGACCAACCAATTTGCATAAAACCATGTCTCTTTTATCACTTTCACACACTTGTCATTGTATTGCTTAGTTGTATGGGATCACACTCACTTGTTTGCTCTCATGTCATTTATACCAATAATAAGCACATATTCTTTTCAACAGGTATATTATATGAATGTCCATACGAATAAAACCCTGCTCATATACTTAAGCGAACAAGTTAAATACAAATCATGTTGTCATCCAAAATCACCAAAACATATAAGTGCCTAGATGCACTTTCAATACGAATGAACCGTTTTTGCTGTTTTATATTTGTAGACTCTTGTTCGTTGTTTACAAGAAGCGTCCTGATGGCCCCGACGGCCGTAGATGGCGGCTCGATTCACATGACGTTGTGGCCAATTTACCAATTAGACGCATAGTCTGATTGAAGGAACATGTTGTGCCGTTTCTTACTGACGACACTTACTGATGCATAACTTCCTCGTTTTCAAATTATAGATTTTTTTGTAAATAGGAGTTTTTATTATACATATATCATATACATAAATGCATAGCAAAAGCTATGTACAAACTATAAGGCGGAACGGATGTCGTACTTAGTAGTACCTAGTAGCCACACATCAGAAGAATACAATTCTTAGAAGGGAAAAAACCTCATTTGATGAAATAACCAAAGAAGCAGCCTCTAGACAATGGAACCAATAAGACAAGAACTCAATGCAATCATATTACTCACAAGTTAACATAACTAGCAGAGATACATGTGCCAAAGTCACGTATCTTTAGAAAAATATATGATCACTAGATGCTAATTGAGATAGAAAATATGCTAATTGGCATATATAACCATTATGTATGATAGATAGACCCTAGGCTTCAGGCGAGGATAGATAGAAAAAACATCAAAAGCCTCTCTTTATAGTATATAAGATAGATTTTCATATGAGTTGGATTGGGTGAATGGTACTACTCTAACAAGCCCACATGTAAAAAATAGAATTAAATACCCATATACGTATAATCTATTTTGCATATCGCATCGGGGGATCCTATTGTGGCTTTTATTCGCTAGACAAGCAACATGGCTTAGAGGCCCAATAAGATCCCAAAACATAATATAGTTACCCGTGCGCGCATATCCCCCATAATATAGTTTTTTTCATTCCGTTGGAAACAAAGTCACGCGCGTAACTGTATTTGGTTTTTTTGGCACAAAATTCTATTAGCCTCCAACAGTCCCATGTGATAACAGATTCAATATTTTTGTCAATCTAATTCAACATTTAAAAAGTATTGGTTCAACACTTAGAAAACTAATTCAACATTCTTCTAAAAATATTAAAATATTATATTATAAACATTAATATAGCATATGAAAAATGATGTAGTACATTCCTTATATTGGACTAGATTATTTCCTCAAACCTAATATCAACATTTTCAAAAAACTATTTCAATAGTTTTTATATAAAATATTGAAATAGTGTAACAAAAATACTGAATTAGTTACTGCAAATGTTGATTTGAAAAAAAACTACAAAAAGTATAAAATATATTCAAATTGGATCTTTTTGTTGTATAAATTCTAATCGATACCATGGTTCAAACGGACTTGAAAATAAAATTATAGTTTGAAAGAAAAATGAATTCAAAGACTCATGCTTTGGTATTACACTCAATTCAATGTCAAGCTCCTCAATATCGACATCCAAATGGAGCCTAAATAAAATCACTTCGGACCAACTCATGCTGCTACCAGCCACGTGCCTCCTATTGTCCATATACACCTCTCTCGCTGTTGGTGGCTCTCTTTCTGCGTCAATCCGATTTGTTCACCCCATCTACACAAATCTCAAACGCTGAGAGCCATAAAAAAAACTTCCGGAAACTATAAGGGCCCGTTTGTTTCATCAAAATTGAAACTAAATCTACGAATCCGATTCTAGCAATCAGATTCTTAGGAAATGGATTGCCTAGAATCTAATTCAATTCAATTTTTCTGTTTGGATGGACATGGAAAGTATTTCTTAAAATTACACTCTAAATACTGTTTGGATGAAGATAATATGGAATTCATATCAGCCACTAAGAAAATACTCCCTACCCCTCCTATGTCTCTCCTCCCCCATCTCTCTACCCCCTTCCTCTCTCTCTACCCCCTTCTCTCTCTATTACCACATAGAAAATGGAAGCAACACAGATACACTCAAAATGAGATCACAGATACACTCAAAATGAGATCACAGATACACTCAAAATAACAACACAGTGCAAATGTCTAAATATTCATATAGCTGCCCAAAATGACACCATAGTGCAAATGTCTAAGAATTTATATAGTTATATGCCCTGATTATTACAAAAATAACATAATTCTTGACTTGACATAATCTGTAGATAGAAAACTAGAGTTACATGGAGTTTTTTTTCATTTATTGAGCTGCTTCAACAACCACTTCTTCCTCGTCATCATTGGAAGTGCCAATAGTGACTCATATTTGCGTGCATCACTAGTCAGGACATCAAATAAGTCCAGCAGAGTATCCTCATCCAAACCTTCTACCTCTTCCAGTGTGTCAAAAATCTCTTTTCATGTTGGGACCTTAGGTGTTTCGTGATGAGGACATGACACCCATACATATGTCCATGAGGGGTGCATGGGGTGGAGAAGGAGACCAACAAGGTCTTCCAAGTCAAGAAAAAGGCCCAAGGATAATCCGATTCGAGTCCCCAAGGTGGATGGCTAAAGAAACTCAAGTTCGAGTCCGCCTCGGAGTCCAGGAGCAGCCCGCACTAAATTCATCGCTCAGGTCGCATACGGGCTCGTTTTTTGACGTTCTACATATGCTTGAAAGGCTAAGGAGATAAGCTTTCCAATGGCACTGGTCCCACATCAAAATTCCTTCTGAGTCATCGAGAATCGTCAAAACAAGTGGACATCCAGAATCTGTCAGGGTGCTGCGCCGCCATCTTTTGGGCTGTTGGCCCGTGTATCGTGTTGGGGTCCATTATGGACGTGGTTAGGGGGTTATGCACGCCCCAAACCTCATATAATCAGTAGCCACTGCCACATTAGGGTTTGGGTTTTGCTTAGATTAATCTGTCAAGAACAGTTTCGCCGTTATCGATTTGTAGAACCCCAACTTTTGATCTTAATCATACATCTGCAGTGTCACTTCAATTGAGAGCTGCTTCTTTCGAGTTCTTGCTTGTGTTCTTCGTTTCGCAGACAGGGATTAGCCTTCTTGGCGAGGTCAATCGCGTTGTGACACGGTTGATAACCAGAGGAATTGTGGTGCTAAGATTGCAGGGTTCGAGTTTGCTGACTTGAAGCCGGATCGGTGTGTTGCGCTCCGCCCAAAACGAGTTATCCTTCACCTGACGGAAGATCGGGAAACCCTAGTTCCCATCAAGGTCCTTAAGAGCTTCAGCGATCATGTCAAACTTTTCGGCCATCATAGAAGTGAAAGAGTCTCCAGAACGCTGCCTCTTCAAACCTGTTGAACTCGTCGTTGAAGGTGGTTCTTTGTTGCCACTATCTTCCTTGTTCATCTCCTTTGAGCTATCAGCGGCAGTCCTTAACGCATCACCAGTTGCATGGTCCTTGCCATAAATCAAGCTAATTGAGTCCCAATATAAGACAACCTTGTGCCTGTATGGAGCAGCATCTTTGTTTTTCTGCAAAAATTATATAGTGAGGGACATTGAGCTGCTACATCACACAATGCAAAAATAATATACTGAAAGCCACAATGCATATAACAGGAGCCATATAACAGAAGAACATGCATATAACAGGAGCCATATAACAGAAGCCATATAACAGGAGCCATATAACATAAGAACATGCATATAACAGGAGGCATATAATAGAGAAGTTCAGCAGCACCCATAGCTCCATCCAGAAGAGAACACAGGATGATCAAGTACACGACGGAATTTAAATCTACAACAAAACTCAGATACATGATATATTCTACAGGATACATTTTCTACATTACTAAGTTCTGAAAATTTACCAAATTAACTGATATGAGCTTGAAACATCAGCAGCAGAATGTGTAGGCAAAATTGCAATTGTCATATCATCAAGATGAGATGCAGTTATCACAACTATTCTGCACTTCCACTTACCTCAACATATGCTTCCCAAGAAGAATCACTATCAACAGAAAGTTTATTCTTGCTCCAATCCCAGCCAAAGCCACCGGTTGCAAGGATTCCATTGATGATATTGCTGTGTTTATCAAAGGTCTTGCACCTAGATGAGATGTTGTCTTTTGAGATAGTAACATTGCATTTCTCTTTCATATTTTTTATTGCTGCAGTATAGACATGAGCTTTCCACCCATTTTGGCACTTGTCGCCCCTGTTATAGTATTCCACAAAGGTGTCCAGCAACGCATTATCCATCTCATCATTCCAAGCAACATAAGCCCTGCCTCCTGACTTCTTGGCCTTGTCCATGTCCCGCACAAAAAAATTACAATGATATTAGTTAAGCATTAGGGAGCATACAAAATCTGCAAAAAAAATCTTTAACATATATTTATCGTACATCGACCGCGCCTCGCTTGATAATCAGCAAACATATGGTTAGCCTTTGTGTCCCTAAAGTTCGTCCACTCAGTTGATGGTTGCGCATGTGTAATTGTATTGATTTCATTTTGAACTTCAGAAGACTCAACAGATATCACCTGATCAACTTGTTGTATGAGTAAGTCATCCATATCCCTTTTCCTATCACTCACAAAGTTGTGTAATATGCAGCACGCATTAATGATCCTAATCTACATGAATTTAGTAGGAATGAGTTTATACATGCTTATAACTCGGTTGAACTTTTAGCTAGTCTTGAAACAGCGATATATCTGATTTTGTAAGTCAAAATATGATTTGTTCCTTATTATAGCCCACCTCATCTTTAATAGCCCAAAAGTCCTCTCTATGACATTTCTAGCCGTCGAATGGCGCAAATTGAACAATTCTTTGGCAGTTGAAGGGTTATGCCCTTGAGCAGCCCACTCTTTCAAGTGATAGCGAGTAGATCGATACGGAGCAAGAAAGTCGGGTCCATTTGTGTATCCAGCATCTACTAGATAATATTTTCCATTTGGAACAACGAATGCATCATCTCGGGACATGGCATCACGTAGGACTCGTGAATCTGATGTTGATCCTTCCCATCCCGCTAAAACATAAAAAAACTTCATATTTCGATCACAAACCCCTAAAACATTAGTTGTGATTTGTTGCTTCCTACTCCTGTATCTTCCTTGATCAGCTAAAGGCACTTGAACATCAATATGTGTACCATCTAGTGCACCAAGGCAATCTTCAAACCACTTCCACTTGGAGTCCTCAGGTTGTACGGCTGCTGGATCAGGAAGCTTAATGAACTCATGACATAACGTCATAACACTTCTCAACACCTCATTGAAATAACGACTGATTGGCTCAAGCGACCATCCACATGTGCTACGAATTATCCTCATTTTAGTGGCATGGCCCACTATTAGCAAGAAGATAGCAACCTTTTCTTCTACCGACACATTTAAGGTATCACACATACCACACCTCTCACGTAAGATGGCACATAGGTCAGAAAATGATCTCTTAGTTAAGCGCAAACTATCATAGCAATAGATATTTGAGCCATGATACAGATTCCTTAGCATTTGCTTCCGTCCAGTAATGTTTCTCTCTAGCTCCTCAACCGGATCAATAATCTGCCTAGGTCTTTTCCGATGATACCAATGCTCAATCATGCCCATGACAGCCGCGACAAATAAAATAGCTACTCTCTTTCTTCTTTTCCTACGCTTCTCTCTCACTGTGCCCACGCTTGTGGTGACCAATTCTATGTTGTCGTCAGACATCTATAGCATATAAGAAATGCCTTAGCATTAAGAAATGAGGAGGGATGTCTGCTATGTCTATAGCATCTATAGCATATAAGAAATGCCTATAGCATATATAGCCCATGCTATGTCTGCTATGTCTTACTCTTTTTTACTGAATGCTAATGCTAACCCCTGATAAGCACCCTCCTCATTTCTTAATGCTAAGGCATTTCTTATATATATATATATATATATATATATATATATATATATATATATATATATATATATATATATATATATATATATATATATATCGAGAAGTGGATATAGAGGCCGGATGTTATCCATTATCTAAAAAAAAGCAGACACAGCAGACATAGCAGGTAACTAAGAGAATGCGGCCTAAAATCACATAAATGATACTAGCAGTTATCTCCTAGCAAAGATTAGAGGATGGAAGAGGGGGAGTCTGTACCTGGGCTAGGGAACCGGCCTGCAAGAGTGTCGATCACGTGGCCAGCAGGGTTGCGCCGCGGAGGACAACATGGGCCGTAGACGGGTGCCGCCGGAGGAGCCTTGAGGAAGTTAATGAACCTTCCAACATAAAACAGCAAGCTGTCAACACATTTTAATTCAATCCATAATCATAGATAATATACTAATATGCCCAGATCGGATCTCCCATAACAACAGAAGAACAAATCTCAAAAATTGAGGAGGTTTCTATCAGCTTATCAAGAAAATGCTAAGTGCTAATTTACTAGAATTGGCACAACATATTAAAAAGGAACCAAACTGAAAAACTGAAGACACTTTTATTTAACTAGTCAAACGTTAGCATTAGCATTCAGTAAAGAACAAGACTTAGGATTAGCATTAGCATTCAGTAATGAACAAGAGCACTTTAACTGGCCCTAAGACTCAAAACCCCAGTGGTTTAGTAGTTGGGAGGTCGAATAGTGTCACACCCGGTTTTCAAAGGAAAACCAAGTGCGTTTCATATGTGCGCCAGGATCATGTTTACACACATATGATAGACAAAAGAGTGTAATATCGAAACACAATGTTCTAAATTACAAGAGATTTATTATAATATTCATATTACACTCTCGGGAGACACGAAGGTCTTTATCGCAGAACAAGCGATAGCTAAACGAAGCGTCTTCAGCTTCCATCTTCCACAGGCATCTTGACTGGGGGAAACGCAAGCCTCAGAACTCATCGTAGTCGCTGTAGTATTCTTCTCCATTTCCTTCTTCTGATTCAGCAATGGCAAGTGTTAGTACACCTAACTAGGTACTCAGCAAGCGGGGTGAAAATGCAAGGCCACAAGGATAGGCTAAGGTTCACAGCAGTGAGCTTTTTAGAGTTGATCGAGTTTTATTAGCAATTTCCTATTTACTAGATGTAAGTTTATACCATCCCACTTAAGCATTTAAAATAACATTTTTTTTTCCAAAACCCACGAGTAAAACCACGATTTATATTCCATCTTTAAGTTTAATTATCATGTGAGGGTCCAAGCCGCTCTTGACCGTGAGCACGGCTGATATATCAGTTTTACACTCTGCAGAGGTTGCACACTTTCACCATAGCTCGTGTTCCCCATGTTGCCCGGGTTTGCAAGGCCCTTAAACACTTCCGAGGTGAGTGGCTAGGGGTCCACTTCGAAGCCTTTACAAAGGTATGCAAAAGTCCAACAACCCGCAAGAGTTACAGCTAGGGCGGACCACAACCCTCCCTAATGGTCAGCACCTTAGCAAAGGCTGCTACCCCAAGAGGACCGAGCTGTACCCCTGCAACCCCAGACCCCCTCTGCTCCTTTCGGATAAGGCCATCAGTACAATCACACATCTAATTAATTGGCTAAGGTCAGAGCCCATTTTGACACCATGGTTGCACTGTTTTCTTGGGTGGTTCTCCATGTTCCGATTAAATAAAAATTCTCTTGCATTAACCGACATTTATTATTAAAGATATCATGATCAATAATTTTTATAAAGATCCAATTTATCCATTCCCAAGGTATTGCAACACTAAGCATGAACTAACCCAAAAATATTATTTAAAAACAGGGGTTGGTACAAGGGAGCATGGTAAAAGACTAGATAAATCCTTAAAAAGGTATTCCCATCATATTAATGCAATAATAGTAAATTTTAGTTTGACATGCAGTTGTTTAGGATAAAAAGAATATGCGGGGAGGGCCACTTGCCTTGTTCTACAAAGAAATCTTCCTCCTCTTCGTAGAATTGTTCTTGATCCGCGTCGACGGGCGACTCGGTTGCAACTGGCACGAGGTCTACGATCAACACAAAAAAACAATAAGAAAACAGTACATCAAACATTCTTAACAGATTAAAACAAGCATCAAAAACTAATAAGCTCGAAAAGACGAACGCTTGGACACCAAGAACGCTAAAAACGGAGCTAGGACGGAAAAGATATGGCCAAAACAAGTTTTAGGGACTTGTTGGCAAAGAAACTAAGTTTACAGGGGCTAAACTGAAGAAAACCAGGGGCTAAAACATAAATACGCATTAAACCCGAGGGCTAACGCGCAAAAGAACAGGGGCTGGGCTTCGGGATACAAAAACAGAGAAGCTTAGGGTGCTTTCTGTAAAAATCAGGACCTAAATCTAATTATTTTTGAACTAAACAGGACGGCGGGTTAATTTCAGAGAAAGGCAGGGTCTCTTTTGCAAAATAGCCTCGGTTGACCGTTTTTTTGGCCGATTGACTTTGGTCAGATTGAACGTGGGCCGTTGATCTTGCGATGGACGGCTGACAGAGATGGGGCAGGTCGGGCGGCGGCGGGACGCCGGCGAGCGGCGGCGCCGGGCCGGGAACACGCCGGCGATGCTCGAACTCGAGCTGCCGGGCTCGGTTTGGAGCGCGGATTGGCGCTAGAGGACCGTGGTGAGCTGGCGAACACGATGGAGGTGATGTCGTCGTGGATTGCGCGGCGGAGCCGGCGGCCGACGGTGAATAGCGGCGGCGCTACTCCGACGAGGTGCGGGGAGGGGCTACCGCGCGAGGGAGAAGGCGAGAAGAGGCTCGGGGTGTTGTTGGGGAGTTGGCAAACGCGTCTAAGGGGTTCTAGTCGTTCAATTTGGCCATGGCGGCGGTGCTCAACAACGGACGGCGGCGGCGGAGCGCCGGCGGGAGCCGTCGGGGTATAAACAGAGCGAGACAGAGAACGAGAAGGGGTTCGGGAGCATCGTTACCACGGTGCGAAGGTCCTGGAGTGGAAGAAGAGGGCGGAGCGGTCCTGGAGCGGCGGTCCGACGAGGTGGCGGCGCTCGGCGATGGCGGCGACGGAAATTGGAGTTGCTCCGAGGGGATTGGGTAGCGCGAGGGGTCGAAGAGGGTTCCTGGGGGCTCGGTTGTCTTCTTAAAGGGCAGAGAGGGGAGTAGGGAGGGCTGGCACGGCGACCCTCGAGGTGGCCGGCCATTAATGGCGGGCGGCAGTGGAAGGACTCGGTGGGGGAGAGCGTTTCGGAGAGGGGAAGGGGTGTGGTAGTGGAGCGGCAGTTGCAGGCGTTCGGTGGGAGGGGAGAGCAAGGGGCGAGGGAGAGGGAGCGGCGCGGGGGAGACCGAGCGACTCGGTCGGGCGGCGGAGCAGGGGAGGGGCGTCGGGAGGTTGGGGGTGAGCCCGACAGGTGGGCCCCACCTGTCGGCGGCGGCGTGAGAGAAGGGGAGGGGGAGGCGGCTTGGGCCGCAGCTGGGCCAAAAGCAGGAGCGGGCCGTGCGCGAAGGGAGAAAGAGAGGGGAGAAAGGGCTGGGCCGCGAAGCGCCGTCGGGCCGAAAGAAAGAGAGAGAGAGAGGGAGATGGGCCGGGAGTGAAAGAGAGATAGAGAGAAAGTTGAGGGAGCGTTTCTGGACTTTTTCATGGTTTTGAAATTCACACACAAATCAAATAATAGATATGCAAATCAAATATGATGCACATGCACTTATTGTTCCAAATTTATTTAAATGATGTTTAAATATTTTCAGGCTCAAATTAAATTAAAAATTTAATTAAGTCCTTAGAAAAATTAAATTAAACCAAGTTGCTATGATTCATTTGTGATGGAATTTTAGGGTGTTACAAATCCTACCCCCCTTAAAGAGAATCTCGACCCGAGATTCAGGAAGATTCGGAGAACAGCTGAGGAAACTCTTCCATAAGTTCTTCTTCTCTTTCCCAAGTGGCCTCATTTTCTGAGTGATTGCTCCATTGAACTTTGCACATTTTTATTACCTTGCTTCGTGTGACCCTCTGTGACTTTTCTAAGATTTTGATAGGATATTCCTTATAAGTCAAGTCATCCTTTACTTCTAAATCTTCCAGTGGTAAGTGCTCCACTCTAATCTCATTTGAACACTTCTTCAGCTGTGATACATGGAACACATCATGAACTCCTGATAATCGAGCCGGTAATTCCAACCTATATGCCACTTCTCCTTTTCTTTCCAATATTTTAAAAGGTCCGATAAAACGAGGTGATAACTTCCCTCTAACATTAAATCTTCGCAATCCTCTGATAGGTGATACTCTGAGATAAGCATAATCTCCTTCCTCGAATACCACTTCTCTTCTCTTAGGGTCAGCGTAACTCTTTTGGCGTGACTGTGCGGTTTTAAGATTCTCCCGAATTATCTCGACTTGTCTTTCCGCTTCTTTTATAATTTCTGGTCCGAAGAGTTGACTTTCACCCGTTTGATTCCAGTACAAGGGTGTTCTGCATTTTCTTCCGTACAAGGCTTCAAACGGTGCCATCTTGAGACTAGATTGATAACTGTTGTTGTAAGCGAACTCCGCATATGGTAAACTTTTGTCCCAACTACCTCCATGCTTTAAAGCACAAGCCCTTAACATATCTTCCAATATCTGATTCGTCCTTTCAGTTTGACCATCAGTCTGTGGATGGTATGCCGAACTAAAATTCAATTTCGTATCCATTGACTCATGTAGCTTCTTCCAAAAACGTGATGTAAACTGAGTGCCTCGATCTGACACTATCTTTTTGGGAACTCCATGCAAACACACAATTCGTGACATGTACAACTCTGCTAGCCTGGCTCCTGAGTAAGTGGTTTTAACTGGTATAAAATGAGCAACTTTGGTTAACCTGTCCACGATAACCCATATGGAATCATAACCATCGCGTGTACGAGGTAAACCTACTATGAAATCCATACCAATTTCTTCCCATTTCCACTCAGGTACTTTCAGTGGTTGCAGCAAACCGGCTGGTCTCTGATGTTCTGCTTTTACCCTTTGACATATGTCACACAAGGCGACATGAGCTGCGACATCTCTTTTCATTCCGTACCACCAGTATTTCTGTTTTAGATCTTGGTACATCTTGGTGCTACCAGGGTGAATAGAGTATGCCGAATCATGAGCTTCTCTCAGTATAGTCTCACGTAGGTGATCGTCTTCTGGCACACATATCCTGTTTCTGAACCATATGGTTCCCTGATCATCTTTCTTAAAATCGGGAACTTTTCCTCAATCAATCAGCTTTTCGTATTCTTTGATCTTTTCATCTGTCAACTGCCCTTTTCTGATTTCCTGTTCAAGTGTTGATTCGACCTCCAAGGTCATAGATTCACTCTGGGCTACGATTCCTAAGTTGAGCCGCGCCATTTCCCAACATAACTCTTGCGGTTTCAACTGAGCTATAAGCATGTTTGCCTGACTCTTTCGACTCAAGGCATCTGCTAAAACATTAGCTTTACCGGGGTGATACTGAATCTCCAAATCGTAATCCTTGATTAATTCCAGCCATCTGCGTTGTCTAAGATTGATATCCTTCTGAGTGAAGATATACTTCAAGCTCTTATGGTCGGTAAAGATCTGACACTTGTTACCAATCATGTAATGTCTCCAGATTTTCAGCGCGTGTACAACGGCGGCCAACTCTAGATCATGTGTTGGATAATTCTGTTCATGTTTCCTCAGTTGTCTGGAAGCATAAGCCACTACTTTTCCTTCTTGCATTAAAACACATCCAAGGCCTTGACGCGAGGGATCACAATATACATCGAACCCTTTGTGTATGTCTGGCATTATCAGCACAGGGGCAGTAGTCAATCTTTTCTTCAATTCTTCGAAACTAGCTTGGCATTTATCATTCCATTTGAATTCTTTTCCCTTCTCTAGTAAGGTTGTAAGCGGTTTCACGATCTTCGAGAAGCCTTCAATAAACCTGCGGTAGTAACCTGCCAATCCGAGAAAACTCCTGATCTCAGACACATTCTTCGGAGGGTTCCAGTTCAACACATCCTGAACTTTACTCGGATCCACTGCTATTCCTCCGTCAGTGATAACATGACCAAGAAATGAAACTTCCCTCAACCAAAAGTCACACTTGCTGAACTTAGCATACAACTGATGCTCTCGAAGTCTCTGTAATACGAGTCTCAAATGCTCCTCATGTTCTTCCTCATTCTGAGAGAATATCAGAATGTCGTCAATGAACACTACTACAAACTTGTCCAAATAATCCATGAACACCTTGTTCATCAAATACATGAAGTATGCCGGGGCATTCGTCAATCCGAATGACATGACAGTAAACTCATACAACCCATATCTGGACGTGAAAGCTGTCTTGGGAATGTCCTCCGGACGAATTCTCAATTGATGATATCCCGATCGCAGATCTATC
The DNA here is from genome assembly GCA_033239725.1 of Echinochloa phyllopogon. Classification (NCBI taxonomy): domain Eukaryota; kingdom Viridiplantae; phylum Streptophyta; class Magnoliopsida; order Poales; family Poaceae; genus Echinochloa; species Echinochloa phyllopogon. The sequence goes on from BTCW01000010.1 coordinate 55,650,550, forward strand.
TTAGAAAACACTTTTGCACCTCTCATCTGATCAAACAGATCCTCGATTCTAGGCAAGGGATATTTGTTTTTGATGGTGACCTCATTAAGAGATCGATAGTCTACACACATCCTTCTAGAGCCATCTTTCTTGTCTACGAAGAGAGTGGGGGCTCCCCATGGTGATGAACTAGGACGGATAAACCCTTTACTTAACAATTCTTCTATTTGTTTCTTAAGTTCTGCCAAGTCTTTGACATCCATTCTATATGGCCTCTTAGATATAGGAGCAGTACCAGGTAAAAGTTCAATGCTGAATTCAATATCTCGGTCAGGTGGCATACCTGGTAGATCATCTGGAAATACATCCGGATATTCGTTCACTATTTTGATATCTTTCAGAGTCTTGCCTTCCATAGAATTTACCGTTCCGCCTTCTGTCGATGAGGGAGTTGCCACATACTCAATTCTGTTTCCACTAGGGCTGGTTAAGAGTACTGACTTCTTTCGGCACTGAATAGATCCATCCCACTGGTGTAACCAATCCATTCCCAGAATTATATCTATTCCCCAAGATTTTAGAACTACCAGATCAGCTGGGAAATCTACTCCCATAATGTTAAGAGTCACTTGTGGGCATAATAAACTGGCTTGCATTTCTCCGCCGGGAGTACTAACTAATAATTGCTTTTTCATAGCCCTCATGGTCATGCCATGTTTTGCCACAAATTTTTCAGTAATAAATGAATGCGTTGCTCCAGAATCGAATAAAATTGTTGCAGGTATGGAATTGGCAAGGAACGTACCAAGTACAACTCCTGGGGCTTCCTGGGCTTGTTCGGCGGTCACATGGTTCACCCTTCCACGAACAAAATTCCGCTGAGCCCTGTTGCCTTGTGCACTTGAGCTTCCTGGACGCGCTTGTGACGTTGGTTTCTCAGTCCTCTGTTCGTTGCCTCTCTGTGGAGTGTGCATTCCACGCTGAGGACAGCTGTTAGCATAGTGTCCCAATTCTCCACATTTGAAACATCCATTTGGCTGTACTGGAGCATTGTTTCTCACAGGAGCGCCTGTGGCATTGTTTGGGCGGGGGGTGGCTGAATTGTTGTTCGACCGATTCTGCTGAGGGTTCGAAGTACGGGGTGATTGCTGATTGAAGCGCTGTGGCTGCTGAAATGAACGTTGCAACTGCATGTTCTGTGGATAACCTCCATTCTGTCCACCAGAGCGGAAGTAAGAACCCTGAGAGGAATTGTAGCGGGGGCGAGTGTTACTGCTAGATTGTCCCTGGAACTTCCGTTTGTGTACACCAATCTCCTTGCGCTTCCTTTCCAGGCCAATAGCTTTATTTAGAAGGGTCTGGAAATCTGGGAAGATGTGACTCTGCAACTGATAATTGAGCGGCCCTATAAGACCATCCAGAAATCGTTCCTGTCTCTTGGCATCAGTGTTGACCTCCTCAGGTGCATAGCGAGATAACTGGGTGAATTTGTCCAGGTACTCGCTCACTGACATGTTGTCTTGCTTCAGTGCGAGGAACTCCTTCTGCTTTAACTTCATAACTCCAGAGGGAATGTGGTAAGCCCTGAAGCTATCCCTGAACTCCTGCCAGGTGATGTTCTGTGGTGCGGCATGTGCAGCAGTGTATGCATCCCACCAGTCAGCCGCTGGCCCTTCAAGTCTGCCTGCAGCATATAGCACCATCTCACGATCGGTGCACTGTGTCATTTCCAGTTTTCTGGTGACAACCTTTAGCCAGTCATCAGCATCCAATGGATCTGATGAGTGAGAGTGAGTGGGCGGACGGTGGCTCATGAATTCCTTATGCTTGTCTCTGGGCGGTGGTGGTGCTGGTGCTGGTTGTGGTGGCTGGTTTTGTTGTGCTTGCAGGTTTTGCACTGTTGCGGTGAGAGTCTGTAGCAGCTGAGTCTGAGCAGCCAGAAACTGTTGCATAGCTGGATCCATTGGTGGGTTTGGTGGGGGAGGTGTTGCTTGATTCCTCTGACTTGCAATATGAGCGCGTATCACAGGTGGAATATCTTGTCCTCCTCCTGACCTGGTGTTTACCATCTGAGTGTTAGGGAAAAGTATCTCAGATAAGAACTGAACAGATAAAGACGAGTAAAGTAAAAGCATAAGGGGGCTAAGATTAATTAATTAAACTAATTATTTTATTAACGCAGTTGTGGCCATCACTCCACAAAAGCATTCATCCATCACAAAGATCCAACTCAAGCATGTTTTCAACCATCAACCATTACATCGCATCATCCTCGCAGGAACGGAATTTATTAACAAAAGGAAAAAGGGTAGACATCTAAAAACTACTAGCCAAGACTGGTGGTAGCTCCTGGGGTGCCGTAACGAAGCTTCTTGCGCGGAGGGGAAGACGTGGTGCAGTGCTGTACCATCTCCTCAGGTGGTGCCTGTCCTGCAAGCTGAGCCTCGAGCTGTGCGATCTTGGCCTGAGCGTCCTGGAGCTTCCTGTGCAGTCCCTCGATCTCGGAGGTGGCTCCCTCCAAGTCGGTGTTGAGTGCAGCAGTGACTCGAGCAAGGACGTCCACACGGTCGTCTCCGGTCTGAGAAGCGGGTACCACCGTGTCCTCAGTACCAACCGGTCGGCTGGGTACGTGGCGGAAGTCGGAGTAGTACAGCTGGTCGCGGAAACGGTAGCTGTAGGAGTAGAGTGCTCTCCTGGCGGCGTCGTTGATGGCGGCGTCCTCGGTAGAGAAGGGAACACACCTGTAGTGCGTCGAACGGATCCTCCACCCGGAAGCCTCTGGCTGAGGTACCCGGATGTGTACCTGAGCTGTGTAGTAGTCCTCCAGGCCGGGCTCCTCGAAGTGCTCGACCACGTACTGAGGCTTTAGAGTGAACTCTAAAAACCCCAGTAGCTCCTCTAGTAGTCTGCAGAACTGCCCGGTACCACCCAGCGAAGCGTGAAGGTGGTACTCCGGACCACGCTGGCGGGGCTCCTCTGGATCCTCCTCGTCGTTGTTGTCGTTCTCCTGGTCGTCGACCTCCATGTCAGGGTCATCCCCGTCACTGGGCTCCTCCTCGTCGCTGTCGTCCCCAGAGTCGTCCGGGTCACCTCCAGCAGCGTCTGGTGCAGCGTCGCCGGCAGCAGGAGCAGCTGGTGGAATCACCATGTCTCCGTCGGCGTCCACCTCGAGCACAGTGCCGTCGAAGAGCTGAGGTGGCTCCTCCTCCTGTGCCTCTGCCTGTGCCTCTGCCTGTGCCTTAGGCAGTACCTGAACTGGGACCTCCTCAGCGGGTGCCTCCACAGGGTGCTGGGGAACTGACGGTCCAGCAGGGCGTGAACCTCCGATGACAGCACGAGTGGCCTGAAACTCACGAACCATCTGACAAGAAAAAGAAAACTAACTCAGTATAGAATAAATCAAAATGATAAGGTCTTTTAACAAAAAGAAATAATATAAATTAGATTTTTATGCGAAAATAGGGGAATTTTGAAAGATGACATGGCTTTCTAGATGTAGAGTCCTTAATTTCCGACCAGTTCTAACTTAAGGCTGCGTCCTACAGTCAACACTGCTCTGATACCACTCCTGTCACACCCGGTTTTCAAAGGAAAACCAAGTGCGTTTCATATGTGCGCCAGGATCATGTTTACACACATATGATAGACAAAAGAGTGTAATATCGAAACACAATGTTCTAAATTACAAGAGATTTATTATAATATTCATATTACACTCTCGGGAGACACGAAGGTCTTTATCGCAGAACAAGTGATAGCTAAACGAAGCGTCTTCAGCTTCCATCTTCCACAGGCATCTTGACTGGGGGAAACGCAAGACTCAGAACTCATCGTAGTCGCTGTAGTATTCTTCTCCATTTCCTTCTTCTGATTCAGCAATGGCAAGTGTGAGTACACCTAACTAGGTACTCAGCAAGCGGGGTGAAAATGCAAGGCCACAAGGATAGGCTAAGGTTCACAGCAGTGAGCTTTTTAGAGTTGATCGAGTTTTATTAGCAATTTCCTATTTACTAGATGTAAGTTTATACCATCCCACTTAAGCATTTAAAATAACATTTTTTTTTCCAAAACCCACGAGTAAAACCACGATTTATATTCCATCTTTAAGTTTAATTATCATGTGAGGGTCCAAGCCGCTCTTGACCGTGAGCACGGCTGATATATCAGTTTTACACTCTGCAGAGGTTGCACACTTTCACCATAGCTCGTGTTCCCCATGTTGCCCGGGTTTGCAAGGCCCTTAAACACTTCCGAGGTGAGTGGCTAGGGGTCCACTTCGAAGCCTTTACAAAGGTATGCAAAAGTCCAACAACCCGCAAGAGTTACAGCTAGGGCGGACCACAACCCTCCCTAATGGTCAGCACCTTAGCAAAGGCTGCTACCCCAAGAGGACCGAGCTGTACCCCTGCAACCCCAGACCCCCTCTGCTCCTTTCGGATAAGGCCATCAGTACAATCGCACATCTAATTAATTGGCTAAGGTCAGAGCCCATTTTGACACCATGGTTGCACTGTTTTCTTGGGTGGTTCTCCATGTTCCGATTAAATAAAAATTCTCTTGCATTAACCGACATTTATTATTAAAGATATCATGATCAATAATTTTTATAAAGATCCAATTTATCCATTCCCAAGGTATTGCAACACTAAGCATGAACTAACCCAAAAATATTATTTAAAAACAGGGGTTGGTACAAGGGAGCATGGTAAAAGACTAGATAAATCCTTAAAAAGGTATTCCCATCATATTAATGCAATAATAGTAAATTTTAGTTTGACATGCAGTTGTTTAGGATAAAAAGAATATGCGGGGAGGGCCACTTGCCTTGTTCTACAAAGAAATCTTCCTCCTCTTCGTAGAATTGTTCTTGATCCGCGTCGACGGGCGACTCGGTTGCAACTGGCACGAGGTCTACGATCAACACAAAAAAAACAATAAGAAAACAGTACAACAAACATTCTTAACAGATTAAATCAAGCATCAAAAACTAATAAGCTCGAAAAGACGAACGCTTGGACACCAAGAACGCTAAAAACAGAGCTAGGACGGAAAAGATATGGCCAAAACAAGTTTTAGGGACTTGTTGGCAAAGAAACTAAGTTTACAGGGGCTAAACTGAAGAAAACCAGGGGCTAAAACATAAATACGCATTAAACCCGAGGGCTAACGCGCAAAAGAACAGGGGCTGGGCTTCGGGATACAAAAACAGAGAAGCTTAGGGTGCTTTCTGTAAAAATCAGGACCTAAATCTAATTATTTTTGAACTAAACAGGACGGCGGGTTAATTTCAGAGAAAGGCAGGGTCTCTTTTGCAAAATAGCCTCGGTTGACCGTTTTTTTGGCCGATTGACTTTGGTCAGATTGAACGTGGGCCGTTGATCTTGCGATGGACGGCTGACAGAGATGGGGCAGGTCGGGCGGCGGCGGGACGCCGGCGAGCGGCGGCGCCGGGCCGGGAACACGCCGGCGATGCTCGAACTCGAGCTGTCGGGCTCGGTTTGGAGCGCGGATTGGCGCTAGAGGACCGTGGTGAGCTGGCGAACACGATGGAGGTGATGTCGTCGTGGATTGCGCGGCGGAGCCGGCGGCCGACGGTGAACAGCGGCGGCGCTACTCCGACGAGGTGCGGGGAGGGGCTACCGCGCGAGGGAGAAGGCGAGAAGAGGCTCGGGGTGTTGTTGGGGAGTTGGCAAACGCGTCTAAGGGGTTCTAGTCGTTCAATTTGGCCATGGCGGCGGTGCTCAACAACGGACGGCGGCGGCGGAGCGCCGGCGGGAGCCGTCGGGGTATAAACAGAGCGAGACAGAGAACGAGAAGGGGTTCGGGAGCATCGTTACCACGGTGCGAAGGTCCTGGAGTGGAAGAAGAGGGCGGAGCGGTCCTGGAGCGGCGGTCCGACGAGGTGGCGGCGCTCGGCGATGGCGGCGACGGAAATTGGAGTTGCTCCGAGGGGATTGGGTAGCGCGAGGGGTCGAAGAGGGTTCCTGGGGGCTCGGTTGTCTTCTTAAAGGGCAGAGAGGGGAGTAGGGAGGGCTGGCACGGCGACCCTCGAGGTGGCCGGCCATTAATGGCGGGCGGCAGTGGAAGGACTCGGTGGGGGAGAGCGTTTCGGAGAGGGGAAGGGGTGTGGTAGTGGAGCGGCAGTTGCAGGCGTTCGGTGGGAGGGGAGAGCAAGGGGCGAGGGAGAGGGAGCGGCGCGGGGGAGACCGAGCGACTCGGTCGGGCGGCGGAGCAGGGGAGGGGCGTCGGGAGGTTGGGGGTGAGCCCGACAGGTGGGCCCCACCTGTCGGCGGCGGCGTGAGAGAAGGGGAGGGGGAGGTGGCTTGGGCCGCAGCTGGGCCAAAAGCAGGAGCGGGCCGTGCGCGAAGGGAGAAAGAGAGGGGAGAAAGGGCTGGGCCGCGAAGCGCCGTCGGGCCGAAAGAAAGAGAGAGAGAGAGGGAGATGGGCCGGGAGTGAAAGAGAGATAGAGAGAAAGTTGAGAGAGCGTTTCTGGACTTTTTCATGGTTTTGAAATTCACACACAAATCAAATAATAGATATGCAAATCAAATATGATGCACATGCACTTATTGTTCCAAATTTATTTAAATGATGTTTAAATATTTTCAGGCTCAAATTAAATTAAAAATTTAATTAAGTCCTTAGAAAAATTAAATTAAACCAAGTTGCTATGATTCATTTGTGATGGAATTTTAGGGTGTTACAAATCCTACCCCCCTTAAAGAGAATCTCGACCCGAGATTCAGGAAGATTCGGAGAACAGCTGAGGAAACTCTTCCATAAGTTCTTCTTCTCTTTCCCAAGTGGCCTCATTTTCTGAGTGATTGCTCCATTGAACTTTGCACATTTTTATTACCTTGCTTCGTGTGACCCTCTGTGACTTTTCTAAGATTTTGATAGGATATTCCTTATAAGTCAAGTCATCCTTTACTTCTAAATCTTCCAGTGGTAAGTGCTCCACTCTAATCTCATTTGAACACTTCTTCAGCTGTGATACATGGAACACATCATGAACTCCTGATAATCGAGCCGGTAATTCCAACCTATATGCCACTTCTCCTTTTCTTTCCAATATTTTAAAAGGTCCGATAAAACGAGGTGATAACTTCCCTCTAACATTAAATCTTCGCAATCCTCTGATAGGTGATACTCTGAGATAAGCATAATCTCCTTCCTCGAATACCACTTCTCTTCTCTTAGGGTCAGCGTAACTCTTTTGGCGTGACTGTGCGGTTTTAAGATTCTCCCGAATTATCTCGACTTGTCTTTCCGCTTCTTTTATAATTTCTGGTCCGAAGAGTTGACTTTCACCCGTTTGATTCCAGTACAAGGGTGTTCTGCATTTTCTTCCGTACAAGGCTTCAAACGGTGCCATCTTGAGACTAGATTGATAACTGTTGTTGTAAGCGAACTCCGCATATGGTAAACTTTTGTCCCAACTACCTCCATGCTTTAAAGCACAAGCCCTTAACATATCTTCCAATATCTGATTCGTCCTTTCAGTTTGACCATCAGTCTGTGGATGGTATGCCGAACTAAAATTCAATTTCGTATCCATTGACTCATGTAGCTTCTTCCAAAAACGTGATGTAAACTGAGTGCCTCGATCTGACACTATCTTTTTGGGAACTCCATGCAAACACACAATTCGTGACATGTACAACTCTGCTAGCCTGGCTCCTGAGTAAGTGGTTTTAACTGGTATAAAATGAGCAACTTTGGTTAACCTGTCCACGATAACCCATATGGAATCATAACCATCGCGTGTACGAGGTAAACCTACTATGAAATCCATACCAATTTCTTCCCATTTCCACTCAGGTACTTTCAGTGGTTGCAGCAAACCGGCTGGTCTCTGATGTTCTGCTTTTACCCTTTGACATATGTCACACAAGGCGACATGAGCTGCGACATCTCTTTTCATTCCGTACCACCAGTATTTCTGTTTTAGATCTTGGTACATCTTGGTGCTACCAGGGTGAATAGAGTATGCCGAATCATGAGCTTCTCTCAGTATAGTCTCACGTAGGTGATCGTCTTCTGGCACACATATCCTGTTTCTGAACCATATGGTTCCCTGATCATCTTTCTTAAAATCGGGAACTTTTCCTCAATCAATCAGCTTTTCGTATTCTTTGATCTTTTCATCTGTCAACTGCCCTTTTCTGATTTCCTGTTCAAGTGTTGATTCGACCTCCAAGGTCATAGATTCACTCTGGGCTACGATTCCTAAGTTGAGCCGCGCCATTTCCCAACATAACTCTTGCGGTTTCAACTGAGCTATAAGCATGTTTGCCTGACTCTTTCGACTCAAGGCATCTGCTAAAACATTAGCTTTACCGGGGTGATACTGAATCTCCAAATCGTAATCCTTGATTAATTCCAGCCATCTGCGTTGTCTAAGATTGATATCCTTCTGAGTGAAGATATACTTCAAGCTCTTATGGTCGGTAAAGATCTGACACTTGTTACCAATCATGTAATGTCTCCAGATTTTCAGCGCGTGTACAACGGCGGCCAACTCTAGATCATGTGTTGGATAATTCTGTTCATGTTTCCTCAGTTGTCTGGAAGCATAAGCCACTACTTTTCCTTCTTGCATTAAAACACATCCAAGGCCTTGACGCGAGGGATCACAATATACATCGAACCCTTTGTGTATGTCTGGCATTATCAGCACAGGGGCAGTAGTCAATCTTTTCTTCAATTCTTCGAAACTAGCTTGGCATTTATCATTCCATTTGAATTCTTTTCCCTTCTCTAGTAAGGTTGTAAGCGGTTTCACGATCTTCGAGAAGCCTTCAATAAACCTGCGGTAGTAACCTGCCAATCCGAGAAAACTCCTGATCTCAGACACATTCTTCGGAGGGTTCCAGTTCAACACATCCTGAACTTTACTCGGATCCACTGCTATTCCTCCGTCAGTGATAACATGACCAAGAAATGAAACTTCCCTCAACCAAAAGTCACACTTGCTGAACTTAGCATACAACTGATGCTCTCGAAGTCTCTGTAATACGAGTCTCAAATGCTCCTCATGTTCTTCCTCATTCTGAGAGAATATCAGAATGTCGTCAATGAACACTACTACAAACTTGTCCAAATAATCCATGAACACCTTGTTCATCAAATACATGAAGTATGCCGGGGCATTCGTCAATCCGAATGACATGACAGTAAACTCATACAACCCATATCTGGACGTGAAAGCTGTCTTGGGAATGTCCTCCGGACGAATTCTCAATTGATGATATCCCGATCGCAGATCTATCTTAGAAAACACTTTTGCACCTCTCATCTGATCAAACAGATCCTCGATTCTAGGCAAGGGATATTTGTTTTTGATGGTGACCTCATTAAGAGATCGATAGTCTACACACATCCTTCTAGAGCCATCTTTCTTGTCTACGAAGAGAGTGGGGGCTCCCCATGGTGATGAACTAGGACGGATAAACCCTTTACTTAACAATTCTTCTATTTGTTTCTTAAGTTCTGCCAAGTCTTTGACATCCATTCTATATGGCCTCTTAGATATAGGAGCAGTACCAGGTAAAAGTTCAATGCTGAATTCAATATCTCGGTCAGGTGGCATACCTGGTAGATCATCTGGAAATACATCCGGATATTCGTTCACTATTTTGATATCTTTCAGAGTCTTGCCTTCCATAGAATTTACCGTTCCGCCTTCTGTCGATGAGGGAGTTGCCACATACTCAATTCTGTTTCCACTAGGGCTGGTTAAGAGTACTGACTTCTTTCGGCACTGAATAGATCCATCCCACTGGTGTAACCAATCCATTCCCAGAATTATATCTATTCCCCAAGATTTTAGAACTACCAGATCAGCTGGGAAATCTACTCCCATAATGTTAAGAGTCACTTGTGGGCATAATAAACTGGCTTGCATTTCTCCGCCGGGAGTACTAACTAATAATTGCTTTTTCATAGCCCTCATGGTCATGCCATGTTTTGCCACAAATTTTTCAGTAATAAATGAATGCGTTGCTCCAGAATCGAATAAAATTGTTGCAGGTATGGAATTGGCAAGGAACGTACCAAGTACAACTCCTGGGGCTTCCTGGGCTTGTTCGGCGGTCACATGGTTCACCCTTCCACGAACAAAATTCCGCTGAGCCCTGTTGCCTTGTGCACTTGAGCTTCCTGGACGCGCTTGTGACGTTGGTTTCTCAGTCCTCTGTTCGTTGCCTCTCTGTGGAGTGTGCATTCCACGCTGAGGACAGCTGTTAGCATAGTGTCCCAATTCTCCACATTTGAAACATCCATTTGGCTGTACTGGAGCATTGTTTCTCACAGGAGCGCCTGTGGCATTGTTTGGGCGGGGGGTGGCTGAATTGTTGTTCGACCGATTCTGCTGAGGGTTCGAAGTACGGGGTGATTGCTGATTGAAGCGCTGTGGCTGCTGAAATGAACGTTGCAACTGCATGTTCTGTGGATAACCTCCATTCTGTCCACCAGAGCGGAAGTAAGAACCCTGAGAGGAATTGTAGCGGGGGCGAGTGTTACTGCTAGATTGTCCCTGGAACTTCCGTTTGTGTACACCAATCTCCTTGCGCTTCCTTTCCAGGCCAATAGCTTTATTTAGAAGGGTCTGGAAATCTGGGAAGATGTGACTCTGCAACTGATAATTGAGCGGCCCTATAAGACCATCCAGAAATCATTCCTGTCTCTTGGCATCAGTGTTGACCTCCTCAGGTGCATAGCGAGATAACTGGGTGAATTTGTCCAGGTACTCGCTCACTGACATGTTGTCTTGCTTCAGTGCGAGGAACTCCTTCTGCTTTAACTTCATAACTCCAGAGGGAATGTGGTAAGCCCTGAAGCTATCCCTGAACTCCTGCCAGGTGATGTTCTGTGGTGCGGCATGTGCAGCAGTGTATGCATCCCACCAGTCAGCCGCTGGCCCTTCAAGTCTGCCTGCAGCATATAGCACCATCTCACGATCGGTGCACTGTGTCATTTCCAGTTTTCTGGTGACAACCTTTAGCCAGTCATCAGCATCCAATGGATCTGATGAGTGAGAGTGAGTGGGCGGACGGTGGCTCATGAATTCCTTATGCTTGTCTCTGGGCGGTGGTGGTGCTGGTGCTGGTTGTGGTGGCTGGTTTTGTTGTGCTTGCAGGTTTTGCACTGTTGCGGTGAGAGTCTGTAGCAGCTGAGTCTGAGCAGCCAGAAACTGTTGCATAGCTGGATCCATTGGTGGGTTTGGTGGGGGAGGTGTTGCTTGATTCCTCTGACTTGCAATATGAGCGCGTATCACAGGTGGAATATCTTGTCCTCCTCCTGACCTGGTGTTTACCATCTGAGTGTTAGGGAAAAGTATCTCAGATAAGAACTGAACAGATAAAGACGAGTAAAGTAAAAGCATAAGGGGGCTAAGATTAATTAATTAAACTAATTATTTTATTAACGCAGTTGTGGCCATCACTCCACAAAAGCATTCATCCATCACAAAGATCCAACTCAAGCATGTTTTCAACCATCAACCATTACATCGCATCATCCTCGCAGGAACGGAATTTATTAACAAAAGGAAAAAGGGTAGACATCTAAAAACTACTAGCCAAGACTGGTGGTAGCTCCTGGGGTGCCGTAACGAAGCTTCTTGCGCGGAGGGGAAGACGTGGTGCAGTGCTGTACCATCTCCTCAGGTGGTGCCTGTCCTGCAAGCTGAGCCTCGAGCTGTGCGATCTTGGCCTGAGCGTCCTGGAGCTTCCTGTGCAGTCCCTCGATCTCGGAGGTGGCTCCCTCCAAGTCGGTGTTGAGTGCAGCAGTGACTCGAGCAAGGACGTCCACACGGTCGTCTCCGGTCTGAGAAGCGGGTACCACCGTGTCCTCAGTACCAACCGGTCGGCTGGGTACGTGGCGGAAGTCGGAGTAGTACAGCTGGTCGCGGAAACGGTAGCTGTAGGAGTAGAGTGCTCTCCTGGCGGCGTCGTTGATGGCGGCGTCCTCGGTAGAGAAGGGAACACACCTGTAGTGCGTCGAACGGATCCTCCACCCGGAAGCCTCTGGCTGAGGTACCCGGATGTGTACCTGAGCTGTGTAGTAGTCCTCCAGGCCGGGCTCCTCGAAGTGCTCGACCACGTACTGAGGCTTTAGAGTGAACTCTAAAAACCCCAGTAGCTCCTCTAGTAGTCTGCAGAACTGCCCGGTACCACCCAGCGAAGCGTGAAGGTGGTACTCCGGACCACGCTGGCGGGGCTCCTCTGGATCCTCCTCGTCGTTGTTGTCGTTCTCCTGGTCGTCGACCTCCATGTCAGGGTCATCCCCGTCACTGGGCTCCTCCTCGTCGCTGTCGTCCCCAGAGTCGTCCGGGTCACCTCCAGCAGCGTCTGGTGCAGCGTCGCCGGCAGCAGGAGCAGCTGGTGGAATCACCATGTCTCCGTCGGCGTCCACCTCGAGCACAGTGCCGTCGAAGAGCTGAGGTGGCTCCTCCTCCTGTGCCTCTGCCTGTGCCTCTGCCTGTGCCTTAGGCAGTACCTGAACTGGGACCTCCTCAGCGGGTGCCTCCACAGGGTGCTGGGGAACTGACGGTCCAGCAGGGCGTGAACCTCCGATGACAGCACGAGTGGCCTGAAACTCACGAACCATCTGACAAGAAAAAGAAAACTAACTCAGTATAGAATAAATCAAAATGATAAGGTCTTTTAACAAAAAGAAATAATATAAATTAGATTTTTATGCGAAAATAGGGGAATTTTGAAAGATGACATGGCTTTCTAGATGTAGAGTCCTTAATTTCCGACCAGTTCTAACTTAAGGCTGCGTCCTACAGTCAACACTGCTCTGATACCACTCCTGTCACACCCGGTTTTCAAAGGAAAACCAAGTGCGTTTCATATGTGCGCCAGGATCATGTTTACACACATATGATAGACAAAAGAGTGTAATATCGAAACACAATGTTCTAAATTACAAGAGATTTATTATAATATTCATATTACACTCTCGGGAGACACGAAGGTCTTTATCGCAGAACAAGTGATAGCTAAACGAAGCGTCTTCAGCTTCCATCTTCCACAGGCATCTTGACTGGGGGAAACGCAAGACTCAGAACTCATCGTAGTCGCTGTAGTATTCTTCTCCATTTCCTTCTTCTGATTCAGCAATGGCAAGTGTGAGTACACCTAACTAGGTACTCAGCAAGCGGGGTGAAAATGCAAGGCCACAAGGATAGGCTAAGGTTCACAGCAGTGAGCTTTTTAGAGTTGATCGAGTTTTATTAGCAATTTCCTATTTACTAGATGTAAGTTTATACCATCCCACTTAAGCATTTAAAATAACATTTTTTTTTCCAAAACCCACGAGTAAAACCACGATTTATATTCCATCTTTAAGTTTAATTATCATGTGAGGGTCCAAGCCGCTCTTGACCGTGAGCACGGCTGATATATCAGTTTTACACTCTGCAGAGGTTGCACACTTTCACCATAGCTCGTGTTCCCCATGTTGCCCGGGTTTGCAAGGCCCTTAAACACTTCCGAGGTGAGTGGCTAGGGGTCCACTTCGAAGCCTTTACAAAGGTATGCAAAAGTCCAACAACCCGCAAGAGTTACAGCTAGGGCGGACCACAACCCTCCCTAATGGTCAGCACCTTAGCAAAGGCTGCTACCCCAAGAGGACCGAGCTGTACCCCTGCAACCCCAGACCCCCTCTGCTCCTTTCGGATAAGGCCATCAGTACAATCGCACATCTAATTAATTGGCTAAGGTCAGAGCCCATTTTGACACCATGGTTGCACTGTTTTCTTGGGTGGTTCTCCATGTTCCGATTAAATAAAAATTCTCTTGCATTAACCGACATTTATTATTAAAGATATCATGATCAATAATTTTTATAAAGATCCAATTTATCCATTCCCAAGGTATTGCAACACTAAGCATGAACTAACCCAAAAATATTATTTAAAAACAGGGGTTGGTACAAGGGAGCATGGTAAAAGACTAGATAAATCCTTAAAAAGGTATTCCCATCATATTAATGCAATAATAGTAAATTTTAGTTTGACATGCAGTTGTTTAGGATAAAAAGAATATGCGGGGAGGGCCACTTGCCTTGTTCTACAAAGAAATCTTCCTCCTCTTCGTAGAATTGTTCTTGATCCGCGTCGACGGGCGACTCGGTTGCAACTGGCACGAGGTCTACGATCAACACAAAAAAAACAATAAGAAAACAGTACAACAAACATTCTTAACAGATTAAATCAAGCATCAAAAACTAATAAGCTCGAAAAGACGAACGCTTGGACACCAAGAACGCTAAAAACGGAGCTAGGACGAAAAAGATATGGCCAAAACAAGTTTTAGGGACTTGTTGGCAAAGAAACTAAGTTTACAGGGGCTAAACTGAAGAAAACCAGGGGCTAAAACATAAATACGCATTAAACCCGAGGGCTAACGCGCAAAAGAACAGGGGCTGGGCTTCGGGATACAAAAACAGAGAAGCTTAGGGTGCTTTCTGTAAAAATCAGGACCTAAATCTAATTATTTTTGAACTAAACAGGACGGCGGGTTAATTTCAGAGAAAGGCAGGGTCTCTTTTGCAAAATAGCCTCGGTTGACCTTTTTTGGCCGATTGACTTTGGTCAGATTGAACATGGGCCGTTGATCTTGCGATGGACGGCTGACAGAGATGGGGCAGGTCGGGCGGCGGCGGGACGCCGGCGAGCGGCGGCGCCGGGCCGGGAACACGCCGGCGATGCTCGAACTCGAGCTGCCGGGCTCGGTTTGGAGCGCGGATTGGCGCTAGAGGACCGTGGTGAGCTGGCGAACACGATGGAGGTGATGTCGTCGTGGATTGCGCGGCGGAGCCGGCGGCCGACGGTGAACAGCGGCGGCGCTACTCCGACGAGGTGCGGGGAGGGGCTACCGCGCGAGGGAGAAGGCGAGAAGAGGCTCGGGGTGTTGCTGGGGAGTTGGCAAACGCGTCTAAGGGGTTCTAGTCGTTCAATTTGGCCATGGCGGCGGTGCTCAACAACGGACGGCGGCGGCGGAGCGCCGGCGGGAGCCGTCGGGGTATAAACAGAGCGAGACAGAGAACGAGAAGGGGTTCGGGAGCATCGTTACCACGGTGCGAAGGTCCTGGAGTGGAAGAAGAGGGCGGAGCGGTCCTGGAGCGGCGGTCCGACGAGGTGGCGGCGCTCGGCGATGGCGGCGGCGGAAATTGGAGTTGCTCCGAGGGGATTGGGTAGCGCGAGGGGTCGAAGAGGGTTCCTGGGGGCTCGGTTGTCTTCTTAAAGGGCAGAGAGGGGAGTGGGGAGGGCTGGCACGGCGACCCTCGAGGTGGCCGGCCATTAATGGCGGGCGGAAGTGGAAGGACTCGGTGGGGGAGAGCGTTTCGGAGAGGGGAAGGGGTGTGGTAGTGGAGCGGCAGTTGCAGGCGTTCGGTGGGAGGGGAGAGCAAGGGGCGAGGGAGAGGGAGCGGCGCGGGGGAGACCGAGCGACTCGGTCGGGCGGCGGAGCAGGGGAGGGGCGTCGGGAGGTTGGGGGTGAGCCCGACAGGTGGGCCCCACCTGTCGGCGGCGGCGTGAGAGAAGGGGAGGGGGAGGCGGCTTGGGCCGCAGCTGGGCTAAAAGCAGGAGCGGGCCGTGCGCGAGGGGAGAAAGAGAGGGGAGAAAGGGCTGGGTCGCGAAGCGCCGTCGGGCCGAAAGAAAGAGAGAGAGAGAGGGAGATGGGCCGGGAGTGAAAGAGAGATAGAGAGAAAGTTGAGGGAGCGTTTCTGGACTTTTTCATGGTTTTGAAATTCACACACAAATCAAATAATAGATATGCAAATCAAATATGATGCACATGCACTTATTGTTCCAAATTTATTTAAATGATGTTTAAATATTTTCAGGCTCAAATTAAATTAAAAATTTAATTAAGTCCTTAGAAAAATTAAATTAAACCAAGTTGCTATGATTCATTTGTGATGGAATTTTAGGGTGTTACAAATAGCCTCTCTGACAGCACCAAGACAATGCCTTGTTCCCAACATACTAAACATTAATCAATCTGAAACAGTATAGGTGCATCCAAGAGGCAGGGTGCAGCTCGATTCAGATATTAGAACAACCGTATAGGTACATCTAGAAGGACGCGAGAACCAGATCGAGCCACCAACACGAACACGAATCACAATCAGAGCGAAAAGGAACCAGTGTACAACCTCTGTGGCAAGGTACTTGAGGACGCCAACAAGGTAGACAGGGGCGCTGGCGCCGACGTGCTCGGCATAGCCTTGAGGAAGTTGATGATCCTGCTGACGAAGAACTGAATCAAGTGGAGGAGGGGGCGATGGAGGGGGCCATGGCACAGCAGATCGAGTGGAGGCGACGGCACTCGGAGAGATAGGAATCGGAGATGGAGGGTGCAACTCGGGAGGGGAACGAGTTGGGAGGCCGGTTTCCCTTCTCGATCTGGTGATAGGAAGAGGATGGGGGCGATGGATGGTGCAGCATCAGGCAACCCTAGTCGCCATGGCTGGCGGCGAGTCGAGAGCTCGGGGGTGGGAGGTCGAGGGAGACACGCTGTGGGAATCGATTTCTAATTTTACAGGCCAAGAATGTGCGGTAGGCCAACGATTCGGGCTTGGAAAGGTCCAGAATGTCACTTTCCATTTCCACGTGACACCCAAACAGCCCGGCCTAGAAACGGATTCCAATTCGGCCCAATTCCGATGAAACAAACGGGCCCTAAGGTTTTCCGTACCGCATCAGCAAAATCATACGAAGACTGTCGGCCCAAACCTCTCTGTCTCTCTCCAATTGAGCCCAATCCTAATGGGTCTAGAGAGCCAGGCCACACCATAGCCCAAGTCGCTCAGAGTCTAGTTTTAGGCTGCGGATGGGGCCCAAAATCCGACGGGACGTGGGCATTGCATCCTCAGGTAGCCCACCTCCAACCAGCCCAAGTAAGCTCCCACACGGACTCCGAACCTTCTTGGCCGCGGCGACGACGACCCGGCGATCCGCTGAGAACCTGAGACCCCTCTCTGGTCTTCCTAATCGACCGTCAATTTACGTTAAACGGCCGTCGAAAACTCTAATCACTTGACATCGTTGCACCACTACAGTGTACGCAGTCACACGCTGCTGGTGCTGGTTAGCAGGACAATTCGATCGACTCGATCAGGGAAAAGTGACAGCGCCGTGATTAAGAGCAGAGCAGAAGCATCAGTTACGTTGGTCCAAATAAACCTCAGCTCTCGGACCGTAACAAAGAACAAACACATCAGTAGCACGTTACAGGAGACATGACGACCTAGCTATATATATGTATAAGAGCACTGCCTCCATCCTGGTCGATCATCATGGCCCCTGTGCTGCCTAGAGCAGCGCTAGCTGGATGATCACAAACCAAACCAGGCCAAAGCCGCCCAGGGCCGCCGATCCGAGGCCGGCCGCGCTGGGGTACGACATGAACGGCGTCATGCCCGGGGTTGTCGTGGTGCCTCCGCCTCCGGAGCACGTCGGGGTCGTGTACGGCGTGCTGGTGGTAGGGGTCGTCGGCGTCGTGTACGGCGTGGTGGTGGTCGGGGACGTTGGCGTCGTGTACGGCGTGGTAGGGGTCGGGGACGTCGTCCCACCCCCACCCCTTGGGGTCGGCGAGGAAGGAGAGGAGGAGCCGCCGACGGTGACGGCGAGCTTCATCCCGGCGCCGCAGTGCCCGGTGATGCTGCAGACGAAGTAGTGGCTGCCGGGCGTCTTGAGGGGCACGGTGGTGGCGCCGCTGCTGTCGGAGCCCAGCGGGCTGGACGCCGTGCACGCCATGTACTCCGCCGCGCTCACCTCCACCACCGTGTGCAGCCCTTTCGCGTAGTTGAACACTAGAATTTATGAAACAGTCTCGTTAGTCAATTTGTATTTTGTAGGAATTTCAGACGTTGCAACCAGCAGCCATGAGAACGCGTAGCAACGTGCGGGAGCGCGTGCTTGCACATACCGAGACTGTCACCGACTTTGAAGTTTTTGGAGGCGGCCCATGAGGTGTAATCGACGCCGGTGGTCCAGCCGGAGCCGTCGCCGACGGTGTAGCTGGTGGCGGCGGCCGTCGATGAGCAGGCCGCAAGCAGCAGCACTGCCAGACGCAAGCGACAAACCAAGCAGGAAGCCATTGAAGAGTTTCCGAAAGCAGCTAGAGCTTTACTTTTGGACGATGGTGTTGCGCTGCACTATGAGAAATTGGGAAGTGACGCCGGGAATATGGCCCCTATATAACAGCGCCGATCGTAACGCGGAGTTGGTGGCCAATAGGCTTTCACCAGCTGTGTGGGAAGGAATATATCGAGCCGCTTTACCTATGAGGAAATGAGACGCTTTCGATGCTTGAATGGAACGGTGATTGTTCAGACTTTGGCTCTTCGCGCCACCAACCAATTACAAAATTTCATGATGAAGTTTCAAGAACAAGTTTTCAATCATAAGCAACAGGACCGTGGATCAGCATGGATTTGTCGTCTCTATTCGTTGAGCAGGGAGTTCATAGATTTTGTTGTATGATCTCTTCTCACATCCATTTCTCTCTGCTTAACTGAATGCTTTGAGTAAATGTTACTCCACTAGCAGGATGCGTGGTATCTTTTTGTTCACAGATTCTCAAAACCTCCAAAACATCGGATCTTAAACGAATGGCTCAGATGAAACTCCACCTATTTTATTTACAGATTTGCGGACTGAGCGAGATATGCATCGAATACACCTTTATAGCTTTGGGGCTATTTGGTCTTTTAGGTGTGATATCTTTTCATATGATAATCGGCCAAAGTGAAGTGAATCTGATTGTGTCCGGTGCCGGCGGTGTGGCATCTGATTTTCCTCTTCACATGGAGATCGGCTCGGTTAAGCTACCTAACCTTTTGACAATGACTCCACACTAGCATATCGATCGATGACGCTTCAGGATGGCAAAACATTACACATTTCCCATGTTCATGCCAAGGACATGACAAATGCTTTAGTTTTAACTTACATCAATCAATGAGAGACTAGCAGATACCAAGAAACAGTGCATACATTTTCCATCATTGATCAGCATGACCCTGATCTAAACATCGCCTGATTGTTAGGTGAAGGACAGTGAGATTAGACCCTGATTAGAAGGGGAAATGGAAGAATTTGCTGCAGTCGCAGTGGTGGGCTGATCCAGGGTTTTTTAACGTCCACCGAACAGGGTACAGATGCAATCTCGAAAAATGGTTGTCTGGTTTCCGGACATATATATGGACTGATTAGGTTGCACTCAGGCTCACCAAAGAAGACAAACCACGAATCCATATGACCACTGTACCTCGTACTTGTACTTTAATGCACCCGATTGTACGAGCACTCTAAAGTAAAGCACCAAAAACTATCCATAATTAAACTTACACGCGCGTCAACTTTTTTTTCATCCAGGCACGATCTTCCGGGGTGTTACAGATACATGGATAGATACTCTGCAGTTCAGCATACATCTCGCCCTACTTTTCCTTTTTCAGTTCAAGCTTTCCGTTTTTCTTTTTCCCTTTGAGCAGCGGTTTCATCCGTTCAAACTGGGGAGACCACGACGAACACCTGAATTTAAGGCCTGTGTTGCAGGGTTCTGTATCCATTGTTGGATCAGTCAACCCCCAAAGGCGCGTAAAGTTTCTTCGTGATTTTCTGTCGGTTGCTTTTGCGCGGCAGGCGGCACTGCGGCGTCGTACCGAATTAAATATTGAAACGAATCGCTCCATTCAGTTTATAGCTATTCTCACTATTTTTTGGCTTCCCTGCTTTCAAGCGTAAAGCATACCTCGCCAGTACTCCACTCGGCTCCATGACGAGTGCTCAGATTTTCTAGTCACTCTGATTCCTTTATGGTTTTCATGGTTAAAGGAAGGCACCAAAGCGGAGCTTTTGGCCACTGCTGCCAAGCAACTTGTTCCCAGGTAAGTTGTAAACTGTTGGTCTAATGGTCTGCTGCTTTGGACCAACTAACCAAAAGAACTCTGCTACTGTCGTAGTTCAAAGCCTCAAGGCATTAAACGGAACGGCCCGAGAAACCTGCGTCCGTGACGGCGCAGTAGGGGGCTCGTTTGGATCGATCTAGCCGGTAGCTTAGCTTGTTGGTCATACAAAGATCTCTAGGCCCCCGAAATCGAACGTCTGGTAAACAGTTTTGCCAAGCTTATCCAAACAGCCCCTAGGTGTTGGCTGACGGGATGGCCGCGGCCGGTGACTATGCTATCCAAAAACAACCTCGACTGTATCATCAATCTTTTATCTAGATGAGCACTAATAGAGTAGGAGGAGATAGAAATTCTCTTCTATACAGTATAGCGCAGGAGCCAAACGGACCATGCATGGCTGGCCGGTTTCCAAACCGCCTCAAACTCAAGAACTTGGTGACCAAGCCGCAAATTCATCACGAATAGAACACTGGAACAAGCAAACTAGAATAAAGGACAATGGGAAGCCCAATCCCCAGGCTGCGAAACCAAATTTTTCACTCACTGCGCGACAAGGTCCTGCGTGTAACGAATCCTCGGTGCGCCCCCGCATGGCCCGCATGCTGGCTAGCCCATGAGATTGGACGCGAGCGTAGTGTGGCCCGTGGGCTGTGCCCGCGTGCCCCCGCGTGGATGATGAGCAGCCATGGACCCATGCATGGTCCGTTTGGCCCCTGCGGGCTGCGGCGGCACGCGCGCGTCGTCGTCTCTGCGGACACTTTCTTATAGGCCTCCCGGACTCCTGGGCCCGTCTAGTCAAGTCTGGCCCACCTAGAGGTTTGAGTCCGGCCCGGCTGTTCACTGTTCAGTTCTGCAAGATCTGTATATGTAACTCATTAATTCCGATGCACAATCTCCAAAAAAAAAAACCGAATGCACCCGAACAGCGCGAGTTAACGTGACACAGCTGAAAGTCTAGCAGTACGAGGTGAAAAAGAACTTTAACTTCATTTTCTTCACTTCTTTTTTTCTCCTGTATACGATCCTTACATGTCATTCAGTCACTGTCCGTTCTAGCCTCTGAATACGGCTACAGGCATACTCCTCCGGATACCCATACACATCGTCCGGCAGGATTCGGCAATCGAAACAACTGAACCACGGTTACTGCGTCCTGCAATCCTGTTGACGTGACTCCTCCTCCATCAGCGTCTACACACCGGCTCCATCCAACTATTCCCATCAGGAGGCTCGGATCCCAGTGCCGGACTTCAATGAGCAACAGTTGCTCGTCACTTTACGAAGCTGAATTTGCTCTCACTTTCTCGTAGCCACTGTTGCACGACCCCATATTCTCTCTCCCGCAGGCGCAGTCGCGCGCGCACAGCAGCAACGGCATTGCAGGATTCAGAGCAGGCAGGGCCTCAACCTGAATGCTGAATGGCCCTCCTCTAGCCTCTTAAGACTGTTGCCGGGGAACCCATCCATGCACAAGTGCCAGCCGCTTCGCCTTCGGGCTTGACCCCTTTTCAGCTTTTCGGCCAGCCCCTCTCCCATTGTGGTTTGTTAATTCTGCAATGAATTTTCATAAGATGGGGGCGACGCAGTGCAGCAGCACAGGAATCCTTTCAAGGGACCAGGGTAGCTTTATTCCTGGCGATCCCCTGACAAAGTCTTTGATGCCGAGAGCAGCAGCAACAGCAGCAGCTGGCCTGTTTGCCCTACTTGTCGATCGACGGATGCATTGTGGAGTAGTACAGGTGATGGCACGCTAGACTGGTAGGCCTGTTGAGCAAACTAACATGTCTAGCTGGAAACTGGAATGCTGGAACATCTAAGCTCCTCTTCCTTGCTTAAATGATATAGCAGAGCTCCTGCAAGTTTCCATCTCTTCTCCTGTCTCGGATGGTATGGTAGGTGAGACGTAGTATCTGTTATATGTCTGCATACGGCTGATTACGACTGCATGATATATTGATATGCTATTCTGAATTATGTCCTATTGTGTCATGTAGAGTTAGAGTGCTTAATTTCGGAAAAGAAACGATCATTTTACCACTAGTCCATGAAAATACAGTTCATTCCCGATTGGGAGTATAATCTTTGAGGTTCGTGTATCTTCATGAAACACGTGTTCCACACTTCCACGCTTGAACTTTCAGCTTCTTGCTGGAGCTTTTTTTGCTGATGTCTACCTCGCTTCAGAATTCGATATCACTTGAATCTGTTGTTTAAAACATTACTTTTTCCAAAATAAAACATCAATTACTAAAATTGTTTCTGATACATGCTGATAACTAAATGAAGATGGAATTGAACATGCAGCAGTATTGTGAGCTGTAATGTGGGGAGCTAGGCTGGCCCCTATCTGCTTAACTGAACCTGATGAGTGTTCCGGCTACTTTATTTACCTAAGCTCAATTATGGAGGCATACGTATCTAACAGCAAAAGTTGTCCACCGAGACACGTATGCTGTCCCATCTGATTTTTTATACGGCGCCTCCAGTCCCACTCACTGTGGATCTGATGCTGAAAATCCTTCTGATGGTGGTGTGCCATTGTCATGTTCCTCGATTGGAAACGCCATGGGCCCCTTAAAAATAAACGATTCCTTTCAGACGTCACAAATGTGCTACTCTGAGTGCCTAATCTGATGTTGCGTAGCTCGGTTATGCACAGAATTTGTGTATACAGCTGCATGTGCTTGCTGCCTGTAGCCTGCCTCGAGACAAGGGAATGTATAATGGCGTAGCCAGTTACGGACAAGATCCAGAAGTACAGACCTTGTCTTGCTCTGCAACTTTCTTAAGGCTGATCCATATCGTTAGAGCCCAGGGCCTAGAATTTATGCCAGTGAATGATTCCTTGCCCTACTGGGAATATTTAGCAGGACTTGATGCGGCAAGTTGGAGTATTTCTCCACGATTAGGCAGCTTTTGGGAATCGCTTTATGAATTTGCGGAGATTTTCCATTGAAGGCGACGCATCTCGTTGTCAGATTTTAGAAGTAAGCAATGGGAAAAAATGCCTTGATTGGGTGGTCTGCAAAAGCCTAAGTCCAAAACCTGTGGGGACAGGTCCCATGACCTTTTGCGTATTTGCGTTGGTAGACGAGTTCTCACTTGTCGTGCCTATGTCATACTACAGATGAATGATGTGCATGCTATCACTAGTCATCAGTCATCACTCTGAAATTAACAAGAAAAATATTAGCTGAACAATAATGCAATAAAGCTAATAACATTTGAAGAAATCAATGTGCATAGACGAGTTTCAGCGAGTGTTTCGTTTCAAAAAGAAGTTTTCAGTGAGTGCTTAGCCATACACTTTCCGTTGTCACGCTAGTTTCCATATAAGCCCACTAAAAAATAAAATAGTAAATTGTGCATCTGTACTTTTCAGTTTTCACAGTTGCAGTGTTGCACTGCTTCTGCACGCGTCCGCTGATCTCTCCATATGTAGCCAGGTTTTGTTTGCCCCGCAAGTGTCAGGCTACAAATCGGAGGAACAGGTGGTAGGGTAGGACGTGAAACAAAGCTATGCGCTGTAGCAGCTCCGTAGCTGGTGGAGCAAAACACAAAGGCTGGCATATGCATGCATGAAAGACTTTGGTGTCAGGTGCACCAGTTCGTAGGCATGCACGTCCTAGTAACATTCTTTTCAGTCACAAGTAGCCACACTACCACAGTACCCTCGCCCGTTTTTACCTTCACGGATTCATTGTCTGCATGGGGAAAAAAAATCTTAAACTGTCGTTATACATTTCACCTCTCGGATCCTGTAGTTCAGACTTTTATCGCACAATGCAATGATGCTGAGCTGATGCTGGTAACACCCAATCAAGAAAGACCTTATCTCTTAATCATTCACGTCCGAGAAAAGACACTTACGGCTGGGAAAAGTACTCCAATCCTTCAAGTTCTTGCACCGATCAGTGCCAGTAGGGCTTTACGCCAGCAGGTTCATCCACACCTCCTCGCATTTCAGGACTTCCAGATCAGATGAACCCGACTTGTCACTGACGTTCGTTCTTGATGTACATGTGTGTAGTCTCGAAACCTGGATGTACTCACGCAAAAAGATCGTTGGGATGATCGATCGCAACTTGAGATGATTGCAGATGGTCAACTCTCATCAGAAAGAGAGAGGAGCTGGAGTGCCCCACTAATCTGAATAATACATACTAATTCTTATCCGGTGAAACTGTGAAAGCATGCTGACTCGTCAGAGAAAACAGTTTTCAGAAGCAAAACTCGTCAGAGAAAAACCGGTCCACCAGTTCATCGACAGATGTGATCCCCCGTGTGCACACGCAGGCGTCTTGACTGACCAGTGCGAATTATTGGATACTGCAAGATGTGACTCTGGAATTCTGGATACACACAAAAACACTGACTCTGCAGAAAAGAAAAATAATAATCGGGTCCAATCGATACGTGTTTACTTGCACGCAAACATGGAGTCCTAGTACTGCCTGACAACGGCGCGAATTGCCACTTGCCGGAGTTATCCATGTACTAGGATCAAATTGATGTTACAATACATGACACTTGCTTAATAGTGTTCTAGCTAAACAGCTATCAGACCGACGCGCTCGTCGGAGATCTTGGCGACGATCTCGTTCACCGCGGCGGCGATGTCGTCCACCGACGATAGCCGGCATTCATCCTCCATCTGCAAAGCAAAACAGAATCGGCGAGATGTTCAGACTAGACTGATGACACGGCTGCTTGGTTGATCACTTGCAGTGCCGGTAGTTTGTTGTTACCTTGAGACTCAAGGAGTAGAGGGCCAGGTGGTCGGCGGTGGAGGTCACGTTGAGGTGGAGCACGGTGAGGCCGAGGCACTGCAGCGCCACCACCATCCTCAGCAGCTGCCTGGGCCGCCGCGGCGCGAGCACTTTCACGTTCGCGTGGCTCTCCGCCACCGCCACCTCGATGTCGGCGACGCCGCGGCGCGGCCCCGCGCAGCCACCGCCGCCACTCTGATCACCGCCAGCGGAGCCAGAACTCTCACTGGAGCCGAGAGCGCCGGTGGCGCCGGTCGAGTACTGAGGGAACGTGAAGAAACCGGCGAACGGCGCCGCCGGCTCGGTGCACCCCGCGCGCCGCTTCTGCGCCTCCAGCGACTGCAGCAGCTGCTCCAGCTCCTTTACGAAGTTGATGGCGCCCGCCACGATCGACGCCTGGTCACCCTGCACGCCGTAGCACACGTTTGTTACAAACGGCACATGCCATCCGGTCGCGACCAAGAGCTTGGCGCACAAGAAGGCCCGGCTTTTGATGCGCAGTACACGATCGCTAGAGATTCCGTGACAGATGAAACCAAAAGCGGCGTGGCGCGGCGAGGCCAGCGGCGGCGGCAGATGGCCAGGCCACAGGCCAGGGGGCAGCAAGATTTGACATCCGTTACAGTAAAAGTTGGGGGGGGGGGGGGGGGGGACGGGACAGCGGCAATCAACAATGCGGTGAATGCCAAGCCGTTCGTGCACTTGCGTGGTGACGTGAAGATGCTGCCGGGGAACGCGCGGTACGTACGATTACACGGCTGGAGCCAACCATGGAGATGGTTCGTGTGGATCGTGTGCGTACCCGCTGCGCGTAGGAGGGCGGCATGACGGAGCGGAGCACGGCGAGGTACTCGTTCATCTGCCGCCGGCGGTTGCGCTCCACGGCAATGTGGTTGCGCCGCTGGCTCTCCATCTCCTCCGTGTTCTTCACCGCCTTGGGGCGCCGCCGCCGCCTCCGCGCCGCCGACGCGGCCGCCTTGCCGCGGCCTGGCGCAGACACCGCGGGCGGTACCGGCGGCGGCGACACGGAGAGGCGATGGCGCCGCGCGTCCCAGAACTCCTCCGCGGCGGCGTCCCATGCGGTGGCCGCGCCGGGACCGAGCGGCAGCGCGTTGGCGGCCTCCTCCTGCAGGACCACGCCGCCCTTCTCCTCGAGCTCGTCAATGTCGAAGCCGCAGCCCAGCGACGCCGTGTGCGCGGCCGCGCCCGCCTTGACCGTGCACGCGAGAAGCTCCTCCGGGAACACCACGGCTTCCAGCGCCATGGCCAGGCCTTCAATTCTCCTCCTTCCTCGCAAGACCAGCCTCCTACCTAGAACCTAGTACCAGTTGTCACTCACGACAAGGCGTCTGCAGGGATTGATTGGGTCAGAGCTGCGTACCAGGTAGGCAAGAACTATGACTAATGCTCGATCAGCTGGGCTGCTGCTCTCGCCACCATGATCACGCCACGGGCATGGAAGGGAGGAGGAGGAGCGACGAGGTGGTCCCTATAAAGGAGCGTGGAATAACATGGACGTGCGATGGAGACAACGACCAGGTCTGCCACGGGGCATGGGCCATGGCCCATGGGGGTGACTGAGAGAGCGCAACTGCGCAAGGGTCGGGGAAGGCAAACGACGCGTATCCGCGCATGTCCGCCCTGTCGCTCTGGAGGCACTTTCGTTAAGTATGGTTGGTGGGAGTACCTGAGCACGAGATTAACTAAGTGGTGATC
The DNA here is from genome assembly GCA_033239725.1 of Echinochloa phyllopogon. Taxonomy (NCBI): domain Eukaryota; kingdom Viridiplantae; phylum Streptophyta; class Magnoliopsida; order Poales; family Poaceae; genus Echinochloa; species Echinochloa phyllopogon. Next base: position 55,676,946 of record BTCW01000010.1, read on the forward strand.
GGTCTCAGCTGTGCCCTGCCCTTTTCATTATCTGGTGTACGGATGGGGAATTTTTCAAGTGATGCTAGACTGATTCTTTTTCGCTAGGGTAGTAGGGTTGATGATGCAACGGTGGATATGTTAACTGTTAACTTACTCTGGTCTGACTATTCAGACGAAACTTAAAAAAAAAGAACGATGGCCATGGGCATGGGGATAAGAAAAAAAAAACAGCAGTTAGGCGTGCAACTGCAAGTCTGCTGCAGCCCGGGCCTCCGGCTGCAAGGAACTGAACAAGAGCAGCAGCCAGCAGCCACCGTAGAGCCCGTTGCATGATACCCCGCGATGCTGAAAGCTGAGGCACGCGCTTGCACAGTGACAGGCTCACTGGCGACCTGGCGTCGCAGTCGGGAACCACTAGCGCGAGGCACCTTGCCTTGCCCCCGGAAGAGTTCCCCGATTCAGAAAACCCAAGTACGCGCACCTGCCACCGGCGACGAGTAATCAAAGCTCGCAAGGAAACTGACCTCGGTGATCAGAGCTGCCGGGGTCGTCGCAATCCCGGTCTCGAAGGCTTTTCGTCCATGATTTCAGGGGACGATCGATGAGATTCCATGCCGGCTTAGCTGACAATTAACGCTACCTCGCTCCTCTCTTGGACGGACACTCATCAACTTGGTCGAGTACAAACACTACCCCTGTTGACTAACTGCCCGTTGCCATGTATCTGCTGCAGCCAGAAAGGAACGCATCGGCCTGGGTCTCCCTGTGATATCCTGCCCCGGCGCTGAGCCGTTCACCTCAAACGCCCCAATCTGTCTGCCGGCCTGCTTGCATGCCATAACCGACGGCGGGCGTCCAGCCATGTTCAGAGACACTACTAGCCGAAACAAGCGCCGTCACGTCGCGGACACGAGAGCCCCCAGACAGTGACACCACCCATCATCGATGCGAGAGATCATCAGAGAACCCCATCGTTCCATGCAAAGGGGAGCAGCCGCGCGCTGAAGAGATCGCCTGGCCCCTACGTGCCCGCGCCGGCCCTCGTGGATGCAAAGGGAGCCGACGGGACCGGGGAAAAGATGGCTGCACGTCGTCGGCACGGGCGTCGTGGGCCGGGGGGCCGTGGCGGAATCTGGGAAACCCCTGGCGTCCCGGCGTGGTCGCGTCGCGGGCTGTTGGATGGCACTGTTGGTTGATGCCTCCGATGGGGCATCGGCATCGGCGGGCGCGGGGACGGTGGCAATGGCAGCAGCTCCGGCCCGGGCGTGTACCGGCCGCTGTTGGGGCGTGGCGCGGTGTGCGATCGGGATCTTTGCAGTACGTACGCGCGGGCACTGTGCGCGTGCAGTAGAGGGAAGGTGGTGATGGTAATGGTACATGTGTTTTGGTTCCGAATGGTTGTATCGGATGGTAGCGTTGTCCGTTGTAGCAGGAGTTGCCCTCGACATGCTGGTACACGTACGTGTATCGAGATACCGGTAGACGGGGGTGTGAGTCCTGTGTGACTGGTAGTAGGGAACTGTGACACCCGTGCCCTAGGTGGGCTTCAATGTCGATCGTGGTTCCTACAGGCCCAATTCACAGCCCATGTTACTTGTCTCGCGCCATACCAAATCAGCAGGCTCGAAACTACTACCTGCCAAGGGGGCGACGGACCAGCCCAAAAATATAACCGCCTGCTCTCTCATTCAAGGGAACTGGCCCAAACAGTCAACTCAGAGAGAGAAAAAAAACATAATAAGATTTTTATTGCATCGATTGAATTGAAGGGCACCCTCTCAAGGGGGCTGGTCGGCTGGATGTAAAAATACTTTCTCAACAAAATCCAACCCTTTTTCTCAAAAGCACACATACACCACCACCAAACTCAGCCGTTCAAGCACTGGCGGGCGTTGCCCACATTGGCGATGGTGAATGTTGCACAACAACGATGGATGCCTGACGCCTCTCTTTTCTTCCTGAACAACAATGACGGAAGCCTAAAATAACGCGTTGGTCGATGGGAGGTAAAACAACCACCATCCTACGAGAGACCAGTACGTGAAATGAGAGAGAAACATTATTGACCATGCAGGCACAAAACCAGGACTGGACAACGAGGACGCTTCTTCTTTTCCTTTATTCCGGCGTTTTTGGCATGATCGCTCGCTCGCATCTAGCAGAAAAATGTAAATCAACGTGCCGAACGACGCTGGACTTCCAAGGTTACGTGTCCGAAAGGCGCGCCATCCTCGTCCTGTTGTACCCTGCCGTGCCGTACGTTGTTTGCCACCCCCGACAACCGGGGGCAAAATACCACACCTGGTTCATGCGTAGTATGACTTCAGAATCTAGGTCCATTTAACCATGTCATCAGTCACCCTCAAGCCACTCATGGCTGAGTTAGCAGAGGATAAAGTTCAACACGATAACGGCTGGGGATATGAGAGAATACTCGCAAACCGTTAACCAACTATACGATTTTATTTTATTTTATTTGAAAAAAAAACTCCGCTCACGTAAACTGAGCCTCCAGATGCTCATCCAGAACCTCTGATGAGGAATCCGACGAGGAAACAGGGGCCCGGGTTGTTTCGCACCAGATGCGCGGGATGAACGTCAGGATCCCTCCATAATTCACTGATGACCAACAGAAAGGTCAAGCGACACGCCCCACCTCGTCGCTCTTCCGGGCACTGTTCGCCCGCCTGTCACTTCCGCCGCGCGGTGCCGGAGCCTTGCACTCCTCGAACTCTATCCAACAGTGCGCGCACCTGTCTGTCGTCTGTCGCCGTGTTAATGGGGCGCGGCACGGCGTGCCGCATGGGAAGCCCGCACGACGGGGGCGAGCGAGAGCGACCGCGACGTGACGCGCGCGCGCGAGAGCTGGCCCGGCCGGCGGGCGGGACGCCCCCGCATGCCGAGAGGAAGAGACGATACCAAGAGGAGTCCCTTTCGCTCCGTGCCCCAGACGACCAGGTCGCGGGCGGAAGCGTGGTCCTTCGCTAGCTCGCTTGCCGTCTCGTTCGAGAGGAGAGGCCACTAGCCCACTAGCGAGAAGAGCGGCAGCTGGACAGCGCGTAGACGGGGACGTACACGCCCGGGCCGACGCCGGGCCCTGTCCGTACGTGCGTCCTCGAGCCCGTATGATCGGCGGTTGGTCTCGGCCGAACCTGTCACGTCAGGCGTCGTTGCCCCGTAGGAACAGGAGGGAGGGAGGGAGGGAGAGAAGTCAAGTGCTTTGAAGTTTGACGTCCATGCCGGGATTCAAAACTCACCTGGTCGATCCATCGCCGAGTTATATTGGTTTTACACGCGGTTAGTTTCACTTTCACCGATTGGTCGACTTTCGTTCACAGCTCATGCGCTGCGTATGCGTTGCCGGGTATCAACTGTACAACTCGCTGAAAGTCCATTTTCTAGAGCTACTGCTACTCCGTACCACATTTGTCAAGAAGATAAACAACCTTTCTAGAGGATAAGTTGACACTCTTTCTCTTGATCGTATCCATCAAGCGTCAAAATGAGAAAAATTATGCAAGGATATGATTGACTTCATACAAGAGTTTTCCTTTTCTCCTCTGGAAACCTCGCACAAGAGTCTGGAACATGAATATTTTTCTTCGGATTCTATTGGAACCGGCATGTTCTAAAAAAAATTTGACACTGCCATGTGGACACTGTTGTTTTCTATTCCAAACAGAACTAACAGTGTTCTAGTGGCCACGTACATATATGACCTTGCAATATGGATCTTAGATAAATACTCCATTTGTTTCAAATCATAAGACTTATTTCATTGCATTTCTTCTTAATGAAATGCTTGTCAAGATTACACTAGCACAAGTCTTGACCAATAATTACTCTATTAATATATGTTTAGAAAATATTTTACAATGTTTATATCAGATAATAAAAAAATAATAGAATGATTTTTGCACAAAGCCTTGTCCTTGACAATCAAAATATGATTTGTAAGAAAAAGTACTAGAGTTGCAAGGAAAATCCTGAAGAGCTGCAACTCAGTAAGGTAGAATTAATGTGTTACTCATCGTAGCGCATGGTCTTATTATAAGCTCTAGCTTTAATCCGTGGCCAAACAATTGCTGATATGAGCAGTCTCCCTTTTGGTCCATTCCTGATAAGCAGAGTGTTAATTTACACGCGGTTGAATTCAGAATTCAGAGTGCCCTAAAAAAAGAATTCAGAATTCAGAGGGGGAGTAGACAATATTCCAACTCCAACGGCCGCGTCCAGTCGTGGCTTCTGAACGCCTGGATGAACGGCCAGCCAAAACTGCCAGTGCCAAACAAAGCGCTCACGGCCCACCTGCCCGCGGCTTCCTCCCGCCATACCCGCCGCGCGCCGCGGGATCGCGACCCCTTTGGCGGCTCAACTCCTCCGTCTCTATATAGCCCGGCCGGCTCCACACTGCATGTGCGCAGCCAGGCTAGTCAACCCGCCCCACGTCTCCCGGCCCCGCAGCCCTGGCACCCGCAAGGATGTCATCGCCTCGCTGCGGCCATGCGCTGCTCGCCGCGCTCCTCGCGTCCGCACTCGCCGCGGCCAGCGCGCAGGGCGGCGGCAACGATGACTACATGTCCGGCCAGGTGCACGTCAGCACGGCCATGGTCGTGCTCCTCGCCGCCGTCGTCGCGGTGTTCATCTTCATCGCCTTCTTCACCGTCTACCTCCGCCACTGCACCGGCTACGCGGTCAGGTCGGACGGCGGCGGCCGCGCCGCCGCCCCCAACTTCGACGCCTTCATCTCGCGGTCGCGGAGGCAGCGGCGCCCGCGCGGGCTCGACGCCGAGGTGATCGAGGCGTTCCCCACCATGAAGTACGCCGAGGCCAAGGCGCTGCGGGTCGGCAAGCAGGGCGGCGGCGCGCTCGAGTGCGCGGTGTGCCTCAGCGAGTTCGAGGACGAGGAGCGGCTCAGGCTGCTGCCCAAGTGCAGCCACGCCTTCCACCCGGACTGCATCGGCGAGTGGCTCGCGAGCCACGTCACCTGCCCCGTCTGCCGCTGCAATCTCGACCCGAACAAGGACACGAGCAGCGACGAGGAGCCGAGTTTCCCGTCGATTCCATTAGCGAGCAGCATCTCCAGTGAAACGGTTGCACGGCAAGGTGATGGCCCGCTACCAGTGGCCGTGGTGATCGATATGGTAACCGAGGAGGAGGAGGAGGAGCGGAGGCAGGAGGCGCTGGAGCTGCAGCGGATAGGGACCCAGCGGCGAGCCATGCGGTCGCGGTCGGGGCGCCGGCCGGTGGCGACGACGCAGCTGGCGCGGTCGCACTCGACGGGCCACTCCCTCGCCGTCCGGCTCGACCGCGACATGGAGCGTTTCACGCTGCGGCTGCCGGAGCACGTGCGCAGGGAGATGGTCGCGGCGGGCGAGCACAGCATCAGCTCGCAATCGCGTCGCGGGCGAAGAGCCGGGGAAGGAAGCAGCCGCGGCGGCCGCAGCGCACCGCTCGGCCGGGCGGGGAGATGGCAGTCACTTCTCGCCAGGACCTTCTCCGGAAAGCTTTCCTTCTTTTCGGCGTCGAGGATGACGATTAGCTCCGACAGGGGAGAAGTGTCGTCATCGTCGTCCACGAGGTTGAGAGGGAAGCGCGTGGCCGCCGTTGATGCCGCCGACGTTCCTACTATCATTGGGGGCAGCGCGTCCGGTGCAAAAGCGGGCGCAGCGTCCGGCGAGGTGGCGGCGGCGGTGGACGAGGAGAAGGCAGTTACGCAGCAGGTTCCGACCTAGTAGAACGGTAACAGCAAATTTGAACGTAGTAGAAAATTGAAAGTGATCTTCTTTCGCACGCGAAAGAAATGAGCCTTTTGGTCTGTGGGCAACAGGGTGCTGATTTCGTGCTGCAATCAACGTGGTAGTGCTTGAAATTCCGTTGAAGAGCTCGAGATGTACAAATTGAAATTGCAGTTTTGTACAGGAGCAGCTACAACCACAGTTACAGAGGGCTGAATGAATGTTTGAATTTTCTTGTCTGTTTATATGCGTCGTCTGAAGTTGTGTACTTGTGTTTTGCTTTCTGCTGGTCTGTTGCTATGCATTTTAGGCTTTTATATACCAGATTTTTTCATATGCGTTTTCCTTCACAACTAGGGACTCTGAAAATCGATGTCACGGACATGTTTATCATAATACTCCGAATCTTAGTAGTTGCTTGTATCCGATGAAAGGAATTCAGATACTTCACCTCCCAACATTTGCAATCGACCAGAGTAAATACTCCTGGTATATACTCGCAAAAAAAAAACCCGGTATGAGTTCAGTTAACATTTCATACCATCAAAAGGAAGAGCTACTTGTTCTCCATTCAGCCATAAGGCCTTCTCCAAGGATTGAGCTAGCACGCCAGCTCTAAGCACTCTAAAAGACAGCTCATCCAATGATCTAGCTCTTAGCATCTAGCTCACAACATAAATGACTCCACACATCATTCTCACATAATCTCGAAATACGTGTACGAGACTGTGTCTTGAACGAGAGCTGGCTCTTAGCTTTTTGCACTGTTCACAGATTAAAAAATTTATAAGCTAACCCAAGAGACAGCCATCGGAGAAGGCTGGTTGGGAGCGAAATGGTCCAATGGCTAAACAATGTGTAAATGAAGACAACGGCTAAACAATGTGTAAGTGAAGACATACTGCAGCCATTGTATGTCAAAAGGCGTGCGATCATGGTTCAGAACAAAGCTACAGCCGCGCTTTGTTTCTTTCCTTTCTTTTTATGGGAGCTTTCTTTACAATTTAAACATCAGTCTGAATTTGGCCACTATGAAAACCAGAAAAATGCATAATAATGGTACTACTACTGAACCACTCCAATCTGTTTGAGTAAAACAATTCAATTTGCACTTAATTAGGAGACGAAGTTAAATGCGAAAATGTCATAGCAATTAATCTTGATATGAATTCAGACAGTCAGTTGAAAAAGGCATGGAAAGCGTGGAACTGTGGAAGGCCGGATCACAAAAAGTCTGTAATAATGACAGCAGTTGCCATCTGTGAGACTTGAGAGGTCGGCTGGAGAGAAGAAACGATGACCTTTTACCTGACTTTTTACGTGCACGTAGCGTAGAAAAACGGGGCCAACACTAAACCGCGAAGATGGAAACAGAAATGGTCAAGCTGTTTGAAACAACACCGCGTTATTACAGCTGTTTACAACAACGTGCTGAACTGAATGAGGAAAACCTGTACAGCTTGCCGAATTCATTTTCTCCATTTCGAGAAGATTGGAACATCTAGATTGTCTAAGGAAATTGTGCTTATAATAACTTCCCACTCAGAATTACAGTAGGATCCTGGTATTCAGTTTGTCTTAATCCATCTCTCCAAGCTTTCCTTTTGTTTTTATCATCAAAGGGAAAATATAAGGGAAGTTATCCATTTCTCTTTTTCACGAAGTTATCCTACAGGAAGTAATTTTATTGGGCTTTGTCCATTTACATTTTTTAGACGATCTTCTGAACAATGGGCCGTGTGCCCTTCGCTGCCTGCACCAGGACTTCAGGAGGAGCTGGGGCCATCCTTTGCAGGGTTGCGTTTTTATTAGCCCAATGGGCTGTAGATCTGACCCATCCGTTGGCTCAGGCCCATCTTCACGTCTGATCAGAGTCGGATCCAAACTTGGAGCCACGCAACCACAAACGGCGACGACCGAACTCTTTTCCTCCTCCCGCCGCGAGTGGTCATCGTGGTGAATTCGACCGACGAAGCTCTCCTCTCTCCGCCGCACCTCGACCCCTAACGCACCCAACCAGTGGCGGAGCGAGCCATGGAGGAGGCGGCGCCACCGCAGCAGCTGCAGGTACGGCGTGGAAAGCTCGATGAGGAGGACGGCGCTTCGGCGGTGACATCGGCTCCTTCCTCCCGCCGTCGGTCGTCATCGGACCCGACGAGAACGGCTTCGGCATAAGGAAGGTGATCGAGTACCACTTCGAGTACCACCACCACCACCACCACCGTCATCCGCAAGCATCCCTGCGCGCGCCTGTGCAGGAGCGTCAACGAACAACGGTCATGGCCCAAGTTCGGCGACGCCAGGAAGGACGAAGACGGGTCGCGGGTCACCATGGACTCCCTCACTCCCCTGACGAGATTCTCCTCGAGCGCCCGCGCGCCCCAGGTTGTCGCTATTCTCTTAACTGCATCCTAGTTCTGCATCATTTTATCTGTTTCCATCCATCTTTTCTGTTGCTAGACGGAATTTATGTCAGAAAAGCTTGATAGGATGGAGTTGGTTAGTGTATCATCCGTACTACAGCTCTTTTTTTGTATATATGCTCAGACTTCGAGTCTTTCACAGTTGATAGAACTGAATAGAAGCTCTTTCTCTTGTAACACGGTTCTCTCTCTCTCTCTCTCTCTCTCTCTCTCTCTCTCGAAGGGAAGCCGGTAACGTTATTATTGTCTCTACTCTCTGTGCCTCCATGCCATGCTCTTATTTTCTAACTGATCGCTTGATTGCAGGTAACAAAACGGAGGAACCAGAGCGAGGTGGTGTTATCACGGTTTGCAAAATCTGTTGGAAGAAGGGTGACCACTGGACCTCAAAGTGTCCCTACAGGGACTTTGCTCCACAGACCGAATCCTTCGCAGACAGGCCTCCCAGCGCCGATGACTCTGAACCACGAGGTGATGTATCACTTAAGGAAGCACGTCTTTCATTTATGATGGACGCTCCTTAGGGCAAGTACAACGGAGAGTCAGCTGCCGTCGATTCGCATCGTTCTCTGTGTAATCGTCCGACGTGGCAGTCATTAACTGAAGAGAGGAAAGTGTCGTCGTCTCGTTCATCTACGGCACTGGCGTGTGCTCCGACGTGAGGCGACGATTCCTGGGGCGCGTTGTAGAACCGGCTGCGAGTCGTCGACGGTGGCGTGGATCAGATGCGCGCAGAGTTTTCTCCCTTTGGCGGCAAAGCAGCGCGCCAAAATCTTCCACAGCCCTTCGTTCTCCACTCAATTTGCCCCTGCCCTCTCAAATCCTACCCTAGCTAGCAGATGGCCACCATGCGGCAGCAAGAGAAGCAGGCTCCGCGAGGGCCGCTCGAGGCATCTCGGCAGTAGAAAGCGCATCCATGGGAGGAGCTGCGGTGCCGATGCGGAAGGCCGCGGTACGGTGGGAGCTTCTGCATCGGTGGCGGAGCAGATGCGGAAAGCTGCGGGGGAGCCACAGCGGCGGCTCTGGCACAGAGGGGGAAGGCTCCGGGTGAGCTGCAGCATCGACGGTGGTGCAGAGGAAGGCCACGGGTGGACCTGATACATAGTATGATTCTCTCTGCTCGTAATGGTCCTTATACATGTAATCCTATCCATACCATCGACATATCACCGAATAAAGATCACAAATAAAACATTGCATGGCAACCGATGCGAAAATCATCTCTCCGACACCACCGCGCGTCGACTCAGAGACACATTTTGGAGCTTCGCATTACGGCTCATCAATTTATATCAAACAAAGCCCACCTTCCATACATTTGTCTAGCAGAACAAATCAAAAGCGAATAAGAGATCGATAAACTGCAGTAGCTAATATCATCAGGTCCTATCCTGGCTCCCAAATGAGTACAAGTTGTTGGTAAAACTGACTGGAGCTGTGCATCAGGAAGATCATTGATATGTTGATGGACCATCAAAGGCGTAACGGGTGGACACCGGCACACTAGGCCGGGGTACCCTTGTAACAACAGGCCTCTGGAGGCTTTCACCATAAATACTTGGGTGGTTCTCATAAGAAGTCACGTAGGATGGTGGGGGATGGAGGTCCAGGTCCATGGCGCGAGTAGAAAGTTTGTAAGAACGGTACAGCTCATCCACGCGTCCAGAGCGTGCAGCAAGCTCACCTGTTAGTGCTCCGTAATCTCTTACAGCAGGTGGATCCCTAACAGTTGCCTCAGCTGCAGTTCTGGAAGCAACAGTGAAGTTCAAGAAAATGTTTATCATAAGACATTGAATAAAATATAGCTTTGCGAGTAAAAGACTTCCAACATAAAACATTAAAATTAAATCAAAAAATGCCAGATACAGCCTACAACTAAAACTTAGAAAAAAGAACCAAGATATGACAGATAAAAAACACTATGGCATGCCACTGAAAAACAATAAGGTGAACAGCATACAGAAGATGAAACCTGAAGCATGTTTAGTTCATCACTAAACTCATGCATTTAAACACTCAACACCAATAAGTCCTTTCTTTTTCTGAAACAAGAAGACTATGTGCAATGCTTTTCAGGTCTCATTCCTGGTATTAATATTCTGAATAGCAAACTGCCACTGAAAAAGAAATTATCCTCTGTATAATTGAAACTGTATTCTTAAATAGTTGCAGGATCGCTACCTTTTGAAAATAGTGCAAAGCTGTAAATATTACAGAAGTTGCCATACTTATATCCCAAGCGACAACTTTTAAGCATATTTTCAAATGGGAATAAAAAATATAGACCACATTCAAGGCTACCTTTCAGAAAAGGTAAGTCATGGTGAACTAACAAACAGCAAACATGTCAACTGAATCAGCTGCAAGAACGCAAATGTATGGCAATAAATTTTTTTCACACAAAGTTTGGCAAGATTTTAGCCACAACATAGGCTTCTTGAAGGTGAACCTAGGCCAAATCTGTCAGGTTCCCATTGGATCATACCACAAGTCTATGAAACAACCTTTTTAGATAGGCCTATGGGAATATGCAAAACTTAGAAAGGGCATTCCGAATAACAGCTAGGCACCAAACATTGTCAGTTCATGATCCTGTATTACTCTACCACCTGCCCTCTGGTTAATTTCTGCCACTCCCAACTTCTCATCACCCCCATACCACATTCTGTTCATGATCCCAAAGGCAGATCTCAGGAAATAATGTATGCCAAATGTGTCCATTGGCAAGCCATGCCTTCACTGCACCAAACATGTAGGTGCACCGAGCACCACAACCACCAAAGGCAAACGCCGCCAGTGTATAGAGCCACTAATATAGTGTCCATCACAATCAAACTTCAGAAACCACAATTAAAGTGCCAGTTTTACTAGTTGGAGATTGATAAACCTTGATGAAAATCGAAACCTACAATTAAATATTCAAAATTTAATCTTAAGTTTTTAAATCTTCAAATTGAAATTAAAGTTTCTTGTTCAAATCATGAATTGGAACTTTTCAAGTCTTTCTGTCGAAAATTGAATATATTGGAATTTTCCAATTCTCGATCCAAATGTCCAAAACATCTAACTGGAAAAGGATCACATGTGGGGAGAACACAACAATGAGAATGAACATGCCACCCCTTCAAAATTTGTAACATGCAGCAACTTAACCCCTCACAAATCTATAAAAGCTTCAAAAAGGCTAAGAAAAGCTTCCTTCGGTTGGTCACTAGTGTAAGGCTAATTCTATTTCTATCATCATAAAATTGGATTGTACTGTTTGTTCTTTTATCAGTTATTATTTCCACTTTGCACTAGCTGCAATTGTCAATTGAACACATATTGACCAATGATAGCATTGTTTTAATACCGTCTTAAGGGAGCTTGTGGGATCTATTCTAAGTCCAAAAATGTATTTTATCTTTACCAAAAGATTATGACAAGCGAATAACGGTACATGCATGGATGTTGACCTAGTGGAACTGCAAAGGGAAGAAAGGGGGAGGGGGGGGGGGGGGGGGGGACACTGTAATGGAATAGTAGGAAAAGAGGAAAGTGATGAACCTATAATTACAAATAATAATAAAAAACTCCAGTGCAAAATGGCGTTCAGTCCTAAGGGGCATAATTATGCTGCGGCTTCAAGCTCAGAAATGAGGGGCTTAACATGACCAAGGCGCTAGAAATGAGCTTTCAAGGCATTTAAATTGAAGCCTTCAATATGCTAGAGCAAAAAGGTTAAGATTTGTGAAACTGGCCCTAGAGCCCGAATTACGAAATTTGATATGATATCAGTTACAGCCTTACAGGGCTTACCGTTCATGCAGAATATCCATATGAGGTTGATGGTACGAACTAGTAGCCACTTGGTGATAGTACTTAGGAGGAACATATTGAGGCTCTTGCATATGATAAGGATCTTGCACCAAAATATGCCTGGGCTCATCAAGAAGTGGAGGACGCAATGAATGTGTTATCTTGTAATGATCCTCGGGAGGATATGCACGGACATGAATAGGTCCACCCCTTTCTTCAACATGCTGTGGCAATCGTCTTTCTCCGAAGTCATATGGTTCCCTCCTATCTTCAATGATACGAGGACGGCGTGTTTCTTCAATATGTTGTGGAGCTGGTTGAGAAAGGCCAATAGGCTTGAATATTGCCAATAGCCTATGAACCTACAAGATGATGCCATCACTTAAAAGATATGCAATAAGAAATCATGCCGTTTTGCATATACAACTTTGCAATATAGAAGATTCGCCATGACTCACTTGTTTAGGGCTGAGCTCTTGGGTGAACCTGCCTTTTGAAGTGTAGTTTTCCTTAATAGCATGCTTAAAACTACTCTCATGAACAGGAAGACAATCTATGTCAACACTAAATTTAACCTGCATCAAGTATATAAGTTAGTTAAGCAATAACAATGTCACTCTTGTTTTGCCATCCATCTATAATCAAAACAATAATTTGATGATTGGAAAAGAAAAGGGCGCATGGTATTTTGCAGCCATTCAGTTTGAACAAAGAATCTCATGAAGAATACTAGTACTACCACCATAGCATGGTCCCTGCATTTTTACAGCTAATGCAAAGACTAACACTCGTAGCCAACCGAACCAAGATAACTCCAAAAGTATCCTGATAGTGCTCCTATCCTCTTCAATCTAGCAATAAGTATTATGTAAGGTAGTCATAGAAACTCCAAAGTGGATATATGGAACTGAATCACTCTGTGTTGGTTGATATACAATTAAATGCTCATTCACATGATAGACTTAATCTGGAGTGTGGACTAGGGTTGGTCATTTGCACTAGACTGAGCAACTAAAACACCCCGCACAGCAGGCACTGTTTTGGAAAAATCATTAAGTTCCTTGACAAATGGCATTCATAAGGTTATCTATGTTAACTCTAGGTACCATCAAAATCACGAGGAACAAAACCTAGACTATCCAAACAATTATTATTGCTGTATTTACATTTATTTCCTAGGCTACGAAGGTAAATAGAGCATTTAATGAAGTTATATTTACTGCTGAATACATCTCATATTGTTGAGTGTTAACAAACATATGTAATATACATCTGAGGCCAATACATATTAATAGATACTTTCACAGATAACTAATAGTTTCTGAATTTATGAAATAGATGAAGGACAGCAGGATTCTCTGTTGACATATGAATATCAGAATATGCAAAGGCTTGACTCTTCAATAGTATTAGTATCAAGAAGCCAATTATTTAAGATGTCACAAGCTGCAAATTACAAACTAGAAAAACAGATCTTCATACTCAGCCTGCATTGAACTAAGCCACATTGTGCTGCGATTGGGTAAATGTTGCTCATTTTCTCTACAGGCTTCTGATCAAAATTTTTGAAAAGAGGGCTTCCAACCAAAATGACCAAACACAATCAGAGCAATGATAAGAGTGCGCAAAGTGTGGGATGAATACATGGATTGTGGACTGTAGCGTTAAGAAACTGCGCTAACTAGTGTTCATGGGAATCAAAGTTTGATAATCAGTTAAGAGATGATCATACGCTAGATATACTTGTTGACGTAAAATCCGCACCTCACGCCAAGCACACAGCAAGCCGAATTAGCTGGCTTCACACGTGGCCCGAGCGTTTGAATCCGAGAGCGTGCCAGTCAATTTTCCTGAAAACTGACAAAGGGAGAAAAAAGATGTTTAGATAACACCTGGAACGTACCGGGTGATATCAGTCAGTCCCATATTTGTGGCTATGGAGCCAATCTCGAACGACATATAGCTATGGGGAAGCTATCTGTCGGCAGTTAAAGCATCATTCGGCAATTGGCAAAGCACGCAGGAAGCGCACTGCCGAATGGCAGTTAGAGCATCATTCGGCAATCGGCAAAGCACGCAGGAAGCGCACTGCCGAATGCGTGACGTAAGCATGACGAAAGATCGGTATTTGACTGAATAAACATTGTAACGCATATTCACAACCGATTAACGAGAAACAGAGCATGATACATAAATAAAAGGGCGAAGACATGACCATAATTTCATAATAAACAAGAATGCATAGATTAAAAGCACTAGTCTACCGCATGTCTAGGTACTTTCCAATCCGTCGAGCATGAAACAAGCAAGTTAATCCACCGCATGATACGACTTGCTTGGAATCACACCACCAACCAAGAATAGACCAATCCACCGCATGATACAATCTAATCGTGGAAGGCTAAAAGCATTCTTTATTTAAAACAAAACCGTGAGCACGTTTCGCTCGTGACGATACTGCCGAATACGGCTATATAGCCGAATCGGGTTCCATGAAGAAGGAACAAGCTTCGCTAATGATGATAGATCTATCAGATCGAATCGAATTCTAATCCACCGGATGATTAGCTCTAAGACGACCCAAAAACCTGCATCCACCGCATGATACCCGGTTCTGTCAAGATCTACACAAGACCAACGAGCTTGGACCCGCAACACGTGGCAATCTAGATTGACTTCGAATTCGGCTATGGAAAAGCAGTGCATTACGAGCTAGAACCGAATCTAATCAACCTAGACTGGGCAAAAGAGTGTTGTAATGAACTAAACATAAAAGTAAAATCCAGAGCAACACATGGTAACTTAATGAATCTATCAGATCTTGCCAAAATCCAATAGAGCCGATAACTTGTTCCACGCTAAAACTTAGCCCACCGCATGGCTCATGCTCTAACAATGGAACCTTCCGGAACCAAGGCCTAAATCCACCGCATGATACTAGGCATGGTGCAGGGTTGCCGGTACTTACGGAGGTCGACGGATCGATGATTCCTCTCGAAGAACTCGACGACTCGACTAAGGGACTCGAAGTTGGCACGGGGCCGGTTTGTTGTGTGATTGATTGATTGTTCTCTTTACAATTACCATGGGTTTATATTTATACCCTGGTTTCGACACGACTCCTAATCGATTACGATTACATTTATTTATTTCCTAAAAAGATAAACGTCGGGGCACCGTATCCGTCTTGCATTCTAAGTTAAACCAGCCTTTTCCTTATGCTTGATCCACGTCATCACGTACTCCCGAATGCCTTCCGCGGAACAGCTCTCTTGCCGAATGACGATGCGTTCCCGACCGCAGAACGTCTTTACCGAATGCTCCGGGGAAAAAACTCCTTTGCCGAATGATACCTTTTCGACGAATCCGGCCCACATGTCAGCCTCTTCCTGGTGCCAATTTTTGGTGTCAACACATGCCCCTTCAATTTCGGGATAAGAGGTAACTTTATCTCGGAATTGACCAGAAGCACTCAACATTTCCAAGTTAGTTCTGCTCGGCACCCGCTTCTCCTTTTGAATCTTCAGAGCTCTCATCCGGATCCGAACCCTAGGTCATTGACTTCCAAGATCCAATCTTCAAATGGCGGACCAAGATCTTGCTCTCCAGGTAAACTTCAATCCCCTCAAGCACATTCGGTATTCTTCTTTCGATTTGCATCTTTAAATTTCTTCTCACCCCTTTCCATTCTTGATAGGCCCTAGCTGCCGAAATCCTCATTCCCGTTGAGGAAAAAGCTCCATCCTACTTCCTCGGCCCTGTAGGGGATTCAGATCCTTCCGAAATCATCGCGGCCGAATATCAGAGGGTTCCTTTCAAGATTTCACTGACAAAACCTCATGAGTGGCAAGACGCCTTCAAGAACTGGCCTTTGCCTCCAATTGCCGGCTGGAGAAATTGGTACAAGAGGATATCTGATGACAAAAGCCCCCAAACACAGAACTGGGATCATCTGCGTATCTCTCATTGCCTGGAGCTATCATTAGCCGAAACACCAAAGAACGAGAACCTTCTGATTGCAGCTTGCCATTTTTGGTCCAATGGTGCAAATGCTTTTCTCTTCGGTCATGGCCCAATGTCTCTCACTTTGGCCGATGTCTACATGATGACCGGCCTGAACGTCACAGGAACCATACATCCATATGTCCACAAAGGTTCCTCCAAGCAGACAGGAGTAAAAACAGGGGTTGGATACAAGAGATACATCCAGAACTATATGTCTGATGGCCCTCTGACCGATGTTGAATACAGAGCCTTCCTGAACATGTGGCTATGCAGATCAGTCTTCTGTGGCAAAGCCAATGAGCCAACTCTGAATCATATTGTGATGGCTGAAGAGCTGGCTGCCGGAAAACTCATCCCACTCGGGAAATACCTCCTGGGGAGTGTCTACCATATGCTCAATCAAACCACCCAGCTGATGCATACCAGCAAGAAAATCCCCTGTGTCAATGGTCCTTGGTGGTTTGTCCAAATGTGGCTGCAGTTGTACATGCACCAAATCGTCGCTATTGATCTCAACAGCCGAGACTTTCTTTCAATTAATTACAAAGAAGGAGAAACTCGGAGAACCAAAGGTTGTCAAACCTATGGAGAAGCTGCTTCCACTGTATCTATCAACAAGAACATCGGTGAACTGTTTGAGCTCTTCTTCAGAGGTTTTGCTCACCCTCTTTGGTTCCCATATTTGGACAACGACAACCTCACTCTCCCCTGCGAATTCAGCTTTGAGACTGGATGCACTGATGTACAATCTATAGCAATCTTCAATGCCTTCATCCAGCCCTGCATCTTGCCAGCCGAATTCTGTGGAGGAAGGCTGGTTCAAAGCACTTATGAATACTATCAGCCCAACATGATGGCTAGACAGTTGGGATGTGGCCAAGTGCCCCCTAGGCTATTTCTTCACGAATTTCTCAAGCCCAGGGAAATTGTCAAGGATTCCATAGAGACAAGAAGGATTTTCACTTACAAATGCTGTGGAACTATCTATGCACCTGAGCCTTTTGTGCCAATAATATCTGCCCATCCTTCTTTCACCCTTTGGTGGCAAGAACTCCATGATCATATCTTCAACATGCCAATTCATCCCTTCTGTCTCGAGTTAATGCCTGATTATCAGCCAACTTCAGAGGTAATATGCTCATCCCTCATTTGTCTCAATAATATTAAACCCAATTGATTCTGATTCTGTCATCTTGCAGGATATAACACCTGCCCCTCTTGCCAGGGCGATCTCATACAAAGCTGCAGGCCCAATATCTGCTCTGGGGCACCAATCTCCTACCTTGGCTCAACTGATGGCTAGACAGTCTTCTCTAGATCCAACACTTACCAGACCATCAGTTGTCAAAAGAAAAACCCTCCTTTTAGCTGCTCCCTCAGTTGTAAAGAAGAAAAGAACAAGTAGCAAAATCAAGGTCAGAGCCTTCTTTCTTTGACTATAATGCTTTTGGTATTTTGCTCAGCTTTATCTCTTCTTGATTTCAGGCCAGAGAACAGCAGCTAGCAATCAGTACAGATCTTGCCGATGCTTCATTAACTGGTAAAATTCTACCACTTTATCCTCTTAACTTCTTTTTCATCGGCATTCATCCCTTGTTAACTGCAGAACAATCCTCAATGGATCCAATTTTGGAGAGCTCTTCTCCTCATCACGATTCATCTTTAGCTTTGCAACTTCTTCCTCAATCAGAAGCATTATCTTCACCAAGAAATCTTCCAGCTTCTCCTCAGCAAGATACACAGAATCTTTCCATTGAGCCTGAGAGGCTTCCTTCCCCCATTCAGGAAGTCAGGAACGAGGTAAACATAATTATTCCCCTTTTCTACTCTTTAGCAGATTATTACTAATTCGGCAAGACCTTCTTTCAGGAGAAATCCATTTCATCATCCGGCTATTCTTTTGATGTGGATGACTTGGTTGCCGAACAAGGGGAAGAAACATCTTCTGGCCAAACTCTGTCAGAAGAAAATCAAACAAAGCTAAAAGATATCCTTGCTTTGCTGCACAAAAGCATCCAAGATCAAGTCAAAGATGCTGATCTCTTAAGGGATATACTGGAATCCATTGACCAAGAGCTTCCTGATGATATCAAAATCTCTTTGGAACCAGTTTCTCATTTGGATCAACAATACATTGCAGTAAAGCAGGCTCTGAAAAACCAATCTTCTCAACCAGCTCTGAAACAGAGGAGATTCACAGCCAAACAATCTGTGAAAGACCTGCATACTCAAGCCCAGAACAGCAAAGAATTACTGACCAAATTGGAATCTGAACTTGAAATGAAGGAGGTCAGAAAAGCTGCACTTGAAGCCGAATTGAGAGATCTATCGGCCGAAATCGAAGCTGATAAGAAGAAGATAGTCGAGCTTCCCAAGTTAACAGAGAAGATGCGAAAGGAAGCTTCAGCAGCTCTAAACGAAGACAAACAACTCAAGGCAAAGCTTGCTGCTCTGGCTAGAACCCAAGAAGCTGACAAAAAGCTATTAGAGAGCATTAGCAATATGATATCAAATGCTAAAAATGTAATCTCAAAGTTCTTGGGTTTGTAATTGTAACAAACAGTTGATAGCCGAATGTTTTATCAATCCTGCAATCTTGCCATTTCTTATCTCTGTTCTTTTTATTGTGGGCAACTCATTCGGCAAAGCTGGCCATAACAGCGTCAGACCCGAAAACGCTTCAAACTCGACATAGCCGAATCTCATTCAGTCAAAACCGAATACGACTCGGCAAGGATCCCAAACGACATGGAAACCGATCGGTTGGAAAATCCTTTCCACCTTCCGAGCTTCTTGTGATATGCACCACAATCCTCGGCCACGATCTCTTCGTTAGTTCCATAAATAAGAACCTCGAGCACTCCTAATCTTCCACCAAATCTTTCAACTCGAGCTCTCTGCTAGCCTGAGTCTCTTCCTCTTCCAGCACAGTAACCTCCAAGAAACCCTGATGTCCAACAACAGAAGACGCCCGGCCGTCGACGAAGCCGAGGGGAGTCGCGCCGGCGCTCGTCGGAGGTGATGACTGTCCGCCTCTCTTTATTCTTTCCTCCGGATTTCGCCTTACTCTCAACTTTCTTTGTATTTTCAGGCTCATCCAATGGAACCCCGCTACTGTCTTGACTGCGGCTCCGGCTGCAGCGGGTGACTCTTCGGAGTCATCTAGCCGATCCTCCAGGCCCGACTGGGATCTGTGCTACTCAGATAGCGATGCCCGCCGATTCAAGCAGGAACGTGATGATACTCGACATGAGCTGGAGGCCGTCTCCAAACAAGCCGGGATTGCAGATCTGGAGTGGCAACACCAACGCAAGCAGCTGCTCGAGACCATCGACGGTAATTTCTTTGGTTCGCTTGACTTCAATCTGACCTTGAACTAACCCGCCGTTGCTTCGTAATCTTACAGATCGCGACGCCGAACTCGATCGGCTGAAGACATTGGTCGAGTCTTTGGCAAACAAGGTGAATGTTCCTGGGGACACGCCAGAAGCTCGCCTCGGTGCAGTGGCAGGCCGTATCGATGAAGTGGCCTCACACGGCATCCGCCTGGGCACTGCCGCAGGCCTAGTCGCCATGTCGACGCACACCGGCACCGACTACTCCAGGCTACCGCCCGGCTTTGCCAATGGCAACCCGGAGGAGATCGACGATATCGAGGCCTCCATAGATAGCCTTGATGCTCATGGCGCTGCCATTGCCGATTCCATTCATCCCCAGTCTGTTCTGAACAAGCTGTTCCATTAGTTTGTACTAGGGATCATGGAATTTCGGCAATAAAATTCATCCTTTGCAGTCCTTTTTGTGATAACTTGGTCAAACTCATGATGCGAAACATTTGTACTAAGGGCAATACACTCTGGTATTGGCCATTTCTTCTTCCGTCAATATTTTTTGTTCTGAAGACGGCTCCTTCCCGAATGCCGGCTATTTCAGTTGTTCCGACATTGGACTTTTCAATCAGCGATCAATCTCAACACTAGGATAATATTTCTTCAAGTATCTCCCATTGATAGCAGCAGTAAACTCCTCTCCTAGTAAAGTTTTCAGGATATATGCATTTCCAGGCACGCATCTGACCACTCTGAAAGGACCTTCCCAGTTTGGAGACCACTTACCGAATGCACTGTATTTAGTCCCAATCGGCAATATTGCTTTCCAAACCAAATCTCCTTCTGCAAATTGCTTGACTTTCACCTTCTTGTTGTAATATTTAGCAACTCGCATTTTATTTTTCTCAACATTTTCCAAGGCCCTGAGACGAACCATATGCAAATCTTCTAATTCGTCCATCATTAAATCATTATAATCTTTAGAACTTAAATCTTTTTGCAACTTTATTCTCCTCGAATCTGACTGCATCTCCCATGGCAAGATAGCATGATGTCCATATACCAATTCATAAGGAGACGTCTGTGTTGCCCCATGTGGAGCCATTCGGTAAGCCCATAAAGCCTCATTGAGTACCGAATGCCACTTTCTCGGCTTCTGATCAATCTTTTTCTGTATAATTCTAATCATAATCTTGTTAGAAGCCTCTGCTTGACCATTAGCTTGGGCATAATAAGGAGAAGAATTCAACAATTTGATGCCCATACTCTCAGCAAAACTTCTGAACTCTGAAGATGTAAACTGAGTTCCTTGATCTGTGGTGATTGTTTGAGGAATTCCAAATCTGTAAATGATAGGTTCTTTAACAAATTCAACCATATTCTCCGATGTCACCTTCTTTAATGGAATCGCCTCAACCCACTTAGTAAAATAATCGGTTGCTAAAAGCACAAACTTATGCCCCTTGCTAGATGGAGGATTTATTTGGCCAATCAAATCTATTCCCCATCCTCTGAATGGCCATGGCTTGATAATAGGATTCAGGACTGATGCTGGAACTCTTTGAATATTTCCAAATCTCTGGCAACCTTGGCATCCTTTGTAATATTCAAAGCAGTCTTCTAACATTCTGGGCCAATAGTACCCAGTCCTCCTAATAACCCACTTCATTCGGTAAGCCGATTGATGTGCTCCACACAGCCCATCATGCACTTCACTTATCAGCCTTTTTGATTCTTCTTGACTTAAGCAATGTAACAGCACCCCATCCAAGGATTTATAATATAAATTATCATCAAGAAGAACAAACTTTAAAGCTTTATACCTGAGCTTTCTAGAAACTTTTCGGGATGGATTCTCCAGATAATCAACAATTTCTTTTCTCCAATCATCTTCTGTCAGATTACTCCCGAAAGCATACACATCATTAGCAAAAACCTCTTGAAGCTCTTTATAACCCGAAGCACTTTGAGCTAATCTGTTTGCTTCTTCATTGTCTTTCCTAGGAATATGCTGCAGAACTACTGACTGAAACCCCTTTAAGATTTGCTTGCATTCCTCATAGTAATTTCTTAAGGTATTGTTTCTGCACTCATATTCGCCATTTAGTTGCCTTATGACTAGTTCTGAATCTCCAAAGACTTCAACTGCAATGGCCTTTGCTTCTCTCAAGTATTGAAGTCCTCTGAGCAACGCTTCATACTCGGCTTGATTATTAGTGACAGTAGGTTGAATAGGAATAGCAAATTCAAATACCTCCCCTTTTGGCGAAATTAACAAAATACCTACTCCACCACCCTTGTCACATGAAGATCCATCGAAGAATAATACCCAAGGAGTAATTTCAAGCAGATTAGTCGATGAATCGCGATGCTCAGTAATGAAGTCAGCAATAACCTGTCCTTTAACAGCTTTTGCCGATTCAAACTTTAATTCAAACTCAGACAAGGCTAAAATCCATTTGCCAATCCTTCCGTTCAAAATTGGCATAGACAACATGTGCTTTATCACATCAAATTTTGAATACACAATGCATTCGGCATGTAGCAAATAGTGCCGAAATTTTGTACAGGAGTAGTAAACACATAAACAAAGCTTCTCGGTAGCCGAATACCTCGTTTCGGGATCAAGCAATTTTCGGCTAAGGTATGCAACTACCCTTTCCTTTCCCTCAAATTCTTGTATGAGGGCCGATCCAATAGTTTGGGTATCGGCCGCCACGTACAACTTAAAAGGCTTGTTCAGCTATGGAGGTACCAATACTGGTGGTTCTTTCATGTATTCCTTGATTTCGTCAAAAGCTTTTTGTTGTTCGTCACCCCATACAAATTTCTGATCCTTCTTGACTTTTAGCAGTGAAGAGAAAGGTAACACCCTTTGCGATAAATTTGATATGAATCTTCTCACGAAATTAATCTTACCAAGCAATGACTGTAATTCCTTAAGATTAGTTGGAGGAGCAACTTCATCAATGGCTTTCATACTTTTCTTGCCAACTCCTATTCCTCCTTCATGCACCAGAAATCCCAGAAATTCTCCTGCCGAAACTCCAAAAGCACATTTATTTGGGTTCATCTTGAGCCCATGTTTCCTAGTGCACTCTAGAGTTTTCCTTATGTCGGCCAAATGTGCTTCATGATCCAATGACTTAATCACAACATCATCAATATATATTTCCACAATCTTGCCGATCAACTCATGAAAAATATAATTCATGGCTCTCTGATAAGTTGCACCAGCATTCTTTAAACCAAAAGTCATGACAACCCATTCAAACAACCCTATATGTCCTGGACATCTGAAAGCTGTTTTCGCTATATCTTCCAATGCCATAAAAATTTGATTGTACCCTGCATTACCATCCATGAAACTAATCACTTTATATCCAGCAGCAGCATCAACCAACGAGTCAGCAATAGGCATTGGATATCCATCCATGGGTGTAGCTCTGTTCAGATCTCTAAAGTCTATGCAAACTCTCATCTTCCCATTTTTCTTGTACACAGGAACAATATTAGAGATCCATTCTGCATATCTGCATGGCCGAATAAAATTTGCTGCTATTAATCTTTCCACTTCTTTCTTTACATCGGCCAACACTTCATCTTTGTAAATTTTCCGGGGTGGTTGCTTGTAAGGTTTATAACCAGGCTTGATCGGCAATCGATGCTCAACAATGGAACGATCTAAACCAGGCATCTCTGGATAATCCCAAGCAAAGCAATCTTTGTATTCTTTTAACAACTCAATCAACTTTTCTCTGAAAACTGAATCCAAGCTAGCACTGATGAATATCGGCCTTGGTTTGTCACCATCTCCAATGTCTACTTCTTCTAATTTATCAGCCGACACAAATCCATGTCCTAGCTTCCCATCAGTTCCATCGATTGGATTATCCATTAAAAATTACTAAAAGAGCCGACTGCTTTGATCGGCTGTTGATCACTGCTGACTGGTTCAACAGGACCTTCTCCCCAGTCCTTACCTGAGAAACAATCTATGCCTTGATATTCCCAGAAGGCTGGTTCCACATTAGCCACGCTAATTGAATCATCTGCTGGGACAATTTCCACTTCATCATCTATCCACTGAATAAGCTGCTGATGCATAGTAGATGGAATACAGCAATTCGCATGGATCCAATCCCTTCCAAGTAGCAAGCTGTATGCCCCTTTGCCTTCAATAACAAAGAAGGTTGTAAGCAGAATCTTAGATCCAATCATCAGATCCACATGTACACATCCTTTGGTGTCCGAAGGATTTCCAGCAAAATCACTCAAAACGATGCTTGTCGGCGTTAAATCTCCAGGGCTCATGCCAAGTTTCCTGAATGTGTTGTATGGCATCACATTAACAGCAGCTCCACCATCAACAAACATCTTCGTCAGTGGCTTTCCGTTGACATACCCTCTTAAGTACAGTGGCTTCATGTGCCGATTCTGGACTGGCTTCTCGAAAATAGCTTGCTTATTCAATACCAATTGTGCCATTAACCCACATTGCTCGGCTTCATCCACTTCTGACAATATCTCTTCCTGTACAATTTGATTAGCTGGAGCCATGAATTCATTCGGCAAGAAACATACCATGCATGTAGGAGCCGAATGACCCGATTCATCAGGTTTGTCTTTTGGACGCCATATCGATCTCAACCTGGTTCCTGCTCGTTTCAACTCTTGATTCCTCAGGCGCTGGACTCTTCTCTTCTGGCTCCTTTTTAAACCAGGTGGACACCATTGTCCTTTTTGCCAGACATACTCACGATCTTCTTCTTCAGCATGTCTTTTCCTTAGTTGATCATCGTTCTCATATATTTTTAGACGCCGATCATCACTAGGATGTATCCTTCCAATTCTTTCGTGGACGGATCGGCGACTGGCACCATTTTGCCTATATTCAATAAATCCATTATTGCATTCAGGACAGTTATTCCATGTAGGCAGCTTTAAACCTTCGTTCCAACAGTGTCTGAAGAAAGCACAATCCCAATGTGCACGTTCTTGTTCTCGGGCATATGCCTCTTGTTCTTCCTCATACCTTTTTTCTTCGCACCTCCTCTTCTCCTCCTCGTACTCACGTCTCTGGTAGTGCTCTTTTTCTTGCTGACGCTGCCACTTATTGAGGAGAATGCGCGATGTGACTCTGGGTTTAGAAGATTTCCCAATTTCAAATCGGCTATTCGGGAAGCGAGGTTTTTCCTGCCGAATCTGTTCGATCGTGATTTGCCGATTAGGATCGACTGAGCCATTCTGCTTCGCTTCTTTCGACGTCAGGACTCTCATCTTTTCTCCAGATTCGGCAACATTCACCATATTGATTGAGAACCCAATCATGTTCTGAGGAAACGGGTTATTGTCCAACTTCATCTTATTGTCGAATTTCAGATGCCCTTCTTGGATAGCTTTCTGAATCCTTACTCTAAAAACCCTGCATTCATTGATGGAATGAGAATTTCTATCATGGAATCCACAGTATCTTTTATCTTTCACTCCATCAGGCCGAAGCATAGAATGCCCTTCTGGTAGCTTGATTCGGCCTTCTTTTACAAGATAGTCAAACAATTTATCTGCCTTAGTTACATCAAAATCATAGGTGCCCTTATTCTGTTTAATCCACCTCTGATTCACCATGACTGGTTCTTTGCCCCACACTATCTCTGCTGCAGCTATCTCCTCATTATCTTCATACTCATCTTCTTGATCTGCTCTTTCAAGGAATTGGTTATAGATGTCAGCTACATCATTATGTTTAGCAAATCTGGCATCTTTCTTAAAACCATATGCCTGGTTACTCATTAAGGCCAATCTGTGTGACAACTGGCCCAGATCATCAAACTCCATCCCGAATAGCTTTTCCCGAATGGTAGGCAGCATGCCAGCTACAGCCATACCAGCTAGCTGGTCATCAGGTATGTTCAGAGAAAAGCACATGCTCTTTGTTTCCCTAAATCTTCTGAGGAACTCCGTAGGTGTCTCGTTATTCCTCTGCCTTAAGCTGGTCAAATCAACCAACTTTTTCTCGGCACTGCCAATGTAGTAATGAGCATGGAATTTTTGCTCCAGGTCTTTCCAAGTACAAATTGACTGAGCAGGCAAAGAAGCAAACCATGTAAAAGCTGGACCCGTCAGTGACAAAGGAAAGTATCTGATTCTAAAAGCCTCGTCCGCTGAAGCTTCTCCAAGCTGTATCAGATATCGAGCTATATGTTCCACAGTGCTAGTATCATCTTGTCCTGAGAATTTAGTAAATTCTGTAGGCACCTTGACTCTATTCGGCAATGATACCCTCTGGTACCATTCTGGGAAAGGAGACGAGTACATATACCCCTGATTTTTAGGCTTCAGACCGAATTGATTTTGCAATACATCGGTCATCTTTTGCATCATGAGGTCAATATTGGTATCTTGATTCCCTGATCTTCCAGCAGGCATTCCTGCAGTACCAACATACCCGGGATTCGGGAGAGCGTCGATAGCATTGTAATCCATGAACTCTGAATACCCGTTTCCATACACATCTCTTTGCAGCCTGTTGTTCAGAGGGGATATCTTATAAGCAGAAACAGGTGGATTTCCCGTGGTGCCGAATGCCATATCACCATATGTACGAGGTTTCGGCAATGCATGCTGAAGCTCTTGCTGAATCGGCTGTCCATTCGCGTCTTTGTTTCCAGAAGTTTCAGTTTCTTCAGTACCTTTACCATGACGTTTTGGGACCGATGCTTGAATATTGAAATATGTTGGTCCACCAAGTTGTCCATGCGCTTGCTCAAAAGGTTTATCCACGTGTTGACCAAAGATGTTGACCAGTATGAGCCGAAAACTGTTCAGGAATGCAGCATTATGATTGGTCATTGTTTCTCCTAAAGCCTTGTACAACAAGCTAGAGAACTTCTCCCTTTCTTCTTCTTCAGTAAGATCAGATTGTCCTGGCAGAAGAACTCTTGGCAGATCTGACTTGAGAAACGGTGCACCACTCCTATTCTTAGCAAAAGACAGCAAGCATTTTTTGATGAACTGATCTGCAGCAATCTTCACCATTTGTTGATGTTCATCAGACAATTCTTCAAAAGTGACATCCAGAATGTCTTTTAATTCAAGCATCTTCGAAGCTTGTGTCCCACCGAGCGTGCCAAAAAGTGTGTTGACGTAAAATCCGCACCTCACGCCAAGCACACAGCAAGCCGAATTAGCTGGCTTCACACGTGGCCCGAGCGTTTGAATCCGAGAGCGTGCCAGTCAATTTTCCTGAAAACTGACAAAGGGAGAAAAAAGATGTTTAGATAACACCTGGAACGTACCGGGTGATATCAGTCAGTCCCATATTTGTGGCTATGGAGCCAATCTCGAACGACATATAGCTATGGGGAAGCTATCTGTCGGCAGTTAAAGCATCATTCGGCAATTGGCAAAGCACGCAGGAAGCGCACTGCCGAATGGCAGTTAGAGCATCATTCGGCAATCGGCAAAGCACGCAGGAAGCGCACTGCCGAATGCGTGACGTAAGCATGACGAAAGATCGGTATTTGACTGAATAAACATTGTAACGCATATTCACAACCGATTAACGAGAAACAGAGCATGATACATAAATAAAAGGGCGAAGACATGACCATAATTTCATAATAAACAAGAATGCATAGATTAAAAGCACTAGTCTACCGCATGTCTAGGTACTTTCCAATCCGTCGAGCATGAAACAAGCAAGTTAATCCACCGCATGATACGACTTGCTTGGAATCACACCACCAACCAAGAATAGACCAATCCACCGCATGATACAATCTAATCGTGGAAGGCTAAAAGCATTCTTTATTTAAAACAAAACCGTGAGCACGTTTCGCTCGTGACGATACTGCCGAATACGGCTATATAGCCGAATCGGGTTCCATGAAGAAGGAACAAGCTTCGCTAATGATGATAGATCTATCAGATCGAATCGAATTCTAATCCACCGGATGATTAGCTCTAAGACGACCCAAAAACCTGCATCCACCGCATGATACCCGGTTCTGTCAAGATCTACACAAGACCAACGAGCTTGGACCCGCAACACGTGGCAATCTAGATTGACTTCGAATTCGGCTATGGAAAAGCAGTGCATTACGAGCTAGAACCGAATCTAATCAACCTAGACTGGGCAAAAGAGTGTTGTAATAAACTAAACATAAAAGTAAAATCCAGAGCAACACATGGTAACTTAATGAATCTATCAGATCTTGCCAAAATCCAATAGAGCCGATAACTTGTTCCACGCTAAAACTTAGCCCACCGCATGGCTCATGCTCTAACAATGGAACCTTCCTGAACCAAGGCCTAAATCCACCGCATGATACTAGGCATGGTGCAGGGTTGCCGGTACTTACGGAGGTCGACGGATCGATGATTCCTCTCGAAGAACTCGACGACTCGACTAAGGGACTCGAAGTTGGCACGGGGCCGGTTTGTTGTGTGATTGATTGATTGTTCTCTTTACAATTACCATGGGTTTATATTTATACCCTGGTTTCGACACGACTCCTAATCGATTACGATTACATTTATTTATTTCCTAAAAAGATAAACGTCGGGGCACCGTATCCGTCTTGCATTCTAAGTTAAACCGGCCTTTTCCTTATGCTTGATCCACGTCATCACGTACTCCCGAATGCCTTCCGCGGAACAGCTCTCTTGCCGAATGACGATGCGTTCCCGACCGCAGAACGTCTTTACCGAATGCTCCGGGGAAAAAACTCCTTTGCCGAATGATACCTTTTCGACGAATCCGGCCCACATGTCAGCCTCTTCCTGGTGCCAATTTTTGGTGTCAACAATACTCAAATAAAAAAATAGGCCAGTGAAAGCTAGAGCAAAGGAAAAGAATACGAGTGTATTAGAAAACAAGGACATACTTTAACGATGTGATTAATTTCTGTCCCTTGAATTTCTTCATCATGAACACTATGGTAGTGACCCAATCGAGAAATTCTTTTGTTGTACAAATGACCACAATCATAACTATAATGTATGACACCTTCAATATTTTATCACCTCAATTCAACCTTTTTTTAGCCTGTATAAATACTACTGAGCCCAAATGCAAAACTAAATTTACACTACAAGCAAAGCAAACAATATGGTGCAAGAGTCACCTGTGCAGGGAATTTCCCCTCGAATGCATGCCGTACAAGATCCAAGCCTCCCCTTGTATCTGCCTTGTACACCCCGTACATTAGCTTGAGGTCAAAATCATACAAGAACAGCTTCGCCCCTGGCCGGATCTTCTCCACCACATCCATCTTCCCCCTGGGCAGGCCAAACACGCCACTTCGGTAGCACTCCGGCTTCATCTTTGCACTGCACATGAATATAAACCCTTTCTCATCATCATTATCCTCCTCCTCCTTCCCCGTCGTCCTCCGCCTCTTCTCTTCCCTCCTCACCCTCTCCTTCGTATCCCGCGCCGCCCCCTTCCCCTTCTCTTCTTCTCTCCCCTTCTTCGACTCCTTCCCGCTCGCCTTTCTGTCCTCCCTTTTGCTCTGGGCGGACCCACCATTGTCAACCGCTGTGGCCGCCGCCCGACTCGCCACGACCGGCTTCGGCGCCGAAGCAGAAGCCTCGGCGGTGCCAGCGGATTCAGCGGCGGCCGCCTTCAGCTTCTCCGGATCGGTTCTGAGCACCTTCTTCTTGAACTTGACGGGCTTGGCTGGCCCGGGGGCGTCGGCCTTGGGCGTCGGCGCTGCGGAGGCATCGTCCTTGGGCGTCGGCGCTGCGGAGGCGTCGGCCTTGGGCGTCGGCGCTGCGGAGGCGACGCCCTTGCGCCTGAGCTTCCTCACCATGGCTGATCGGAACGACCCTACAAATCACCACGGTTGGTTGCGCTGAATCTGATAAAAATCAAGCTAGATCCCTGTGCTTCCTTTCATACGATCTAATCGAGGAGCAGGCGATTGTTTCTGAAAGCGGGGACGAGGGGAGTAAACCCTGGATGAGGATTTGAGGAGACCGCACGAACCTGCGAAGCGAGGGAGACGACAGGGAACTCCTATGACGGCGCGCGTGGTCAGGACTCAGGAGTCGCGTTACCGATTCCGAGCGGCATTTTTCCTTTGGACCTTCCCAGCCAAATCGTTTTAAATTTAGCTATTGTTTAAAAAAAAAGTTTCCAATAGACTCTGTAAACGACTCTCTAAATTTAGTGGTTCTCTTTTCCATCTCATTCGCTTAGTATTTTTAGCTAGCCTACCTCACTAGCCATCTTTACAGAATCTGTTGAATTACTCTGTTATTTGTTAGTCAAATATATTTTGGAGAGTAGCTAAATCAATAAATTTGACTAGTCTTTTTAGCTAATCTCTTGGAGATGCTCTTACACCCTCAAATTCCATTATGCAAAAAGAAAGTTCCAATCCCATCAAAATATCGGCACATGTATGGAGTACTAAAAGTAGATAAAATTAAAAACTAATTGCACAGTTTTATTGTACTTTACTAGACGAACATTTTGAGCCTAATTAATCAATGTTTGGATAATTATTCACAAATACAAACAGAATGTTACAATGTCGTATTTATGGTAAAGTCTCAACTTTAACATGCCAAAGTTAGAAACTAAATAAGGCCTTGGTGGCGTTAGGATAGGTCTAAAACCTAAAATTTAAATGGAGAGGCCTCTCGATTTAGACTCACCACGGCTTGATTTGGTAATTCAATAGAAAATAGGGTTCTCGGAAGATAAAAGGAAAGTAACTCATCGGATTAGGGTTACAGGGTTATTGGGGGAGGGATCTATAGCCGGTGACCTAGAGGAAGCTCTAGGGAGTGGCGGATCAAGGGCAGAGAGGCCGAGCGGCGATGGCGCCGTCGGGCGGGGCAGCGGGGGACAACCGGTGGGTGGGGTTTGAGGCGGGGAGCTCTCGTGGAGATGAAGAAGGTGACCATGGTGGCGGTGGCGACGTCTTCTCAGATCTGGGTAAAGGGGGAGGAGGAAGGGGACGGGGAAAGGGTGGGAGGCCTGCGATACTCACCGGCGTCGGAGGTGACGCCGATGGGGGGCGAATGGCGGTGGTGGCGTAGCGGGGATGAGACATCGTAGTGGTTACGAAGGACGGGGTGGGCGGCTGCGCGTTCGTTGTCGGGCGTGGGAGGTGGTGGAGGCGGGGGGGGGGGGGGGGCAGTGGATGGATAAGATGAACTAGGGAGGGGTAGGCGGGGACTGGGGTGGGACGTGGGAGGGGAGCTCTCAACTGACACCTATCGGGAGAGGCCTCTCCCTCTATCATCGTCCATGTTAAAAGACCGAACAGTCTTTATATATGGGGTTCACAACACGTAGCATTAGTTAATATCTATCGTAATAGTATAGACAGGTTAGGAATTTTAATGTGGGTCCTATGTGCCAAAAAAATATTACTCCTTTGTCAGCTTTCTGAACCAACCATTTCTATTTTTTAATCATTCGTAAATGATAAACTTAAAAAGTATTATATTTTATTTTCTCGTGGTCGGTCCATATGCATATGGACAACTTTAGCCATCAATGTTATAAAGACCACATGAGCAATGTATACAGGAGTCCACGAGGGTATATTTATTGTATAATAACCACTTTTGGAGCACATGGTGGCTATGGGTTTGGGTAAGGCAAACGAGATAAAAATGGATGGATATACGATAGAGATATAAATTTTTATATCATTACTTTGTCTTGTATACTTTGTCTTGTATATGGTAGGTTTGAGACGGAGAAATAAATATCAATTGACCATAATATCCTTCTTAAAGGAGAATTAGGGGTAGAATTGTAATTTACTCGTAACCCACCTATGTGACACCCTCCACCATGGGTTATAAGGTTTGGAAAAAGAAACTCTCATATCCCATACCTAAGGACCCTCGTATTCCTAACCCAAAATCCAAACATGGAAAATATTTTAACCTAGACCGCATTTTTCTATCTCACCTCGTAGTTCCCATAATCCAAACACCACATTTCAGAAATGCTCTATCCAATCAAACTTTTTTACGGTCAGTGGACTTAAAAATTATTTCATTCCAACCCACCAGAGCAGCGTATCCTATGCATCAACGGTACGATAAGTCACATGTAGTATTATATTAGATTTTTGTTGATCTTGAGCAAAGAGAAATATGAAAGAAAACATAAGCTATTTTTGGACTATGAGACAACCCTTTCAACATTGTATGGGTTATTATTGGTATACAATTAATAGTATTTATTTTTTCACCTATAAATTAAGAGATATTATATTACTATAAGACAACCAAAACAACAATTTATTGTGACAATAGACATGAGAAGACACCTCTCTCTCTCTATATATATATATAGGTCGCAAGTACATCTTATTAGGAGATAGAGAAGAATGACACGTGGGGGTTCAAATTTAAAAGGCACGCTTTGATAATAATAGTTACAAGATGGTCTTAATTTGTCTATGATTCATATGGAAGGAAGATCCACTTTCGAGGCAGCTATTCACGATGCAGCGCGTCAAGTTCTTTACTGTGTTTGTGAATACAATGAGATTCCTGTTTCTTTACTACCCGGAAAAAAATTTCTAAAGGAAATCTTGCATGCATGAAGTATTAAATGAAATTTATTTGTAAAACCTTTTTAGGATGAGTGTAACTTTACACGGCGAATCTAACGAGCCTAATTAGTCCATGATTTGCTACAGTAATGCTGCAGTAACCATCATCTAATCGTACGGTCAGAGGCCTCATTAGATTTATCTCGTGAATTAACCTAGGATTGTGAAGTTAGTTTTATAACTGACTTTATTTAATACCCTTAATTATTGGTCAAATGGGGTGGAAAAAAATTTCCACCCTAAAGAAACACGGCCCTAGTGCTACTTCCCGAGACGAGTAGACCTTGCAGTATAGAAAAGACAGTGTACCCATTTAGCGATGAGGAAGGACCTAAGCCTTGTTTAGTTCTCAAATTCCACTCCAAATTTCACTATGTAAAAAAGATTCCACACATCAAAACGTCGGCACATGCAAGAAGTACTAAATATAGATAAAATCAAAAATTAATTGCACAGTTTTGTTGTACTTTAAGACGAATATTCTGAGCCTAATTAATCAATGTTTGGACAATTATTCATAAATACAAACGAAATGCTACAGTGCAGCATTATAAAGGCCTAAGTTACGGTTAGGAAAGTTTGTTTGACACTTGCTCTAGGCAGGGGTATGGATGAGGCACTAGACGAGCTCCTGGACACCCGTAACCGCCTCCATGATGCAGAGAAGATTATAGCACGGCTCAAAAAAAAACAGCTGGATGGCGAGATTTTTTCCTCTCTTAAGGGGATTTCGCACTTGTACGCTATCGCGAATTAGCACGCCTTGAATCCCTGTCAAACTCCGAGAACACTGAGCCAGAGTAAACTTCAGGCAGTCCCCGCGCTTAGGCACGGGACCTCCCCAATAGAAAAATAATATATACTCCCTCCGTATAAAATTTAGATGACGTTTTAAACATGATTTTAGTCAAATATTGAAAATATAAATCACGAATAACTTTTAAGTTGTTGAGTTTGTAAATGTAAAAACCATATAAATAGATTTGTCTTAAAAATATTTTTATAAAAATATACATATATTATTTTTAATAAATATTTTGTAATAATAAGTCAAAGTTACGTATTGGAGACCGTATCGTTGTCAAAAACGTCATCTAAATCCTATACAGAGAGAGTAGGTGACGTGAGCTATAGATCGCCATAGGCAATTGTCTACAACCACATCTAGTTCATACAACCACATCTAGTTCATGATAATAAAATAAAGTTGCAAGGTCATTAGTATCATTGATTGTTTTGTACTATGTGTGATTTCTTTCTTTGTAAGGGCAAGTACAACGGAGAGTCAACTGCCGTCGATTCGCATCGTTCTCTGTGTAATCGTCCGACGTGGCAGTCATTAACTGAAGAGAGAGGGAAGTGTCGTCGTCTCGTTCATCTACGGCACCGTCGTGTGCTCCGACGTGAGGCGACGATTCCTGGGGCGCGTTGTAGAACCGGCTGCGAGTCGTCGACGGTGGCGTGGATCAGATGCGCGCAGAGTTTTCTCCCTTTGGCGGCAAAGCAGCGCGCCAAAATCTTCCACAGCCCTTCGTTCTCCACTCAATTTGCCCCTGCCCTCTCAAATCCTACCCTAGCTAGCAGATGGCCACCATGCGGCAGCAAGAGAAGCAGGCTCCGCGAGGGCCGCTCGAGGCATCTCGGCAGTAGAAAGCGCATCCATGGGAGGAGCTGCGGTGCCGATGCGGAAGGCCGCGGTACGGTGGGAGCTTCTGCATCGGCGGCGGAGCAGACGCGGAAAGCTGCGGGGGAGCCACAGCGGCGGCTCTGGCACAGAGGGGGAAGGCTCCGGGTGAGCTGCAGCATCGACGGTGGTGCAGAGGAAGGCCACGGGTGGACCTGATACATAGTATGATTCTCTCTGCTCGTAATGGTACTTATACATGTACAGACAGATTGCAGTAGGATTTTTTTTTAATTCAGTACAGCAAGCAGGATATCGTATAGTTCAAAGGTTGCAGTAGGATAGCATATTGTTCAGTAATGCTACATGAATTATTTTTCTATGAGCATCAGTGTCCAATTGACATGAAAATAATCTAGTTGAGAGCCATTATTTGATTTCCAATTGACTTGTAGGAGTACAATTGTCTATGTTGCTCAATTTTGTTGTCAGTAGTTACATTGTGCCTATTTTGACACTTTGGCTAATTTTGTCTAGGAACAATTATCTACAAACAGTAGTTACAGGAGTGCAATTGTTTAGGAACAGTGGTTGACCAAAAGATTTGCTCATTTTTCATGTTGATATTCAGGTAACTATATGCTTGTATGTCTGAATTTGATCATGAGTTCTAGAACTGACTTTGTTCAAGAGCTCAAGAGTTCACCCTCAGCACAGATTAAAACAATTTGATGAATTTATAAGCTCCATTTGATAATCAAATATCTTAAGTGCTTACAGAACTGAACGTTGTTTCTTCAATGAGTATTTCTGCAAGTGCATGTTCCAGAACTGAAACCTATAGCATGTGCTTTGCTCTTTAATCAATCAGCTATGTTGCCTTTGTATTAAGAATGATTCAGTTCAGAACCACTTCTGCTTCTGAGGCCTATATAGCATGTTCATTGTTTTTTCACAGCCGAGAACTATGCAAGTTTATCACAGCTGAACATATAAACGTATGTATACAGTTACAGAAACTTGCATCTTCAGAACATTGCCACCTGTTAGGATATGTGTTTTGTTAGTTTATAAAGAGCATGCCTCGCTTGTAAACAACTACAACTACTGCTCAATAGAAAAAAGGATTCACACGTTGTATGGGTTTTATCTGTCAGGTGCACATTAGTCTGACAAAAATCTAACGAGTTTCCTGGATGTTTGCCCTTCAACAAACTCATCTTCAGTCGAAAACACTCATCTTCAGTCTGATCTACAAGCCGCTCTGGAAGGTGTTGAGATTTTGAATTATAGAGGAGGAAAGTAATCTACAAGGAGTTTTTGGTGCTATTTGTCTTCTCTCTTTTTTTTCTTTACATTTCGTCAACTAGAACTATTTTACTTGCTTATTGGTGAATGGTCCTATTTTTCGTTTGTGTTAAAGGTGAGTGCTGGTGATAGTGGAAATTGATGGACTGTGTTTTGTACACTGATGGTAGTGATAGTGGGAATTTGATGATTTGTGTGAACTGAAGATGGCAAAATTTGAAAATTGCTTGTTCGTGGCACCACGGGTTCGACAAGTGAAACATGGAAATTATTTGAATATACCATGCTTCTTAAATAGACTTATGTAAATTATTTGAATATATTATACATTTTCTTATGTAAGCATCAAAATAGTTACAAAGATCAAATTTGTATTAGATCGTCATGATTTATGTGTCAAAAGATGCATTAAAAATTTTGCAGACAGTCAAATAGACAATCCATTGTATAAGCTGTCTGTTCAGCTGTCTATATGTGATAAATAGACGGCAGCTGTCTAAACTGTTGTACTTGCCCTTATAGAATTAGAGATTCTATAAAGAGGATTATATATGATGATAGATGTGTCCGTGTGACCAATATCTCAGAGAAGAACCGTGAACATAATTTGAACGAGCTGTTCGGCTTCTTTGGCTCTGTTCTCTTTGTCTACGTTCCCGTGGATGAGAAGACCGGATCAAGCAGGGGTTCGGCTTTGTCAAATTTGCTCAGAGACGCGAAGCTGAGGCTGCTATCGGGAGACTCAATGGATATACTTATGATAACCTTGTCCTCCAAGTTGAGTGGGCAATGCAATGGCTCAAGGGAGCACTTCCAGCGTCTCCAATCCGCACGTGAGCTAAAGATGAGCACCATGTTCATGTGACCAATCTCTCGGATGACATTCGTGAATCTGACCTCCTTGACCTGTTCTGCTCATTTGGTAGGGTTACCTGTGTTCATGTTGCTGTCGATAAGAAGTCCGGTTCAAACTTGGGATTCGGCTCCGTCGATTTTGTTCAGATACATGAAGCTGAGCAAGCTTTCCAGATATTAAATGGACATAGTTATGATGACCTTGTCCTCGGAGTTGGGTGGGGAACCACCAACGCGAAAAGCTGAACTTAGATTCTGATAGTACACCAGTAGGAGTATGCTAATTTGTTTCTCAAACATATGCTATATGTTATTTCGAACAAGCAAATTAATGTAAAAATAAGTTAATTTGTTTATTCTGAAGGTCACATAACAGATGTAGAAGCATGTTTCTATGATAGAGTCTCTTTAACCGGGCTCCGTTCGCACCGACTTTGGCTTATGCGCTACTGTGCTGTCTTGCAGAGGCGAAGCTAGCACTGGGATCACCATGGTGCATGTCACACCCGGATTTACACAGAAACCCGAATGCTACCATATGTGTGCCCAGGAAGTCCACAGAACACATATAGTTAACAAATATGATAAACAAAGTACATATGCTCGAATAAAATAGTTTTACATCAGAGTTTGTCTCAAATAATTGAATAACACAGCGGAAGTCTCATTATTAACTCTCTCTAAACGAAAACGAAGCCGATAACCATAACCCACGGGGACACCGACTGGTTGAGCACAGCTAGTAGAATGGCAGATCCTCCGGAAATTCAACAGCAACAGTATCATCTAATCCATCTGTTACCCATCCGGGATTTTGTTGAATAGCAAGTGTAAGTAAATGTCTTACTTAGCAAGTACAACACGGATAATGAAGGCTTAAAAGAAAGGCTTGACACGGCTGTACTGCATTAGCAATTTTAGTTGTTTCATTTTAACATCATCATAATCACTACATTCACATGAATCCCAGTTGTAACCCAATTAATATAGTAGAGGTGGACATTAAACAATAATAAATATCAACTTCTAATCAAAAAGGATCCAGGCTGCTCGTGACCCTGAGTAAGGCTATCATGATAGATTATACACTCTGCAGAGGTTTCGCCCTTTACCCACCAGTCGCGTAAAAGTTCAAAGGAACTTTGCACCCAACCACGCACATCAACACTTCCGAGGTGTGACTGCATAGGGACGCTACGAGGCTTTTCACAAGACACCCTAACAAAACAGTAGCCGTTATGGTACAACCTAGGCAGCATGACCCAAGGCACCGAGATTGACTGACGCTCATGTAGAAACACGAGGGGGTCAATGGCGTCCAAGCGCGGTAATAAATATCAACAACAAAATAAATAGCGCAACGTGTGGAACCCCCGCCATACGGTGGCTCCCAACACGGGACTGTGCCTCACGGGGACATAGCAGACGGATAATCCGTCCTCGGTGGATCAAACCATACTCTCACCCATGCTTCCCATAACACCGTCGGCCCGTCGGTAACTACTGTCAAGCTAGAGCCGTACATGTTACTTGACCAAGACCAGAGCCATTATAGTTCCAGCGGTGGCGACAGGTTCCTGGGTTGCCGCTTTATGAACCAGTCCTTACGGAGAGACACTAGGGCCAAGCATGAAGCATACGCCCTAGCTCCCTGATCCATGTTGCTAAAAAGCAAGTTTTACCAATAACATTGAAGTGAACCATTAAGTCAAGATTAACAGTTAATCAAAGGTGACAGTAGTTGCGCCTAGCAAAGTTCTACCCAAATGCAATAACCCAAGGTAATCAAGGTATAGGATAAACAAAGCTAGGTACAACCTTAAAAAGGGTAACAATTTAGACACATGCATATGCAGTAAGTAGTGTAAAGGTGTGTTTAGGTAGCAAGGATTGTCCGTGCTATACTTGCCTTCCTCAAACTGCTGTTGCTGCTGCTGCTGCTGGTCCTGCTCCTCGTATCCCTCGAACTCAAGCGTGTACGGCTCACCGACTGGACTCATACATCAACACACAAGCATCCACACAAGCCAGTACATGCAAACAATAGTATTCTATTAGAACAGTACACCAAACAGTAAAAACAGAACAAAAGAAGGCTTAGAAACTAATCTACGCTTCGCTACGAACACGTGAGCACGAAAATCACTCAAATCGGAGCTAAAACGAAGAAGTTATGACTTTTCTACGGTTCGGGGGCTTGCTGGCAAAGTTTTAAAAGTTCCAGGGGCTTATTTGCAAAAACTCAGGGGCTAAAACATAATTTTATATTAAAACAGGAGGGTTTAATCGCAAATTAACCAAGACAGGACCTCAGGTG
Organism: Echinochloa phyllopogon; assembly: GCA_033239725.1. Classification (NCBI taxonomy): domain Eukaryota; kingdom Viridiplantae; phylum Streptophyta; class Magnoliopsida; order Poales; family Poaceae; genus Echinochloa; species Echinochloa phyllopogon. The sequence continues at coordinate 55,714,915 of BTCW01000010.1, forward strand.
CTATTTTTAAATAAGGTAGGGGGTTTTCTGTAAAAATCAGGACCTAATTCTAATTATTTTTGAATAGATCTGGACCGCGGGTTAATTTTCAAAAAGGTCAGGGACTCTTTTGCAAAACTGGCACGGCCGACTCGGGTTGACCGGTATTGACCCGGGTTTGACTCGGCCTCGGTTGAATCTGGGCCGTCGGATTTGGATCCGACGATCCAGATTAGATCTAGGGGAGGGGGTGTCGGCGGCGGTGCTGGCTGGCGGCGGCGCTGGGCGGCGGCGGCGGCGGTGCTTCACCGGCGAGGCTCGGAAACGAGCTAGGGTGCTCGGTTTGGGGCGGGATTTGGCGCTACAGATGCGGCGCGGCTCGGCGAACTCATCCAGGGGGCTCAAGTCGACGGCGGTGCAGCGGGGACGACGGGCGACGTGCAATGGCGGCGGCGGCGCTCGGGTGAAGGCGGCGAGCACGTGACAGCGGGGGAGAGAGAGCAAGGAGGGGCCGGGAAGGTTCGTTACCTTCTCGCGAAGCTCCTGGAAGGGTCGGCGGCGGCGGAGCGGCGACGACGCGGCGGATCGACGACGGCGCAGAGCTCGGCGGTGGCGGCTATGGCGGCGGCTGCGCGGAGAGCTTGAGCGGAGGCGGCTAAGGTTCGGTGGGGGTCATGGCGCAGGGCGGCGGCTTAAATAGGGCGGTCGAGGGGAGTCCCGGTGGTCCTCGGCGTGCGTGCCGGGCCGTACCGGACTCCGGCTCGTGGCCGAGGTAGGGGACGGCCCTGACACGCGGGCCCCGCGTGTCAGCGGCGGGAGGCGGCGTGAGGCGGGCCGGCCTGGTGGGCCGCGTTGGGGGGGGGGGGAAAGGCGGGTGTGCTGCGGCGGGCCTGCTGGGCCAAGTTGGGCCGCGGAGCGGGCGAAGCGGGTTGGCGCGGGAGCGGGAGGGGACATGCCGGCGGGGGAGCGGAGCAGGCCGCGGGCTGGGCCGAAAGCGGAACGAGGGAAGGTGGGCCGCTGCGCAGAGGAAAAGAAAGAGGGGCAAGCTCGGCCGGGAGAAAGAGTTCAGGGAGGGAAAACAGACTCGGGCTGCTACAACTTTTCTAGGGCTCCAAACAATGTGAATCATATTCGAATTTAAACAGAATTTAAATTCCAATTGAACCGCACACAAACAAAACACAATGCAGACAACATGAATGCAACAAAAATGTTTCTAACCTTATATTTAATTTTATTTTCTCAGAAATAATTTATTTTTCTTAGATAAATATGAGCATTAAATTAAATAAAAGCAAATTTAATTACTAAATTTTAAAATAGGCATTTTTAGGGTGTTACAGTGCACAGCTTAAGAGGCCTACAGGATTTTCTAGAATTATATGATGATTTTGAACTTATATAATGGTAAAAGAGTTAATTACCCTGGTGCATTGGCACCAGGTAAACCGATCGTGGCGTCGCCCCTGCTGTCTCGTAGTGACGGAAAAAACGGCTCCTGACTCCTTTTTTTTGCCTAGATGGGCCTATTAGGCTTCTCCTGTTCCACTGCGGCGATCTACAATGCCGGAGCCTAAACAGAATGAAACTCTACCAAACATAGCCATAATACAGTACATGAAGGCAGGACCGGCTCTGTGATTTTGAAGGCCCCCGAGCGAAGTAGACTCTATGGGCCCTTTAGTCTAATTTTTTAATTTATAACAAGATGAAATAGATAATAGTGCTAATGATATATATGAAAATAATATACATAGTACAAACTAAGAGAACAGCAAAAAAAATGAGTATGATTACCTGAAATAGTGCTGCACATAGCCAAATGGGCTAGTTCAAAGGATTGTTCTTGATAATTTTGCATCAAGATTGAACTGCCCCATAACTAAGCCATTCGATTATTATACATAAGTAAATCATCGTATTTTCTCTTTTTACTTTACCGAGCACCAGACAATTATTTCCATCTAAGACCGATCATCTAAATCACATAGAAAAGAAAATAATGGTCATTGAAATTGGAAGTTTAGAGCTAAATTATATATCTAACATGCTAAATAAATAAAGATTATAAAAATTACCCAACACGATTCACTGATTCTAAGTTTTGATGAGATCAGCGGCGGCAACGTCTCTAGTCTTGCGTCTCTGGTCTTTCGATCACCGATTTAGCGGCAGGGCTGAGGGGCGCAGCCATGCAGGGGCTCGAGCCTGCGCCGGGCGACAGTCCGGCAGCGGAGGCGGAAGGCAGCCTGGGCGCCTGCCGCTTGATAGGAAAAGTTTGATGCGAATTGATTCAAGCAGCAGAGAAAACCGGAGGGTAGCGGTTCCCATTTGATCCAATCGACAGTCGATCCAATTCGAAAGCCAATCATCGCCTCGTCTCCTGTCTGGGGACGCGTCACGCGGCGGCGCGCCTCAGCGCAAGCGGACGTGAGGAGGAAGCGAGCAATTGCTTCAGCAATTCTGCTTCATGGGCCTTTGATGTTGGGCCCCATCCTCTCTGCCCCCGGCGGTCGCCTCCGCTGCATGCCCCAGAGCCGGGCCTGATGAAGGGTCATCCATCTTAACTACATTCCATTCAAATGTTGGTTGTTTTATTTAATTGTTTGACATATACATTTTTCTACTGTGCAAATATTCCACTAGAGTAGTACTAATAGTGGACCTAGATCAAATTGTATATTGCACTGAAAAAACATCGTCAAGTCAGAGAGATCCTTATGAAAAGTATATTTCTCCTAGAACAACAGTATGAAAATTACATTATTATGTTTATACGTGAGCAACGTCTTCTAAGATCCTCATGCACGCACCTTTGGGCTGGGCCATCTAAGTGCCATCGCGTCCCCGGCCAGCAACATGGTGTGCTTCCTGCCTTCCTTACACTTGATGACTTGAATGCATCCGTGCTAGGACAGCCCAATTCGAAGATAGCAGGCCCCATCCAGTTATCTTTTGGATGGGCCTTTCCTCCTCCATTAGCCACGATAGGACGGCCCAACCTGAAGATAGCAGGCCCATCAGTCCGCCGACGCCAGACGGAATCGTCTGTTTATCTCCGACCACCAACGCCGCCGCTACCGGGGCTGGGAGCTATCGGAGGTGTGGAGAGGGGCTCTCGCCGCCGGCAGTAGGTAGGTTGGCCGCCCTATCTCGGCCTATTGGTGGGTCTGCCATTTCCCCTGCCTCCTCGCTCCCAAATCCCATGATGAACCTCCCTTCCCGGCTCCGCCATCTCCGGCGCCTTCTCGCGGCCGCGCCCTTGCCAACCCTCGGCGCCACGCACTCTCCCAATCCATCCTCCTTCCGACCGCTAACCCCCACCCGAATCCTGCCTCCGCGGTTCCATCTACCCAGCCTCTCGGCGCGGCGGCTCTTCTCCGAGCACGCCATCCTCCCGACTCACCTCCAGGACGAGCGCTTCGCCGGGCTTTCGGATAGGATCTATGATGCCGTGATTAATTCGGAGGCGGAATCCAACGAAGGCACGGAGGCCGCGCTCGACGCGTTGGGCGCCGAGCTGACTACCCCGCTCGTCGCCGACGTGCTGCACCGCCTCCGCTACGAGGAGAAGCTGGCGTTCCGGTTCTTCGCCTGGGCGTCCCACCAGGACGGGTACAACCACGAACCGGCCACCTACAACGACATCATCGACATCCTCTCCGGCACAAGGTACAAGAGCCGCCAGTTCGGTGTCCTCTGCGACGTGCTCGACCACATGAAGCGCCACGGCACGAGGTCGGTGCCGGTTGAGGACCTGCTGGCGATCCTGCGCGCATACACGGAGAAGCATCTCACGCACATGAGAAAGCTCGCCAAGAAGCGGCGGGTTCGGATGCGTACGCCGCCAGAGACCGACGCGCTCAACTTGCTGCTGGATGCGTTCTGCAAGTGTGGGATGGTCAAGGAGGCGGAGGCGGTTTTCGGCCGCGTGAAGAGGAGGTTGCTGGGTAATGCCGAGACGTACAGTATCCTGTTCTTCGGGTGGTGCCGGGCGAGGGACCCCAAGAAGGCCATGAAGGTGCTCGAGGAAATGATTCAACTGAAGCACACACCAGAGAGTTTCACCTACATTGCAGCCATCGATTCGTTTTGCAGTGCTGGATTGGTGTCAGAGGCAAGGGAGTTGTTCGAGTTCATGAGGACTGAAGGATCAACGATATCATCACCCACAGCCAAGACGTATTCGATTATGATCGTTGCACTAGCAAAGGCTGATCGGATGGAAGAGTGTTTTGAACTTATTTCGGATATGAGAAGTTGTGGCTGTATGCCTGATGTATCGACTTACAAAGATTTGATCGAAGGGATGTGCTTGGTGGGTAAACTGGATGCTGCATATCGTGTTTTGGAGGAGATGGGGAAGGCTGGATTTCCTACTGACATTGTCACATACAATTGCTTTCTTAAGGTGCTCTGTAGTCTTCGAAAGGCTGATGACGCACTTGAACTCTGTGAGAGGATGATAGAGGCGCATTGTGAGCCAAGTGTTCATACCTACAATATGCTGATGGTGATGTTCTTTGAGATGGGAGAGGCACACAGAGCATTAGATATTTGGCATGAGATGGACAGAAGAGATTGTAAACGTGCTATTGATACCTACGAGATAATGATTGATGGCCTGTTTGATTGTGGAAGAACAGAAGAAGCAACTGGTCTTCTAGATGAGGTTATAAACCGTGATATGAAACTTTCGTACAAGAAGTTTGATGCTATAATGCTGCGGTTATCAGCAGTAGGGAACCTTGGCGCAATACATCGGTTGTCAGAGCATATGCGGAAATTTTACAATATTGCAATGTCAAGACGATTTGCAATCACTCAGAAGAAGAAGAGCATAGGCCTGAGAAGGAAATGAATTGCGTTACTATTGATGCTGTGGTTTCTTGTAATTGTTGATAATCAGGAGCATATTCAAAGGTAATTGTCCTGTGGTTTACTCTGATTCTAATGCCTGCTATTAGTGGTCAATACATTAAAATGTGCTGTGGCTTGTGGCCTAGACATGATATTTAGTTTGTTCACGCAATCAGTACTTCTAAAGTGGCAAAGCAAAAAGCATATATCAATCAAGTTCTTTTCTTTTGGTATATCTTATCCCACACGCGCTGCCTTGCTGTTAAAGCTGTTTAGTATGACGGACTCCTTACCCTAAAAAATATAGCAATGCTTGTTAGGAGTTCAATGAAATCTATGCATACACAGAAATACCAATATGAAGTGGGATATTTGTCTTTTATTGTGCGCAATAAAATCTGGAATGCCACTATGTAATATCCTTAACCAATAGTCTAATATGTGTTTTGCATACTGAGTAGGAAGATTCCTTTGTTTTTTCAGTGTACGAAGGATCATTTAGATTTGATTCTACTTGGCCAAGTTGAATTGTCTTACTAGATGTTTTTTTTCAGGACCCTTTAATGTTTTAAAAATGTGTCTACTTTTAATACAAATCACAAGTAGCTACGGGTGACTCAATGAGTTCCTGCCAGTCTGCCACTGATTTTGAGGCCTAATCTTTATTGAACGATAAGTAGGCAACGGAGCTAATTTACACTGCTTTTATAGAGCTAACGTCATCAACTGGATATCATGGAGCAATGGGCATGTGCATGTATGGCTTATCGTGGGTTTCAGTCTTTGAGATGCCTTATGTAGCCAAGTTACCAAAGACTTTGGAAGGTCAGTTTTTTTTCTGGGATCAGGTATAAGGAGTTTTACTTGTTATCCCCATTTGGGATCTAAGCATGATGGAAGTGGAACCTTCCATAAACTCCAGCTCTGAGGATTTAGGGCAAGAATGAACACGATAACGGCTAAGCTGATGTTCTTTTTAGCAAATTTTGCAATAGTAGGTCTGAAGGTGCTTGGTAGCATTTATGCTGGTTCAATTTGCAATTTCATCCATTGGTGATGCCTGAGCTTTTATCGGGCACTCCCTCTTATATGTAATATATGATGTTTCCGACCAGATTTTTGAACTAGAAGCAAGCTAATTGGCCGGTCTGAAACGTCATCTATTACGGACTGGAGGCAAACGGATACTGTAAACACCATTACTAGTGAAGGACGTAACATGTGGTCCTTTAGCCATTGCTTTTAAGCAGGAGTTATCTTTATTCTAAACATGATTTGGTTGTGCAGGGAGGTTGATGTATGTACAAGACATTGTTGGAGCAATTTGAGTGGAAGAAGCACTGCATGAACTCATTAATTTGTTTAATTGAATCAGTGCCGTGAATATCATTGCATTTGAATTGTACGGAGAAGGTAACATGTACTAGTACAAGGTAACCCCCCAACCCTTACTGCTGCATGCACCATACCCAATCTACTGGCGCTAGAAATATTAACTGCAGTCTTGTTTTGTTTGAATCCTATGAAGCGGGCCTCTTTTGGCCTTCTGGTTTATGTGGGATCCATTTGTTCAAATGCTAAAATGAGCCATGTAACTGTATAATGTAACTGTATAAGCCTTACACTGAATTTCCTGCCATTAAACATGTGACCCACACCACTTTCCTCAACTCCTGTCGACATGTTTATCAATATCAATTTTTGGGCTATTTCAAAACCTAGCTTCTCAAGGAAACATTTTACTCATAGCTTTTTTGGAAGTAGAAATGTTTGTTTTTGGTCTACACATTTTTTTTTCACTAAATCGGAACATAGTTGCACTTATTTTGCTTTGAGAGCATATTTACTTCTAGTAGTACAGTTCTTGTATGTAGAGGGTGACAATATAATTTGGTTGTTTTGGCTGGTCTCCAAAGTTGAATACCTAACTAGTATATTTTTCATTTTGTGTGCACTGCATCCGCATCAAAACTGTGGTGCTAACTGCGGCTACACTGTGGAACTAGAGATGGTAAACTAGTAAATACGCACATGGCTATATCAATCACAAAGCGTACAGTAAAACAGTCAAATGAGTTGTTACTGCTGACCAATAAATTTGGTACTCCGTACATCGCTAGTGTGAACCAAGGATGCTCACAGTTTGGTACTTGGCGGCTTGCCTCGCGGATGTTCACAGTTTGGTACTGGAACCAACTAGCATCAAGCTTCACCATGCTTAACTAATGTTCATGTTGGTACTTCCGTACTTGCAGAGTTGCAGGTGACGGCTACTGGTTATCAATAACATACCGTGCCAAATGCCTGCATGAGGCATTGCTGTACCAAGCAATCAAGGACTCAAGGCTGTGAGCCTGTGAGCTAAAAGACTTTAGGACGGCCATAGCTACACACCCTCTCCAGCTGAGAGCCTGGCCTGGAACGCGCCACGCCAAGAATCCCTGGAATTGAGAGCTGTCCGTCCATCGGATGCCTTCAAGCGAGCGCAGGTGAAATTATCTGAAGTCGAGACCTCGTGTCAGGGGCCCGGCCAAGCGCTTCGGTGTTCGCGAGTTTTCACGAGTCCCGAAGTAAAATATCGTTTGGCTCGTCAGTCATGAGCCAATCCGATCGTACTTTTCTCTCAGAACAAATCAACCATCAGCCATCCGTCAGCAGCCATCTGTCAACGTACTTTTTTCTTAGAACAACCAAACAAATCAGCACCAGCAATCAGCACCAGGCAAACGGACGGCGGGCTCCGACGGCAAAGATATCTCTCTGCCAAGTGATTTCTTCCGGTTCCCGTCGCTCCCCGTGCGTGATTCTTCGAGTCAAGCAGCTGTCTGAAATCTGCATCTCTTTTTGGCTGCCTCCATTCTCGCAGAGGAATCTGTATGCCCAACGATGAAGTATGCAATAACCACCACCCTGTTCGTCTGGCTGACGGTGTTCTGAGAAAAAAAAATACTGCTGGTGGTTGGTGGCTGATTTGTTCTGAGAGAAAAATACCGCTGGTCGGTGGATAAGCCAAACGAACATGTAGAAAGAAAGGAATCAAGACACGCCATCCCCCTCTAAAATAAAAATTCCCTATCCCTCGTATTCCACGATTTAGGTCTTGTTCGGTTCCCTCGGATTTATTTCAGATGAAATAATAGTCACATGAAGATATTTATACTTTACCAATAAGAGACCCCCATTTATTTTGGGTCGGGAACGAAAAATGCTCGTAATATGTAAAGTCGGGAACGAAAAAGGCTTATAATATGCACAACGGAAGATGGAGCATCAATTCATGAGTTGAGAGGAATTGAATTAATCCCGGTCTCTTGGTGTACATATTACGAGTTTTTTTCGTTTCCGACCCGGGATGAATTCTGGTTTTTTGTTGTGTCTATTATAAATATGTTCTCGTGTCTATCATTCCACTTGGAATAAATCCGAGGAACCGAACAAGATCTTATGGTTTAGTCCATGCTACAAATTTCGTCATCAGTATGATTTAGCCATTTCGGGAAGAAGATAAAGTGAAAAGAAAAAAAACTACACTTGACCATCCTATGTTCCCTTCCATTAGCAGTGTGTCTCTGGTGGGTCGATTTGGCGCGGCGAGGTGGTGAGCGCTCAATCAGACGCCGGCCTGACACGTTTGGGCGGCGCGGCGCGGCCGGAGTCCGTCTTGTGGCCGGCACGGACACATCGGCGCAGGCGCAGGCGCAGGAGTAAAAAGCGAGCAAGGCCTCGCGTTGTAGCTGAGCAGTGGGCGGCCGGGGCCCGGGTGTTGCTCATGATTGAGCACTCAACAGCCTCGCGTGACAGGAGCCATGCTCTGCAACAGTGCCTCATCACCTGTCACTGTAGCTTTCAATAGTTCGCCGTACCCCGTACGAGTCAAGACCAGTTTTGAATACGTACGTATCTGGTCTCTTCTATACCTCATCATTCCCCGCAGTTTCTGGACTCCCAAACGGCCCTCCCCGAGAGTGGAGTGCTTGCTTGCTTCGTTAGTTGTGGCCAAAGTTTACCCGGATATAAAAATATTAATTAAAAGTATTAAATATTAATTAATTAAAAAATTCATAGCTAATTTATAAGACTAATCTATTAAGTCTAATTAATTTATGATTAAATAATGTAATGCTACAGTAAACATATGGTAATTATCTACTAATTATACTACCTCAGGTCAATGAAAGAATGCAATTCCTACACCCCGAAAGGTTAAACACTTTAAAGTTTGATCAAATTTATATAAAAAAATACTAACATGTATAATATAAAATAACTGTTATTAGATTAATTATGGAATATATTTTCATACTAAATCTATTTTGAAACATAAATGTTAGTACTATTTTGTATAAATTCGGTTAAAGTCAAAATTGTTTGACTTCTCGATAAACGAGAGATGTATTCTTTTCTAAACGGAGGGAGTACCTTAATTAGGCTTCTATGTTCGTCTCGCGAAGTAGACATGACTTATATAATTAATTTTATAATTAGTTTATGTTTAATATTTCTAGTTATTATTTATTTAAGAGACTAAACTTTAGCCATTTGGATCCAAACATCCCTAAAAACATTCTGCCATTTCTAGTGCTAAAAGACAATACTTGGAGTAAAACTAGTTCTTGCCAGATTTAGATGAGGTGAGTAAGGTGGTTAGTGTTGGTTAAAGCTCGACCTGAACATGTGTTACCATCATTGAGGTAGCAAGGAATGGCTAGTCGCTGTATGCTTTGCTGCCGAGACAGCACCGGCCGGGAGCGGGATGGGCATAACAAGTGACAAGAGTACTGGGGAGCTTGCCGAGAGGAGAAAGGAACAAAACCCATCCATATTCTACCAGTGCTAGTACATGTCTTCCGTCTTCGTTTTCTCCCTCCACGGCTCCCACCTGTGCGTAGCGTAGCGTAGTAATGGCGTATCGTCTTGTTCCTTTCTGGGGCGTCGCCGGCCGCCGTTGGCACCCGATCTGATCTCCGTTGGCGTTGGTTTCTTTCATCTTTCCAAACCCAAACCGAAAGGAGCCAAACGGAGGAGAGAGATAGAGAGAGAGGGGTGAGGGAATAAAAAGGCTTTTCGATCGCAGTCCACCTCGCTCTCTTGCTCTCCTCTCTCTCAGATCTAATCATTATTTAATCCTTTTTTCCAGTCTCACATGAGCACTCCCCACTCGTCCTCAACCTCCTCCGCACCCCACCGCGCCTCCCCTCACCAGATCCCCCAATTCCTAACCCTAGCGCCCACGGCCTCCTCCGCCTCCGGCATGCGCGATGCGGCGGAGGACGACTCCGACTCGCCGCCCTCGCAGATGTCGGAGGACGACCCCGGAGGGGGAGGAGGAGGCGGCGGCGGCGGCGGCGACAGGTGGGAGCCGGATCTGAGGGGCGGCAACGGCGGCGCGGGGAGGTGGGCGCCGCCGGACCAGGTGCTGGAGAACGTGCTCGAGAGCGTGCTCGAGTTCCTCACCGCCGCGCGGGACCGCAACGCCGCCTCGCTCGTCTGCCGCTCCTGGTACCGCGCAGAGGCGCAGACGCGCCGCGAGCTCTTCATCGGCAACTGCTACGCCGTCGCGCCGCGCCGCGCCGTCGAGCGCTTCGGGGGACTGCGCTCCGTCGTGCTCAAGGGCAAACCGCGCTTCGCCGACTTCAGCCTCGTGCCCTACGGCTGGGGCGCCTACGTCTCCCCCTGGGTGGCCGCGCTCGGGCCCGCCTACCCGCGCCTCGAGCGCATCTGCCTCAAGCGGATGACCGTCTCCGACGACGACCTCACGCTCGTCGCCAAGTCGTTCCCGCTCTTCAAGGAGCTCTCGCTCGTGTGCTGCGACGGCTTCAGCACGGTCGGACTCGCCGTCATCGCAGAGCGCTGCCGGTACGTCGCCGTAGCACTCAACTTTTCTACACCGCACACGAGCTGAATCTAAGCGGGCTTGCGGTATCTGGAGGAGTATTTTACCAGCTTTCCTCGGTTTGGGAGGGTATCATACTATGCCATTCGTGCATTTGTTCAATCCTAGCTGCACCACGCAATTCCACCTTATTTAATGTTTACGCCTAGCCCTTTACGCTTACGCTTTTCGGTTTTATTGGTCCGACCGTGCCATGGATCAGAATCTGATCTCGCCGAGCTTTTATGGCCGTATTTGTTTCCGATCGCAACACCCCTTCCCGTCAAAATTACAAGTAAATATTTATTTATTTATTGTTCTTGATGTTCTAATCACCGAGTCCGTGACACGTGGTACTGTCGAATCTTGCCGTGGAAAGACCTCTTGTTCTACTGGCAATGTTTAAACTCGATCTTTTTTCCATCTACCCGTAGGTCCTTGGCAAAATAGTCTCACTAATTAAATTGGTTACACCCAGACTTGGGGTACTTCCAGTCGCACCTGTCTGGCAAAATAGTCTCACTAATTAAATTGGTTACACCCAGACTTGGGGTACTTCCAGTTGCACCTGTCTGCTTTCCGTTATTGGGGAATAGGAGCACTAACAGCAGCATTTAAGTGTACCACTGGTATCTCACAGTCATGGTTGGTGCTTTTGATTCTGTATAGGCATCTTCGCGTGCTGGATCTGATTGAAGATTATGTTGAGGATGAGGACGATGAGCTGGTGGATTGGATCTCCAAGTTCCCTGAGTCCAACACCTCTCTGGAGTCACTTGTCTTTGATTGTGTCAGCGTCCCATTCAACTTTAAGGCCCTGGAGGCACTGGTTGCACGCACGCCGGCTCTGCGCCGGTTGCGTGTGAACCACCATGTGTCAGTGGAGCAGTTGCGCCGTCTGATGGCAAGAGCACCCCAGCTTACGCACTTTGGAACCGGCGCATTCCGGTCTGAGGCTGCACCTGGTGGGGGACTGTCTGTGACCGAGCTTGCTACATCGTTTGCTGCATGCAGATCGCTCATTTGTCTATCAGGTTTCCGGGATGTGAATCCAGAGTACCTCCCAGCAATCTACCCGGTCTGTGCCAAGCTCACTTCTCTAAACTTCAGCTTTGCAAGCCTAACCGCTGAGGATCTCAAACCAGTTATTCGCAGCTGCATCAATCTTCGCACTTTGTGGGTAAGCTGCCTTTCAGATTCACGTTGATGCATATACTAGTTTTATGTGCATTGACAATCAGGATGTAGGAATTGATGTTTAAATTACTTATTCTAGGTTCTTGATACGGTGGGTGATGAAGGCCTTTGGGCTGTGGCTGATACATGCTCAGATCTCCGTGAGCTGCGAGTTTTTCCTTTGGATGCCTCTGAAGATTCTGAGGGCTCAGTCTCAGATGTTGGTCTTCAAGCAATCTCAGAAGGTTGCCGGAAGCTAGAATCAATCCTCTACTTTTGCCAGAGGATGACAAATGCGGCGGTAATTGCTATGTCTAAGAACTGCCCTGACCTTGTGGTGTTCCGCCTTTGTATAATGGGCCGCCACCGCCCTGATCGGATCACTGGGGCGCCCATGGATGATGGTTTTGGTGCTATTGTGATGAATTGCAAGAAGCTCACCAGACTCTCAGTCTCCGGCCTGCTTACTGATAAAGCTTTTGCATACATTGGGAAATATGGGAAGCTAATAAAGACTCTGTCTGTTGCCTTTGCTGGGAATAGCGACAAGTCCCTCCAATATATATTTGAGGGATGCACTAAGTTGCAGAAGCTTGAGGTCAGAGATAGCCCTTTTAGTGACAAGGGATTGCTCTCAGGAATGAACTATTTTTACAATATGAGGTTCTTATGGATGAACTCATGCAGGCTAACTATGAGGGGCTGTAAAGATGTAGCCCAGCAAATGCAAAATTTGGTGGTTGAAGTTATCAAGGACCACTCTGATGAAGGGGAGGGTGAGATTGTTAACAAGTTGTACTTATATCGGTCACTGGCAGGACCAAGGAATGATGCCCCACCATTTGTTACCCTCTTGTAGTACTTGCTATTGGAAGAACGGTCCTGCTGTCCCAGGGACATGTTTGTTCAATTATTCATTATCAAGTTTTTCAGAGCCAGCAAGGGAAGTTTCCTGCGGATGATTTTCATATTGCTGCAGGAACACTCGTGTAAATCAAGTAAGAAGCTGCCAATTATTCTTTTCACTTGATCTTCATTGATCATGGTGCTGGCAAGGCGGCATTCACCCCAGTTGAGGAGAGCAAGACATTTTTGGGCTGCTGACGCTGGTCTTACAGTATAGCAATGATGAGTAGGAACTGATTGCACTGGGACTGACTGCAAACTGACCCCAGCCAGCAGGCATCGGATGGTTCTTCGGCATTCAAGTCTCAGAGCCACTTATATCTTGCCATCTTCCATTTCATTTTTTCTGCTCAGACCAAGGAATGGCATTGCTGTCCATGTCCGAAGCTTCAATGTTCCATTGGCCATTACTTATGTTTTAGATGATGAAAAACTCAGCTATGCTATTTTTCTCTCCCTTTTTTCCTAATTTTTTCAGCACTCATGAGTTATTTTTGTAGACCTGTAGACCATTATCCCCTTTCTTGGTCTCCATCCTCTGCCATTTTTAATCAAGAAGCTATTGGAGGAATTTGAAATTTCATGGGAATTTTTCGGTTTTGACCTCGTTGCCTCGTCATCACCACTGTTCCATTGCTTGCTATGATCATCTATAATTCTATATATATCACAGCCTCGACGGTGACAGTTCTGTCGGTGTAATAAACACCGTGTCCTATATATTTTATTGCCATCATAACGATAGGCCCTACCAATGATTTGCCCTGATAGTCGTCGTCCTTGTTTCATGTAGAGCCTCGTGACACATCAACGCCCTGAAGGCCTTCTGTTTATATTCTGCTGCTTTTTCCTCTGCGCCTGTCAGAAGTCTGGAGGGGTCGCCATAGGCAGCTCAGCAATGCCCCCAACTGGTAAAGGTAACAGCAGTTTTCTAACTGGTGGTGGTGGAGTTCCATTGCTGCATGTTGAGTGCCCTGTTGAGCACCAACATCTGTGCGTGCCAACCACTGCAGTTCCGTTCCAAAACCTTAAGTCGTCACTGCGAATAGTTAACTTGGTTGTGTTGTCTTTTTATCATGGATCAATGCATTCTTTAGATCTCTGCTGTCCATCCCGGTTGAGAGGCTGGCAGGCATGTGGTTTGTTTCCTGGGGTCACTGCACCCCGAATTTGTTTTCTCCAGGATCCAGTTCGATCTGCCCGTTTCTTTATATCATATCTGGGGCGATCGGTAGCCTCGATCTAGGGTAGTGTTTGGTTGGGTACCCCGTAACGCAATGTAAGAACAACTCCGACGGACCCTCTAAATAAGTCCCAATCCAAATTTGGAGGGCCAAACAAATAATTGTACTTCAGCGGACCCCTATTTTACGGAGGCCTCTAAATTCATCCCTCATTCTTCATTTCTGATGTCTTGGCTTCTATTCTTAGAGACTGTCGCTGAAGTTGAATCAAGTTCTGAGACCCTAGAAAAATAGTGTTTGAAGGGCTTGGCTTGGGGGTTATTGTTTCCGCGGAGCTCTAATCGAATTATATGCAATTGGATATCGTCGCTATACGAATTTGGTTCCGCCCTTACCCCACCGCAAGCATAAGCAAAAGGACACCACTAGGACTCTGCTCGGCAGCTATGATCTTTCCGGCCATTGCTTCGACGCATGTTAATTTTCTGGTATCGAATAGCATTTTTTTTGAAAAGGTCGTCAAAAAGATATTGCCGGACATATATTGATAGAGAAGTAACTTACAATGATAAATAAAAAAAAGAAAAAGAACAAGTTGAAAATCTCAACAAGACGACCAGCGCAACAAAGCACCCGCAAAGCCAACGAGACATCCAACAAAGCACCCGCAAAGCCAACGAGACATCGGCCGCCAAACACCACCTCACACAGCACAAAATAAGAAAGGGGGTGGATTCTCCAAGCAGCGATGCCTCCGAGGAGGAGAACGACATCCACATACGTCGCCATCGTAAAAAAGAGAATCGGCAAAGTTTTTCAACCAAAAGGTAGAGGCGGCCTCACGACAATGCCTTGAACAAGAAATGTGGCGTCAAAGACGTCACCATTATCGGCTTAGATAAAGAGCCAAGCTAGGCCTTTGTCCGAAAGCCCGACCACCCCGACACCCTGCGAAGTGAGCTACAATTGCCAAAAAGGCAACGGCCGTAGCAGGTCACCGCTAGAGGGAAGTCATTCATTCTAGGAGCCAACCAAACAAAACTTGCAATCATTTCATTTTACCGTTGTCAGCCCTGTAATATAATTACATTATCGTTTGCATTACCACCGCACGAACCAAACGCTATCTAGATGGTTTTCTCCGAGGATTTGAGATCCCTAGACATTTTAGATCTCAGGTTCTTTTAGGGTTTTCTGGTATGATACCAAGCCTTGTTTTATGGCCCTCCGCGTGGTTCTTTAGGACATTAAGAGGTTGTCGGGTTCTTTAGGACGCCGGTTAGCCTAGTTTGGTTCCGCTTGTGGGGTGCTCGACGAGAGGCATCTGGTTTGGGAGAATCAAGGTGCCGGAGATACCCTTTCTTGTTGGTGGCAACTCGTCACGAACTTGCCTGGAAACGCTGCGTGTGTATGCGCCTAACCGGAAGGTGGTGGACGAAGGGGAGTTTGGTAAGTACTTTGGATACTGTTTGTACGACTAGAAAATAATGCCTGTTTGGTAGTTTCTTGCCACAAGCAGCTCCCGAGATTATTTTGTTTTGGCAGTTTGGCCGGCTAGATCGCCAAAATGGCGCAACGTGCTCTGGCAGGTCAGTTCCAGTGCCATTTTGTCGTTGTCGACGTGCTTTCGCTCTCAGGTTTTGATTGACGTCGGCGAAGGCAGGTCGAGATTATTTAAACTGGACCTGAAACATATTGCCGGAGATTCAAAAGATTATTTAAACTGGACCTGAAACATATCGTATTCAATCGTGTTAGTGCAGGTAAAAAGTAACCTTTCTTTGCGACCAAAATAATACAACTCCTCTAGACCGGTGTTAGTGCATAAAACCTCTAGTCAGTGCAGCTATGGGTTGGTGTAAAGGCCATGTAAACTCTCACCTGGGCAGTCAAGAGTATCTTGCACAGTACATGATTGGTTGTGTACTATAACAAAAATGGTCCATGTATTGATTATTATTTTAGTGATTGAGTGAAAACATAATCATAACTATCGAGTATTACTATTGTCGGTGATGGGTCTAGCCGAGTATTATATACGGTGGACGTTGCTTATAGAATTAGAGATTATGTGAAGAGGATTATATACAATGATAGATGTGTCCGTGTGACCAATATCTCAGAGGAGTCCCATGAACACAATCTGAACGAAATGTTCGGCTTATTTGGCTCTGTTATCTTTGCCTACTTCCCGTGGATGAGAAGACTAGATCAAGTAGGGGGTTTGGCTTTGTCAAATTTGCCCAAGGATGCTAAGCTGAGGCTGCTACGAGGAGACTCAATGGATATACTTATGATAACCTTGTCCTCCAAGTTGAGTGGGCAATGCCAGGGCTCAAGGGAGCACTCCAAGCGTCTTCAATCCGCACACGAGCTAAAATGAGCACCGTGAGTCCATGTGACTAATATCTCAGATGACATTCGTGAATCTGACATCCTCTGCCTGCTCTGCTGATTTGGCAGCATGGTTACCTGTGTTCATGTTGTTGTCGATAAGAAGTCCAGGTCAAACTTGGGGTTCGGCTTTGACGAGGACATCACCGCCAACGATACAGCCACGCCATATTCTCCTATCATTGCCGGTCCTATTACCCGTGTTCGTGCTAGACAACTTAATCATCAGGTGAGTTTACTCCTGAGTTCATGTTCATCATATTTAGACTGTGGAGACCTGTGCACTCTTGTTTTGCTTAGGAATCATGGAGAGGATCGAGAACGAAAAGGATTCACGCGGGTTGGATTCGGACTGCAGAAAAACATCAACTTGTGATGGACACCACGGTCGCATACGGAATCGGATTGGGGCGTTCAAGTACTTCACGGAAAGCTTATCAAGTCTACTTTCCAACGGATCCGACCGCACATCCATATCTCTTCGGAGTCGTCCAGAATCGTCTATTTGCTCCGAGATGTTTTCTGCCCATGATGCTGTGCCATCTTATTTTGGCCCAATGGGCCGTGTATCATGTAGAGTCCATTATGGACGCGTCCTAGGGTTGGAGCATGACCCCAGCACCCCTGTGGTCGTCCTCCCTTGTTTTATACCCCTTAGCCGCCGCCAAGAACACTCGGGTTTTGTTTAGATCAAGTTTAGCCATTGCTACTTGCTTGTAAGCGCGCGTGCTGGTCCAGCCGCCCGTCTTCGAGTTTTCAGAACCCCACTTCGTTTGTGATTGAGTTTGAGATTGAACACTTCATTCCCATCTAGTAATTTCAGTACTTGTTCGATACTTGTTCTTGCTAGTTCTTCGATTGCTTGCAGGACAGGACCGGGTGACGTGCTTCCACAAGATCACGACATCCATAGGAGGTGGTGTATCGGTTGCTAAGGCGCAGTCTTTGGAAGGCTGTAGTCGGGCCGTCAACGTCGTCTCCTCCAATCGAGTTATCCCCCACACCTCTCATCGAAAGATCGGGCATAAACCCTAGCGGGTTCCCATCAGTTGGTAATCGGAGCAAGGTTGTTCGGTGAGAGATTCCAATCCTTCCCCTATTTTTTTTCTCCTACGGTACACAAAAGCCAAAAATTAAAATTATTAGATTAGTTTACCGTGATCCTATAAACCCTTTGAGCCTTGCTAGTACTGCTTAGTTAGGGCTCGTTGAGTTTTCGGTTGCATCGGTCGTGTCGAGTTGCTGGTCTTAGTTCTGGTTGTTTAGAGTTTCGAGTTCTTGTCACGTTTCGGTCACGGCTGTACGCTACCTATTGGTTCCTATGTTTGGCGAATTTGAGTACTCATTGGTGATCCAATCCGACCAGGAATCAGCTAACTGCGAGAAAAGGAAGACCAAACCGAACTCCCACATCGAGTTGCAATCGGTTTCGGAGTCCGAGTTGCTTGCTGCTTCGTGTTACCTTACCGTGCAGCTGTTGCTTTGTGCTTATATATTGTCGTGTTCCGGGAAGACAACAGTACTTCATATTCATACTCGACCTCTTCAAGATTGTGCATAAAACAGATCAGTTCGCCTCACTCTAGAGAGAGAGTATCTTTTTTTACCGGAATACCCCTATACTTTCTGAAAAAAGTTTATGTGGTGATTAGCTGTTTGAGATCCTCATCGTTCATATATTCAGTTTTGAGGATCCCTGAAAAAAAAAGAAAAAAACAGAAAAAAAGAAGCAAAAGAAAAAGAAGAAAGAAAGGGGCTGATCATTGTGATTGCTTTTCGGTGGTGCGTTGTGACTTCCTTTGTGTCCAGGCTCACGTCTCTAGCACGGTCTAGGCTAGGACCATCACAGTACCGCCGTTGAACGATTATTCAGCTTGCTTTGTTTTAACTAACGTGGTGCTAGCTATTCCTTGTTTTCAGCCCACCTATAGCTCCACATATCCGACTACAGCTTTACAGGTCTTGTTCCTGCGGCACCGATACACTTCATTCCAGGTTTGCAGACTTGTTGGTAGCCCTACCCTCCTGTCGAGCAAGGTAAAAATTTGTAAGAGCTTGTATCACAGGTTGAGAGTGAGCGCCTTACAAATAGCTATATCCTATTAGATGTAGGGCTTTTATTTCTTCACCTGTTTCTCTTGTTGCCTCTGTTTGTTTAACCATGACAGGATCAGAAGGTGATGGTGATGGGTCTCCCAGTAACAAGATCCCACAGTCTCCTCGCACCAAGGGCGTCATACAACATTTTGAAAGGTTGGTGAAGAAGCACAACGAAGGGATTGATAATGACTTGCTGGTGACGAATGAGAAGATGGGGCAATTGGAGGCCTCACAGATCGCGACCAATAACAAGCTTACAAAGATGGATGCGTCAGTGGCTCGTATGGATAAAAGTCTTGCTGCACTTTTGAGGCGATTTGATGAGATGCATGCTAAAACCACTAGCGGGCGTGATGGAGATGACAAGAAGGACGGCAGCAAGACTGATAAGAAGGAAGAAAGTTTTAACGACAATGCATACAGTGCGGATACTGAAGTCGATGACCAAGATCCTGCTCGCCGCCGGCTACGTCATAATCGCCGAGGTATGGGTGGTCATCGTCGACGCGAGGTACATGGTAATGATGATGCTTTTAGCAAGATTAAATTTAAGATACCTCCTTTTGATGGTAAATATGATCCTGATGCTTATATTACTTGGGAGATTGTTGTTGATCAAAAATTTGTATGCCATGAATTTCCTGAAGCTACGCGTGTTAGGGCTGCTACTAGTGAGTTTACAGATTTTGCTTCTGTTTGGTGGATAGAACATGGCAAGAAACATCCTAATAACATGCCACAAACCTGGGATGCTTTGAAACGGGTCATGCGGGCTAGATTTGTTCCTTCCTATTATGCACATGATCTATTACATAAGTTGCAGCAATTGAGACATGATGCTAAAAGTGTAGAAGAATATTATCAAGAATTACAAATGGGTATGTTGCGTTGTCAAATAGAGGAGGGTGAGGAGCCTGCTATTGCTAGATTTGTGGGAGGGCTGAATAGAGAAATTCGGGACATCGTTGAATATAAAGATTATAACAACATAACAAAGTGTTTTCATATTGCTTGTAAAGCTGAGAGAGAAGTGCAGGGACGACGTGCAGGTGCAAGGTCTCATGTTTCTGTAGGAAAATCAGCACCATGGCAGCAGCGCACGACTACTTCTTTGACCGGGCGTGCACCTCCCCAACTCCGTCGCCAAGTCGTTCAGCACCACCGCCTCCTTCCAGTGACAAGACATGTGTTGTTCCCGCAAATTCAGCAACAAAATTTGCCCCAGCCGTTAGTACTTCCTCAGTTGCCTCCACAGGTAGAACAAGAGATATCCAGTGTCACCGGTGCAAGGGTTATGGGCATGTGCAGCGTGATTGCCCAAACAAGCGCGTTTTGGTGGTTAACAATGATGGTCGGTATTCCTCTGCTAGTGATTTCGATGAACAAACACTTGCTTTGCTTGCGGCTGACGATGCAGGTAGTGAGGAGCCACTAGATGAACAGATTGGTGCGGAAGATGCGGAGCATTATGAGAGCCTCATCGTGCAGCGTGTGCTTAGTGCACAAATGGAGAAGGCGGAGCAAAATCAGCGGCATACATTGTTCCAAACAAAGTGTGTAATTAAAGAGCGTTCCTGCCGCTTGATCATTGATGGAGGCAGCTGCAACAACTTGGCTAGTAGCGACATGGTGGAGAGACTTTCACTAACAACAAAACCACATCCACATCCATACCACATTCGATGGCTGAACAACAATGGTAAGGTAAAGGTAACCAAGCTGGTTCGAATTACTTTTGCTATTGGTTCATATCATGATGTTGTTGAATGTGATGTTGTGCCTATGGAAGCTTGTCATATTCTGCTAGGTAGGCCATGACAATTTGATACAGATTGTAGACATCATGGTAGATCAAATCAATATTCTCTCATACACAATGATAAGAAACTTGTTTTGCTTCCCATGTCTCCTGAGGCTATTGTGCGTGATGATATTACTAAAGCTGCTAAAGATAAAACTGAGAACACTAAAATTGCCAAATCTGCTGAAAGTAAGAAAGATGAGATAATATTAAAAGGGCATTGCTTGCTTGCTACTAAATCTGATATAAATGAATTGGTTGCTTCTACTTCTGTTGCCTATGCGTTGGTGTGCAAGGATGCTTTGATTTCACTTCACGATATGCAGCAATCGTTGCCCCCTGCTGTTGCTAACATTTTGCAGGAGTATTCGGATGTGTTTCCAAGTGAGATACTGAAGCGTCCCCTCGAAAGAGAGAACTTTAATGTGATACAAATACCAGTCCCAGGATGCTGGTTCACATTATTACAACAGATAGTTCAGTACAAAAGCAACATTACGGGAGACGGTGGCATTGCAGGGCCACGACAAACAGAACTAACACTAAGCTCCAGATAAAAAGGTTGATAACATAGAGGTCTTCATCAGAGTGGCAACGCATGCGGCTTCCAGCGGGTGACCCTAACACACAGGCAAAGGTTGGGTGCAGAACGAACCCCACTAGACGATATCCTCAGGCACAAAGTCCGGGTCTGCCTCTGCAACAGATTAAGCAAGGGTGAGTACATACGTACTCAGCAAGCGCAACCACAACCACGGAGGGGTATAACAGAAGTATGCACAGGATAGCAACAAGGATGGCTTATGGTTTATTTAGCAGAAAAGCAAATTTTATTACACATGCAAGGGGGCTGATTTTCGCAATGAGTTTTCACAAATATTACTTTTAAAGGGAACAGTAAATGTAACACTTTTTCGTACAAGATGTTGTTGCTACCAGATTCCCCATCTGTCGTAGCCCATGTCAAAACATTTCTCCGCTCAACCAAATACCAACACTTTCTTACACCAAAAACAGGGGACTAGTGAAGTGACCAAGCCGTAACTCGCCCAGTACCGTGGACACGGCTATCTGGATAGGTTTTAACTCTGCAGAGGTGTACACAACCACAAGTAGGCTACCACAACATGAACACCTTAGTGTCAGTGCAGCTCCTAACAAAGCCATTACCCACCATAGCTAGACTGACAAGTTATCACAGACGCGACCAGGGGTTAGCCACCTACCGACGAGGTCCTAACCAGGGGCATACCCCACATAGACCGTATCCCCGGCTCCATGGCCCTCTGTTGCTCACCAGCACACCACATAACCAGCAGCTCAACTAGTGGGATTTATGCTAGGCCGTTGCCACATACAACGGTCGAGTGGTGGTACAGAAAAATGGGTTAGGCTAGATGACACATCAACATCATCCCAAAACTTGTGATAGGATAGACAACTCCCACCATGCTCAACCACCGGTTCGAGCTCACCTCGGTATTTCGCGCGGAAATACCGTCTGTCTCATCCCACACGGGTACTCATTTTATTTACACAAACCATTTCTTTTATTTTAAAGTACGCACACGGTTGCTTTTGTGACCACCAAGTATTTGTTATGGGGGTATAATGGTAAAATGTCCCTAAGCATTTCTAGCAGTGACTAATATTCAAATAGAACATTGTCATATTTAAATATTAATCTAGGTTGTCAAGGAATCAGTCATAGCAAATAAGGTATGGCTATCCAACCGGGTTTAGCAGTAAAATTATGCAGGTTTTATAAATCAGGCCATGGGGTGTGTTTATAAAAACTGGGACAACAGTATGCATCAAGGGGTGGGATTGCACTTGCCGTCCTCCCAACCCTCGGGGGATTCCTGCCCGGGGTCTTGGTCTCCAAGCTCCTGCTCGTAGCACTGCTCCTCCTCGAGTCCTTCCTCGTTCACGGCGGAGTCTATGGCACACACAAACAAACACCCAATAAATAAAAGAAAAAGCTTTTATTGAGCTCCAAAAAGAAAGAACGGAAAAAGTGAGCGGATGGTGATGACATGATTATTTTGAGTATGGGCTTGGTTGGATTTGGCAAAAATATATTGGTGAATATTGTGGTGGAGTTTGGGGTCAAACGGGATTAATTTGGCGCATGGAATGACGAATTTAGTGGTGTCCTGGGGCTGTTTTATAAAGAATAAGGACCTATCTGTAATTACAGGAAAGTCCGAGGGGTTCCTGGTGAAAATAACCGAGAGAGGGAATAGTATGTGTGGACTTCGGGTTAATTTGGTGAAAGTCCAGGGGGTTTTATGTAAACGCGTCAGAGAGCGAGAGGGTTTAAAGTTTTGGACGGCGGGTTGAATAGCAGAAAGGGTAGGGGGTTATTCATAAAAGTCCCTTCTTTCTCCTCGCGACAGAGCAGAGGAAGGGTGCGGCGGCCGTCGGCGGCGGCGGCGCCGGCGCAAGGGGCGGCGGCGGTGGACTAGAGCTAGCGGAACAGCAAGAGGAGATCGTTGCGAGCTCACCGAGGTGCTTACCACGTGTGGTGGTGGCTCGTAGCGGCGTCACAGCAGAAGGGGGTGGAACGGCGGCGACGGCGAGCTGGGCGGCGGTGCTATGGTGGCGGGAAGGGTCAATTGGTGGGTGGTCGAGCTGCAGGGAGTGGAGGGGAAGCTCCGGGTGCTGTCGGCTTGGCTTGGAGTGGCCCGTGGTGAGCTGCCCACGTGAGCCCGGGGCGGTGGCGGTGGCGGAGCACGGCGGCAGTGGTGCTGCTTCGGTCGTGGTGGCGAGCTGGGAGGTGAGCGAGCAGGAGGTGGTGAAGAGGAAGCCGACGGGCCTATTTATAGGCGGGGATGGGCGGCGAGGGGACGGGCCGACGAGAGAGCGGAGGGGAGATGCTCGGCGGCGGCAATGGCGGGTGGGTGGTGCGAATTGAAGGCGGTTGGTGGTACGGCGGCCCTGTGCTCGTCGGGATGTGGCGTGCGCGCGGTCTGGTGGTGAAAGGACAGCGGCGGGGCCGGCGGTGGCATGCACGCGCGCGGAGGGCGTGCTGCGGCGGTCGGCGTGTTCGGGCGGTGGTGGGGACGGCCGGCGAGCAGAAGGAGGGGAGGCCGGCCGGTGATGGCGGGGTGAGAGGAGGGGGGGCGACCGGCGGCGTGCGGAGCAGAGAAGGGTGTCGGGTGGGGAAAACAGAGGAGGGAGGGAAAAGAGAGGAGAGAAGGGAAAAAGAAAAAGGAGAAGGAGAGAAAAAGAAAGGAAGGGAGAAAGGAAGAGGGAGAGGGAAAAAAAGGGGAGGGGTCGGCGGGATTCGCGGCGGAAAACGACATGCGGTCGCCAACGAACGGCCGGAGGTGGACGGACCCGGCGGTCGACCCGAGAGCGGGCGACGCGGGATGGGACGGGAAAAGATGGCAGTGATCGAGATGCGGACAGGAAAAAGAGGGGGGGAGGGGAAACATGGCGGACGGGGTTGGCGGGAGCGGGAGCTCGGGCGGTAAAACATTTGAAAGAGTTTTCACCGGGTGTGTTATTTAGGTGGTTTTCCCAGAGATTAAAACGCGGGCGTTACAGATACCAGCGGGGCTGCCACCAATGCGAGGGATTGAGCACGAAATTGATCTGATTCTTGGTGCGTCTTTGCCTAACCGTGCACCATACAGAACAAATTCGGAGGAAACAAAAGAAATTCAGCGGCAAGTGCAGGAGCTACTCCACAAAGGTTATGTGCGTGAGTCTCTTAGTCCTTGCGTTGTTCCGGTTATTTTGGTGCCTACGAAAGATGGAACATGGCATATGTGTGTTGATTGTAGAGCTATTAATAATATCACCATTCGATATCGACACCCTATTCCACGTTTAGATTATATGCTTGATGAGTTGAGTGGTGCTATTGTGTTTTCTAAAGTTGATTTGCGTAGGGGTACCACCAGATTCGTATGAAATTGGGAGATGAATGGAAAACTGCTTTCAAAACTAAGTTCGGTCTATATGAGTGGTTAGTCATGCCTTTTGGATTAACTAATGCACCTAGTACTTTTATGAGATTAATGAACGAGGTTTTGCGTGTTTTCATTGGGAAATTTGTTGTAGTATACTTTGATGATATTTTGATTTACATCAAATCCATGGTTGAACATCTTGATCACTTGCGTGCTGTTTTTAATGCGTTACGAGATGCACGTTTGTTTGGTAATCTTGAGAAGTGCACCTTTTGCACCGATCGAGTGTCTTTTCTTGGCTATGTTGTGACTCCACAGGGAATTGAGGTTGATCAAGCCAAGGTTGAAACTATACAGGGATGGCCTATACCAAAGACTATTACACAGGTGCGGAGTTTTCTAGGACTTGCTGGTTTCTATCGACGCTTTGTGCAGAATTTCAGCACCATTGCTGCACCGTTGAATGAGCTTACAAAGAAGGGTTTGCCTTTCCGTTGGGACAAAGAGCAAGAGAATGCATTCAACATGCTGAAAGATAAGTTAACACATGCACCTCTCCTCCAACTTCCTGATTTTAATAAAACTTTTGAGCTTGAATGTGATGCTAGTGGAATTGGATTGGGTGGTGTTTTGCTGCAAGAGGGAAAACCAGTTGCATATTTTAGTGAAAAATTGAGCGGGCCTGTTCTGAATTATTCCACTTATGACAAAGAATTGTATGATCTTGTTCGCACATTGGAAACTTGGCAGCATTATTTGTGGCCCAAAGAGTTTGTTATTCATTTTGATCATGAATCATTGAAACATATTCGTAGTCAAGGAAAACTGAACCGTGGGCATACTAAGTGTGTTGAATTTATTGAATCTTTTCCTTATGTTATTAAGCACAAGAAAGGGAAAGAAAATGTTATTGCTGATGCCTTGTCTAGGAGATATACATTTTTGAATCAACTTGATTACAAAATCTTTAGATTAGAAACAATTAAAGACCTATATGCTAATGATGCTGATTTTAAAGAGGTGTTGCTGCATTGTAAATATGGGAAAGGATGGAACAAATTCATCGTTAGTGATGGGTTTGTGTTTAGAGCTAACAAGCTATGCATTCCAGCTAGCTCTGTTCGCTTGTTGTTGTTGCAGGAAGCGCATGGAGGTGGCTTGATGGGGCATTTTGGAGCCAAAAAGACGAAAGATATACTTGCTGGTCATTTATTTTGGCCAAAGATGAGAAGAGATGTGGAGAGATTCGTTGCTCGTTGCACTACATGTCAAAAGGCTAAGTCAAGGTTAAATCCACACGGTTTGTATTTGCCATTACCCGTTCCTAGTGCTCCTTGGGAAGATATTTCTATGGATTTTGTGATGGGTTTGCCGAGAACTAGGAAGGGTCGTGATAGTGTGTTTGTGGTTGTTGATAGGTTTTCTAATATGGCACACTTTATACTATGTCATAAGACTGATGATGCTTCTCATGTTGCTGATTTGTTCTTTCGGGAAATTGTTCGTTTGCATGGTGTGGCTAATATTATTGTGTCTGATCGGGATGCTAAATTTCTTAGTTATTTTTGGAAGACATTGTGGGCTAAATTGGGGACTAAGCTTTTGTTTTCTACTACATGTCATCCCCAAACTAATGGTCAAACTGAGGTTGTGAATAGAACTTTGTCTACTATGTTAAGGGCTGTTTTAAAGAAAAACATTAAGACGTGGGAAGATTGTTTGCCTCATATTGAGTTTGCATATAATCGTTCGATGCATTCTACCACAAAGATGTGCCCATTTCAGATTGTGTATGGTTTCTTGCCTCATGCTCCTATTGATTTAATGTCTTTGCCATCATCTGAAAAATTGGATTTTGATGCTACTACACGTGCCGAATTGATGTTAAAAATGCATGAAACAACTAAAGCAAACATAGAGCGCATGAATGCTAAATACAAGCTTGCTGGCGATAAAGGTAGAAAGGAATTAAAATTTGAACCTGGAGATTTAGTTTGGTTGCATTTGAGGAAGGATCGTTTTCCTGAATTGCGAAAATCTAAGTTGTTGCCTCGAGCGGATGGTCCCTTTAAAGTATTAGAGAAGATTAATGATAATGCATACAAGCTCGAGTTGCCTGCAGATTTTGGGGTTAGTCCCACATTTAACATTGCAGATTTGAAGCCATATTTGGGAGAGGAAGATGAGCTTGAGTCGAGGACGACTCAAATGCAAGAAGGGGAGGATGATGATGACATCACCGCCAACGATACAGCCACGCCATCTTCTCCTATCATTGCCGGTCCTATTACCCGTGTTCGTGCTAGACAACTTAATCATTAGGTGAGTTCACTCCTGAGTTCATGTTCATCATATTTAGACGGTGGAGACCCGTGCACTCTTGTTTTGCTTAGGAATCATGGAGAGGATCGAGAACGAAAAGGATTCACGCGGGCTGGATTCGGACTGTAGAAAAACATCAACTTGTGATGGACACCACGGTCGCATACGGACTCGGAATGGGGCGTTCAAGTACTTCACGGAAAGCTTATCAAGTCTACTTTCCAACGGATCTGACCGGACATACATATCTCTTCGGAGTCGTCCAGAATCGTCTATTTGCTTCGAGATGTTTTCTGTCCATGATGCTGCGCCATCTTATTTTGGCCCAATGGGCCGTGTATCTTGTAGAGTCCATTATGGACGCGTCCTAGGGTTGGAGCACGACCCCAGCACCCCTGTGGTCGTCCTCCCTTGTTTTATACCCCTTAACCGCCGCCAAGAACACTCGGGTTTTGTTTAGATCAAGTTTAGCCATTGCTACTTGCTTGTAAGCGCGCGTGCTGGTCCAGCCGCCCGTCTTTGAGTTTTCAGAACCCCACTTCGTTTGTGATTGAGTTTGAGATTGAACACTTCATTCCCATCTAGTAATTTCAGTACTTGTTCGATACTTGTTCTCGCTAGTTCTTCGATTGCTTGCTGGACAGGACCGGGTGACGTGCTTCCATAAGATCACGACATCCATAGGAGGTGGTGTATCGGTTGCTAGGGCGCAGTCTTTGGAAGGCTGTAGTCGGACCGTCAACGTCGTCTCCTCCAATCGAGTAAACCCCCACGCTTCTCATCAAAAGATCGGACATAAACCCTAGCGGTTCCCATCAGGCTTCATCAATTTTGTTCCGACAAGCTGAGCGCGCCATCAGGATACTAAATGGACGTAGTTATGATAACTTTTCCTCGGAGTTGTGTGGGGAACCACCAACACTAAAAACTAAATTGGACCCTTACGCCAGTAGGTGTATGCGAAGGGTGAAACCTCTGCTCTCAAACATATGTTATATTTTAATTAATTTGAAAATAAATAAAGTTGTTTATTCTAAACGTCATGCAACAGATGTAGTAGTATGTTTCTATAATAATCTATTTAAGAAGGCTACGTTCTCATCGTCTTTGACTCGTGCACTACTTTGTTGTCTTGTAGTGATAGGAAAAAGGGCTCCGACTCATTTTCTTTTTCTAGGGAAAGGAGCCAATGGAGATGGGTCTATTGGGATTCTCCCGGCTCCGCGACAGTGATCTACAATGCTGAAGACTAAACAGAATGAATCTCTACCAAACATAGCCATAGTATAAATAGTATAGTACATGAAGTGTGATCCAACTCAACTGCATTCCATTCAAATGTTGCTTGTTTTAATCAATAGTATACCCGATCATCATAAAGTCAGAGGGATCCTTATTAGAAGTATATTTCTCGTAGAACAACAGTCTGAAAACTACACCGTGTTTGTTCTTGAGCAACATCAGTGATAAGCATAAAAACACATCTTCTAAGATCCTCGTGCACCCACCTTTGGGCTCGGCCGTCTCACTATCTCAGTGCCATCGCGTCCCCACGCCCCGTTGCAGCCTTGCAGAAGCGTAAGGCGTCTGTCCCAGTTTTTTAAAACACGGTACAGACGTAGACGCTCACAAACATGTACGTACACTCACCCCTATGAATACATGCACGCAACCCTACCTCTATGAGCACCTTCGAGAGACTGAGCCGGCAGATCTTGAGATTAACGAAGTCACCATAGACGTCTTGCTGTCAACGAGAACGTCAACTGCCACTAAAAAAATAACGTCGGTTAAATCCTGAAATAAATTTCAAAAAATATGATACCAGAGGACTCAAATTCTGATGGGCAGCTTCGACCACAACAGACCTACTTAAATCCTGGTGGACAACAACCTTTATCAACTGATCTACGATGATCCATGATCAATTCACCGTCTGTCCCAGAATTGATGGGATTCGATACGTTTAGCTTTTGGTTGGGCCTTTTCTCCTCCGTTAGCCACGCTAGGACGGCCCAATCCGAAGATAGCAGGCCCATCAGTCCATACCCACTCTGCGACGTGATCACCACATGAAGCGCCACGGCACGAGGTCGGTGCCGGTTGAGAACCTGCTAGCGATCCTGCGCGCATACACGGAGAAGCATCTCACTCACATGAGGAAGCTGGCCAAGAAGCGGCAGGTTCAGAACTTCAGATGCGTACGCCGCGAGAGACCGACGCGCTCAACTTGCTGCTGGACGCGTTCTGCAAGTGTGGGATGGTCAAGGAGGCGGAGGCGGTTTTCGGCCGCGTGAAGAGGAGGTTGCGGGATGGGTAATGCCGTAACGTACAGCATCCTGTTCTTCGGGTGGGGTGCCGGACGAGGGACCCCAAGAAGGCCATGAAGGTGCTCCAGGAAATGATTCGACTGAAGCACACACCGGAGAGTTTCACCTACATTGCAGCCATCGATTCGTTTTGCAGCGCTGGATTGGTGTCACAGGCAAGGGAGTTGTTTGAGTTCATGAGGACTCAAGGAGTCAAGGATCAACGATATCATCACCCACAGCCAAGACGTATTCCATTATGATCGTTGTGCTAGCAAAGGCGGATCGGATGGATGAGTGTTTTGAACTGGTTTCAGATATGAGAAGTTGTGGCTGTATGCCTGATGTATCGACTTACAAAGGTTTGATTGAAGGGATGTGCTTGGTGGGTAAACTGGATGCTGCTTATCGTGTTTTGGAGGAGATGGAGAAGGCTGAATTTCCTCCTGACATTGTCACCTACAATTGCTTTCTAAGGGGCATGTATGGCACCCTTTGTAGCCAAGCTACCAAAGGCCCGGAAGGTTAGTTTTTTCGGGATTGACCAGATATAAGGAGTTTTATTTGTTATACCCATCTGGGATCTAAGCATGATGGAAATGAAACCTTCCATGAACTCCAGCTCTAAGGATTTAGGGCAAGAATGGTTTGATAACTGCTAAGCTGATACTCTTTTTAGCAGATTTTGCAATAATAAGGTCTGAAGGTGATAGGTAGCATTTACGCTGGTTCAACTTGGTGATGCCTGAGCTTTTATCAGGAATTCATCAAGGCTATGGCAAATGGATACTGTGAACACCATTAGTGAAGAACGTAACATGTGGTCCTTTTGACATTGCTTTTCAGTTTGGTTTTGGTAAGCAGGAGCAGGGAGCTTGATGTATGCCCAAGACATTGTTGGAGAAATTTGGAGTGGAAGAAGCACTGCATGAGCTCAATAATTTGTTGAATTGGATCAATGCAGTGAATATCATTGCATTTGAATTGTAGATAAAGATATGTACCACGTACATGGTAATTCCCCAACCCCATCCTAACTGTTGCATGCACCATACACCGATCTACTGGCGCTAGAAATATTAACTGCAGTCTTGCTTTGTTTGAATCCTATGAAGAGGGCCTCTTTTGGCCTTCTGGTTCATGTGGGACCCATTTGTTCATATGCTAAAATTAGGCATGTAACTGTATAAGCCTTACACTGAATTTCATGCCATTAAACATGTGACCCAGACCACTTTCCTCAACTTCTGCCTAATGTTTATCAATACCAAATTTTGGGCTATTTCAAAGCCCAGCTGCTCAAGGAAACATTTTACTGATAGCTTGTTGCAAGTGGAAATGTTTATTTTTGGCTACACATCCAATTTTTTTTCACTAAATCGGAACATAGGTGTACTTATTTTGCTTCGAGAGCATATTTGCTTCTATTAGTACTGTGCCTGTATGTAGTGCGTGACAATAACTATAATTTGGTCTCCACTGTAGTATATTTTCATCTTGTGTGCACTGCATCCGCATCAAAACTGTAATGCTAACTGCGGCTACACTGTGGAACTAGAGAACGATGGTAAACTAGTAAATACACACATGGCTATATCAATCACAAAGAGTAAAGTAAAACAGTCAAATGATTTGTTACTGCTGACCAATAAATTTGGTACACCGCAAGTGTGGACCTAAGGATGTTCACAGTTTGGTACTTGGGCTTGTTTAGTTCCGTAACATGTGTGAAAAATTGTCTAAAAATTGATTAATTAGGCTTAAAATGTTCGTCTAGTACAACGAAACTATGTAATTAGTTTTTGATTTTATCTACATTTAGTACTCCATATATGCTATGATATTTTAATGTGATGAGAATCTTCTTTTTACATAATCTTACTTTGAGGTGAAATTTGGGGTCTAACCAAACAAGGGCTTGGTGGTTGCCTCACGGATGTCCACAGTTAGGTACTGGAGTGACGGGCCGACGGCTACTGGTTATCAACAACATACCGTGCCAAAGGCCCGCATGAGGCAGTCTTTGCTGTACCAAGTAATCAAGGACTTAAGGCTGTCAGCCTGTGAGCTGCTGCCAAGACCGGGACTGTGAACGCGAAATGGTAAGGCATTGGAAAGTTTGCAAATATGCTATCGTAGCATTTCGTTTGTATCTATAAATAATTGTCTAAATATTAATTATTTATGTTTAAAATGTTCGTCTTGTAAAGTACAACAAAATTGTATAGTTAATTTTGATTTCATCTATCTTTAATATTTTATGCATGCGTCGTTATTTTGATGTGATAGAAATATTTTTTATAGTGAAATTTGTGGTGAAATTTAAGATCTAAGCAAGGCCTCAACGCCCAAGAAATGGAGAGCTGCCCGTCCATTGGATGCCTTCGTCCGAGCGCAGGTAAGTCGAAACCTCATGGCAGGGGCCCGGCCAGGCGCTTTGGTGTTCGCGAGGGTTCATGAGTCCCGAGGTAAAATATGGCTGTATCTCTCCGAGGGCTAGATCTCAAATTTTAACTCCAAATTTCACTATGCAAAAATAAGAATTTCATCATATCAAAATATCATAACATGTATAAAGTACTAAATATAGATGAAATAAAAAACTAATTGTACAGTTTTGTTGTACTTTGCGAGACGAATATTTTGAGCCTAATTAATCAATGTTAGGACAATTTTTTATAAATACAAACGAAATGCTACAGTGACGCAGACACATCAAGACGTTAAATTTAGCACCAAATTTGACATGGCAAGTGATTTCTCCCGGTTCCCGTCGCTCCCTGTCGTGATTCTCTGAGTCAAGCAGCTGTCTGAAATCTGCATCTCTTTTGTTTTCTTTTTGGCTGCCTCCGTTCTCGCAAAGGAATATGTATGCCCAACTATGCAAGTAAGCAATAACCACATGTAGAAAGAAAAGGAATCAAGACACGCCATTCTTTCCCCTGAAATAAAAATTCCGTATCCTTCATATGCCACGATTTATGGTTTAGTCCATGCTACAAATTTCATCATCGGTATGATTAGACATTTCGGAAAGAAGATAAAACATCACCAAGCAACGCAACCGTGCAATGCATGTGGCGATGACAAAGTGAGAGAAGAAATGCTACATTTAGTTTTCAGAAAACAAAAACTACACCTGAACTAATCCTTTGCTCCCTTTTATTAGGGCAACCACAATGTATATTATCAAAATAGTTCATATAGATGGATCCCATGACAGTGATCTATAGTTATTTTCTATGGCTATTGCAAAAGAAGACATTAGAGAGAAAGATAGAGTAGTGAGAGGAGAGAAAGAAAAGATAAATATATTATTTTATTCCTTATGGACATACTATATGTATATGTGTATCTTTTACTAAAGACTATTATATGTAGAATGGTTCGGCTAGCTGGTTATGGATTTTTTTTTGAACGTATTGTGGACGCCCTTAGCAGTGTGCGTGTGACTCTTGTGGTAGATGTGGCGCGGCGAGGTGGTGAGCACCTGCTCCGTCCGGCTCAATCAGACGCCGGCCTGACACGTTTGGGCGCCGCGCGGCCGGAGTCGTCTTGTGGCCTGCACGGACACATCGGCGCAGGCGCAGGCGCAGGCGCAGGCGCGGGAGTAAAAAGCGAGCAAGGCCTCGCGTTGTAGCTGAGCAGTGGGCGGCCGGGGCCCGGGTGTTGTGCATGATTGAGCACTCAACAGTATCGCCTTGCGTGACAGGAGGAGCCATGCTCTGCAATAGTGCCTCATCACCTGTCACTGTAGCTTTCAACAGTTCGCCGTACCCCGTACGAGTCAAGACCCAGTTTTGAATACGACGTATCTGGTCTCTTCTATACCTCATGATTCCCCGTAATTTCTGGACTCCCAAACGGCCCTGAGAGAGAGAGAGAGAGTGGAGTGCTTGCCTGCTGAAAAACATTCTTGCCATTTCTAGTGCTAAAAGACAGTAATCGGAGTAGAACTAGTCCATGCCAGATTTAGATGAGGTGTGTGAGGTGGTTAACGTTGGTTAAGGGCGGGTACATTGCTACACGTCAGCGGTCTCACAGATCGTCTCATGTAGTGTCACGTATGATTTTTGTTGACGTGGAGGAGAGAGAGGAAGGTGAGAGAATGAGGTCGTTGCTCGAAACAACCGCTTCATGAGCTTAAATTTAGGTCTACGAGACAACTACCCCACCATTGTACGGGTTTTATTGATATGCAACCAACAACATTTCTTTATTTTCCCATAAATTAAGGGATTTTGTATTACTATGTGTCGGGGACAGACCCAGGGGGTCCCCTAACCATCAGGGTAATCACCCTCAAAAAACGTTGAACGCAGAAGGCCGAATCACCAACAGCCCGGAAGGGCCACCAAGGCAGCGCGGCCCGTCACAGCTTATCGCGGCCCAAAAACAACCGTCCGAGCTCGCCTGTCGAGGGGACCCAAGTCGCGACCCCCGTCTCCGCCTCGCTCGAGGGCCGCGCACCCCCTTAAGCAGGCGAGCAAACTCCGCCTCGCTCGAGGGCCGCGCACCCCCTCGAGCAGGCAAGCCAACTCCGCCTCGCTCGAGGCCACCCCTCTACTCAACGCGGCGCGCCCCGGCGCCCCGCCCGACAACGACATTTAATGCCCGCTCCATCAGGCGGGCGCCGAAGTCAAAAGGCAATCTCTCCCCACGCCGCGCCGCTGACACCACAGAGCTCGCTGTTCCACCTACTCCGGTCAGTATGCGCCCTCACCGCCACTGTGCGGACGCATGCGGCGCTGCGCAAGGCCCTGTGCGGACTTGCAGGCGTCATTCCGCACCACTATTCCACCCGCTCCCGTCCTTTCCCCCAGTGCAGCCCTCGAATGGGCGTGAAGAGCCCTCGAACGAATATATGAACAGCGACCGAGCGCGGACTCCAGTCAGGCGCGGCCCGGTGATGACGAACGCCGGGTCAAATCCACCAACTCTCGGCCATTCCCCGATAAACCGGGCACGCCGCGCACTGTGGTCAACAACAACCGCCATGCCGACCCCTGTGTCGCCAACTCTCGTCCTTCCCCACCTGCCACGCCCTCGAACCAACCAGCGGCAGGCGGCTGGGCGCGGATTACGGCGGCGCCACCCCTCGAAACCACTCCAGGACAAGCACAGGGACGGCCATGACACCCGCAGAAGCCGGAGCTCGCCATAAATCCCCCGCCAGGGTCAAGGACGACCGCACGCCCGACGCCATGCTCTCCAGTGCGCGCCCCTGTAGCACACACTGTACTTGTACTTGTAAGCCCCTCCCCCTCTCTCTCTCCTTGGCCTATAAAAGGAGGAAGGGAGCGGGAGACACAGGGGGAAGAACACAGACACGATCACCACCGCCTCCCACGATATTGGCACTCGCCTCAATCACTTTCACACTCATTTTTCAGGGACTTGGAGACTCTTTCTCCTCTCCCACCTCGCTTGTAGCCCCCCACTGCAAGCACTCCGGTGCAAGATAGTACAGCGCCCCGAGCGCACTCTGCTGGACGTACGACCTCACGGTCGGAACCAGGATAAACCCTTGTCTCATCGTGCTAGCTCTTGCATCAACCGTCAGGGGACGGGACACAGCACATTCTGTGTGGCGCTGAGGATTGGCCGCCCAATCCCAGCACCGACAGTGGCGCGCCAGGTAGGGGGGTTGCGCTGTGATCAACCCACTTCACCCGATCAGTTCCCTTGACGGCAAGCCACGCCAAGGCCATATCGCCACGATCCGCCACGGGGTCCCCCGGCCCGCTTCCGCGCGGGTACCGGATCATTTTCGGGAGCCTGGAGTTCGAAGCGACTAGTGAGGGCCTCCTCATGCGGCTCGCCTCCAGGACGCCCGGCATGATGGCTATTACCCCGGCGCCGCCAACGCCGCCCAACCTCAGGAGACGTCGAAGACTGCACGAGCTGCAGATTCGCGTGGAACGGCGCGTTGCCCCACGCGTCGTCCTCCCTGATTGGGACGCACACCTGTGGCTCCGGCCTGCTGCTGCATTACAGGGGGGCGCACCCCCACCAGCGGCTCCCGCGGAGGGAGCACGCTGGGAAAATGTGGCCGGGCTGGCGCCACTCCCGCACGGAATGAGCAACACGGCCGCAAGCTACTCCGCGGCAATCAGCGCCAACCTGAACGCGCAAGAGGATTCGCCGGATCACCAGCTGGGTTCGATCCGCAGCCTCGACATTTCCTCGCCCGGCGGGTCCCAGCCCGAGTCGGACGACGGGGAAAGTGTGCGCGGCCAGGAGCACCCAGGCCTGGACTACTCCGGGCTCTGCGACCGCGAAGGCCTTACCACCTTCCAGGCCGTTGCGGACTTCTGCATCACCTGTTCTGACGATTCCGGCGAAGGGGAATACGACCCCACGCGGGAATGCTTCGTCCTCGACGGCGAAGTAGAGTCCGTGGAAGAGGATGAAGAAACACGCGACGGGGCTGGGCACGACGAACCGCCACCAGCGCCCGCCGAGCCATCGGGCGAAGCCGCACTCGCACAGGCACAGCTTGTGCAGGTACAAGAGCTGGAAGCCAGGCTCCGACAGGAGCGCCAGCAGGTACAGGAGCTGCGCGCAGCTCTGGAAGCCCGGCAGCCCGAGCGCGGCGAACGTGCCCGAGCCGCCGGGCGCATCGCTCAAGCGCACATCATGGGTGATGGCAACAACACCAGCCCTGCCATGCCACCGCGGGCAAGCCAGAAGCTCGTCGCCGCAGTAACTCTGATCCGGGCCATGCCCGAACCATCGACACCAGAGGCGCGCGACATGCGGCGCCAGGTGCAGGCCCTTGTCGAAGAAGCGGCCGTTCAACAAGCGGAAAGTTCCGCCTCCCGCATGCGCCACCAGGCCAGTTCGAGAGCCGGAGGAAGCAAGCGGGATAAGGAACAGTCCATCCATACCCCGCCTAGGGGCGCATGGACGCCTCACCGACCAACGAACGACGGGAAGGCGCTCATGACCG
Source organism: Echinochloa phyllopogon (assembly GCA_033239725.1). Lineage (NCBI taxonomy): Eukaryota > Viridiplantae > Streptophyta > Magnoliopsida > Poales > Poaceae > Echinochloa > Echinochloa phyllopogon. Next base: position 55,750,690 of record BTCW01000010.1, read on the forward strand.
GCGACCGCGAAACGAGGAGGTCCGCGAAGGACCGACTCGTGGACACACGAGGCGCCATCGACGATGGTGACGCGCGCAACATCCTGAACAAGAAGAGGCAGGACGCGGCGCCTCCCCGCAGTAGGCACCCCCGACGAGGGGGTCGCTACAACAGCGAGGAGGATAAAAGCCCGACGCCGGAACCACCGGGAACCCCTGTGTTCAGCCGGAAGATCCGTTCGGCCGCCATCCCGTCGCGCTTTCGTCAACCGACCACCATTACCAAGTATTCGGGCGAGACGAAACCCGAGACGTGGCTCAACGACTACCGCCTGGCTTTCCAGTTGGGCGGGGCCACCGACGACGCTATGATCATCCGCAACCTTCGGCTTCATCTCGCGGACTCGGCGCGGACATGGCTCGAACACCTACCCGCGAACCAGATCCACGACTGGGACGACCTGGTCAGGATGTTCGTGGGTAACTTCCAGGGCACGTACGTGCGCCCCGGAAACTCCTGGGACCTGCGCGGTTGCCGGCAGGCGGCCGACGAACCGCTGAGAGACTTCATCCGCCGCTTCTCCAAGCGCTGGACCGAGCTACCGAACGTGGGTGACTCCGAAATCATCCACGCCTTCCTCGAAGGCACGACTTGTCGGGAGCTGGTGCGCGAGCTGGGACGAAACCATCCCACCAGCGTCAACGCACTGTTCGACATCGCTATGAACTTCGCCTCTGGAGAGGAGGCTATTGGGACAATTTTCGACGGCAGGGCCAAGGGGAAGCGCGCGGAGGAGCTGCCCGCGGAGGGCAGCAAGTCCAAGGGAAAGGCTAAAAAGCAGAAACGAGGCGGCAAGGGCAGGAAGCCTCGGCAAGCCACGCAGCAGCGGCAGCAGGGCGAGGACTCTAACGAGGCCCTCGCGGTCGAGCGAGGCCGCAAAGGCCCTCGATGCCCTCCTCAGGGGGGAGGCCTGTTCGACAAGATGCTGAAGAAGCCATGCCCGTACCATAAGGGTCCTGTCGGCCACACCCTCGAACAGTGCGAGATGATCAAGGGTTACTACAGGCGCACCTCCGCGAAGGAGGATGACCCGAAGAAGGGTACGGGTGATGGCGGCAACGACGAGTTCCCCCATGTGGAGAATGTCTTCTTCATCGTAGGGGGCCCACAATGAACGCGACGTCCCGGGAGCAAAGACGTGAACGCCGAGAGGTCTTCTCCATCCACCCCGCGACGCCGACTTACCTCGCTTGGTCAGACGAGACCATCTCCTTCGGCCGCGAGGACCACCCGGACTATGTCCCGAATCCGGGGCGCTATCCACTTGTCGTCGACCCCGTCATCAGCAACACAAGATTCTTCAAAGTGCTTATGGATGGGGGCAGCAGTCTCAACATCCTCTACGTCCGCACCTTAGAGCTCATGGGCATCGGCACGAACCAGCTGAGGCCAAGCAAGGCGCCGTTCCACGGCATCGCGCCGGGAAAACGGGTCCAACCCCTCGGGCAGATCGACCTACCCGTTTGCTTCCGCACTCCCGACAACTTTCGGAGGGAGACCCTCACCTTCGAGGTGGTGGGATTCCCAGGAGCGTACCACGCCATTCTCGGGCGTCCGTGCTACGCCAAGTTCATGGCGGTCCCCAACTACGCCTACCTCAAGATGAAGATGCCGGGGCCAAAGGGCGTCATCACCGTGGGATCGTCATACGAGCATGCTTACGCGTGTGACGTCGAGTGCGTCGAGGGCGAGGAAGCGCTCGCCTACAGCGAGACCCTGGTGGCGGACTTGGAGAAGATGGCGAACGAGGCCGTCGACTCCACCAAAAGGCACACGGGCACCTTCGAGGCTGCAGAGCACACCAAGGCGGTGCCCCTCGACCCCAATGCCCCCGAGGGCAAGGCGTTGAGGGTCAGCACCACCCTCAACCCCAAATAGGAAGCAGTGCTCGTCGACTTCCTCCGCGCCAACGCCGACATCTTCGCGTGGAGACCCTCGGACATGCCGGGTATTCCGAGGGAGGTCGCCGAGCACAGCCTCGATATCCAGCCTCACTCCAAGCCGGTGGTACAGCGACTACGGCGGTTCGACGAGGAAAAGCGCCGCGCCATCGGGGAGGAGGTGCACAAGCTCCTGCAGGCCGGATTCATCAAAGAGGTATTTCACCCGACCTGGCTTGCTAATCCTGTTTTAGTTAAGAAGAAAAATGGAAAATGGCGTATGTGCGTAGATTATACCGGTCTAAACAAAGCATGCCCTAAGGTTCCGTTCCCTTTGCCTCAAATAGATCAGATAGTAGACTCCACCGCTGGGTGCGAATTGCTATGCTTTCTTGATGCTTATTCCGGTTATCATCAGATTAAGATGAAATAGTCCGACCAGCTCGCGACTTCTTTCATCACCCCGTATGGCATGTTTTGCTACGTCACTATGCCGTTCGGCCTCCGAAACGCTGGAGCTACATACCAGCGATGTATGCAACACGTTTTCGGAAGCCACATCGGGCGGACCGTTGAGGCATATGTTGACGATATCGTAGTGAAAACCAGAAAGGTGGACGATCTGGTAAACGATTTGCAAATCGCATTCGGTTGCCTCCGGGCAAACGGGGTAACATTAAATCCGGAGAAATGCGTATTCGGGGTGCCGCGGGGCATGCTATTGGGTTTCATCGTCTCCCAACGAGGCATCGAACCCAACTCCGAAAAAGTCTCGGCCCTGGAACGGATGGGGCCAATTCGGGACCTCAAGGGGGTGCAAAAGGTACTGGGCTGCCTCGCGGCTCTCAGCCGTTTCATCTCTCGACTTGGTGAAAAAGGCTTACCTTTGTACCGGCTCCTAAAAAAGCACGAACGCTTTTCATGGACCCCCGAAGCCCAAAAAGCCCTCGACGGGCTAAAAGCGTCGCTCGTACGCGCACCAATCCTCACGCCGCCGCAGAACGGCGAGCCCCTCTACCGATATGTGGCTGCGACAACGCAAGTTGTCAGCGCCGTCATCGTCGTGGAAAGGACAGAGGAGGGTCACGCTCTGCCGGTCCAGAGGCCGGTGTACTACGTCAGCGAGGTGCTGACCGAGACCAAGGCACGGTACCCACAGATCCAGAAGCTAATCTACGCTGTAGTGCTCGCGCGACGAAAGCTGCGACACTACTTCGAGGCCCACCCGGTCACCGTGGTCTCATCTTTCCCTTTGTGGGAGATAGTCCGCAACCCGGACGTCTCGGGTAGAATAGCGAAGTGGTCGATGGAGCTTGTGGGAGAAACTCTCTCCTACGCGCCGTGAAAAGCGATAAAGTCGCAAACCTTAGCGGATTTCGTCGCTGAGTGGACCGACGTCCAACTTCCACCACCACAGATCCAAGACGAATGCTGGGTCATGTACTTCCACGACCGCAAGACTGGCGCAACCCATACCTCGCATGGATCGACCGCGGGGAGCTGCCCTCGGACCGGACCGAGGGGCACCGCATCGCCAGAAGGGCCAAGACCTTTGTCTCGGTCGGCGGCGAGCTGTATAAACGCAGCACCTCGGGAATTCTGCAGCGATGCATCCCCATCCCCGAGGGAAAGCAGTTAATCCGCGACATCCACTCCGGGGTGTGCGGACACCACGTGGCGCCGCGTACCCTCGTGGGTAACGCGTTCCGGCAAGGCTTTTACTGGCCTACCGCCGTAGCCGACGTGAACGAAGTCGTGCGCACCTGCGAAGGGTGCCAATTTTACGCACGAAAGACGCATCTCCCGGCGCACGCCCCACAGACCATCCCTGTAACATGGCCTTTCGCGGTCTGGGGGTTGGATCTTGTGGGGCCTTTCCGCCCAGCGCCCGGGGGCTTCACCCACTTGTTGGTAGCCATCGACAAGTTCTCGAAGTGGATCGAGGTCCGGGCCATCACCAGCATCAGATCTGAGCAGGCCATGTTGTTTTTCACCGACATCATCCACCGATTCGGGGTACCCAACTCGATCATCACCGACAACGGCACCCAGTTCACCGGCAAGAAATTCTTGGAGTTCTGCGACGACCATCACATTCGCGTAGATTGGTCGGCCGTAGCACATCCGCAAACGAACGGCCAAGTAGAACGTGCCAACGGCATGATACTACAAGGCCTGAAGCCAAGAATCTTCAACAAGCTGAACAAGTTTGGCCGGAAATGGGTAGCTGAGCTGCCATCGGTGATTTGGAGTCTCAGGACGACCCCAAGCAGGGCCACAGGCTTCAGCCCGTTCTTCCTCGTCTACGGCGCCGAGGCCGTCCTCCCAACAGACTTGGAGTACGGGTCTCCGAGGCTCAAGGCCTACCAAGAAGAACAAAACCAGCGAAACCGCGAGAATTCGCTGGACCAGGTGGATGAGGCTCGAGACGTGGCGTTGCTTCACTCGGCACGCTACCAGCAATCACTCTGGCGGTATCAAGCTCAGAAGGTGCGGCGTCGAGACCTCCACGAAGGGGACCTGGTGCTGAGGCTGCGCCAGGACAATCGAGAGCGCCACAAGCTCACTCCGCCATGGGAAGGACCATTCATCATCGCCAAAGTCCTCAAGCCTGGCACTTACAAGCTGGCAAACGAGAAGGGCGAGGTCTTCACCAACGCCTGGAACATCCAACAGCTACGTCGCTTCTATCCTTAAAACTCTCAGCATTCCTTGTAAATACTTCATGTTCTTAGCTAACAACGATGAAAAGTTTGCGAAAAACATGGAAACATTGTTACTAACAGCATGAACAAGGGGGACTCGGTCCTATCCTCGATCTAGTCTCGATAGAGCCAAGCCCCCCTCGGGGGCTGCGGGGGGTTTACCCCCCTAATCGTCCCAATTTTAAAATTGTGCTAAAACTCAGAGCGCTTAGAAAGATGCGGGGCGCGAGCTGACTAAAGCTGGAGCCGGCTGAGCCGTGAGACCGCCTACGCCCTCGAAAGGATACGACATCTCCCTCTCCACTCCACGCCTTAATTACTCGCGGATTCGAAATACCCGGCCAAAATCTCTCAAAGCCAAGAATAGCACAATAGAACAATCAAACAAGTTCGAAGCGCACAATCGAAATTCAAACTTAGTTTATGTACAGAGCTAGTCTCCTAAAACTAAGATACATCTAGACCTCTAAGCCTGAACCTTTCAGGCTTCACCTTCCTGCGGGGGCGCGGCGGCCTCGGCGGCGACAGTCGAAGGAACCGACGCGAGGGCCCCAGGACCATCGTCATCACGGCGCACCGAGGCGATGGCCTCCTCAAGGGACGCCACGGCGTCGGCTTCAGGATCAGCCTCGGCTTCGGGGACAGCCACGGCCTCGGGCCCGGTGTCGGCACACGCATCGTCGTCCTCGCTAGGGAAAAGCTCACGCCCAAACTTGGCGGCAAGCGCTGTGGCGGCGTCCTCGGCGCTGTCATCGGCCTCGTCGAGAGCAGCAAGGGCGGCGTCGTCATCCAGGTCTGCATCGATGAAGTAACCGCGCGCCACCGCCGCAAGGTCGATGTCGTAGTGGGTCGACACCACGCCGAGTGCCTTCTTCACACCAAGGTGAAGAGCGTTCTCGAGGCGCTCCGCCACGCAGCCTCTCAAGGACCTTAGGCGGCTGGGCAGTGACGACCCCGACAGCAACCCTGACGGGATATCGACGCACTGGATGTCCCGGCACGCTGCGTCGGCGGCAGCCCTCAGAGCTTCGAGCTCCCCCTGAGCCTCGGAGTAGGCAGCTTGAACAGCCACCACCTCGTCCGCCTTCTCGGCCTCGGCCTTCCGCAGCCCTGACAAAGATCGAGCACGTCAAAACGAACTGCAACACAAAAACAGCCAAGGAAGCTAAGAAAGCTTAAGACCATACCATCTACCAAGGTCGTGGCCTCGGTAAGCGCCATGCACTCCTGCTGGAGCAGGTTCTCCGCAGTGGCCAGTGCACCCTCCTTCTCCCGAAGCGAGCAGCCCAGCTGTTCGGCCTCCTGGGCCTTCTGCTCTGCCCGGGCCGTCGCCTCCGCGAGCTGAGACTGCGCGGCCTCGCGCGCCTTGCGCTCCTGCTCGAGCTGCGTCCGCTCCGCCGTGAGCGCCTCGCGCTCCCGCTGGAGCCGGCCTTGTGCATCCTCGCGCGCCTTGCGCTCGAGCTCGAGCCGCTCCAACGCCGCAGCCAATTCCCGGCCCCCCCGCTCCGCCGCGCCTCTCTCGGCGTCGCATTCCTGCTCCGCGCGAGCGTTGGCGCCCTCGTGTGCGCGGGCGGCCGTCTCCGTCTCCCTCACCCGGGCGGTGAGCTGGGTCACCTCCGTGCCCAGGTCCAGGTTTGCGTGGCGGTACCGACGGAGATCGGCGTACAAGTCCACGATGCACGCGGTCTTGTCCGCCGCCTCCTGCCGCAGAAGCTGCACGAAGAACCATCAAGGATAAGCCACAAACTAAAAACGGTGACAAATTACCAAGCAGTGTGGATAAGCACGGGGTTACCTCGAAAAGTTCCAGCGCCTGCCTGGAATGGAGATCGACGGTGGCAGTGATGGCCCGCTCCAGGTCCGTCCCGACCCGCTCCGCTCGAGCCCACGGCTCGTTCTCCTCCGCCATGCCCCGCCAGACTCGAGCGGAGACGTCGGGCTCGTCCGGCCATGCGCTCGGGTCGCGCCGACCCTGACGCAGCACCGCCTCGGCCGTATCCCACTCCGCCGCTCCCCCTGCCACTGGCGCCGGCAGCAGCCCTCGGGCCAAGGAAAGCGCCGCCGGCACCTCGGCCGCAGCCACCCCCGCAGGGGGAGCACGCCCGCCATCATCATCTTGGGCCATGGCGGTGGCGCGGCTCCCCTGCTCGCCCATCACCGGGGCGCCGTGCCCCGGCTCCACGTCCACCACCGGGGTGTCTTGCCCCGGCTCCATAACCAACATCGGGGGTGTCCCCTCCCGCTCCGTCCCCATCGGCCGGGAATCTCGTACCCCCGGCGCCGGCTCCACCGGCATCACCGCGGGCGTCGCTGCTGGACGCGGAGTCCCGTGCGAACGCGATCCCCCGACGTGAGGGGAATCCAACGCCCCGACCTTCAACGCCTTCTTAGGCGCGAGGTTGGGGTTGGCCTTGGCAGCACCCCGAGCGCTGAATCAGAAAGAAAAACCGGAAATTACGAAGTAAAAAACCAAACGGGGATGGAAAATCACGAGAAAGGCTCAAAGCGAGACTTACCGGACGCATTCCTGCAAGGCCTCCAATTTCCGCTTCGAGCCGCCCGTCGAGGGAGCCCTCCTCGAACTCGAGGACCCCCCTCAACCTGCTCGAGGGCTGCGAACCCCTCGAGCCCTCGGCATCCGATCTGCTGCGGCGCGACTCGCCTGCAGCAGGGGTAGATGTCACATGCGCCCGCGGCGCCGCGGGTCGGGCAAGCGCGACCGCCGTTCGCGCCGCCACCGGTGCGACATGGCCAAGGCTCGCTGCGCCCGCCCCAGGCGGTGGCACGGTCATCTCCTCCTCCTCACCGGCGGGCAGAGCCCCGCCGGTGTCGATCTCCTCCTCCTCCTCCTCCTCGCTGGGAGGGTCCGGGGAGTCCTCTGGGACGACGGCGGCGTCCCGCCGTCCCTCCTCCACCGGCGGAGCGCCGCCGAATGCGCGTCGCGCCGGGCCTGCCTCCTCTGGCTGCTAGCCTTCTTCGCCGCCTTCGCGTCCCTCTCGCGGTCACGGCGGGCGCGGTTCGAAGCGTGCACCTCCGGAGTCGGCGCGAGGGAGCGGTAGAGGCCGGAGTTCACCTCCTGAAATCGCAATGAATCGAGAAAGAAAATCCTAAGTTATCAGTCCGACAGCTCGGGAGGGAAGACAGCGACTTACCGACAAAACGTGGCCCTCATCAGGGCGCAGCCGGAATGACCAGAGGTCGCTCGGCATGGTGTCGGGATGCACCGCCGTTCGCACCCTCGTGACGACGTACTCCTCAAGGAATGGCTCCGGCAACATACGCGAAGCCGCTAGTGCCGCCGGGTCGGCGCCCTCTGTCATCCGGAACAGAGGGAGCTGTCTCTCCATGAGGGGAACCACCCGGCGACGATGACAGTGCACAAGCACGTGCACCACGGTCAAACCCGACCCCTCCAGAGTACGAAGGGCGTCGATGGCGGGGCGGAGCCTCTTCCGCTGACCGTCGCCGGAAACCCCGTAGCTCCAGGAGTCGGCCTTCTCCGTCAAGACCTTGCCGGTGTACTCCGGCAACCCCAGGCCGTCGTTGCGCAAATAGAACCACCCCTTGGCCCAGCCACTGTTTTTGGTGGTCATCCTGCAGGCCGGGTACAGGTGCTTCCGGGGCTCGAACGGCGCGAGCGTTAGACCACCGGCGCACGAAGAACGGCGCACCCCCCTCCCCGCGCCTGACGTGCTGAGCTCGGCGCGGAAGAGGTGGACCCACAGGTCCCAGTGCGCCTCGATCCCCAGCACGCCCTCACAGACGCCGACGAAGGCCGCCGCCTTAGAGATGGCGTTGGGGCCGAAGTTGTGGAGCTCCACGCCGTAGTAGTGGCAGAGGCCCCGCATGAACTGGCTGGCGGGCGCGTTGAAGCCCCGCTCGTGGAAGCGGATGAAGCTCACCACGTACCCTGTCGGCGGGTTCGGCACCCTGGCCGCCAGCGGCGGGACAATCCATGCCGGCCGCGCCGGATCGCCCTGGGGCGAGAGCTGCCCGCCGGACACCACGCCCTCCAGGAGGTGGTCGGTGGCGGTGGACGGAGTCCACTCGGTGACGTCCTCAATGACCACCATGGCAGACGGCGGAGCAGGGAGAGAAATGCGACGAAGGCGGGCAGAATGAGCAGAAAGCAGCAAGCGGACTCGGAAGCAAGGGAAGCGGAGGCGCGAGCTGCTGCGGGGAATGGCGAAGGTAAGTAATCCCCTTCCCCTCCCCCCCCCCCCCGCTTTCCTTTTTATAAGGGAGCGAGCGGATTCATCCCCGCCGCAGCACACGAAGCCGCTGACACACGGGCCCGGCGCGCGTGGCGCATCAATGACAAGCGGGGGCCCCCTCCCCTTTCCCCGAGAACGGCACGCGTGAGCGGCGGCATTTACTGCGGCACAGTAAAACGAAACGACACGGCAGCGGCGCCTGACCGCCCGTCGCCTCGCCTCTCCCCGGCGCACGCCAACTCCGCCTAAAAAGGCGTGCCCACTATGCCCACCTCGCCCACTCCGCACCACGTCAGCCACGACCATGCCCGCCAGCGGTCGCGCGTAGGCCCGCAAACCGAAACGTCAAACAACCGAACCGTTGGGTTCCTTCCAAGGTAAGACAACAACGCCCCTCCCCCCCGAGGCGCAGGGTGATACTAATCAGGGGCTCGAAGCCCAGACCTTGAAAGGGTTCGATGGGCGCCCCAGATTAAGCGATGCGAAGGCTACCGGTCACGCTCGACCAACCCTCGAGCCCGCTGCTCGAGGGCGACCTGCACCTTTCGCAAGGCCGCACTGATCAGGAGTACGAAGCCAGACCCGCAAAAGGGTTCGACAGGCGCTCCGGATCAACAGAGTCAGGGACGATTCGGGCGTGCTCAACGGACTTTACCCTGAATGCGAAGTTTGGGGACGCCCCTGTTGTGTTCAAGGCCAGACATAGGCAGCTAGACGAGGGATCCCATCGAGGGAGAACTTCCGCGCCCCCGGCCCCCATCGAAGGGGGCCGAGCCCTACCTAGCAAACCTTTGCAAGCGCTCTTATGGACGAGTCTCCGGACCACGAGCTGACCCCTAGCGAACGGGGCACGGGCGTCCACTTGAACTACCCGCTAGCAGCTCACCGAGGCATCCGTGTACGCGACCCGATTCGAGGGATACACGAATGACCTCACCCCTCTCCCCCGCGAAGGAGAAGCGAGGGTCGCAACCCAAAGACAAGAAGCCCCTCTGACCACCTCCGCTCGGGCCAGGGGCTCGGGGGCTCCTTGCAGCATATCCTCCTCCTCCTATGCGCGAAACGCGTCGAAACCGTGCAGGGTCCGCCCCCCGAGTTCCGTATAAATCGGTATCATCCCCGCAATCCACCACGACGAATGGGGAGCAACTAACACAGCCTTCGGGAATCAAAGCCCTTGCACGAGTGAACTCACTCCTCCAAGGGCTCGGGGGCTACACCCGTGGGTGCGCTCGCGCGCCCCCACGGAAGAACATGCGTAATCAAGAAGGAGTAATGCCCGCAGAATGCCCGGGAGCGATCCCGCGAACCGTCAGCCTCTGCCCGACTGACCCTTAGTCCGGTAGAGACTCGGGGGCTACTGTCGGGGACAGACCCAGGGGGTCCCCTAACCATCAGGGTAATCACCCTCAAAAAACGTTGAACACAGAAGGCCGAATCACCAGCAGCCCGGAAGGGCCACCAAGGCAGCGCGGCCCGTCACAGCTTATCGCGGCCCAAAAACAACCGTCCGAGCTCGCCTGTCGAGGGGACCCAAGTCGCGACCCCCGTCTCCGCCTCGCTCGAGGGCCGCGCACCCCCTTAAGCAGGCGAGCAAACTCCGCCTCGCTCGAGGGCCGCGCACCCCCTCGAGCAGGCAAGCCAACTCCGCCTCGCTCGAGGCCACCCCTCTACTCAACGCGGCGCGCCCCGGCGCCCCGCCCAACAACGGCATTTAATGTCCGCCCCATCAGGCGGGCGCTGAAGTCAAAAGGCGATCTCTCCCCACGCCGCGCCGCTGACACCACAGAGCTCGCTGTTCCACCTACTCCGGTCAGTATGCGCCCTCACCGCCACTGTGCGGACGCATGCGGCGCTGCGCAAGGCCCTGTGCGGACTTGCAGGCGTCATTCCGCACCACTATTCCACCCGCTCTCGTCCTTTCCCCCCAGTGCAGCCCTCGAATGGGCGTGAAGAGCCCTCGAACGAATATATGAACAGCGACCGAGCGCGGACTCCAGTCAGGCGCGGCCCGGTGATGACGAACGCCGGGTCAAATCCACCAACTCTCGGCCATTCCCCGATAAACCGGGCACGCCGCGCACTGTGGTCAACAGCAACCGCCATGCCGACCCCTGTGTCGCCAACTCTCGTCCTTCCCCACCTGCCACGCCCTCGAACCAACCAACGGCAGGTGGCTGGGCGCGGATTACGGCGGCGCCACCCCTCGAAACCACTCCAGGACAAGCACAGGGACGGCCATGACACCCGCAGAAGCCGGAGCTCGCCATAAATCCCCCGCGAGGGTCAAGGACGACCGCACGCCCGGCGCCATGCTCTCCAGTGCGCGCCCCTGTAGCACACACTGTACTTGTACTTGTAAGCCCCTCCCCCCTCTCTCTCTCCTTGGCCTATAAAAGGAGGAAGGGAGCGGGAGACACAGGGGGAAGAACACAGACACGATCACCACCGCCTCCCACGATATTGGCACTCGCCTCAGTCACTTTCACACTCATTTTTCAGGGACTTGGAGACTCTTTCTCCTCTCCCACCTCGCTTGTAGCCCCCCACTGCAAGCACTCCGGTGCAAGATAGTACAGCGCCCCGAGCGCACTCTGCTGGACGTACGACCTCACGGTCGGAACCAGGATAAACCCTTGTCTCATCGTGCTAGCTCTTGCATCAACCGTCAGGGGACGGGACACAGCGCATTCTGTGTGGCGCTGAGGATTGGCCGCCCAATCCCAGCACCGACACTATGAGACAACTAAAACAACATGAGACCGCCTATTAGACGGCACCAATGTACTTGCCCTAAAGCGTGACCTGAACCTCACCTGTGTTACCATCATTGAAGTACCAAAGAAAAGCTAGTCGCTCTTGTATACTTTGCTGCAGAGACAGCACCGGCCAGGAACGGGATGGGCGTAACAAGTGACAAGAGCAAAAATGGGGAGCTCGCCGTGAGGAGAAAAAGGGTTAATGGGATCATTGGTGTTACAATTTTTATCTTTTGAGCTACACCACTACTCTTTGCGTAATAGAAGTGGTGTTATTATAATTCGCACAAATTTGGAGATTTGGCATTATCTACGCATTGGACGACGTTAGGTCCACCTACAGGCGTACGAGCTCTGTACGTTTTTCATATGAACGTTTTTGCCCTGTCTCAACAGAGGGGTCCAAACTTGCCCCACCACCGCCTCTCCTCATTTGCTTCCCTATCGCATCCGCTCATTTGCGCCTGACAAGTTGTCAACCTTCTTGTCGCCGTGCAGCTCCTCGACATCGGGGAAGAACCAGGTTAACAGCATGGTGAGCAGCAGCAATCCCTCATCGGTGCCCAACAGGAACCGGTACATGCCGCTTCCCCTCATCGACTGCAAGCCTTCCCTAAAAGGGTGATTTGGTTTAGGAGCAAGGCAGGCAAAATCTTCTACAAGTGTTCCAACAACCATAAGGTGAGTCTCTTTGCTTATTGTTACTGATTCATTGTAATCGGGTTGATTTTATTTGCTTTGGAGATAGAGCGACGCTAACTCTTGTGACCAATAAATCATGGGAGGGCGCCTATTTGCGGTATTTGAAGGAAGATTTTCTACATGTGCTAACAAATATAGCATAATTGTCGGCTTCACTTTCACCTCCCCTTCGGGTTGTTCAGCAAAGCAATGATGTGAACAATCACATTAGTGAGCTGAAAATATCCCTATGTGATATAAAAATGGAGATGCGTCCATGAAAGTGCATCTAGGCATTTAATCTATTTTGGTGATTAATGGCAATAGAAATTCGGATATGATGTTATGCTTGAGTTGTGCAGGAATAAAATGAAATAAAGAGAAAGATAGCACAAAAGGAAGTACCCCAATTCTTTTTGATATGGTGGAAGACTCAATTGGCAATTTAAATTCTATTTTCCTTTTGAAATTGAGTATAGGACCACCGTACTATCAAGGGGGACGGAGTTGATGATTTCCAGTTGCTAAAAGTGCTTTGCTTGAGATAAAAAATTCTTTAGAGCCACAAAAACACTTCACTAACCCCTTTTCCTGCGTGGCCGGATCTTAGGCCGGAAGATCCGACCAGGAGTTCCGGGGCGCTCGGCCTTGGGATTTTCCTGGCCGGAAGATCCGACCGGAAGTTCCGGGCCGCTCGGCCTTGGAATTTTTCCTGGCCGGAAGATCCGACCCTGGTCGGAACTTACATGACTTAGCCATTTTTTCAGCCTCGGAAGTGTCCTGAGTACATGTTCCGGCCCCTGGCCGGATGATCCGACTGCAAGTTCCGCCTGGCTCTGTCTTGAGATTTCTTTGGGCCGGAAGTTCCGGGGTCGCCCGGAAGATCCGACAACTGGTCGGAAGATCCGGCCCCCGGAACTTCACTGGAGTTTTTCTGACTCGGTTCTGTTGCTTATCGGAAGATCCGACCACATGTCGGAAGATCCGGTACCCCTTCGCTGTGAACATAACGGTCATATTTTGGGGGGTTGGTATATATACCCCACACCCCCCCTCATTCATGGCTGCTGCCTACACTGACCTAACACGAGACAAACTCTCACTTGAGCATTCACTCCACCTCTCTACTCCCTTCCAAGGCTTGATTCTTCCAAGATTCACCTAGGGTTTGAGTGAGAGAGAGAAGATTTGAGGTGTGAGACTTGTGCAAACTTGAGCCCTTTCACTAGTTCATCTCTCAAGCACTTGAAGCACTTGGATTCATCGATTCTCGTTTGTTACTCTTGGAGCTTGCTCCTAGACGGTTAGAGGTGCCGGTGAACTCCCATTCTCTTGTGGTTTGAGTCCCGGAAGTTTGTATTACCCTCTCTCTTCGTGGGAGCACATAGTAAGTAACTCAATCCTCCTTTGTGGTTGATTGGGAGAGACTTGGGGTTAGTGTGACAGCCCGGCTCTTTGTGAGCATCTCAACGGAGACGTAGCTCCTTTGTGGAGTGAACTTCGGTAGAAAATCCTTTGTCTCCACTTTCATTCTTGTTCATATTGTCTCTATATCTTGATTTGTCCCGATCTACTTATTTATGGCTATACTCTGATATTGTTCATATATAGAAGGTTCCTTACATCATTTGTGAGCTTTGTATTCAAGTGGAATTGTCAAAAGGTCATTAGTTTTCAAATCTCGAAGTATACTTGAATTGCCTGTCGGAAGATCCGGCTTTCCATAGGATCTTCCGGTATTCTGTCCCAGTCGGAAGATCCTGTACAGTGTCGGATCTTCCTGGCCGGAAGATCCGAGACTGTGTCGGATCATCCGACTTTCTGACAGTTTTCGGAGGATTTTCGCAGGAATTTTTAAACAGGCCTATTCACCCCCCCTCTAGGCCTAGTGTTGGTCCTTTCAATTGGTATCAGAGCCTAATCCCTTGTTTAGGCTTAACCGCTAAGGGAAAACACTATGGCCGGTATGGGAGATGTATCCGAGATGGCTTCCGCCCACAAAGATAAACATCCGACGCCCGTTGAGTCAAGCTCAAGCGATGATGAATTCAACATTAGCGATATTGATGAGAGCTTTGATGAACAAGAAAAGAAAAAGCAAAGAAGGGAGAAGATAAGGAAGAAGATCAAGGAGAAGGCCGAAAGAGAGGCACAAAAGCTTTTCAAGAAGAAGATACGAGAAAGAGACGCTCTCGACGGACTTCACTCGGTGTCTTATCGATATGAGACATCTTCTTCTAACAAATCTTTTGACCCTTCTAGTCTTAATTTCTCATCCATTCCAATGGGCAAAGTCCCCAAATTCAATGGGATTGATATGCCCGATGGAGTGATGATATGAAAATTTACTTGCATGGTCTTCATCCATCTCTTTGGACTATTGTGAATATAGGTGTTGACAAGAGTGCAACGCCAAGTCGTGAACAAGAATACGACATCTTCCGCAACTCTCAAGCCGTGACCGTGCTTAGGAGTGCTCTAAGCACTTATGAGTACAACAAGATTAGAGGAATCGATAGTGCCAAAGAGCTATGGGACACTCTTCGAATGGCTCATGAAGGATCGGAAGAAGTCAAGGAAGGCAAGGTGGATCTCCTACAAGGAGAACTAGAAGCATTCGTCATGAAGAAGGATGAGTCCTTGCAAGAAATGTATGATCGATTGAAGCTCCTAGTCACCGAAATTAGGATGCTTGGAAGCAATGATTGGGGCGAGAACAAGGTCACAAAGAAATTGCTTAGAGCATACGCACCCAAGAACCCAATGCTTGCCACAATGATTAGAGAAAGTGACAAGTTCAAGACAATGGTGCCTATGGAGCTATTCAACAAGTTGCAATATCATGAAATGAATAGCTTGGATGTGACAAGGTCTATCCAACAAACCGAAGTCAAGACCATAGCTCTCAAGGCCGAACCTAGCAAGAAGGTTGAGTCAAATGAGAAGACCTCAACTTCCAAGAAAAGTGAAGATTCAAATGATCATGAGAGCACCGATGAAGAAACCGCTATGATGGTTAGAAACTTCAAGAGATTCATGAAGGCAAGAGGTGAAAAGAAGAGCTTCTCTCAACGAAGATGCTATGAGTGTGGGGAGAAAGGTCACTTCATTGCCGATTGTCCCCACAAGAAGAATGACAAGGATAACAAGAAGCTCAAGGACAAGACCGATGACAAAGACAAGAAATACAAGGAGAAGAGTCGAGATTACAAGAAAAAATTTGGAAGCGCTCACGTCGGCGAAGGTTGGGATTCATCAAGTGATGACTCCGACGATGAAGAAATGGCCACTTGTGCCATTCAAGCTCCCACATCAACTCCACGACTCTTCAACTACATCAATGAGAGTGATGACGAAGCACCCATGTGCCTCATGGCTCAAGGGTCTAAGGTATTGGACACCACACCACCTCTCTCATCCACTCCTTTGTCATCTAGAAACATTGAAAATGATCTAGATAGTGAAGAAGCCGAACATGAGAAAAACATGATAAAGAAGTTCGGAAAAGATGGTTACAAGTTTATTAAAAAGCTACTAGAGAAAATTGAGAAAAGAGAGGAGTCTCTTGATAGACAAGAAGAATTGCTCATCCTTGAAAAGGAGAGAAACCTTGTCCTAGAAGAGGCTCTAGTTGAGGAGAAATTCAAGGTTGAGAAATTGACTTATGAGTTATCTCATGCCAATGACTCACGAGAGAAGATGTCAAAGGAATTGTCTTTGACAAGTGACTCTCTAACTAACCTAAAGAGTGCTAAAAGTGAGCTTCAAGAAAGGCATTCAAGCCTAGAGATCAAATACAAAGATCTAGAAGTCAATTTTAGCTCACTTTGGGAAAGTGCCAAGAACAACTCCAAAACAACTTTTGACTCAAGTGGCTCTACTAGTGAAGGTTGCTCAAGATGTTATAAAATTGATTTAGATGCTTGTGCAACTAACATTTCTAAGCTAGAAGAGAAAGTCAAGGCTAAAGATGCTCAAATCCAAAAGTTGAACAATGCCATTGGCCAAGACCAAGGTAAGGGCAAGAGTGTATTCGAGACCCACCCGGCATATAAAGCCGGTAGATATGGTACCATCAAGGATGGGCTTGGGTACACTCGAGGTGGAAAGGCCAATGGGACAAAGAAGGAAAGAGGTCGTGATGTGACATTGTTCACCAAGGGGACCAATCTAGGTGAACTAATGGATGCGGCTCATGGGTCGGTAAGGTCCATGGAGCACTTGCCAATGGCAAAAGCATCTAGTCAAGATGTCAAGATCAAGACCAAGAAGGAAGAAAAGATTATTGAGCACAAGCCATCGCAAAACTACTCCATTGACTATATGGTCACTTGGGACCAAAATGGAAAGATGGTGGTAAAGTATATAGGTGCTCATACTAGGAAGATGATGAGAAGTGTGTGGGTGCCCAAAATATCAAAAGCTAACACTCAAGGACCCAACCACTTTTGGGTACCTAAGTCCAAGGCTTAAACTTGTTTTGTAGGCATATTCCTCCGGTGGACCTTCGTGGTTGTTGGATAGTGGATGCTCAAATCATATGACCGGAGAAAGGAGTATGTTTGCAAAGCTACAAGAGTATGACTCACCCGTTGAGAAGATCACATTTGGTGACAACAATCATGGTGATGTCATAGGTCAAGGTGAAATAGCTATCTCACACGACTCATCTCTTTCAAATGTTTATCTTGTTGATTCTTTGGGATACAACTTGTTGTCCGTCTCACAACTTTGTGAGAAGGGTTACAATTGTCTCTTTACTAACGAGGGTGTGAGTATCCTAAGAAGGGAGGATTCCTCTATTGCTTTTACGGGTCGACTCAAGGGAAAACTTTACTTAGTTGATTTCACAACTAGTAAAGTGGAACCGAAGACTTGTTTAGTGGCAAAATCTAGCTTGGGTTGGCTTTGGCATCGCCGGCTAGCTCATGTTGGGATGAGGAACTTGGCCAAACTTCAAAAGGATGAACACATCCTAGGACTAACAAATGTTGTTTTTGAGAAAGATAGATTATGTAGTGCTTGTCAAGCCGGGAAGCAAGTTGGCGCTCCACATCCACCCAAGAATATTTTGACTAGCTCAAGACCACTCAAGTTACTTCATATGGATTTATTTGGACCGGTTGCTTATGTTAGCATTGGCGGGAACAAGTATGGACTTGTCATTGTAGATGACTTTTCCCGTTTCACATGGGTCTTCTTTTTGCAAGACAAGAGTGAAGCTCAAACAATCATCAAGAGATTCATTAGAAGAGCTCAAAATGAGTTTGAGTTGAAGATCAAGCATATAAGAAGTGACAATGGGACGGAGTTCAAGAACACAAATGTTGAAGAGTTTCTTGATGAAGAGGGAATCAAGCATGAGCTTTCCGTGCCATACACACCTCAACAAAATGGCATTGTTGAGAGGAAGAATAGGACTTTGATTGAGATGGCACGGACCATGCTTGATGAGTACAAGACTCCGGATAACTTTTGGGCCGAGGCGGTTAGCACGGCTTGCCATGCCACTAACCGTCTCTATCTTCAAAAGTACTTGAACAAGACTCCATACGAGATCCTAACCGGTAACAAACCAAAGGTGCACTACTTTCGAGTCTTTGGTTGCAAATGTTACATTCTCAACAAGAAAACCAAAAGCTCAAAGTTTGCACCTAAGGTTGATGAAGGCTTTCTACTTGGTTATGGTACTAACGAACACGCCTACCGTGTTTTCAACAAAACCACCGGTTGTGTTGAGATCACGGTAGACGTAAAATTTGATGAATCAAACGGCTCTCAAGTAGAACAAGTTATAAATGACCTTGTAGATGAGGTCCCGCCAAATCAAGCTATCAAGAACTTGAGTTTAGGAGAAGTGAAGCCCCAAGAGCCTCAAAATGAAGATGAAGAACAAGACCAAGATCCGGAAATCATGTTCAACATCGACCCGTCACCATCAACAAGAAGTGAACCACCAAGCTCATCACAAGATCAAGTCAAAGATCATGGTGACGATCATGACCAAGGCATTGATCAAGGGGGAGCTCAAGGTGAAGATGCTCAAGATGTTGAGATACATCATGAAGAAGATGGTGATGGACCCATCCAACGTCAATCAACATTCCCACATCCAAGAGTTCATCAAAGTGTTCAACGGGATCATCCCATTGACAACATTCTAGGGAGCATCCAAAGAGGGGTAACCACTCGTTCACGCTTAGCAAATTTTTGTGGATTTTACTCGTTTGTCTCCTCTTTGGAACCTCTCAAGATAGAAGAAGCTCTTGGAGATGCGGATTGGGTTATTGCAATGCAAGAAGAGTTGAACAACTTCACAAGAAATGAAGTATGGGAATTAGTCCCAAGACCCAAGCAAAATGTGATTGGCACCAAGTGGATTTTCCGGAACAAGCAAGATGAGAATGGTGTTGTCACAAGAAACAAAGCAAGATTGGTTGCTCAAGGCTTCACTCAAATTGAAGGACTTGATTTTGGTGAGACATATGCTCCGGTGGCAAGGCTTGAGTCAATTCGTATCCTTTTGGCCTATGCATCTCATCACAACTTCAAGTTGTATCAAATGGATGTGAAGAGTGCATTTTTGAATGGGCCTCTCGGGGAGCTAGTATATGTGGAGCAACCACCGGGATTTGAAGACCCCAAGCACCCCGACCATGTCTACAAACTCCATAAGGCGCTCTATGGGCTTAAGCAAGCACCTAGAGCATGGTATGAATGCCTTAAGGATTTTCTTCTCAAGAATGGCTTTGTAATAGGCAAAGCCGATTCTACTCTCTTCACTAGGAAAATAGACAAAGATTTGTTTGTGTGTCAAATTTATGTTGATGATATAATCTTTGGTTCTAATAATGAGAAATTTTATGAAGAGTATAGTAGGATAATGACCAAGAGATTCGAGATGTCAATGATGGGAGAATTGAAGTTCTTTCTCGGATTTCAAATCAAGCAATTGAAGCATGGCACTTTCATATGTCAAACTAAATACACAAGTGATATGCTCAAGAAGTTTGACATGGCCAATGCTAAGCCCATCAAGACACCTATGCCGGTGAATGGCCATCTTGATCTAAATGAGGAAGGCAAATCGGTCGATCAAAAGGTATATCGCTCCATGATTGGTTCCTTGCTTTACCTTTGTGCATCTAGGCCGGATATTATGCTTAGTGTGTGCATGTGTGCAAGATTTCAAGCCAATCCTAAGGAATGTCATCTAATGGCTGTTAAGAGAATTTTTAGATATTTAGTGCATACTCCAAACCTTGGCTTGTGGTATCCCAAGGGCTCCACTTTTGATCTACTTGGCTACTCCGATTCGGATTATGCCGGTTGCAAGGTAGATCGAAAGAGTACAACGGGGACTTGCCAATTTCTTGGTCGGTCCTTGGTGTCATGGAGCTCTAAGAAACAAAATTCCGTTGCGCTATCCACCGCCGAGGCCGAGTATGTTGCAGCCGGTGCTTGTTGTGCTCAACTACTTTGGATGAGGCAAACCTTGAGGGACTTTGGTTGTGAGTTCAAAAACATCCCACTCTTGTGTGACAATGAGAGTGCCATAAAACTTGCAAACAACCCCGTTCAACACTCAAGAACCAAGCACACAGACATTCAACATCACTTCCTTAGAGATCATGAAGCCAAAGGAGATATCGCCATATGCCATGTAGGAACCGAAAAACAATTGGCCGATATCTTCACCAAGCCTCTTGATGAGCAAAGGTTTTGTTCCTTGAGGAGTGAGCTAAATATTTTGGATTCTCGTAACTTGGCTTGACTTGTTGCATACACAATTGTTTGATGCCTAGACTAGGAGAAAAATTGTTTTATCTTATTTTGTGTGAGTTTTTCAAAATATTTGATCTTGTGATCGTTGGATCACATCTTGTCTCAAGTTGATCATGGTTAATTTGTTGATTGTTTGTTGCTGATCAACTTTGGGACAAGTTTCTTACTAGTTCATAAGCAAGCTCTCTCAAAATCTTCAATCAAATCTCATCGTGCAAAATCGTCTTTGTGTCATATCTCATCTGGGCCGGATCTTCCGACATCCCCCGGAACTTTCCCCTGGAAGTTCCGGGTGGCTCTGTCTCAAATCGTCCTCTCTGAAATTTTTTTCGGATCTTCCGACCCTGTCGGATCTTCCGGCACCCTGTCGGATCTTCCGGACCTGGGAACAATCGGAACTTCCGGTGCTGTTCTCTCTGGATTCTGTCTTGGTCGGATCTTCCGGCATTTCTTCGGATCTTCCGGCCTGTGCGCGAATATATATATCTGGAACGAACCGTTTCCTCTCCCATCTTTCATTCTTCCTCCACCAACGCCTCCTCTCTCCAACACTCCATCCCATACGGCGATTTGAAGATTGGACCGTGGATTTCTTCATCGGGTGACATCTTTTGATTCCCCAACTCTCCAAGACTCAATCTCCATCGGATCTTCCAGAGTTCTCGCGGGAAATCTCAACGGTATTGATTCAAAATCCCCATCGCCCGATCTATCAATGTAGGAGGTTCTAGTTGTTTTCCCTTGGTAAATCATCTCATATACATGTCTAGAACACTTCCCTATGATTTCACGAAGTTTGGTGGGCTTAATCTACTGTTCCTAAGTAGTTAGGGTTTGACCCGACTCTGTCGGATCATCCGACGGTGAGCCGGAAGATCCGGATCCCCGGATCTTCCGACTCAGAGCCGGAAGATCCGACTGAGTCGAGTTCTATTCTGCCTACTTAGTTGCAAATCTTTGATCCTCTCTCTGAGTACATATTCTCTTCTATCTTATCAGATGGTTAAAGAAAAGGTTACACAGAAAAAGACCACATCTTTGACAGTGCGTCCAAGTACCAGTCGCACCAAGAGCTCGTTTCATCCTCCAAGTGGTTCATCATCTGATCCGGATACTGCTTCAGATGGGGAGATTAGAGAAATTGGCAAGGGCAAGAGGACATCGAAGGAAACAACTTCCCGTTCTGTTCGCGGAAGAGCCCAATCCAGTGTGCCGGGGCGCAAGATTCCTCCTCGCCCCAGAATTAAGAGGGCCAATCAAGGAGAAGGACCGGGGAGTCAGTACAACGATGACATTGATATATCTTTTCTCGCTCAGAACTTCATCAGCACTGCCATTCCCTTCAGACACGCACAAGACAGTACAGTGGTCAACTTCAAGTTGGCACAGAACAGCATGAAGCCACTCAGACTCAGTGCACATGAGGATCCCAGGAGCATTCAGTACAAGTCATTCAGGGGTGATCCTAGGTTTTGGGTGGCACACCAAGCAGACTGGTATGAGTCTGTTATCTTGAAGATGACCCGAATATGCACTCCCATGTATTGGGTTGATTGGAAATATCTGAAGAGCTTCCCACCACCGCTCAAGCCAGTCATAGATGATGTGTATAAGAGGTGTGTGGAGATGGACCTGGACAAGATCATGGCCTTCGAGTGCTCATATAATGAAGAAGTCATTGCCCAGTTCTATGCCACACTTTGGGTAGATGAAGAAAGGTACGAGATGCATTGGACACTTTGTGGTAAACGCCTTTCTATTTCTCTGCATGATTTTGCTGGATTATTTGGGCTTGCTGAGGAGACTGCTTATGCACACACAAGCAATGATCGCAGCAAGATCGATCTTCATCATGGGAGAATTTTGGATGACACCAAGCTAGCCTTCATGTATGATCATGCTTATGGTGATGTTGTTTTTGGGAAGTACAAGGGTCTCTCTCCATTTTATAAGTTGCTGAATCAACTGTTTAGAGGGACTATGTATCCGAGAGCAGGAGATGCGGACAACATCTCAAAGAGGGCCAAGAACCTGCTATTTCAGATGGCCCCCGGGAAGCCCAAGTTCAAGGTTTTTAATTTCATTTGGAATGAAATTATTTATTGCTCACATGATGCTTCCAGTGGATGTCACTATGCCCCTTACATTTTTCACATGATTACTCATTTGACTGGGGTAAACATATTGACTGACAAGATCCATCCAGCTTATAAATCCCCTCAAGGCAAGATTTCTCAACTTTTGAAGATCAAGTCTAAACCTTATCTTGGTGCTCCAACTCCATCATCTCGAGGTGCTTCATCTTCCCAAGCTCCTCCATCTAGTGTTCCAACTTCCTCGAGTGGCCCCTCATTTGCTCCCAAAGGAAAAATGAGCAAGTTGGATTTCCTTCTTCAAGGCATGTTCTCTTGCTTCAACATGTGCAAGCATGAAGTTAAGAGATCCCATGAGCGAGAGAAGCGGGCTGAGCATGATAGATATATGGCGGATAAGCGCCATAAGGAGCTTCTTGACAAGTTAAACATGCCACACTCTCCGGTTCATCAACTCCGGGAAGTTACCCCTCCACCCTCTTTTGAAAATCCATGGGAGGATTATTCTCAAGAGTTTATCTTTGGTGCTTCTCACTCCCAAGGACAAGGTGAAGCGGATATTGTTGAGGAAGAGGAAGAGGAAGAAGAAGAGGAGGTTGATATTGAAGAATCTGAGGAAGAGGAAGAAGAATACATCAGTGAGCCCGAGACGGATGAGGAGCGTCGCAAGGGCAAGGCTCCCGCTATTGATGAGGACGAAGAAGAAGATGATGATGGTGATGATGATGGCAACGACGACGACGAGGACGAGTAGCTCCCTTTTTGGTCTTTGATGACAAAGGGGGAGTGAATTTGGGCCATATGCCATATGCCATCTATCGTTTATCTATTCTTTATTTTATTCTTGTGAGCTTGTGAACTTGTAAGACTTTCAATTTGTGTTATGGATGGTGTGCCTAGTGAGAATTTTATTTGTAAGACTTTATTTCGATTATTTCTAGTGTGATACTATTATTATGAATTGCTTATGGATGATGTGATGTTATTTCTCACTTTATTGTTGTGAATATCTTGTCATATGCATCACGATGATTTTATCACACCATGCACAAATTGAGGGGGAGCTACTACATGTATTTTATTCCTTTTATGCACCCAAATTTGTATTGTCATCAATCACCAAAAAGGGGGAGATTGAAAGTGCATCTAGGCATTTAATCTATTTTGGTGATTAATGGCAATAGAAATTCGGATATGATGTTATGCTTGAGTTGTGCAGGAATAAAATGAAATAAAGAGAAAGATAGCACAAAAGGAAGTACCCCAATTCTTTTTGATATGGTGGAAGACTCAATTGGCAATTTAAATTCTATTTTCCTTTTGAAATTGAGTATAGGACCACCGTACTATCAAGGGGGACGGAGTTGATGATTTCCAGTTGCTAAAAGTGCTTTGCTTGAGATGAAAAATTCTTTAGAGCCACAAAAACACTTCACTAACCCCTTTTCCTGCGTGGCCGGATCTTAGGCCGGAAGATCCGACCAGGAGTTCCGGGGCGCTCGGCCTTGGGATTTTCCTGGCCGGAAGATCCGACCGGAAGTTCCGGGCCGCTCGGCCTTGGAATTTTTCCTGGCCGGAAGATCCGACCCTGGTCGGAACTTACATGACTTAGCCGTTTTTTCAGCCTCGGAAGTGTCCTGAGTACATGTTCCGGCCCCTGGCCGGATGATCCGACTGCAAGTTCCGCCTGGCTCTGTCTTGAGATTTCTTTGGGCCGGAAGTTCCGGGGTCGCCCAGAAGATCCGACAACTGGTCGGAAGATCCGGCCCCCGGAACTTCACTGGAGTTTTTCTGACTCGGTTCTGTTGCTTATCGGAAGATCCGACCACATGTCAGAAGATCTGGTACCCCTTCGCTGTGAACATAACGGTCATATTTTGGGGGGTTGGTATATATACCCCACACCCCCCCTCATTCATGGCTGCTGCCTACACTGACCTAACACGAGACAAACTCTCACTTGAGCATTCACTCCACCTCTCTACTCCCTTCCAAGGCTTGATTCTTCCAAGATTCACCTAGGGTTTGAGTGAGAAAGAGAAGATTTGAGGTGTGAGACTTGTGCAAACTTGAGCCCTTTCACTAGTTCATCTCTCAAGCACTTGAAGCACTTGGATTCATCGATTCTCGTTTGTTACTCTTGGAGCTTGCTCCTAGACGGTTAGAGGTGCCGGTGAACTCCCATTCTCTTGTGGTTTGAGTCCCGGAAGTTTGTATTACCCTCTCTCTTCGTGGGAGCACATAGTAAGTAACTCAATCCTCCTTTGTGGTTGATTGGGAGAGACTTGGGGTTAGTGTGACAGCCCGGCTCTTTGTGAGCATCTCAACGGAGACGTAGCTCCTTTGTGGAGTGAACTTCGGTAGAAAATCCTTTGTCTCCACTTTCATTCTTGTTCATATTGTCTCTATATCTTGATTTGTCCCGATCTACTTATTTATGGCTATACTCTGATATTGTTCATATATAGAAGGTTCCTTACATCATTTGTGAGCTTTGTATTCAAGTGGAATTGTCAAAAGGTCATTAGTTTTCAAATCTCGAAGTATACTTGAATTGCCTGTCGGAAGATCCGGCTTTCCATCGGATCTTCCGGTATTCTGTCCCAGTCGGAAGATCCTGTACAGTGTCGAATCTTCCTGGCCGGAAGATCCGAGACTGTGTCGGATCATCCGACTTTCTGACAGTTTTCGGAGGATTTTCGCAGGAATTTTTAAACAGGCCTATTCACCCCCCCCTCTAGGCCTAGTGTTGGTCCTTTCAGTCCACCTGTTGCTGATGAATAGGGACATGAAAAGCCAAATTCATGAACTGAAGCAGTAGCAAGGAAAGAAGAAGGGAATCGAGGTTGGCGACATTCCAGTTGTTTTTGCTGTAGTTTAGGTGTCTTGGTTGGCTTGTTTGTAGCAACTGAAAGTGCATCTAGGCACTTAATCTATTTTGGTGATTAATGACAATAGAAATTTGGATATAATGCTTTGAATGAGTTGTGCAGGAATAAAATGAAATAAAAGAAAAGAAATGTGAAAAGAAGGTCCCCAATTCGATTTCTTATGGTGGTGGACTCGATCGAAGAATTTAATTTGATTTTCGGTTTGAATTTGAGTATAGGACCACCGTACTATTAAGGGGGACGTGTTCGACAAATTCTAGTTGTTTTAAGTGCTTTGCTTGAGATGAAAATCCTCTTGAGAGACACACAAAGTCACATTCACATGTTGTCTGCTTGGTCGGAACTTAGGCCGGAAGATCCGACCGAAAGTTCCGGCTGGCTCGGTTTCGAGTTGTTTCCCGTCGGAAGATCCGATCCTAGCTTCGGAACTTCCATCGGAAGATCCTACACTGTGTCGGATCTTCCGGGACTTAGCCAGATTTCAGCCTTTTCTGTGTCACATGCATGTTCCGACCCCTGGCCGGAAGATCCGACCGGAAGTTCCAGCCAACTCGGTTTGGATTTGTTCCGGGGCCGGAAGATCCGACGCCTGGAACTGTTCTGAGGGCTTTCTTGCTATGTTCTGTCATTTGCCGGAAGTTCCGGCCCTCATCGGAAGATCCGACACTATGTCGAAAGATCCGATGCCTGGAATTTGTCTGGGGTTTTCTAACACTAATCTGTCATTCTTCGGAAGATCTGACTCATGGTCGGAAGATCCGATACCCCTTCGCAGAACACATAACGGTCACTTTTTGGGGGGTTGGTATATATACCCCCTCACCCCTCTCATTCATGGCTGCTGCTTCCACTGACCTAACTCGTGACAAGCACCCACTTGAGCATTCATTTCACTCCTCTACTCCTTCCCAAGCTTGATTCTTGCAAGGATTTATCTAGGGTTTGAGTGAGAGAGAAGATTGAAGGTGTGAAGCTTGTGCTAACCTTGGGCCGTCACTTGTTCATCTCTTGAAGCACTTGAGGTAACTTTGATTCGTCGATTCACGTTTGTTACTCTTGGAGCTTTGCTCCTAGACGGTTAGAGGTGTCGGTGAGCTCCCATTCCCTTGTGGTTGAGCCCCGGAAGTTTGTATTACCCATCTCTTTGTGAGAGCCAATAGTAAGTGATTCAATCTTCCTTTGTGGTTGATTGAGGGAGACTTGGGGCTAGTGTGACAGCCCGGCTCTTTGTGAGCTTCTCAACGGAGACGTAGCTCCTTTGTGGAGTGAACTTCGGAAGTAAATCCATTGTCTCCTTGTGCTCATTTGTTTTATTGTTGGATTTGCTTGATTTGATCTGATCTACTTGCTTGTTGTTATTCTATTGCATTGATCATATCTAGAAGGCTCTATACACTTATTGTCACACTTCTATTCAAGTAGAATCTCTAAAAAGTGTTCTAGAACTCAAATTACGAAGTAA
Organism: Echinochloa phyllopogon; assembly: GCA_033239725.1. Classification (NCBI taxonomy): domain Eukaryota; kingdom Viridiplantae; phylum Streptophyta; class Magnoliopsida; order Poales; family Poaceae; genus Echinochloa; species Echinochloa phyllopogon. The sequence goes on from BTCW01000010.1 coordinate 55,777,200, forward strand.
AGTTTTTATCCCGTCGGAAGATCCTACACAGTGTCGGATCTTCCGGGGGTCGGAAGATCCGAGACTGCGTCGGATCATCCGACGTCTGACAGTTTTCAGAGCAATTTTGCAGAAATTTTTACAAGGCCTATTCACCCCCCCCTCTAGGCCTAGTGTTGGTCCTTTCAGCAACCTAGCAGGAGTGTCCAAGGCTAAGTGAATAATATGTTTGTGTCATGGCCTTAGCTATGTTGAAATGTTAGATTTCTAGTTTGAATCACATTAATTATGTTCACATGTTTGATGCAGTTAGATTTCCAGCTATGTTTGCTATGGATTTGAATAGAATGTAAGACTTGTAAGGTACTCTCTCCTTTTTCTTTTATAAGGCACGATCTTCTAAATTACACTTTGATCATTTATTTATCTTATATTATATTATTTACGATTATAAATTTATAAGCATTAGAAAGTAAAATTTTATTACAAATCTAACTATTCCAAATTTGCAATATAAAAGTTAAATTTTATTGCTTAAATTATTAGTCAAAATTTGTAAAGTTTAAATCTTGATATGCGTGCGCGCCTTATAAAAACAAAAGGAGGGGGTAGCATACAATATTTAACTTTAAGTTGGTACGTAACCTTCGAATTTATAGGCAACGAGTACACTTGATTCATACATAGTTGCAAGGTTGACATACTAGTTACCATTATAAGTTCACAACTTAAAGTGAGTAAGTTCATAGGGACACGACACATTCACATATTCCTATTACATAGGGAGACAATAAGTTCACATATTGCTAGTATATAGGGAGACAACAAGTTCACTGATTGACAATAGGGTTAGGATTGATTCACAACCAGTCCTTGAGGATTTTAACAACACTTGAAGGAGGAGCATTTACAATATTTTTTTGCTTCTTCTTGGCAGGTGTCTTCTTCTTCCTAGGGGTACCCTTCTTCTTGGAAGGTGTGTTTTTCTAGCTTCTGAAGCAAAATCTACAATTTTATTCATGTGCCACTTGAACAAACCTTCTGTGTAGTTTCTTGCAATTGGACAAAGGTGCTCATCGAAGACATCTTCCAGAAAATGCTTAATGAAATTACCATATAAATGCATCATACACTCTCCTCAGCCTTAGGGAATATAGCTCATAGTGCATTCTCTAAACCTTTACATGCAGTAGTACATATCACAAGTACTTTTGGTGATCCCACGACCCTTTGAAGCTGCTCCGTAAACCATGTTCAATTTTTCTGTCTTTGAGTCAAAAAAATCATATGCCACTGGATACAACCAGTTGTGCCCATCTGCTGAGGTGGTTGATGCTAACTGACTATTGTATTTATCATTGAACGTAGTTGCATCAAGTTATATAAAAGACCTACAACCAGCAAAAAAATCCATCCATACAAGGCTTTAGAGCAACGAATATCCTCTTAAACCATATCCTCTTACATGTCTTCTTTTACCAATCTCTACAATACTACCTAAAAAATTAATCTCTATTTGTGATTTCTAATTGAACAACATTTGAAAACTTTCTTCATATCTATCATGAATCTGTTGAAGTCCAAACTTTATATCTAAACAAGCCTTATAATATATAAGAGATATCCCATAAGCTTCCTCTTATTTCTCCTTTGCCTTCTTGGTTTCCTCTTAGCATTCTTTCTCAAGCGGTCACTGAGCCTATCAGTCACCCAACCTTAAGTTACCATCTTCCCTTCCCTTAGCTTGGTAGTAGCACAATTGTACTTAGCATGAAGTGTTTTAATCCATCAAGCACATATGTATGAAATACATCATCACAAGTAGTAAAATAAAGCAAATATGGCTCGTGTGCATCAATAGAATCAACAAAATAAAGTAGATATGCATACAATACATTTATTGTTCTGTCATCATATATCCTTGAAGCATGAATGCATCATGGACAACCCTCACCAGAACATTTAGCAATAACTTTTATTTTACGTGTCTTTATGATTTTTGCAAGCTCAAACCCTGTCTTCATTGCACATGTCTCACTGTTTTCCTGAAGGTAATTATGTCAGGAAACAAGGATCCAACCTCTATTCTTGAATTCTCTGGATCATGTGGAACCCTTATCTACTCTGGATCTACATCATCAACCTCTACCTTGGGAAGATTATCTCCTTTACCGGCAGTCGTCTCATCATTCTCATCATCACCAGGCACATTAGAATAATCCTGTGGATGTGGTTCGAAAGGAAAGATTGTGATAAACATGTACTCATTATTCACACCAACATATTCTTCATCTTTGTCAATAATATGAGACTCTAAAGCATCCGGAGACACTTCATCGCCTATTTTTTTAACGTGCTGTAGCAGCATGGTTTTCAGGTGGGTTAACTTGTTCAGTGTCATCAGATGGTACCACATAAATGAGTTCTAAGTGATCAAACTCATGAGAATCACATAAAGCTTTTGTCCAGCACAGATACAATTACTTCACAATGCATCTCTGTCTTATATATTTTAAACAAACATTTCAAATCGATTAAATCCTTAACAAATTGACAACCATACTCATGTTGTAAGCCTAAATTGAACAACACCATTATAAATCAACCCTACCTTATTACATCCTATTGAAACCTATAGCACAAATCAACTAAATTCCCATCAAATCGACAACCCTATTCATGCCACGTCTGGATGGCTTCTTGAGTTGGGTACCAGACCTTGTCGTCTTCCATCCGCATCGTCGCACCACCGCTGCGCCCTTCCTCCATCTTCCACTCGCGGGCTTCATCTTCAATTCACCTGCATCCCTACAGCTCCCTCCACCCTCACCCTCCATTAGCCAGGCTGAGGCCTTGTTTAGATGACAATTTGACACCCCCAAATTTGAAAGTTCGGAAACCGAGGCACACTGTAGCATTTCGTTTGTATGTGTAAAAAATTATCCAAAAATTGATTAATTAGGCTCAAAATGTCCGTCTCGTAAAGTACAGCAAAATTGTGCAATTAGTTTTTGATTTTAGTGCTCCATACATGTTATGACATTTTGATGTGATGAGAATCTTCTAAACAAGGCCTAAGGTTACGACGCGGCGGCAGGATACATGCATCGTTCGATGCATATATAATGACATGTCTCTATATTTATAAGAATTATAATAACATCACTTCTAGTATAAAAAAACTATAATAGCGCACGTCCGATTAATCCAAAGAAACGAAGGCCATCCATATGCTACCAGTATTAAGTACATGTCTTCCGTCTTTGTTCTCTCCCTCGATGGCTCCACCTGTGCGTAGCGTAATGGCGTATGGTCCTGTTCCTTTCTGGGGTCGTCGCCGGCCGCCGTTGGCGCGCACCCGATCTGATCTCCGTTGGCGTTGGCGTTGTTTTCTTTCATCTTCCCAAACCCAAACTGAAAGGAGCCAAACGGGGAGACGGGGAGGGGTGAGGGAATAAAACGGCTTTCGATCGCGGCTCGCGGGGAGCCTGGCTGCGCTCCGGTCATAGTTTTCGGGTCGATTGGGTCGAGGAACGAGATCGAGGGTCGAGAGTCGATGTTTTATAAAATTGTGGTACGGGTATATCTTTTTGAGACGAAAATTCACAATATGATACGTGAACCAAGGAGTATCGGGTCGATGACCCCGAAACGTGGTATAGAAGAGTCAAGGAAAATAAAAAAAAGGGAGAAAAAGATAAAAGAAAAGGGTTAGATGAGCTGTTCCAAAGCCCTCGCATATCCATTGCCCAATCTATGTTGCAACATTACTTCTACCTTATGTTGGAGCTCCTCTACGGCGACCTCCACGACCTTGATCAAAGTTTACGATACTACGGGGTGGGGACGATGATCTAGCGAAAATTGGGACGATGACCCATGGTGACCCCGACCCACGAATTGGGACGACGTTCCCGGGTCGTGGAACGTGGCACCAACCCCGTTTCCTGTTACGGCTCCGGTCCTTGCTCTCTTCTCTCTCAGATCTAATCATTATTTAATCCTTTTTTCCAGTCTCACATGAGCACTCCCCACTCGTCCTCCACCTCCTCCGCACCCCACCGTGCCTCCCCTCCCTAGATCCCCCAATTCCTAACCCTAGCGTCCGCGGCCTCCTCCGCCTCCGGCATGCACGATGCGGCGGAGGACGCCTCCGACTCGCCGCCCTCGCAGATGTCGGAGGACGACCCCGGCGGCGGCGACAGGTGGGAGCCGGATCTGAGGGGCGGCAACGGCGGCGCCGGGAGGTGGGCGCCGCCGGACCAGGTGCTGGAGAACGTGCTCGAGAGTGTGCTCGAGTTCCTCACCGCCGCGCGGGACCGCAACGCCGCTTCGCTCGTCTGCCGCTCCTGGTACCGCGCCGAGGCGCAGACGCGCCGCGAGCTCTTCATCGGCAACTGCTACGCCGTCGCGCCGCGCCGCGCCGTCGAGCGCTTCGGGGGGCTGCGCTCCGTCGTGCTCAAGGGCAAGCCGCGCTTCGCTGACTTCAGCCTTGTGCCCTACGGCTGGGGCGCCTACGTCTCCCCCTGGGTGGCCGCGCTCGGGCCCGCCTACCCGCGCCTCGAGCGCATCTGCCTCAAGCGGATGACCGTCTCCGACGACGATCTCACGCTCGTCGCCAAGTCGTTCCCGCTCTTCAAGGAGCTCTCGCTCGTGTGCTGCGACGGCTTCAGCACGGTCGGACTCGCCGTCATCGCAGAGCGCTGCCGGTACGTCGCCGTAGCACTCAGCTTTTCTATACTGCACACGAGTTGAATCTAAGCGGGCTTGCGGTATCCGGAGGAGTATTTTACCAGCTTTCCTCGGTTTGGGAGGGTATCATACTATGCCATTCGTGCATTTGTTCAATCCTAGCTGCACCACGCAATTCCACCTTATTTAATGTTTACGCCTAGCCCTTTACGCTTACGCTTTTCGGTTTTATTGGTCCGACCGTGCCATGGATCAGAATCTGATCTCGCCGAGCTTTTATGGCCGTATTTGTTTCCGATCGCAACACCCCTTCCCGTCAAAATTACCAGTAAATATTTATTTATTGTTCTTGATGTTCTAATCACCGAGTCCGTGACACCCAGTACTGTCGCAGTCGAATCTTGCCGTGGAAAGTCGTCTTGTGTTCTACTGGCAATGTTTAAACTCGATCTTTTTTCCATCTACCCGTAGGTTCTTGGCAAAATAGTCTCACTAATTAAATTGGTTACACCCAGATTTGTGGTACTTCCAGTTGCACCTGTCTGCTTTCCGTTATTGGGGAATAGGAGCACTAATAGCAGCATTTATGTGTACTACTGGTATCTCGCAGTCATGGTTGGTGCTTTTGATTCTGTATAGGCATCTTCGCGTGCTGGATCTGATTGAAGATTATGTTGAGGATGAGGACGATGAGCTGGTGGATTGGATCTCCAAGTTCCCTGAGTCCAACACCTCTCTGGAGTCACTTGTCTTTGATTGTGTCAGCGTCCCATTCAACTTTGAAGCCCTGGAGGCACTGGTTGCACGCTCGCCGGCTCTGCGCCGGTTGCGTGTGAACCACCATGTGTCAGTGGAGCAGCTGCGCCGTCTGATGGCAAGAGCACCCCAGCTCACGCACTTTGGAACCGGCGCATTCCGGTCTGAGGCTGCCCCTGGTGGGGGTCTGTCTGTGGCCGAGCTTGCTACATCGTTTGCTGCAGCCAGATCGCTCATTTGTTTATCAGGTTTCCGGGATGTGAATCCAGAATACCTCCCAGCAATCTACCCGGTCTGTGCCAAGCTCACTTCTCTAAACTTCAGCTTTGCAAGCCTAACCGCTGAGGAACTCAAACCAGTTATTCGCAACTGCATCAATCTTCGCACATTCTGGGTAAGCTGCCTTCCAGATTCACGTTGATGCATATACTAGTTTTATGTGCATTGACAATCAGGATGTAGGCGTTGATGTTTAAATTACTTATTCTAGGTTCTTGATACGGTGGGTGATGAAGGCCTTCGGGCTCTGGCTGATACATGCTCAGATCTCCGTGAGCTGCGAGTTTTTCCTTTGGATGCCTCTGAGGATTCTGAGGGTTCAGTCTCAGATGTTGGTCTTCAGGCAGTCTCAGAAGGTTGCCGGAAGCTAGAATCAGTCCTCTACTTTTGCCAGAGGATGACAAATGCGGCAGTAATTGCTATGTCCAAGAACTGTCCTGACCTTGTGGTGTTCCGTCTGTGTATTATGGGCCGCCACCGCCCTGATCGGATCACCGGGGAGCCCATGGATGATGGTTTTGGTGCCATTGTGATGAATTGCAAGAGGCTCACCAGACTCTCAGTCTCTGGCCTGCTTACTGATAAAGCTTTTGCATACATTGGGAAATATGGGAAGCTAATAAAGACTCTGTCTGTTGCCTTTGCTGGGAATAGTGACATGTCCCTCCAATATATATTTGAGGGATGCACTAAGCTGCAGAAGCTTGAGGTCAGAGATAGCCCTTTTAGTGACAAGGGATTGCTCTCAGGAATGAACTATTTCTACAATATGAGGTTCTTATGGATGAACTCATGCAGGCTAACTATGAGGGGCTGTAACGATGTAGCTCAGCAAATGCAAAATTTGGTGGTTGAAGTTATCAAGGACCACTCTGATGAAGGAGAGGGCGAGATTGTTGACAAGTTGTACTTGTATCGGTCACTGGCGGGACCAAGGAATGATGCTCCACCATTTGTTACCCTCTTGTAGAATTTTCTATTGGAAGAACTGTCTTGCTGTGCCATGAACATGTTTGTTCAATTATTCATTATCAAGTTTTCCAGAGCCAGCAAGGGAAGTTTCCTGCGGATGATTTTCATATTGCTGCAGGAACGCTCGTGTAAATCAAGTAAGAAGTTGCAAATTATTCTTTTCACTTGATCTTCATTGATCGCTGGGCTGGGAAGGCGGCATTCACCCCAGTTGAGGAGCACATCCAGAGCAAAACATTTTGGGGCTGCTGATGCGGGTCTTACAGTAGAGCAATGATGTGTAGGGACTGATTGCACAGGGACTGACTGCAAACTGACCCCAGTCAGCAGGCATCGGATATTGACCCCAGTCAGCAGGCTTTGGATATTGACCCCAGTCAGCAGGCTTCGGATATTTCTTCGGTATTCAAGTCTCAGAGCCACGTATATCTTACCAAGGAATGGCATTTCTGTCCATGTCTGAAGCTTCAATGTTCCATTGGCCATTACTTATGTTTTAGATGAAAAACTCAGCTACGCTATTTTTTCTCTCCCTTTTTTTCCCACATTTTTTCAGCACTCATGAGTTATTTTTGTAGACATGTAGACCATTATCCCCTTTCTTGGTCTCCACCCTCTGCTATTTTTAATCGAGAAGCTATAGGAGGAATTTGAAATTTCCGTTTTGCCCTCGTTGCCTCTTGTCATCACCACTGTTCCATTGCTTGCAATGATCATCTATAATTCTATATATCACTAGCTCGACTGTGACAGTTCTGTCGCTATAATAAACGCCCCGTATCCTATATATTGAATTGCCATCATAACGGTAGGCCCTACCAATGATTTGCCCTGATAGCCGTCGTCCTTGTTTCATGTAGAGCCTCATGACACACATCAACTGCCCTGAAGGCCGTCTGTTTATATTATGCTGCTTTTTCCTCTGCGCCTTTCAGAAGTCTGGACGGGTCGCCAAAGGCAGCTCAACACTGCCGCCAACTGGTAAAGGTAACAGCAGTTTTCTAACTTGTGGTGGAGTTCCATTGCTGCATGTTGAATGCCCTGTTGAGCACCACCATCTGTGCGTGCCAACCACTGCAGTTCGGCTCCGAAACCCTAACTCGTCACCGCGAATAGTTAACTCGGATGTATTGTCTCTTTATCATGGATCAATGCATTCTTTAGATCTCTGCTGTGCCATCCCGGCTGAGAGGCTGGCAGGCATGTGGTTTGTTTCCTGGGGTCACTGCACCCCGCATTTGTTTTCTCCAGGATCCGGTTCCATCTGCCCGTTTCTTTATATCATGAGCTGCATCTGGGGCGATCGGTCGCCTCAATCCAGATGGTTTCCTCTGAGGATTTGAGATCCCTGGGCCTTTTAGATCTCAGGTTCTTTCATGATTTTCTGCTATGATACCATGGCCCTCCTCGTGTCTGTCATTAAGAGGTTGTCGGGTTCTTTAGGACGCCGGTTAGCCTTGTTTGGTTTCGCTTGGGTGCTCGGCGAGAGGCATCTGGTTTGGGATAATCAAGCTGCCGGAGATACTTTTCGTGCTGGTGTCAACTCGTCAAGAACTTGCCTAGAAACGCTGCGTGTGGATGCGCCTAAGAACATCTCCAGCAGTAGCCTTTAGTTTATTAAATAGGGGCTGTATTTTGTACTCAACTCTAAGAGCACTCGCAATGGGGCCGTTAAGCTCTCTACCTCACACGTAGGAAAGAGAAATCGGTATTTTGTCGCAGGGCTGGAGAGAGCCGCTAGGCACGCGACTCCATGATGAGCAGGACCCACACCCACCATGTGTCGTCTTTCCTCTCTCTTTGCTCCCTCCCTCGGCCGTCGCTCCACCTCCGCGGGTTGCTGCGCGCGGGCGCATGGGCGAGACGAGGCGCCGACGTCGGCTCTGGACGAGGTTGGGCGCGACCAGCAGAGTGAGGAGAGACGAGGCAGACCCGCCGGCGTGGGGCAAGGTCGGGCGCGACTGTCGGGCCGGGAAAGCAAGACGAGGCCCGACGGAGCTTGTGCGCGCCGCGTGGGGTTCCCCTGCCATTAGCGCCCACCAGAGCACGACCACCCCCATGCTGGCTTCGCCGCAGGCCATTGGGATAAGAAGCGCGGCCGAGGCGCCGGCGCAGAGCTAGATGGGGCAGAGCGGCGAGGTCGGCGTTGATGGGGAGGTGGGGTGCCGCAGCCGGCACAAGGAAGAGGGCTGGGGCGCAGGGGTAGAGACGGATGTGGCAGTTGCAGCCATGGAGGCGGTCAGGCTCTGGCGATGCGGGCCGCCGGCAAAGCTTCGTTCCCCCTATCCTGGTATCCCGATGCGATGGAGAAGACAAGGGAATAGTAAACTTGAGTAAGGCCGGGTTTAGTTCGTCAAATTGAGAGTCAAATTCTGTTCTTTTATAGTGCGTGCGCATTTCGTTTGTATGCGTGAAAAATTGTCTAAAAATTGATTAATTAGGCTCAAAATGTTCGTCTCGTAGAGTGCAACAAAAATGTGTAATTAGTTTTTGATTTTATCTACATTTAGTACTCCATGCATGCTATGACATTTTGATGTGATGGGAATCTTCTTTTTTCATAGTGAACTTTGGGGGTGAAATTTGGGATTTAAACGAGACCTAAGCTGTGTTTAGTTTCTCCCAATTTTTCAAACTTTTCATCACATCGACATCACATCAAAACATTAAATATAGCAAATGATGCATGCATGAAACATTGAATATATGTAAATAAAAAACTAATTGCATAGTTTTGATGTACACGACGAGACGAATCTTCTAAGCCTAGTTAGGTCATGATACGACAATAATTACCACAAACAAACGAAAAGTGCTACAGTGTCCGATGTGACTTTTTCACCCCTTTTCAGGGATCTAAACACAGCCTAAAACGTGGGACCTACAGTTGTCTTGGGCATTGCGCTGAAGATGGGCTGTTGAAGCGATCGCCGTTTGGACTACCTATATGTTGAGCTGGCAATGCTATAGAGAGCGAAACGACGATAACATTTGCGAGTGCCCTAACAATACCTCCTATTTCAAAGCCTCTTGTTTTTTAGACCCACATGTCAATGTATTATTGTTCGTTTTTTCTTCCCTATATTTCCTTTCCACATGATCCGACGCAGTCTCGGATCTTCCGACCCTCGGAAGATCCGACACTGTGTAGGATCTTCCGACGGGATAAAAACTTTACTTCGTAATTTGAGTTCTAGAACACTTTTTAGAGATTCTACTTGAATAGAAGTGTGACAATAAGTGTATAGAGCCTTCTAGATATGATCAATGCAATAGAAGAACAACAAGCAAGTAGATCGGATCAAATCGAGTAAATCCAACAATAAAACAAGTGAGCACAAGGAGACAATGGATTTACTTCCAAAGTTCACTCCACAAAGGAGCTACGTCTCCGTTGAGAAGCTCACAAAGAGCCGGGCTGTCACACTAGCCCCTAGTCTCCCTCAATCAACTACAAAGGAGGATTGAATCACTTACTATTGGCTCTCACAAAGAGAGGGGTAATGCAAACTTCCGGGGCTCAACCATAAAGGAATGGGAGCTCACCGGCACCTCTAACCATCTAGGAGCAAAGCTCCAAGAGTAACAAACGTGAATCGATGAATCAAAGTTGCTTTAAGTGCTTCAAGAGATGAACAAGCGAGGGCTCAAAGTTAGCACAAGCTTCACACCTTCAACCTTCTCTCTCACTCAAACCCTAGATGAATCCTTGCAAGAATCAAGCTTGGGAAGGAGTAGAGGAGTGAAATGAATGCTCAAGTTGGTGTTTGTCACGAGTTAGGTCAGTGGAGGCAGCAGCAATGAATGAGGGGGGTGAGGGGGTATATATACCAACCCCCCAAAATGTGACCGTTATGTGTTCTGCGAAGGGGTATCGGATCTTCTGACCATGAGTCGGATCTTCCGAAGAGTGACAGATTAGTGTTAGAAAACCCCAGACAAATTCCAGGCATCGGATCTTCCAACAGAGTGTCAGATCTTCCGATGAGGGCCGGAACTTCCGGCAAATGACAGAACATAGCAAGAAAGCCCTCAGAACAGTTCCAGGCGTCGGATCTTCCGACAGGCGTCGGATCTTCCGGCCCCGGAACAAACCAAAACTGAGCTGGCTGGAACTTCCGGTCGGATCTTTCGGCCAGAGGTCGGAACATGCATGTGACACACAGAAAATGCTGAAATCTGGCTAAGTCCCGGAAGATCCGACACAGTGTAGGATCTTCCGATGGAAGTTCCGATGCTAGGATCGGATCTTCCGATGGAAAACAACTCGAAACCGAGCCAGCCGGAACTTCCGATCGGATCTTTCGGCCTAAGTTCCGACCAAGCAGACAACATGTGAATATGACTTTGTGTGTCTCTCAAGTGGATTTTCATCTCAAGCATAGCACTTAAAACGACTAGAATTTGTCGAACACGTCCCCCTTGATAGTACGGTGGTCCTATACTCAATTTCAAACCGAAAATCAAATTAAATTCTTCGATCGAATCCACCACCATATGAAATCGAATTGGGGACAAATTTCTATTGTCATTAATCACCAAAATAGATTAAGTGCCTAGATGCACTTTCAATCTCCCCCTTTTTGGTGATTGATGACAATATCAATTTTGTTTTACAAGATAAGAATAAAATTCATGTTTTTCACATCCAATAATAGTTAGAAAAGCTCCCCCTAAATTTGTGCATTTTTAACTTAAAAAGCCCCAAATTCTTTTGCACAAATTTAAGCAAAATTTCCTATTCAACCTTTTCATCCATGTGCTCAAGTGTGACAATAAATCCGTGATGCGTATGACATATATTCACAATCATTAAAGAGAGAAATAACATTACACCATCCATAAGCATCATATGAAAATGACATCAAGTTCAACATCACACTAGCATGAATTATAAATAAGTCTTACAAACATAAAGGTTCTCACTTGGCACGCCACACATAACTCCAAATAAAGTTCTTACAAGTCCACAAGCACAAGCTAAAACATGAATAAAGGATAAAAGATAATGATGTGCCTCTATCCAATTCACTCCCCCTTTGTCATCAAGGACCAAAAAAGGGAGCTAATCGGTGGCTTCGTCGTCGTCCCCGGCATCACCATCATCATCGTCCTCACCATCGTCACCATCATCACCACCGTCATCGTCCTCATTGTCACCGGCTTCTTCGTTTTCTGACTCGCTTTGGTAGAATTCCTCTTCGCCGTCGGTGTCTTCCTCTTCCACTTCTTCAATCTCATCCTCATCATATTGTTGAGGGGTTCCAAAGACATATTCTTGAGTATTAGCCTCCCAAGGATTGTAGAACTGAGGAGGAGGAGAGAACTCTCTAGGCTGGCGAACGGGGGAATGAGGCAACCGATAGTGATCCAAGAGTTCTTTGTGTTGCTTGTCAAGCTTGCACATGTCATCATCCAAGCGAATGTCACGTTCATGAGCTTTCTTGGCTTGATAGGAGCATGTGGTGAAACAAGCGAAGAGCCCTTGCACAATAAAGTCTAGCTTCCCTTTCTTGTTCTTTGGACCAAGAGGAGCACCACGAGAGGAAGATGGACCTTCTGAAGGAGGAGGTGCACGAGAAGATGAAGCACCATGAGTATTAGTCGGAGCACGGACGCCTTCATAGGGCTTGGCCTTGATTTTTAACAACTCCTCAATTTTGCCTTGGGGAGAGCGATATGGGAAGTGAGGCTTGTTAGTCACAATGTTTACTCCAGTCACATGCTTAATCATATGGAAGATGTAGGGAGCAAAGTGGCAGCCACTAGATGACTCATGGGAGCACAAGATAATTTCATTCCAAATGAAGTTGAACACTTTGAACTTTGGCTTGCGGGGGGCCATCTGAAATAGCAAGTTCTTGGCCCTCTTAGAAATGTTATCGGCATCACCTGCCCTAGGATACAAGGTTCCCCTAAAGAGTTGATTAAGCAACTTGTAAAACAGAGAGAGACCCTTGTACTTCTCAAAGACAACAGCTCCATAAGCCCCATCATACATGAAGGCGAGCTTCACATCATCAATCACACGCCCCTGATGAAGATCTACCTTGCTGTCATCGTTGATAGTGTGAGCATAGGCGGTTTCCTCAGCTAACCCAAACAGCCCCGCAAAAGCATGTAAGGAAATGGATAGGCGTTTGCCACAAAGAGTCCAATGCATCTCATCCCTCTCCTGATCAATCCACAGGGTGGCATAGAACTAGGCAATCACTTCTTCATTGTAGGCACACTCAAAGGCCATGATGTTGGCCACATCCATCTCAACACACCTCTCATAAACATCATCAACAACTGGCTTCAGTGGCGGTGGCATGCCCTTCAAATAATTCCAATCTACCCAATACATGGGTGTACACAGCCTACCCATCTTCAGAATCACTGACTCATACCAATCCGCTTGATGAGGCAGCCAAAAACGAGGATCACCCTTGAATTGCTCGGAGATGATGGATCTAGGGTCCTCATGTGCACTAAACCGAAGTGGTTTCATGCTATTGGCTGTAGACTTGAAATTTATCAAAGCTCTATCACTCGGATGACGAAAAGGAATAGCAGTGGATATGAAATTCTGAGCAAGAGTGGATAGATCAATGTCATCATTGTATTCTAACCCAGTATGTTCCTCACGGTTTGCTCTCTTTGTTCGCACCCAAAAGTGGCAAGCCACGCAAACCGGTCAGACCGACCTCAGGAAGCGGTCAGACCGGTTTCCCTGTAGCCGATCTGGCAACAGCCAAACCGGTCTGACCGGTTTGCCAGAGCGGTCTGACCGGTTTGGATCCGAGTTGGAGTAGAATTAGGAGTCCTAGTTGTTTACAAATTGTAAAAGGATTCCGTGCGGGGCAAGACCTCCCCACCCTATAAATATAAAGGGCCATGGCCGATTGAGTTATCATCCAATCGATCAATCAATATATTTTCTACTTTTTATCTCCAAACCCTATCTTTTCCAACCCCTTTGCTTTCCTTGCTTGTCTCTACGGCGTTCAAGGAGGTTCTGAGTGGCCTGACCGATCTCAGAACAACCCTAGGCGCGCCATCTCCGACGGGGTCCCTCCCGAGGTGGCGATCCAAGGTTCATCCCGAAGCCCCGACAGGAACCGGTCTGACCGGATCCCCAAACCGGTCTGACCGGTTTGGGCGAGGCTGCGGCGAGTTCATCGTTTCTTCGTTTGCGCGATACGGCGCTCGCGTGTGTTGGCCAGAAAAAGCGTCAACACACTTTTGGCGACTCCGCTGGGGAATATAGAAGATCTGGTTGTCAAAGACCGTTCGATCTAAGCTCCAGACAAGATGGGATCTCGATGTGATGTTGACGCCGACAACATTGTTACGGCTTCATTGGAAGATCTTACTCCGGAGGAGCAGAAAAATTTTGAGGCGCTGCAGAAGTTCATGACAATGCAATTTTTGGCCGGCGTCCGTAAAGATCGTCATGGCAAGGTAGCAAGAGTGCAAGAATTTGAGCTACCGGCGATCAAGTTGAACAACAATCGAGTTGAGGTAATACCCACTGTAAGTAAATCACAGAATTCTCCTTCTACTACTGTTCCTAAAAATAGTGTAGAAAGAGATGAATTGCTTGCCTCTTACATTGCTCGTTTAGAAAGATTAGAAGATCTTGAGAAAGATAGGACCACTGCTTGTCTTAACAATAATGAAACTAGTAGTAGCGCTCCTAAAATTAATTCCAGTAGTGGAGTTTCTCCTAGCTTGGCACCCATACCCAATGTTAATACTGAAAAATACATGTATGGTATGCCACCTGAATTTGCCATTGGTCAATCCCTGCCGTTCCAACCGACCGGGCCGAACACGGCCAAACCGGTCAGACCGGATCAGGGAACCGGTCAGACCGGTCTGACCAGTGCACTTGAATTGGTGCCTGAGCAGCCTTTGCCGCTTTCTGTTTCGCCTAATTCAATGGTTTATGCTCACACTAATACTTTAGGTGCTGCTATGCCTCAATATAGCACAAAAGCTAATACACTTGCTCAAGGAAACGTCATACCTGATGATGTTTTTGAAAGTTATAGATTAGCTCAAGCTAAGGCTACTCCCTACTTAAATAAAATGAATTTGGAGAATGTGCAAACCCAACAGCCAAATAATCCTAACTGGGCTGAATTTAATAAATTTAGAGAAGATTTGGCTAATGTAGTGAAAAGTAAACTTGGTGTTGATATTGGTAATACAAATTTGTATCAAAAACCATATAATGCTGAGTTTGATAATTTTCCTCTTCCACGTGGTTGGCGTATGCCAGAATTAATTAAATTTAGTGGAGACGATGACCGAACCACGTGGGAACATATTAGTCAATACATAGCTCAACTAGGAGAAGCGGGTGCTTATAATGCTCTTAAAGTGCGTTTATTTTCTTTATCATTAACTGGCACCGCTTTTGCTTGGTTTTCTTCACTTGCTCCCGGTTCTATTATATCTTGGGATATGTTAGAGCGTAAATTTCATGATCACTTTTATAGTGGGAGCTTGCAATTGAAATTGACAGATTTGACATCGGTTAGACAAAGTAGAGATGAAACTGTTTCTGCTTACATTAAGAGATTTAAAGAAACTAAAAACCGTTGTTTCAATTTGTCAATTACTGATATGGATCTTGCTGATATTTGCTTAAAAGGTTTAAGGTCATCCATAAGAGATAAAATAGAAGGTTCTGATTTTCTTTCGGTTGCACAAGTTCAAATTAGAGCTTTAATTGTTGAAAACCGAATGAATAAAGAAAAAGAAAGAGATACTTCTAGATCACGTCGTTCCAATGTTCATATAATTGATTACGAGTCTGATGATTCGAGTGATAGTGATAGAGAAGTATTTGCTGCTGAATTTGTATGGCCCTCTAAAGAAAAAACTTACTCTTGTACATCACTTAAGCCGGTTAACAAAGGTCGGCAAGAAGAGGTTAAGTTTACATTTGATGTTTCCAAGTGTGATCGTATTTTTGATGAATTACTTAAATCTGGAAATATCAAATTATCTCATAAATTACCTCCACTTGAAGAATTGAAAAGGCGTGCATATTGCAAGTTTCATAATACTTATTCTCATGCCACTAATGATTGCAATGTGTTTCGTCGACAGGTTCAATCGGCCATAAATGAAGGTCGTTTGACATTTCATGAGATGCAAGTGGACAAAGCTCCTTTCCCTGTCAACACTATGGATTTACAGCAGCCCAAGGTTTTGGTTCGGCCGCATCAAGCCGAAGCAACCAAAGGGAAGAATGTTGTGATTGGTGAAGCCAAGTCTGATTTGAGGGGGAAGGAACTGGTTCGAGAAGTTGTATGTGAGACAACTCCAGATGGCAGGGAGACATTCAAAGTCACTGTGAGAGCCTCTGAGCATGGGGGGCAAGAGTCGACCGTTCATACCGAGCAAAGACCGTTTGAGCCTTCACAGGACAAACCGGTCAGACCGGTTATAGCAAGCGGTCAGACCGGTTCTCCCAGGGGCCGGCCAAAAATGATTAAACCAAGCCGTCCGGAGATTGGAAACTGGAAGCTCAATGTTGCAAAGAATCAGGGGAGTACTATTAAGCCAAAGGTCACATTTGATATGCTATTTGACAAGTACTCCAAACAAAAGGCCGTTACAAGTGATCGGCCGGTAAAAAAGAGATTGAGAGTGCCTTCATATCAAGAAGAATATCCTGAGCCAAAGAGGAATTTTGTTCAGCAATGGGAGGCACCAAGTCCATATCCACCTCGTCCAGTTTATGATGATAATGGAGTGATGTGGGTACCATATCAACAATCTTTTCAACATGGATGGGGAGGACCGCGAAGGCCAGCATTAGACAGGATCTCAAGACCTGGACATGACCGTTTGGCGCCTTGCCAATCCGGTCAGGGTCACCAGACCCAACCGGTCAGACCGGTTCCACAAACCGGTCAGACCGGTTTCCTTGGGAAATCGGCAAAACCTCCTATGAAGCAAGTTTACAAGCCGAAACAGCGTGAGGAGGTGCATAAGATGGATATTGACCCAGAGAGAACTACAAATCAAGATATTATTCAGATCGGGTCAATAAACGTTCCTCTTGGAAACGGTGGCAAAGGACCGATTGTCACGGGCAATCAGGTTGAGACACCTATTCAGGAAGGTTCTGTTGTTGATAATGGAGTCAGTGGAAGTAGTTCTAACTCCAAGTACTTTTTACCAAGATGGTGTCCTTATGGTTTGTCTCGTACCCAAAGGCGGAAACTCCAGCGATTGAGGTTTCAGGAAATGAAGGAGAAAGAGCTAGAGAAGCAGAGGGACGAAGCATTCAACAAGTACAGGCCCATGATTCCACAAGGGAAAGAGTGGAGAGCCAAGACCAGCTCCCAGACAGAACCGGTCAGACCGGTTCAGGAAGCGGTCAGACCGGTTGAAACGGTCAGACCGGTTGACGAAAGCGGTCAGACCGCTTTGCCCGACGTGCCACCCGGTTTTTCTTCTCCTTCTCCTATGATTGGTGATGGCAAGCTATCATCGGTATCTACTTCAGAGGACGATGAAGAGCTTGTTGATTATGGTTTTTCTCCTGAACATACAAATTTTGAGCTTAACGTAATTCATATGTCTATGGATGGTTATGTGTTATCAGAAGAAAGTGTTGCTCAACTTGATTTTGGTCCGAAGGAGGCTATTTTCCAGAAGCCCAAAGCTGATGAGAGTCATCTGAAGGCTTTATACATGAAGGGTCATATCAATGGGAAGCCTATCTCTCGTATGCTAGTGGATGGAGGTGCAATAGTCAACTTGATGCCATATTCTCTATTCAAGAAGCTGGGAGGATCAGATGAAGAGTTGATCAAGACCAACATGACCATCAGCGGCGTTGGAGGAGGTGAACCTATGGGTGTCAAGGGAGTTGCTTCTATGGAGCTTACTATTGGGAGCAAGACTTTGGCCACTGCGTTCTTCGTCGCTGAGACACAAGGTAACTACAGTTTAATCCTTGGTCGTGATTGGATTCATGCAAACCAATGTGTGCCTTCTACTTTGCATCAATTTTTAATTCAATGGATAGATGATGAAGTAGAGGTTGTTCATGGAGATACGTCGGCTTGTGTTGCAGTGGCCGATAGTTTTACTATGAATGATCATGAGAATCTTAAATGCTTATCTGGTTTAGATTTATCTGATTGCGAGATCATTGGTTGCACTAAAGATGGCTTTGCTACTGCTGTTATGAGGCCGATTGGAGATCTGGCCATACCATCTCTTGTGATTTGATGGATCCAAATCTAGAGTGGTTACAGCAGCGGCGTGAGCACTATCGGGCGCATAAGAAAGATATGTGTGAAGCCATTGAAGATTTTGATGATTTGAGCAAGTTAGGACAAGGGTTTACGTCGGCTGATCCTCTAGAGGAGGTGGACATTGGTGATGGTACTGTGCCTAGGCCGACATTTGTAAACAAGAATCTTGATCCTTCGTTTAAGTCTGAGTTAATAAAGTTATTAAAGGAGTATGTTGATTGTTTTGCATGGAGTTACAATGAAATGCCTGGTTTGAGTCGTGATTTAGTTGAACATCGTTTACCCATTAAACCTGGTTTTAGGCCTTTTAAACAATCTCGTAGGAACTTTAATCCTGATATTTATGACCGAGTGAAAGAAGAAATCAATCGGTTACTAGATGCTAAATTTATTAGGCCTTGTCGATATGCTAATTGGATCTCTAATATTGTGCCTGTTGAGAAAAAAGGAACAAAAAAGCTTCGTGTTTGCATTGATTTTAGAGATCTTAATAGAGCTACTCCTAAAGATGAATATCCTATGCCTATAGCCGATTTTCTTGTTAATGCTGCATCTGGACATAGAATTCTTAGCTTTCTTGATGGTAATGCTGGTTATAATCAAATATTCATGGCCGAAGAGGATATAGCCAAAACGGCCTTTCTATGTCCAGGTTTTGTTGGTTTATTTGAGTGGGTAGTAATGACTTTTGGTTTGAAAAATGCTGGTGCCACATATCAAAGAGCTATGAATTTGATTTTTCATGATTTGCTTGGCATTATAGTAGAGGTTTATATTGATGATATTGTTGTCAAATCGGCTGGAGTAGATTCTCATTTGGCTGATTTAAGACTTGCATTTGAAAGAATGCGTCGATATAAATTGAAGATGAATCCACTCAAATGTGCTTTTGGTGTATCGGCTGGAAAGTTCTTGGGATTTATTGTGCATGAAAAGGGCATAGAGATAGATCCTAAAAAGATTGAAGCTATTAGCAATGTAAAGGCTCCTACTTGCAAGAAAGATTTGCAAAGGTTCTTGGGCAAAGTAAATTACTTGAGAAGATTCATTTGTAATTTGTCCGGGAAGGTGAATGCTTTTACTCCTTTACTTCGGTTGAAGAATGACATTGATTTCACTTGGGGGGCAAAACAACAAGAAGCATTTGATGAGATCAAGCAATATTTATCTTCGCCACCCGTCCTTCAAGCGCCTAGGAGTGGAGTTCCGTTCAAGTTATATGTGGCGGCGGAAGAAAATGTCATTGGAGGTGTTTTGACTCAAGAAACCGAAGGAAAGGAACATGTGGTTGCATATGAGAGTAGAAGATTGTTGGATGCCGAAACAAGGTACACTTTTATTGAAAAGTTATGTTTATCATTATATCATACTTGTACCAAGTTGAGGCATTATCTTTTACCTAGCACTTGCATAGTAGCATGTCAAACCGACATAATTAAATACATGTTGCACAAACCAATTTTGAGTGGTAGAGTCGACAAATGGGCTTATGCTTTAGTTGAATATGATTTACATTGTGAGCCATTAACTTCAATGAAAGGTCAAATATTAGCCGATTTTATTGTTGGACATAGAGTAGATAAGCAACTTGATTTAGATGTCGGTTATGTTACTTTTACTCCATGGAAGTTACATTTTGATGGATCGGTTTGCAAGAGTGGTTGTGGTATTGGAATTGTTATTACTTCTCCACATGGGGCCGTTTTTGAAGCACTTAACCGATTAGATCATAAATGTACTAATAACCAAGTCGAGTATGAAGCTCTTCTATTCGGATTGGGAATTTTGCATGACATGGGAGTAAAGCATGTGGAAGCTTATGGTGATTCTTTGCTGGTGGTACAACAAGTTTCTAAGGTATGTCAATGTTTAGATGGCTTTTTGAATGCTTATCTTGATAAGTGCTTTGATATCATATCTTGTTTAGATGAGTTTATAATTCGCCATGTACCACGAGAAAAGAATCCAAAGGCAAATGCTCTGGCTCAGCAAGCATCTGGTTATAACGTTCAGAAAAGAAATTTTCAAGAACAAAGACCGGTGTTTTTAGAAGCCGAGTGTTCTGTTCTGGAGGAACCGGTCGCACCGCTTCCTCAAACCGGTCTGACCGGTTCAACCGGTCTGACCGCTTTAGAGAACCGGTCTGACCGGTTGTCTGGTGAAGATGCTACTTCGGGTGTTCTTTGCGATCAAGACGAAGTAGATGATTGGAGAAGGCCTCTGATTAGTTATTTACAAAATCCTAGCAGTACAGTTGACAGAAAAATTCGACGGTGGGCTCTCAAGTTCGTTTTGGATGGTGATGAGTTGTATCGTCGGACGATTGATGATTTGCTTTTGAAGTGTTTGGGTCCTGATCAAGCTAGGTTGGCTATGGCAGAGGTTCATGAAGGAATTTGTGGTACTCATCAATCGGCTCCCAAGATGAAGTGGCTCCTTAGGAGAGCTTGTTTCTATTGGCCCAAAATGATAGCCGATTGTTTTAAATACTACAAAGGATGTGAGGAGTGTCAGAAACATGGAGATATTCAGTTGGTACCAGCAGCAATTTTGCATCCAATTATCAAACCTTGGCCTTTCCGGGGATGGGGTTTAGACTTTGTTGGAAAAATTCATCCTTCTTCGACAAAGGGTCATTGTTTTGTGATTGTAGCAACTGATTATTTCACTAAGTGGACGGAAGCTGTCCCTTTGAAGAATATGACACATAGAGAGGTGATTGAGTTTATCAGAGAAAATATTATACATAGGTTTGGCATTCCACAAACTTTGACTACGGATCAAGGGACTTCATTCATATCTAAAGAGGTGCGTGAATTTGTCAATTCCTGTGGTATTAAACTTCTTAATTCATCTCCGTATTATGCTCAAGCCAATGGTCAAGCGGAATCTAGCAACAAAACTTTGATAAAGCTCATTAAGAAGAAGGTAGAAAATCATCCTAAAAGATGGCATGAGGTATTATCTGAAGCTTTA
The DNA here is from genome assembly GCA_033239725.1 of Echinochloa phyllopogon. NCBI lineage: Eukaryota > Viridiplantae > Streptophyta > Magnoliopsida > Poales > Poaceae > Echinochloa > Echinochloa phyllopogon. The sequence goes on from BTCW01000010.1 coordinate 55,798,124, forward strand.
TGGGCTCATCGTATTTCTAAACATGGTGCTACTAAAGTTACTCCATTTGAGCTTGTGTATGGTCAAGAGGCCGTTTTACCTGTAGAGGTGAATCTTGGCGCATATAGACTTGCAAAGCAAAATAATCTTAATTTCGATACATATTGTGCTTTGATGATGGACAATATTGATGAGGTGACTGACAAGCGTTTGGAGGCTTTGGAAGAGATTGAGAAAGATAAGAGACGAGTGGCGAGAGCATACAACAAAAGAGTGAAACTCAAATCCTTTCAAGTAGGTGATTTGGTTTGGAAGACAGTTTTGCCCGTAGGGATGAAGAGTAACAAGTTTGGCAAATGGTCTCCAAGTTGGGAGGGTCCTTTCAAGATTGTAAAGGTTTGCTCAGGAAATTCTTATATAGTGGAAACCTTACAAGGTCAACAACTGCCTAGAGCTCTCAATGGGAGGTATTTGAAGAAGTTTCATCCAAGTGTTTGGCAAAGTGCTTGATAGGATATAGCCGATTCATGTTGGGAATCGTCCTTAGGATAAAATGGCCGGTGAATTCTGTAAACATCGACCTTAGCATGTTTTCTAGTGCATAAAATTTACTAGAAAACAGGGGGGCATGTGTTCGCACCCAAAAGTGGCAAGCCACGCAAACCGGTCAGACCGACCTCAGGAAGCGGTCAGACCGGTTTCCCTGTAGCCGATCTGGCAACAGCCAAACCGGTCTGACCGGTTTGCCAGAGCGGTCTGACCGGTTTGGATCCGAGTTGGAGTAGAATTAGGAGTCCTAGTTGTTTACAAATTGTAAAAGGATTCCGTGCGGGGCAAGACCTCCCCACCCTATAAATATAAAGGGCCATGGCCGATTGAGTTATCATCCAATCGATCAATCAATATATTTTCTACTTTTTATCTCCAAACCCTATCTTTTCCAACCCCTTTGCTTTCCTTGCTTGTCTCTACGGCGTTCAAGGAGGTTCTGAGTGGCCTGACCGATCTCAGAACAACCCTAGGCGCGCCATCTCCGACGGGGTCCCTCCCGAGGTGGTGATCCAAGGTTCATCCCGAAGCCCCGACAGGAACCGGTCTGACCGGATCCCCAAACCGGTCTGACCGGTTTGGGCGAGGCTGCGGCGAGTTCATCGTTTCTTCGTTTGCGCGATACGGCGCTCGCGTGTGTTGGCCAGAAAAAGCGTCAACACTCTTGGTCCTTGGACGTGGAGGAGAGGAGGTGGTCTGAATTTCCTTTCCTCGCCCTTCACCACTAGAAGGCCCCCTTCCTCTAATAGTCCTTGTAGCAAGCTGTTTCTTTACTCGTTTGCCCCTTCCTTGCTCTCTTGTCCCATTATCAGATGTTGACGTAAAATCCGCACCTCACGCCAAGCACACAGCAAGCCGAATTAGCTGGCTTCACACGTGGCCCGGGCTTTTGAATCCGGAAGCGTGCCAGTCAGTTTGCCTGAAAACTAACAAAGGGACAAAAACGTTTAGATCAAAACCTGGAACGTGCCGGGTGAGACCAGACAGTTCCATATTTGCGGCATTGAAGCCAATCTCGAGAGACATATAGCTACGGACAAGCTATCTGTCGTTACTCAGAATATCATTCGGCAGTCGGTAGAAGCATGTAAGAATCACACTGCCGAACGCACAACATCAGCATGACGTAAGATCAGTAGAAGCATGTAAGCTATCTGTCGGCAGTTAAAGCCTCATTCGGCAATCGGCAAGGCACGCAGAGAGCGCACTGCCGAATGCGTGACGTAAGCATGACGAAAAATCGGCTTTCAACCGAATGAACATTGTAACGCATACTCATAGCCGATTAACGAGAAACAAAGCATAATTGATAAATAAAAGGGCGAAAGCATGACCATAAATCCGCAGTAAACAAGAATGCATAGGCCGAAAGCAGCACCCGTCAAGCATGGCAACAAACAAGTTAATCCACCGCATGATACAACTCGTTTGAGGCCACACCACCAATCAGATTAAATCAATCCACCGCATGATACAATCTAATCGTGAAAGGCTAAAAGCATTCATTGTCCACTTGCAAACCCACGAACACGTTCACTCGTGAGAGCACTGCCGAATGCGGCTGCTTAGCCGAATCGGGGTCCGCGGCGAAGGAACAAACTTAATCGATAAAGATAAATCTATCAGATCGAATCGAATTCTAATCCACCGGATGATTAGCTCTAAGACGACCCAAAAACCTGCATCTACCGCATGATACCCGGTTCTGTCAAGATCTACACGATACCAACAAGTTCGAACCCGCGACGCGTGGCAACCTAGGTCGGTTTCGGATTCGGCTATGAGGGGATGAGTCATCGCATCGTGAAGCAGAGCCGATTCTAACCGACCTAGATTGGGCAAAGGAGTGTTGCATGAATTAAGCACAGAGTAAAAACGAAGCAACACGGGGTAACTTAATGAATCTGTTAGATCTTGCCGAAATCTAACAGAGCCGATAACTTGGTCCATACTAGATCTTAGCCCACCGCATGGCTCATGACCTAACAGAGGAACCTTCTTGAGACCACAACTTAAATCCACCGGATGATACTAAGCATGGTAACAAGACTACTTGCATCAAGGCTTAAATCCACCGCATGATACTAAGCATGATACAAGGTTGCCGGTACTTACGGAGGTCGACGGATCGATGACTCCTCTCGAAGAACTCGACGACTCGACTAAAGGACTCGATGTTGGCACGGGGCCGGTTTGTTGTATGATTGATTCGATTGGTCTCTTTTACAATTGCCATGGGTTTATATTTATACCCAGGTTTTGATATAACTCCTAGTCGGACACGACTATAATACTTGTTTCTAAAAATAAATGACGAATCTTCGTGCCCATATTGCGTTCCTTGTTCGAACCGGCCTTTTTCCTTATATTGATCCACGTCATCATGTCTTCCCGAACGCTACCACTCTTCGCCTGCGGAACAATGCCTCTGCCGAATGATGACGCATTCCCGACCGCAGAGTATCTCTGCCGAACGCTTCAGAGAAAACCCCTTAACCGAATGGCGACGCGTTCCCGACCGAAGAGCATCTCTGCCGAATGCTTCAGAGAAAGCCCTTTAGCCGAATGGCATCCTTCCACCAAATCCGGCTCACATGTCAGCCTCTTCCTGGTGCTAATTTTTGGTGTCAACATCAGAATCGGACTCGGTGTCAGAAGGTGAGCCAATATTTCTTCCATAGCTAGGCCGAGCTTGCAAAGTTGACTTCTTCTTCTCAGTGTGCTTCATACGACCCATCTAGACAGACAACAAGAAAGGATCAACAGATGGACGATGAAGAGAGAGTTCAAAGTAAGAAGTCAGTGCCCCAGTTCTGTCGGATCTTCTGGCTATGTGTCGGATGATCCGAGGCTCGGATCTTCCGACGCATAGTCGGATGATTCGACAAAATCGAGGATGACCTAAAAATTTGGGAATCGAACTTCTAGCCCACCAAAAGTTATGAGATCATAGGGAAGTGTTCTAGACATGTATATGAAGATATTCACCAAAGGAAATCCACTAGAACCTTCTACATTGATAGATCGGGCGACGGGAAGTTTGAATGAGATACCTTTGAGATTTCCCGCGAAAAGTTCGGAAGATCCGAAGGGGATTGAGTTCTTCAAGATGGGGAGAATCAAATGAGCCACAAAGATTAACAATCCTTCGGTTGAACTTCAAAATCGCCGCACGGGTGGAGAGTGAGTGAGAGGAAGCAGTTTGGAAGAGAATGGAATGAATAGAGGAAGTAACGGTTCATCCCAGATATTTATAGTCGCGAGCAGGCCGGAAGATCCGACGCACAGTCGGAAGATCCGACCCTGGAGAAAGTAACCAGAAGATCCAGCGGAAGTTCCGGCCTTTCCCAGGTCCGGAAGATCCGACGGACCGTCGGAAGATCCGATCACCGGAAGCGAGGCAGAGCTGTCCGGAACTTCATTGGGTAAGATCCGATGGTGTGTCGGAAGATCCGGATTTCCAGAAAACTGACTTGACAACGATTTTTTAGATGAGATTTGATGGAAGATTTCATCCCCACCAAAGAACCTTCCAAGCTCTCCTCAGCATGACACACAAGAATCTTTGCCTGAGCTTGAGCCGCCCTCTCTCTCCATCCAAGAGATCAGGAATAAGGTAGAGATAATTACCCAGTCTCCCCAGTTCTTTATTCAATGGATAATCATTAATTCGGCAATATCTTTTTCCAGGAGAAAACAACTTCATCACCCAGCTACTCATTTCCCTTGGATGATCTTGTTGCCGAACAAGCAGAGGAAATTTCTTCTAGTCAGACTTTATCAGAAGAAACCCAGGCAAAACTAAAGGAAATCTTCTCCTTTCTGCACAAAGACATCCAGGATCAAGTCAAGGATGCTGATCTTCTGAGAGATATGCTTGAGCCCATTGAACAAAACCTTCCTGTTGATATTCAAGCTTCTTTGGAACCAATCTCTCAATTGGATCAACAATTTGCTGCAGTCAGACAGGTTCTGAAAAGTCAATCTTTACAACCAGCTTTAGAACAAAGAAGAGCCATAGCTAAGCAATCCTTGAAAGATCTGTATATTCAAGCTCAGAGTAATAAAGAATTGTCAGCTAGACTGCAGCCAGCACTTGATCTGAAGAAGACCAGAAAAGCTGAACTAGAAGCCGAATTGAGGACTCTGTCAATCAAAATCGAAGCTGACGAGAAGAAGTTAGCCGAACTCCCTGATCTGACAGAGAGGATACGGAAGGAAGCATCGGCAATTCTAACTGAAGATAAACAGCTTAAAACGAAGCTCTCTGCTCTGATAAAAACCCAAGAAGCAGGCAAAAATCTTTTGGAGACCATTAATAGAATGATATCTGATGCTAAAGATGTAATCTTCAAGTACTTGGGTGTGTAGTTGTATTGAATATTTAATTAGCCGAATGTCTTACCGACTTTGTAGTCTCACCAATCTTTTGCTTTCTTCCTCGCTCTATTGTGAACCACACATTCGGCAAAGCTTAGTCGTAACAGTGTTAGACCCGAAAAACGACCTAACACAACACAGCCGAATCCAATTCAGTAGAACTGAACCCGATTCGGCATGAATCCCAAACGACACCGAAACTGCTCGGTTCGTGGGGCTTTCCACCTTCCGAAATTTCGGGATGCGCGCCACGATCTCCTCTGCGGGTTCTATAAATAAACACCCAGGCAGCCCACAGTTTTCACCAAGTTCTTCGTCTTCCAAGTTTTTACCGGCCCAAGCCATTTTTTCCCCCATCCACAGTAACTCCGAGAAACTTCCAATGGCCGACAACAACAGGAGGCGCCCGGCCACCGATGAGGCCGAAGGGAGTCGCGGTGGTGCTCGCCGGAGGTAAAGATTGTCTGCTTGCTTCTCTCTGTTCTTCTCGAGATTTGCCCTCTCCTTGACGAATCTCTTTGTTTTCTCAGGGTAATCCAATGGATTGTCGCCAATGGTGCGCCAGTTGCGACTCCAGCCGCTGCTCCTGCGGCGTCCAGCTCTTCGAGTTCGTCCAATCGATCTCTCTCATCGGACGACTCCCGCTACTCAGACGGCGATGCTCGCCGATTCAAGGCGGAGCGTGACGACTCTCGTCGCGAACTGGAGGTCATTTCCAAGCAAGCCGGGATTGCGGACCTCGAATGGCAGCACGAGCGCAAACAGTTGCTCGAAGTTATTGATGGTGAGTCCTGCAATCTGCTCAATTTCAATCTCGTCATCCAAATGACATTAATCTGTTATCCCCTTGTAACCTTGCAGCGCGTGATGCTGAACTTGATCGACTGAAAGCGCTGGTGGAGGAGCTGGCGAACAAGGTGAACGCCCAAGGGGACACACCCGAGGTACGCCTTGGTGCGGTGGCAAGCCGTGTCGACGAGGTGGCCTCCCATGGCGTTCGCCTGGGCGTTGCTACGGGTCTCGCCGCCATGTCGACGCACACCGGCACTGACTATTCCAGGATGCCGGTTGGTTTTGCCAACAGCAACCCAGAAGACATCGAAGACATTGACGCCTCCATTGATCGTCTTGATGGCCATGGTGCTGCCATTGCCGATTCCATTCATCCCCAGTCTGTTTTGAATAGGCTCTTCCAGTAGTTTGTACTAGGGATTTATGGAATTTCGGCAATAAAACTTATCTTTTGTGATCTTGCATGAACTCCTGATGTAATATATTTTGTGCTAAGGGCAATACATTCAGTACTGGCCATTTTCCTTTTCTGTCAACATTTGTTCTGAAGACGGCTTCTTCCCGAATGCCGGCTATTTCCATTGTGTCTTAATCAACGATCAATCTCAACGCTAGGATAGTATTTCTTCAGGTATCTCCCATTGATAGCAGCAGTAAATTCCTCTCCTAGTAAAGTCTTTAGGATATATGCATTCCCAGGCACGCATCTGGCCACTCTGAAAGGACCTTCCCAGTTTGGAGACCACTTGCCGAATGCACTGTATTTAGTTCCAATCGGCAGTATTGCTTTCCAAACCAAATCTCCTTCTGCAAATTGCCTGACTTTCACTTTCTTGTTGTAATATTTAGCAACTCGCATTTTATTTTTCTCAACATTTTCCAAGGCCCTAAGACGAATCATATGCAAATCTTCTAATTCGTCCATCATCAAATCATTATAATCTTTAGAACTTAAATCCTTTTGCAACTTTATTCTCCTTGAGTCTAATTGTATTTCCCATGGCAAGATAGCATGATGCCCATACACCAACTCATAAGGAGACGTCTGTGTAGCCCCATGTGGAGCCATTCGGTAAGCCCATAAAGCCTCATTGAGTACCGAATGCCACTTTTTCGGCTTCTGATCAATCTTCTTCTGTATAATTTTAATCATAATCTTGTTAGAAGCCTCTGCTTGACCATTAGCTTGAGCATAATAAGGAGAAGAATTCAGTAATTTTATCCCCATACTTTCAGCAAAATCTTTGAATTCTGAAGATGTAAATTGAGTCCCTTGATCAGTGGTGATTGTCTGAGGAATCCCGAATCTGTAAATGATATGTTCCTTGACAAACTCAACCATATTTTCTGATGTCACTTTCCTCAACGGAACTGCCTCAACCCACTTAGTAAAATAATCAGTTGCCACAAGTACGAACTTATGTCCCTTACTAGATGGAGGATTTATTTGGCCAATCAAATCCATTCCCCATCCTCTGAATGGCCATGACTTGATAATGGGATTCAAAGCCGATGCTGGAACTCTCTGAATGTTTCCAAATCTCTGACAGTCTCGGCATCCCTTATAATATTCAAAGCAATCTTCTAGCATTGTAGGCCAATAGTACCCAGTTCTTCTAATAACCCACTTCATTCGGTAAGCTGACTGATGTGCTCCACATAATCCGTCATGCACCTCACTCATCAACCTCTTTGCTTCTTCTTGATTTAAGCAACGTAATAATATCCCGTCCAAGGATTTATAATATAAATCTTTATCAAGAAGAACAAACTTTATAGCTTTATACCTGAGTCTTCTCGAAACTTTCTGGGATGGATTCTCCAAATAATCGGCAATTTCTTTCCTCCAATCATCTTCTGCCAGATTACTCCCGAAAGCATATACATCATTAGCAAACACTTCTTGAAGCTCTCTATAACCTGATGCACTTTGGGCCAATCTATTCGCCTCTCCATTATCCCCTCTAGGAATGTGTTGTAGAATTACTGACCGAAAGCTCTTCAATATTTCTTTGCATTCTTCATAGTAATTCCTCAAGGTATCACTTTTGCACTCATATTCACCATTCAATTGTTTTATGACCAATTCTGAATCTCCAAAAATTTCAACTGCAATGGCCTTTGCTTCTTTCAAATATTGGAGCCCTTTGAGCAATGCCTCATACTCAGCCTGATTGTTAGTAACAGCAGATTGAATGGGAACAGCAAACTCAAATGTTTCTCCTTTGGGTGAAATTAACAAGATACCTGCTCCACCACCTTTGTTGCATGAAGATCCATCGAAGAATAATACCCAAGGAACAATGTTAAGCAAATTTATCGATGTATCATGATGTTCAGTAATGAAGTCAGCAATAATCTGCCCCTTGACAGCCTTTGCTGACTCAAACCTTAATTCGAATTCAGATAAGGCCAAAATCCATTTGCCAATCCTTCCATTCAAAATTGGTATTGACAACATGTGCTTAATCACATCAAATTTTGAATGTACAACGCATTCGGCATTCAGCAAATAGTGCCGAAATTTTGTACATGAGTAATAAACACATAAGCAAAGCTTCTCTATAGCCGAATACCTTGTCTCTGGATCTAGTAACTTTCGGCTAAGGTATGCAACTACTCTTTCGTTCCCTTCAAATTCTTGAATGAAGGCCGATCCAATAGTTTGGGCATCGGCCGCCACGTACAACTTGAAAGGCTTGTTCAATTGTGGAGGCACCAATACTGGTGGCTTCTTCATGTATTCCTTTATTTCATCAAAAGCCTTCTGTTGTTCGTCACCCCATACAAACTTTTGATCCTTTTTTATTTTCAACAGTGAGGAAAAGGGCAACACCTTTTGTGACAAGTTTGATATGAATCTTCTCACAAAATTTATCTTGCCAAGCAGCGATTGTAACTCTTTAAGATTAGTTGGAGGAACAATTTCATCAATTGCCTTCATGCTTTTCTTACCAACTCCTATTCCTCCTTCATGTATCAAAAATCCCAGAAACTCTCCAGCCGAAACTCCAAAAGCACACTTGTTCGGGTTCATCTTAAGCCCATGTTTCCTGGTGCATTCTAGAGTTTTCCTTATGTCGGCCAAATGGGACTCATGATCCAATGACTTGATCACCACATCATCAATATATATTTCCACAATCTTGCCGATCAACTCATGAAAAATATAATTCATAGCCCTTTGATAAGTTGCACCAGCATTTTTCAATCCAAAGGTCATGACAACCCACTCAAACAACCCTATGTGTCCAGGACACCTGAAAGCTGTCTTTACTATATCTTCCAATGCCATAAAAATCTGATTGTATCCTGCATTACCATCCATGAAACTGAGCACTTTGTATCCAGCAGCAGCATCAACCAACGAATCGGCAATAGGCATTGGATATCCATCCATGGGTGTAGCCTTGTTTAGATCTCTAAAATCTATGCAAACCCTCATTTTTCCATTTTTCTTATAGACAGGAACGATATTAGAGATCCAATCCGCGTATTTACATGGCCGAATGAAATTTGCATCTAGTAATCTTTCAATCTCCTTTTTCACATCGGCCAACACTTCTTCCTTGTAGATTTTCCGGGGTGGTTGCTTGTAAGGCCTGTAACCAGGTTTGATTGGCAACCGATGCTCAACAATAGAACGGTTTAGACCGGGCATCTCCGAATAATCCCAAGCAAAGCAGTCCTTGTATTCTTTTAACAATGTCACCAACTTTTCTTTGAAAACCGAATCCAAGTTAGCACTGATAAATGTCGGCCTTGGCTTGTCACCATCTCCAATGTCCACTTCTTCCAATTTATCGGCCGACACAAATCCACGTCCTAATTTTCCATCAGTTCCATCAATTGGATTTTCCATCAAAAATTACTATGAGAGCCGACTGCTTCGATCGGCTGCTGATCACTGCTGGCTGGTGCCACAGGACCTTCTCCCCAGTCTTTGCCTGAGAAACAATCTATGCCTTGATATTCCCAGAAAGCTGGTTCCATATTTGCCACGCTTATTGAATCATCTGCTTGGACAATCTCCACCTCATCATCTATCCACTGAATAAGTTGTTGATGCATAGTAGATGGAATACAACAATTTGCATGAATCCAATCTCTTCCACGCAGCAAGCTATATGCCCCTTTGCCCTCAATGACAAAGAAAGTCGTAAGCAGAGTCTTGGACCCAATCATCAGATCAACGTGCACGCATCCCTTGGTGTCCGAAGGATTTCCAGCAAAATCATTTAGAATTATGCTCGTTGGTGTCAAATCTCTAGGGCCCATACCAAGCTTCCTGAATGTGGTATATGGCATTACATTGACAGCAGCTCCTCCATCGACAAACATCTTGGTCAACGGTTTGCCATTAACATATCCCTTCAAGTACAGTGGCTTCATGTGCCGATTCTGGGCTGGCTTCTCAAAAACAGCTTGTTTGTTCAACATCAATTGTGCCATTAACCCAAATCGTTCAGCATCATCTATATCGGGCAATATCTCTTCCTGTACAATTTGGTTAGCTGGAGCCATGAATTCATTCGGCAGAAAACATACCATACATATAGGAGCCGAATGACCATGTTCGTCAGGCCTGTCTTTTGGGAGCCATATTGATTTCACCTTGACCTTTGCTTGCTTCAATTCCCGATTCCTCAGGCGCTGTACTCTTCTCTTCTGGCTCTTCTTCAAACCAGGTGGGCACCATTGTCCTTCTTGCCAAACATAAGCATGATCTTCTTCTTCTTCACGATCAAACCACTTGTAATCAGCATCTCTTTCTTGGTTGATCATTAAAACGCCGATCATCACTAGGATGCACCCTGCCAATTCTTTCATGGACAGATCGGCGATTGACAGTTCCCTGCCTATATTCATCATACCTATTATTGCATTCAGGACAACTATTCCGTGTGGGAAGCTTCAAACCTTCGTTCCAACAGTGTCTGAAGAATGCACACCCCCAATGCGCACGTTCCTGCTCTCGAGCATACTCTTCTTGTTCTTCCTCAAACCTTTCTTCTTCGCGCCTTCTTTTCTCCTCCTCGTATTCACGCCTTTGAAAACGCTCCTTTTCTTGCTGACGCTGCCATTTGTTGAGGAGAATACGTGTAGTAACTCTAGGTTTAAAGGATTCTCCCACTTCAAATCGGCTATTCGGGAACCGAAGATCTTTCTGGCGAATCTGTTCAATTGTGATCTGCCGAGTGGGATCAACTGAACCATCCTGTCTTGCCCTGTTTGAGGTTAAAACTTTCAATCTTCCCTTTTCTCCAGATGGAACAGCATTCACCATATTAACCGAGAACCCGATCATATTCTGAGGGAAAGGGTTACTGTCCAGTTTCATCTTGTTGTCGAATTTCAGATGTCCTTCCTGGATAGCTTTCTGAATCCTCATCCTAAAGACTCTGCATTCATTAATGGAATGAGAATTTCTATCATGAAACCCACAGTACCTCTTATCTTTCACTCCATCGGGCCGAAGCATAGAATGCCCCTCTGGCAATTTGATTCGGCCTTCTTTCACCAGGAACTCAAACAATTTGTCCGCCTTAGTCACATCAAAATCATATGTTCCCTTCATCTGTTTGATCCATCTTTGAGCCATTGTAACTGGTTCTTTGCTCCACACTATCTCTGCTGCGGCTATCTCCTCGCTATCTTCATACTCATCTTCTTGATCTGCTCTTTCAAGGAATTGGTTATAGATGTCAGCTACATCATTATTTTTAGCAAATCTGGCATCTTTCTTGAAACCATATGCCTGGTTACTCATCAAGGCCAATCTGTGCGACAACTGGCCCAGATCATCAAACTCCATCCCGAATAGCTTCTCCCAAATGGCAGGCAGCATGCCAGCTACAGCCATACCAGCCAGCTGGTCATCAGGTATGTTCAGAGAAAAGCACATGCTTTTTGTTTCCCTAAATCTCCTGAGGAACTCCGTAGGTGTTTCATTATTCCTCTGCCTTAAGCTGGTCAAATCAACCAACTTTTTCTCGGTACTGCCAATGTAGTAATGAGCATGGAATTTCTGCTCCAGGTCTTTCCAAGTACAAATCGACTGAGCAGGCAAAGAAGCAAACCATGTAAAAGCTGGACCCGTCAGTGACAAAGGAAAGTATCTGATTCTGAAAGCCTCATCTGCCGAAGCTTCTCCAAGCTGCATCAGATATCGAGCTATATGTTCCACAGTGCTAGTATCATCTTGTCCTGAGAATTTAGTAAACTCTGTAGGCACCTTGACTCTATTCGGCAATGATACCCTTTGGTACCATTCCGGGAAAGGAGACGAGTACATGTATCCCTGATTTTTAGGCTTCAGACCGAATTGATTTTGCAATACATCGGTCATTTTTTGCACCATGAGGTCAATACTGGTATCTTGATTCTCTGGTCTTCCAGCAAGCATGCCTGCAGTACCAACATACCCAGGATTCGGGAGAGCGTCGATAGCATTGTAATCCATAAACTCTGAATATCCGTTTCCATATAAATCCCTCTGCAGTCTGTTGTTCAAGGGAGATATCTTGTAAGCAGAAGCAGGCGGATTCCCTGTGGTGCCGAATGCCATATCACCGTATGTGCGAGTTTTCGGCAGTGCAGGCTGAGGATCTTGCCGAATCGGTTGTCCATTTGTATCTTTAGTACCAGAACCTCCAGTTCCATCAGCATTTCCTTTACCATGTGGTTTCTGAACTGGTGCTTGAACATTGAAGTATGTCGGGCCACCCAATTGCCCATGTATCTGCTCGAAGGGTTTATCCACATGCTGACCAAAAATGCTTACCATTATATGTCGAAAACTGTTCAAGAACGCAGCATTGTGATTGGTCATTGCTTCCCCCAAAGCTTTGTATAACAAGCCCGAGAATCTCTCCCTCTCTTCTTCTTTAGTAAAATCAGACTGCCCAGGAAGGAGAACTCTTGGCAAATCGGACTTGAGAAACGGTGCACCACTCCTGTTCTTGGCGAAAGATAGTAAACATTTGTTAATGAATTGGTCAGCAGCAGCCTTTACCATCTGTTGATGTTCTTCAGACAATTCTTCCAAAGTAACGTCCATGATGTCGCTCAACTCAGGCATCTTGTAAACTTGAAGAGTCCCACCGGGCGTGCCAAAAAGTGTGTTGACGTAAAATCCGCACCTCACGCCAAGCACACAGCAAGCCGAATTAGCTGGCTTCACACGTGGCCCGGGCTTTTGAATCCGGAAGCGTGCCAGTCAGTTTGCCTGAAAACTAACAAAGGGACAAAAACGTTTAGATCAAAACCTGGAACGTGCCGGGTGAGACCAGACAATTCCATATTTGCGGCATTGAAGCCAATCTCGAGAGACATATAGCTACGGACAAGCTATCTGTCGTTACTCAGAATATCATTCGGCAGTCGGTAGAAGCATGTAAGAATCACACTGCCGAACGCACAACATCAGCATGACGTAAGATCAGTAGAAGCATGTAAGCTATCTGTCGGCAGTTAAAGCCTCATTCGGCAATCGGCAAGGCACGCAGAGAGCGCACTGCCGAATGCGTGACGTAAGCATGACGAAAAATCGGCTTTCAACCGAATGAACATTGTAACGCATACTCATAGCCGATTAACGAGAAACAAAGCATAATTGATAAATAAAAGGGCGAAAGCATGACCATAAATCCGCAGTAAACAAGAATGCATAGGCCGAAAGCAGCACCCGTCAAGCATGGCAACAAACAAGTTAATCCACCGCATGATACAACTCGTTTGAGGCCACACCACCAATCAGATTAAATCAATCCACCGCATGATACAATCTAATCGTGAAAGGCTAAAAGCATTCATTGTCCACTTGCAAACCCACGAACACGTTCACTCGTGAGAGCACTGCCGAATGCGGCTGCTTAGCCGAATCGGGGTCCGCGGCGAAGGAACAAACTTAATCGATAAAGATAAATCTATCAGATCGAATCGAATTCTAATCCACCGGATGATTAGCTCTAAGACGACCCAAAAACCTGCATCTACCGCATGATACCCGGTTCTGTCAAGATCTACACGATACCAACAAGTTCGAACCCGCGACGCGTGGCAACCTAGGTCGGTTTCGGATTCGGCTATGAGGGGATGAGTCATCGCATCGTGAAGCAGAGCCGATTCTAACCGACCTAGATTGGGCAAAGGAGTGTTGCATGAATTAAGCACAGAGTAAAAACGAAGCAACACGGGGTAACTTAATGAATCTGTTAGATCTTGCCGAAATCTAACAGAGCCGATAACTTGGTCCATACTAGATCTTAGCCCACCGCATGGCTCATGACCTAACAGAGGAACCTTCTTGAGACCACAACTTAAATCCACCGGATGATACTAAGCATGGTAACAAGACTACTTGCATCAAGGCTTAAATCCACCGCATGATACTAAGCATGATACAAGGTTGCCGGTACTTACGGAGGTCGACGGATCGATGACTCCTCTCGAAGAACTCGACGACTCGACTAAAGGACTCGATGTTGGCACGGGGCCGGTTTGTTGTATGATTGATTCGATTGGTCTCTTTTACAATTGCCATGGGTTTATATTTATACCCAGGTTTTGATATAACTCCTAGTCGGACACGACTATAATACTTGTTTCTAAAAATAAATGACGAATCTTCGTGCCCATATTGCGTTCCTTGTTCGAACCGGCCTTTTTCCTTATATTGATCCACGTCATCATGTCTTCCCGAACGCTACCACTCTTCGCCTGCGGAACAATGCCTCTGCCGAATGATGACGCATTCCCGACCGCAGAGTATCTCTGCCGAACGCTTCAGAGAAAACCCCTTAACCGAATGGCGACGCGTTCCCGACCGAAGAGCATCTCTGCCGAATGCTTCAGAGAAAGCCCTTTAGCCGAATGGCATCCTTCCACCAAATCCGGCTCACATGTCAGCCTCTTCCTGGTGCTAATTTTTGGTGTCAACATCAGAATCGGACTCGGTGTCAGAAGGTGAGCCAATATTTCTTCCATAGCTAGGCCGAGCTTGCAAAGTTGACTTCTTCTTCTCAGTGTGCTTCATACGACCCATCTAGACAGACAACAAGAAAGGATCAACAGATGGACGATGAAGAGAGAGTTCAAAGTAAGAAGTCAGTGCCCCAGTTCTGTCGGATCTTCTGGCTATGTGTCGGATGATCCGAGGCTCGGATCTTCCGACGCATAGTCGGATGATTCGACAAAATCGAGGATGACCTAAAAATTTGGGAATCGAACTTCTAGCCCACCAAAAGTTATGAGATCATAGGGAAGTGTTCTAGACATGTATATGAAGATATTCACCAAAGGAAATCCACTAGAACCTTCTACATTGATAGATCGGGCGACGGGAAGTTTGAATGAGATACCTTTGAGATTTCCCGCGAAAAGTTCGGAAGATCCGAAGGGGATTGAGTTCTTCAAGATGGGGAGAATCAAATGAGCCACAAAGATTAACAATCCTTCGGTTGAACTTCAAAATCGCCGCACGGGTGGAGAGTGAGTGAGAGGAAGCAGTTTGGAAGAGAATGGAATGAATAGAGGAAGTAACGGTTCATCCCAGATATTTATAGTCGCGAGCAGGCCGGAAGATCCGACGCACAGTCGGAAGATCCGACCCTGGAGAAAGTAACCAGAAGATCCAGCGGAAGTTCCGGCCTTTCCCAGGTCCGGAAGATCCGACGGACCGTCGGAAGATCCGATCACCGGAAGCGAGGCAGAGCTGTCCGGAACTTCATTGGGTAAGATCCGATGGTGTGTCGGAAGATCCGGATTTCCAGAAAACTGACTTGACAACGATTTTTTAGATGAGATTTGATGGAAGATTTTGAGAGATATTGCCTATGGACATGTAAGACCCTTGACTCAAAAAGATCAGCCACAATCATCAACACATAACAATGATCTTTTGAGACAATGAATGATCCACCGATCACAATATCCAAAGATTTTGAAAAACTCGCACAAAAAAAAGAATAAAATGATTTTTCTTCTAATCTAGGCAACAAACAATTGGGTATGCAACAAGTAAGCCAAGTTACGAGAATCCAAGATATTTAGCTCACTCCTCAAAGTACAAAACCTTTGCTCATCGAGAGGCTTGGTGAAGATATCGGCTAGTTGTTTATCGGTTCCTACATGGCTTAGGACGATATCTCCTTTGGCTTCATGATCTCTAAGGAAGTGATGTCTAATGTCAATGTGCTTGGTTCTTGAGTGTTGAACGGGGTTGTTTGCTAGTTTGATGGCACTCTCATTGTCGCATAAGAGAGGGATATTTTTGTACTCACATCCAAAGTCACTCAAGGTTTGCCTCATCCAAAGTAGTTGAGCACAACAAGCACCAGCTGCAACGTACTCGGCCTCGGCGGTGGATAGCGCAACGGAATTTTGTTTCTTAGAACTCCAAGACACCAAAGACCTACCAAGAAATTGGCAAGTCCCCGTTATACTCTTTCGATCTACCTTGCAACCGGCATAGTCCGAATCGGAATAGCCAAGTAAATCAAAAGTGGAGCCTTTGGGATACCATAAGCCAAGGTTCAGAGTATGCACTAGATATCTAAAGATTATCTTAACAGCCATTAGATGACATTCCTTTGGATTGGCTTGAAATCTTGCACACATGCACACGCTAAGCATTATATCGGGCCTAGATGCACAAAGGTAAAGTAAAGATCCAATCATGGAGCGATATACCTTTTGATCGACCGATTTTCCTTCTTCATTGAGATCAAGATGACCATTCACGGGCATTGGAGTCTTGATGGGTTTAGCATTGGCCATATCAAACTTCTTGAGCATATCACTTGTATACTTTGTTTGACATATGAAAGTTCCATGCTTCAATTGCTTGATTTGAAAACCAAGAAAGAATCTCAATTCTCCCATCATTGACATCTCAAATCTCTTGGTCATTATCCTACTATACTCTTCACAAAACTTTTCATTAGTAGAACCAAAAATAATATCATCAACATAAATTTGACACACAAATAAATCTTTGTCTATTTTTCGAGTGAAAAGAGTAGAATCCGCTTTGCCCATTACAAAGCCATTTTTGAGAAGAAATTCCTTAAGGCATTCATACCATGCTCTTGGGGCTTGCTTGAGCCCATAGAGCGCGGTGGTTGCTCCACATATACCAACTCGGAGAGAGGTCCATTCAAGAATGCACTCTTCACATCCATTTGATATAGCTTGAAGTTGTGATGTGAGGCATAGGCTAGTAGAATACGAATTGATTCAAGCCTTGCCACCGGAGCATAAGTTTCACCAAAGTCAAGACCTTTAATTTGAGTGAAACCTTGAGCAACCAATCTTGCCTTGTTTCTTGTGACAATCCCATTTTCATCTTGCTTGTTCCGGAAAACCCACTTGGTGCCAATTACATTTTGCTTGGGTCTTGGGACCAATTCCCAAACATCGTTTCTTGTGAAGTTGTTTAACCCTTCTTGCATTGCAATGACCCAATCCGCATCTCCATGAGCTTCTTCCACCTTGAGAGGCTCCAAAGAGGAAACAAACGAGTAACATCCACAAAAATTTGGTAGACGAGAACGAGTGGTTACCCATCTTTGGATGCTTCCTAGAATGTTATCAACGGGATGATCCCGTTGAACGCTTTGATGAACTCTTGGGTGTGGAAATGTTGATTGACGTTGAATAGTTCCATCATCATCTTCTTCATTGTGGGACTCGTCACCTTGAGTTTCATTACCTTGAACTCCGCCTTGATCGTTGCCACGATCACGATCGTCACCATGATCATGAACTTGATCTTGCGAAGAACTTGGTGGTTCCACTCTTGTTGATGATGTTGATGGATCAATGTTAAAAATGATTTCCGAGACTTGGTCTTGTTCATCATCTACTACTTGGGGCTCTTGAGGCTTCACTTCACCTAAACTCATTTTCTTGATATCTTGACTTGGTGGCTCTTCATCTACAAGGTCATTCACAACTTGCTCTACTTGAGAGCCGTTTGATTCATCAAATTTCACGTCTACCGTGATCTCAACACAACCGGTGGTTTTGTTGAAGACACGATAAGCGTGTTCGTTAGTACCATAACCAAGTAGAAAACCTTCATCAACATTGGGTGCAAACTTGGAGCTTTTGGTTTTCTTGTTAAGAATGTAACATTTGCAACCAAAAACTCAAAAGTAGTGCACCTTTGGTTTGTTACCGGTGAGGATCTCGTACGGAGTCTTGCCAAAGCCAACCCAAGCTAGATTTTGCCACTAAACAAGTTTTCGGTTCCACTTTATTTGTTGTGAAATCAACTAAATAAAGCTTTCCCTTAAGTTGACCCGTAAAAGCAATAGAGGAATCCTCCCTTCTAAGGACGCTCACACCCTCATTAGTAAAGAGACAATTGTAGCCTTTTTCACAAAGTTGTGATACAGACAACAAGTTGTACCCTAGAGAATCAACTAGATAAACATTTGAAAGAGATGAGTCTTGTGATATAGCAACTTCACCTTGACCAATCACATCACCATGGTTGTTGTCACCAAACGTGATCTTTTCTATAGGCGAGTCATATTCTTTCAATTTAGCAAACATTTCCTTCTCTCTGGTCATATGATTTGAACATCCACTTTCAAGCAACCATGAGGATCCACCGGAGGTATATGCCTACAAAACAAGTTTAAGCTTTGAATTTAGGTACCCAAAAGAGATTGGGTCCTTGAGTGTTAGCTTTTGAAATCTTAGGCACCCAAACACTCCTCATCATCTTCTTTGCATGAGCACCCACATACTTTACCACCATCTTCCCATTGTGATCCCACACAACCGTGTAGTCAATAGTGTAGTTGGGAGATGACTTATGCTCAATGCTCTTTTCTTCCTTCTTGATCTTGGTTGAGCTCTTGACATTGTTGGTTATTGCCTCAACCTTAGGCTTGTCTTCAATGGTGTTCACCATCACACCATGAGCAATGTTCATCAAGTCTCCAAGGTTTGCACCCTTGGTAAACATTGGCACTTCATGACATCTCAACATTCTTGTGCCATTTGTTTTTCCTCCTCTAGTGAATCCAAGCCCATCCTTGATACTAGGATATCTTCCGGCTTTATATGCCGGATGGCTCTCAAATTCACTCTTACCTTTGGCCTTGTCTTTGCCAATTGTCTTGGTCAATTCTTGAATCTTTGCATCTTTAGCTTTGACTTTCTCTTCTAGTTTTGAAAGGTTAGTGGCACAAGCATTTATATCAAACTTATAGCATCTTGAGCAACCTTCACTAGTAGAGACATTTGAGTCAAGAATTGTCTTAGAGTTAATCTTAGTGCTTTCCCAAAGAGCGTTAAAGTTCACTTCTAGATCTTTATATTTGACCTCTAGGCTTGAATGCCTTTCTTGAAGCTCACTTTGTACATTCTTTAGGTTGGCAAGAGAATCATTTGCCAAGGACAATTCCTTAGACATCTTCTCACAAGAGTCATTGGCAAGTGACAAGTCACAAGTCAATTTTTCAACCATGATCTTCTCCTCAACTAGAGTTTCTTCAAGAGCAAGGTTTCTCTCCTTTTCAAGGATGAGCAATTCTTCTTGCCTATCAAGAGACTCTTTCCTTTTCTCCAATTTCTCTACTAGTTTTTTAATTTGTTTGTAGCCTTCTTTGCCAAACTTGTTTATCATGTTCTTTTCATGTTCGGCTTCCTCTTCATATAGATCATTTTCTACATTCCTAGATGTCAAGATGGTGGATGAGATAGATGGGGTGATGTTTAATACCTTAGTCCCTTGGGCCATGAGGCACATGGAGCTTCATCATCACTATCTTGATAGTTGTTGAAGAGTCTAGATGTTGATGTAGGAACTTGAATGGCAAGAGTTGCCACTTCTTCATCATCGGAGTTATCACTCGAAGAATCCCACCCTTGACCAACATGAGCACTTCCAAACTTCTTCTTGTACTCTTGACTCTTCTCTTTGTATCTCTTCTCCTTGTCAAAGTACTTGTCCTTCGACTTCTTGTCTTCTTTGTCATTTTTCTTGCGGGGGCAGTCGGCAATGTAATGCCCTTTTTCCCCACACTCGTAGCATCTTCTTTGAGACATGGACCTCTTGTCGCCCTTGTTCTTCATGAACCTCTTGAAGTTCTTCACCATCATGGCGGTTTCTTCATCGGTGCTATCACCATCACTTGAGTCTTCTTTCTTCTTGGAATTGGAAGTCTTTTCAATTGACTCAACCTTCTTGCTTGGTTCGGCTTTGAGAGCAATGGTCTTCACTTCGGTTGGTTCCGTCGATCTAGCTACATCCAAGTTGTTCATTTCATGATATTGTAATTTGTTGAACAACTCCATAGGTAGCATCTTCTTGAACTTGCCCTTCTCCCTAATCATGGTGGCAAGCATTGGGTTCTTGGGTGCATATGCCCTAAGCATCTTCTTGGTCACTTTGTGCTCATCCCAATCTTTGCTACCTAGCATTCGTATCTCGGTGACAAGTAGCTTCAACCGATCATACATCTCTTGGAGAGTCTCATCCTTCTTCATGACAAAGGCTTCTAGTTCTCCTTGTAGAAGATCGATCTTGCCTTCCTTGACTACATCCGTCCCTTCATGAGACAATTGAAGAGTGTCCCAAAGATCCTTTGCAACTTCAATTCCTCTAATCTTGTTGTACTCATAGGGACTAAGAGCACTTCTAAGAACCATCACGGCTTGAGAGTTGCGGAAGAAATCATACTCTTGTTCACGACTTGGCTTGGCGTCTTTGTCAACACCTATATTCACAACGGTCCAAAGAGAGGGGTGAAGACCATATAAATACATTTTCATATCATCACTCCAACGAGCATAGTCGACCGTTGAGAAGCTCACAAAGAGCCGGGCTGTCACACTAGCCCCTAGTCTCCCTCAATCAACCACAAAGGAGGATTGAATCACTTACTATTGGCTCTCACAAAGAGAGAGGTAATACAAACTTCCGGGGCTCAACCACAAAGGAATGGGAGCTCATCGGCACCTCTAACCGTCTAGGAGCAAAGCTCCAAGAGTAACAAACGTGAATCGACGAATCAAAATTGCTTCAAGTGCTTCTAGAGATGAACAAATGAGGGCTCAAAGTTAGCACAAGCTTCACACCTTCAACCTTCTCTCTCACTCAAACCCTAGATGAATCCTTGCAAGAATCAAGCTTGGGAAGGAGTAGAGGAGTGAAATGAATGCTCAAGTTGGTGTTTGTCACGAGTTAGGTCAGTGGAGGCAGCAGCAATGAATGAGGGGGGTGAGGGGGTATATATACCAACCCCCCAAAATGTGACCGTTATGTGTTCTGCGAAGGGGTATCGGATCTTCCGACTATGAGTCGGATCTTCCGAAGAGTGACATATTAGTGTTAGAAAACCCCAGATAAATTCCAGGCATCGGATCTTCCGACAGAGTGTTGGATCTTCCGATGAGGGCCGGAACTTCCGGTAAATGACATAACATAGCAAGAAAGCCCTTAGAACAGTTCCAGGCGTCGGATCTTCCGACACCCTGTCGGATCTTCCGGCCCCGGAACAAACCAAAACCGAGCTGGCCGGAACTTCCGGTCGGATCTTCCGGCCAGGGGTCGGAACATGCATGTGACACACAGAAAAGGCTGAAATCTGGCTAAGTCCCGGAAGATCCGACACAGTGTAGCATCGTCCGATGGAAGTTCCGATGCTAGGATCGGATCTTTCGATGGAAAACAACTCGAAACCGAGCCAGCCGGAACTTCCGGTCGGATCTTCCGGCCTAAGTTCTGACCAAGCAGACAACATGTGAATGTAACTTTGTGTGTCTCTCAAGTGGATTTTCATCTCAAGCATAGCACTTAAAACGACTAGAATTTGTCGAACACGTCCCCCTTGATAGTACGGTGGTCCTATACTCAATTTCAAACCGAAAATCAAATTAAATTCTTCGATCGAATCCACCACCATATGAAATCGAATTGGGGACCTTCTTTTCACATTTCTTTTCTTTTCTTTCATTTTATTCCTGCACAACTCATTCAAAGCATTATATCCAAATTTCTATTGTCATTAATCATCAAAATAGATTAAGTGCCTAGATGCACTTTCAAGGGGGAAAGTAGGGGGGCTCCCTAGTGTGCCCATGGGAGAAGGGGCTATAAGCGGGAAAGTAACCTCCCTAGAGTAGGGACCCGGCTGAACTGAGTTTTTTTTCTTACGGTTTCTACTTTTTTAGTAGGGGTCTTGCTGGAGTTGCTCTAACCGAAAGGTCGTGGACGAAGGGAAGTTTGGTAAGTAATTTGGATAATGTTAGAGGCTTGTAAGCGTAGAAAATAATGCATGTTTGGTTGTTTCTTGCCACAAGCAACTCCCGAGATGTTTTGCTTTTGGCAGTTTGGCCGTGGCCGGCCTTGTTTAGACTTTGTCATAAATGCGGTACTGTATCATTTTATTTGAATTTATGAATAATTGTCCAAACATTGGTTAATTAGGCTCAAAATGATCGTCTCGTAAAGTACAACAAAACTATGCAATTAATTTTTTATTTTATCTATATTTAGTACTTCATACATATCCTGATATTTTGATGGGATATGAATCTTCTTTTTGCATAGTAGAATTTAGAGGTGGAATTTGGCATCTAAACACGGGCTAGATCGCCAAAATGGCGCAACCTGCTCTGGCAGGTCAGTTTTAGTACCATTTTGTCGTTGTCGACGTCCTTTCACTCTCAGATTTTGATTGACGTCAGCGAATTTTTTTTCGCGCAGCTTGCATGTCTGTTGTCTGATGTCTGGCTTACAGCACACCGGAGATTTACAGGATTATTCAATCTGGACCTGAAACGATAAACGTGTCATTTCAATCGTGTTTAGTGCACGAAAAAAAGTAGTCTTTTCATTGCGAGGAAAATAAGACAAGTCTTTGTTAGTGCATAAAATCTTCGAGTCAGTAGTGACGCTATGGGTTGGTGTAACGAATCACCAGGTCAGTCAAGATTACCCTACACCGGACAGGATTGGTTGCGTACGAACAACGGGGAATCGGAGAGGAGGGACCCTAACGTTGCTGATTGGAGCGTACGACGTCATCGATTCACCGCAGCGGGCTCGATTTCCTATGACACGGTAGCATTCAGGCCACCTCCAACAAGGTGTCGACTTCGCTCGCACTTGCGGAGGAGAGAGATACCAGGCAGAACTGCATGCGGATGCTTGGGTAAACGCGGATGCTAGCGTAGTGTTTTTGGGTACTGTTCATACCGTAAAATAATATTTCTGCTAGCGACGTCGTCTCTCGTTGGAGAAGGCCTCAGCAGTGATCCTCTGTCCACCCCTCTCATAAGATGTCAATACGCGGAATTATCTTTCTCGTTACGACAAATAGAATTTCAGATAAATTTCACAGGAAATGGAATATCTCTTTTTCTGAAAGGAAATGAAGTATCTCCTTTTTATGAAAGGAAATGAAATATCTCCTGAAAGTAAAATCTTAGGCAAGTCACATGTTCCATTGGAAAAATTCACATGTTCAATTTATTTAGTTGGAGCAGCAAGAGGAATATGCTTGTCTTATATCTGTATAATGCGGAGTACTGTTACGCTAAAATTTGAGCCCTTGAAAGAGCACTCGAAGATCTGTGCCAATCCATACATGTCATCTAGAAACCTTCAACTTTTTGAAGCATCGGTTCGTCTGAACTCAGCGGTCATTTCGTTGGTCCTGTCAAGTGTCAACTATATCTATCTTCGATATATATCTTACAGTCAGCCCTGCGATGTAACCTGAAGATTACATAAACACAAACAACCTTTTCTCCTGTCCATGTGAAATGAAACGCTTATCCAATATTCCCTCCAGCTACTTTTCACTCTCAATTCCTGTTTAGTCAGTCTTCAGACAGTACGAAAACAGTGTAGCCACAATCATTTTGTTAGTTGTTAGTAAACCCTTCCTGTCCTACTCGTTACATGCCAAGAACAATCCTGACTGCACCCTTGTTGGTCACTTTATCTCTGTCAAATCCGTATGCATCCCGTTTGCGTGTAAACTCGACACCTCACAAGAGAGGCCAGAACTCACACGTCGCGCTGCTGAATTCCGCCAAGCCTGAAACACACACATGGCAGGTCGCTGTCCTTGGCTTAGCAGCTACCGAGAAAGATGACGAGAAAAATGATCTTGGAACGGGACGAGCAGCCTAACCATGATAAAGGCACATGCCACAAGCGAAGAAGCTGCTGGCAAGATATCAATCGATACCATGCATCAAGATCAACCATCATTGCTCGCCGCCGCTCGCCAATGACAAAACTTGTGTCCAAGTCTCGCTAAATCTTAGTGGCATCTGACGAATTCGTGTGGATCACATCACAGGCATAGTCAGGTACCAATCGGGACAGCGCTGCGGTGTCTGAGGTTGATTTGTGTGGCTTTTCAGAATTGGGCGCTTGTGCTTGCGAGCGACCGGCTCCAGATCCTTTGATATCTCCGGTGATTGCAGCGTCGAATTCCGGCCAGCGAGGCGATCGACGAACGTTGGATCGGCGCTTGTCGTCTAGGGATCGGAGGACCACAATTTCGCCAGGAGAATAATGTGCTTCGTTGCTCACGTACTTAAGTGGCAGTTACATGAAACCAGTCAATATCTGGTACTGTTTGCAGTTGATCCTATGCAATTCCCTGTCCACTCCTTTCGAGAGATGGCTTGAAAGTGGCACACGAACATGTTACATGCACAGTGTGATATATAGCTAGGCTCTGATTGGTGCCACCACCTTTAGAGGTCGGAATCAGGGGATCCCTGGAACGGACCATGTGATAGATTTTGACAAATATCTCGTGGTGTCATGGAAAACCGAGATTGGCCACAAGCACTCCGTGTGAGTTGTGGAGGCCGGATGATCCTCAATCTAAAAAAATGGAAAACCGAGATGAGATAGATGATCTGTTGTTGGAACAAAGAAAAGATTAATGGATAATTAAAAAAATCGCGGTGGAGGATGGCGTAGTCATAGTCATATGTTCTTGAAGGATTTGGTGGTGGTTTGGCATCTGACAACATTTGTAAATAAATGAAGAGAAGCTTCCTTCCTCGTCGCAAAAAGGAGGGAGAGAGGGAGGAACTAACTGGCAATGGAATTAGGTACTCCTCGTCCTAACACCGCTATTCCTCACATGCGCGGTAGTAGACTCGTAACATGCCGGTTCAATCACCTCCACGAGCAGATGATGACAAAACAAGCAACAGTGTCGATGACAAAACAAGCAACAGTGTCGTCGAGCACACCTGCCTTTTTGACAATCGGAAAGGCAGGCAGGCAGCCAGGCATGGAGCGAGGGAGCTAATCCCCCGCGCGCACCGCCGGGTCCCTCCCCTCCGGCCACGACCACGCCACGCCACACACACGCGTACGCCCGCGCCGCACGTTGCCCGGGCCGACCCGTCGAAACCGGACGCGCCGAGCCGAATCCCCATCGCTTCGCCGCTAGGGGAGGGCCTCCCGTCCTGATCCCGGCCGCTCTCGCCCCGTCGTTTCCTCGTGCGCGCGAGCCCCGCGGCCGCTGGACGCGTCCAGACCCCGGGACCCCCCCGGCCGTGTCGATCCGCGAGGCGGCCGCGGGGGATGGATGGGATGCTGCGGTTGCGGCGGCGGCGAGCGAGGGGATCACCGAATCCGGGACGCGATCTTTGGGACGTGCCCGGCGCACGTACGCGACGTCTGGTTCGTTCGCGCCGGGTATTTCTTTTTTTTTCCCACCGCCTTCCTCTAATTTTCCACGGCCGTCCTTTTGCTTGCTTGGCCTCCCCACGTAGATCCCCCGCCGCCTCGCCGTCCTCAACTTTCTATGTACTCTCTTGGGCGGCTCATGACTCATCAGTCTCGTCGATGGATCTTAATGAAATACGTGCAGGCACGGTTGCGAAAAAAAAGACTCGTCGATGGGGACCCGGCACGACACGAGCGTAGCTTTCATGCAAATACGTACAGTCTACATGATTTGCGCCGCTCACGAATTGGCGACAAGGACAGGACTGATACGCGTACGACGGAATTGGCGTACCCGTGCAATGCATAACGCCATAACGGAACCGGGTTCACCTGTGGTAGGTGCAACGTACGTACAGCGAAGCCTGAATATTTCTACTTCGATAAAGTTGGAAAGCGAAGGCAGCAGAACCGGCCGTGCTGAATATGGCTGTCCTTGGGTCGTGGACACTGTCGACGCTGCCGGATTGCACAGTCTAAAGATAAGCGTTTTTGCATAACGGATCGATGCGGCGAAAAGCGGTGATCAAAGGCGTCCTCGTGATCGGTAGCGAGATTGCTGGCATCGGAATCACGACGGGGCTCTGTGGTCGACCTGCTTCCATACAAAATCCTTGCCGATTACGCCCAAACCAACTTGTTTCGGAGATCGTAATGCTATAGTGAAACAAAATATTCGACTCCTGACTTTCCGCTTCTTTTGGGTGGTGGTTGCAATTGAAATGTCACGCTCGGTTCACAGGAAACTAAGATTCCTGTGCAGCAAACAAAGAAACAAACCAGGCGACAGGGAAATCCACGGGGGGCTCGATATTGGCTTGTTTGAGTCTACAAGCAGGCCGTAATTTCTAGCCCAGGCGAGTCGTGAGTGATACCGGCCCATCTCAAAGCCCGCTGTCAACATTTGTTATTTTCTTTTCCGGAAACAGCCGGTAACCCGTTGTATGAACGAACGCAACCAATATTCTCTCTTTTAGCATCTCCAGTTGGCCGATAGATTTTAAGACCAATTAAGTCACTAAGTATATCTCGCTGTCAATGTATACGTCGCCCTAAAAGATTGGTTTCACCAAAAGGTACTTGGGTGGGTTGATTAACATTTAGGGGCTGTTTGGATCCATGGGTAAATGACAAATGACATCCATTTTGCCATTTTTTTTGCCATTTACCTCCAAACACCCCATGGCAAAAATGCAAATAAAAAATGAGATGACAAAAATCTTTTGGCTCAACATTGTGGTAAAATTGGGCAAAAAGGCAAAACTTTTACCATTTGCCTCCAAACACCCCATGGCAAAAGGAGGGAGGATGGGGTTTAAATGGTTTTTTGCCAAAAGTTTTGCCATTGGATCCAAACACCCCTAATGACAAAACTTTTGCCATCTTTTCTTGAGGTCAAAAGTTTTGCTATTTTTTGCTCTTGTCATGTGGATCCAAACAGCCCCTTGGTGTTGCCTTAGCGTTTCCTTTTCTGGAAGGGACCTCAGCGTTGTCTTATGACATGGAACACTGGTTTATGTGTGAGAAAGATTAGCAACATCGTCGATGAAGCATCGAATAACCTGCCCCCAAATCTACTGATCCTTGGTGCAAAGAACACAATTATGTTGCAGGCGTGGAATTGGCACCGACCCTGACCTGAAGCAGGGGGCAGCCCAAGAACCCTAATCCCACACTGAAGCTCGGCGTTCCCCACAGTCGCCATGACGCCTCTGCATCGTCTCTCCCTCTTCCACGGTTCCTCCACCGGACCGCGTGGACGCACACCCGGGCACCCGGCGCGCTGCCGCCCTTTACTGATCAAGCCCCTCCTTCCACGCTGCACCCGGCGTCCGAGGTTCCGGGCGCATCTCCAACGTGATCGGCCCCAACTTCTCCATACACTACAGCGGTTCCGGCCTACGTGGACGCCCAAGCACCGGTCGCAGTGCCACCGCCGTCATGTCGGCCCGCGCGGCGCACGCACTAGCGCGACTCGGCCATCCGCCGCACGCTTGGCCTACCGTGCGACCGCGAGCGACGCTGCTCCCGTGGCACATGTGCCCGTGGTGGCGCGGCCCGCCCATAGAGCTCCAGGGCTCTCGGCTCCTCGTCCTGTGCTCCCTCGCCACCTCCCAGCTCGCCAGCAGGCGGCGTTGCGGAGACGAGGGGTGGTCGGTATTTCATTTACCGTCCACCCCTGGGGTACGGCAAAGCCGATCCGTTTCTAGCGGCCGGGATTAAACGACGGAGAACCCAACAAAAATGCGTTCCGACTTGCGAGCGCCTCCCCACCCCGCCAACCCGGCCGCGCTGCTCCTCCGCGAGCACCCGAGGCTTCCATTGTATGCACGTGCCGCGTTTGTTCGATCCGTCGAGAGAAATTAGACAACTTTTCTGTTTCGCCCAAGGACACCGGTGCTCTCACCGTCGTGCGCGCACGGCGCATGGTGTCATGCTTGGGATCATGGTCAACAAGCAGGGGTTTCTCACCTGGCCGCGCCTTGGACACGGTGTACCGCTGGCTACCTCTACTATGAGATGTCACCGGAGGCGAGGTGATGGAGCTATTCATTATTTTGTATGGGCGTATCGCAGATTTGGTTCATAAGTCTCGAGTCTGGACATGTAAACAATCTGAAAGTTCTCTTCTGCATCTCTGAAATAAATGTTCAGGCCTTTTATCTTCACACCTGAACAGCATCTAAATGGGTATACGATGATTGCAATTAGTCACTCCGTTTCCCCTGCGGTAGCATTTTTTCGCCTTGTTTCCTCGTGTTCTGAACTTGTGCGTCATGCTGTATATTACTCCCTCCGTCCCAAAATATAAGATGCGATCAAACTTAGCACAGTCTCCCATACTAGCGTTTGACTCTTAATATCTTCAATACTATAATATTTATAGCAACAAAATCATAGTTATATAAAAGTATATTTAAATACAAATCTAATGGTATTATTTTTGTTAGATAAAATTTTAATTATGAAAGATTAACTATAGCTCAAAAGTTTTAAAGTTTGAATCTTAAATTACGTGCGCGCCTTATATTGTGAGACGGAGGGAGTATCAACTAGCTGCAATTCTTTTCTTCTTTTTACCAAGATTCTCAGGCCTGGGCTTCATCAGACACTATTATTAGATCGGCCAGTCGGATTTATGTTACTTATACAATGCCCAATCTTTGGGCCAAACAACTAATCCCGATGCACAACCTTAAAGGTCAGGACGAATAGTGTGTTATCTGAAACTCTGTTTGCTGTCTGTTGTTGATTCCTAAAAAATGTTTCAGTTCGGGCGATGTCAGTTGATCATTTTGCAAGTTCAACACTCGCAGCCCTATCTGTGCATCAGATATCATAGCTCGCTCATGGATTGCAACCGCCATTGATGCTACCTGCGCTGGTCGGCGTGCATGCGTGGCATCGGCACCGACCCCACCCTGAAGCAGGGAAGGCCAAGGACCCCAATCCCCCTCACTGATGCTCGGCGCGCGCCCCACCGTCGCCGTGATCTGTGTCGCCACCTTTCTTCTTCCTCCTCGCCGTGTGGACGCACACCCGGGCAGCCCCGTCGGCGCCCTTTACTGATCAAGTCCCTCCCAGTGTGTTGGATAATCCAAGCTTTGGTTAGTTAGCTTTCGTTAGCTAGAATAAAGGAGCTCACCTGATGAGCGCGTCAGTCTGTAACGGCCACGACGCATGCACGTCTGTTGGCTCTCCTTCTTTCTCGTTGAGTCCAGGAGTCTAGTGGTGGTGGTGATCGAGTCCTCCGGACGTGGGATGGCACGGCCAGTAGTGGAGGTTAGAGAGTCACAACGTCTTTGTATAAATTAGTTTGCAATACAACAGAAAAAGCTGGTTAGTTAGCGGCACCAAAAAATCCCGGCGTACATCGTGTTCTTGCTGTGTTCATTGCAGTTCGAGTGCGTTTGCGTTCCAGGTGCTCCAGGGGTGCTGCTCCTCTTCTCCGGCGACGGGCGCTGGGATTTGAGGGCACCACCGTGTCCCTCCTTCCACGCGACACCGGCGCCCCCTGTTCCGGCCGCACCTCCAACGTGATCGGTCCCAACTTCTCCATACACCACGACGTTTCCGGCCCACGCGGACGCGCAAGCGCCGGTCGCAGCGCCGTCGCCGCCGCCGCCAAGCCGGCCCGCACGCACCAGCGTGAATCGGCCATCCGCGGCGCGCTTGGCCTATCATGAGTGACACTGCTCCCGTGGCACGAGTGCCCGTGGTGGCGCGGCTCGCATACAGAGTTCCAGGGCTCTCGGCTCCTCGTCCGGTGTTCCCTTGCCACCCCTTCCAGCTCGGCGCCTCGGCAGCGGGCGGCGTCGCGGAGACGAGGGGTGGTCGGTATTTGATTTACTGACCGGGTGGTCGGTATTTCATTTACCGTCCACTCCTAGCATACGGAAAGCCGTCCGATCCAGTTCCAGCGGCCGGGATTAAACAACGGGTACCCAATACAAACGGGCGTTCCGAGCGCATCGCCGTCTCGCCGCGCTGCTTCTCCAGGTCTTCTTATCGGGCCTCGCCGCCGCCGCCCTTGGCTCTCCGGCGATCGGCGTGCTCCTGAGGGCCGAGGTTTGTATGCATGCCCTGTTAGACCCCAAACTTGAATCTCTAGTAGTAGATCTAACTCGGATGCATAATCTTGAATAATAAACATGGTGTTCTTCTAACAGATCTACAACAATAACACTAACACAAGCACGAACACCTATAATACTATTAACAGAGAGAGTAACCAAGTTGCATACCATCGGAGGTGGTGGGAGCACTCGGTGCCAGTGCCGCCATGTCGATGGCGAAAGTCGCAGGGGCGGCCGGAGCTTGTCGACGTAGATCGGGTCGGTGGCACCGGCGACGGGCGATGTAGCAGGATGGCGGCTGTGGAGAAGCTTCCTGCCGCTCCAGTGCTCCCTCGGGTCGGATAGGGTTGGTAGGTGGGGTTTGTGGCGGCTCGGTGAACCTCGTACCGAGCGCCGTGGCCCCCACCCTCAGTTTATAGCACTGTGCGACGGGGGCCCTCCAACCATGATTAGGGTTGGGCGCCACCGACTAGGGCGCAGAGGAAGGCCCGTTACGGCCTTTGGGCCGTAACGGGAAGAAATCGAACTAACAATCTCCCTCTCCATCTCTTCTTAAAAACTTGCATCTCAGCCTCTCGCTGTGTATCCACTCCATCACAGACAACCATACCGAGCATGGGTTATCTTAATCGTAATAACAACCAGATTAACCAACCAAAATACACTCATCCATTCTGAAGGATCTGACTAGGCCCTGTCCAGGAATCACATGCTTTCCCTTAAACCCAAACTGGTAATGTGTTCTCTAAACATACTGGGTGGTAAGCCTTTAGTGAGTGCATCCGCAAGCATTTCTTTGGTACCTATATGCTCCAGACTTATAGTTTGATCCTGGACTTTGTTTTTCACCATATAGAACTTTATCTCTATGGGTTTGGTAGCATTGCTCGACCTATTGTTGTGAGCATAGTATACTGCTGGCGCATTGTCGCAGTACAACTTTAATGGCCTATCTATACAGTCCACTATTTTCAATTCATGTATGAATTTCTTTAGCCACATCACCTGTCCGGTTGCCTCATAGCATGCAACAAACTCTGCATACATTGTAGATGTTGTAACTAGCTCTTGCTTAGAGCTTCTCCATGAGATAGCTCCTCCTGCGAGAGTGAACACATATCCAGATGTAGACTTTCTACCATCTCTGCCTCCCGCATAATCTGCATCAGAATATCCTCTTATCTCTAGGACATCAGATATTCTGTATGTTAGCATGAGGTCCTTTGTGCCTTGCATATAGCGTAATGCTTTCTTTATCATCTTCCAGTGTTCTTCACCTGGGTTAGACTGATATCTTCCGAGTACTCCTGTAACGAATGCTAAATCAGGGCGAGTGCACACTTGTGCATACTGTAAGCTACCGACTGCTGAAGCATATGGAACCGATTTCATTTGATCGATCTCGTACTGGTTCCTAGGACACTGAAATAGTCCAAACTTATCGCCCTTCTGAATAGGAGCAGGTGTGGCTTTACACGTATGCATACTATATTTCTTTAGGATCTTCTCTATATATGCCTTTTGAGATAAGCCTAAAACCTCGTTTTTTCTATCTCAATGAATCTGAATCCCCAAAACATATGAGGTCTCACCAAGATCTTTCATGTCAAAGTTCGAGGACAGAAAACTCTTTGTCTCCTGTAACAATCTAATATCATTGCAGGCGAGCAAGATATCATCCACGTATAGTATGAGGAAAATAAATTTCCCTTTCTTAAACTTCATGTATACGCAGTTATCTTCAACATTGGCCTTAAACCCAAATTTCTTAACTGTCTCATCAAACTTGATGTTCCATTGTCTTGAAGCTTGCTTTAAGCCATAAATGGATTTCTTTAGGCGACATCCCATACGCTCTTTGCCTTCCACAATAAAACCTTTGGGTTGAGTCATGTAGACATTCTCATACAAATCTCCATTCAAGAATGTCGCCTTTACATCCATCTAATGTAACTCCAAGTCAAAATGCGCCACTAGAGCCATTATGATTCTGAAAGAATCCTTGCAAGAGACTGGAGAAAATGTCTCATTGTAATCTATCCCTTCTCTTTGAGTGAAGCCCTTGGCCACAAGTCGTCCCTTATATTTCTCAATATTTCCTTGAGAGTCATATTTGATTTTGTAGACCCACTTACAGCCCACTAGTTTGGCTCCTTTAGGAATTTCTTCTAAGTCCCAAACTTTATTGGTACTCATGGACCTCATCTCATCCTCCATGGCTCCTTGCCACTTGGACGCATCAGGACGTCTCATAGCTTCTTCATAAGAAATAGGATCACCCTCTATGTGAACTTCTTCACTGTTATAGACTTCATAGTCATCTAGGATAGCAGATCTTCTGACTCTTTGAGATCTTCTTGGTGCCTGAACGGCTGGCGCCTTCGGCTCTTCGGGCTGTTCAGGTTCTTCCTGCGCGACAACCGGATTCTCAGGCTCCTGAGGAACAGGTTCCTGATTATCCATTGCCTACACTGGAGAACTGGCAACAGGTTCTGGCACCACAGTGGGCAGCACTGCAGGTGTCGGAACAGCACACGGTAGGAAGACCGGCTCCTGAATCATTGGAGTTGGCACATATACCCGCTTCTCTTCAAGGTCAATCTCTCTACGCGCCATGCTCCCTCTGATCATCTCGCTCTCTAGGAAGATGGCATGTCTCATTTTCACGAACTTCGTGTGTCTGTCAGGACAATAGAAACGATAACCTTTTGATTTCTCTGTGTAGCCAATAAAGTGGCAACTGACTGTCTTGGGATCTAACTTCCCAATATTTGGGTTAAATACTTTAGCCTCTGCTGGACTTCCCAGACACGCATGTATCTTAAAGAGGGTTCTCTACCCGTCCATAACTCATATGGTGTCTTAGGTACTGTCTTAGAGGGAACTTTGTTTAAAATGTGAATGACGGTCTTCAGTGCCTCCATCCACAAGTTAACTGGCAAAGTGGAATAACTTAGCATGCTTCTAACCATATCCATTAAGGTACGGTTTCTTCTTTCAGCTACTCCATTCTCCTGAGGCTTGCCCGGTGTACTATATTGGGCAACTATGCCATTCTCTTGCAAATACTTTGCAAAAGGTCCGGGCGCTTGACCAAATGGGGTGTGACGACCGTAGTACTCCCCTCCACGGTCGGATCTTACTAACATAATCTTTAAGTTGGGCTGATTTTCTACTTCAGCTTTGAATATCTTAAATTTATCCAACGCTTCTGACTTTTCTTTCATTGGATAAATGTAACCATAGCGCGAGTAATCATCTGTGAATGTGATGAAGTACTCAAAACCATCCATAGGCATTACATTAAACGAACCACAAATGTCCGTGTGAATTATTTCTAACACGCTTGTGCTATGCTTCGCGCCTTTCTTTATTTGCTTAGCGAACTTGCCTTTAATGCAACTTATGCATTGATCTAAGTCTGAAAATTCTAGTGGCGGTAGAATTGATTCTTTTACTAAGCGTTCTATCCTTCCCCTCGAAATGTGGCCTAAACGACGGTGCCACAATTTCGAAGAGACGCTATCAATTCTCTTATGCTTTCTATTTGTAGATGTGGAGACAATCTCTGTCTCACACTCATTCGAGTCGCAAGCATTCACAGAATCACGTGTTGACAACATATAGAGTTGGTCTTGTCGGATGGCAAGACCCACACAAACTTTATTGTACTCAAGAATACATTGTATCTCATCAAAATGACACTTAAAGCCATTGTCTGCTAAACGTGATACTGAAATCAAACTTCTATTTAATGAAGGCACAAATAGAACATCATGCAGCTGAAGAGTGAAGCCATCCTTTAACTTGATGGGGAGTTCTCATATGGCCTCCACTTCAGCTTCGACGCCATTAGCAACTCTAATGCTTCTTGTGCCTCTTGCTAGGGTCTGACTCGAACGGAATCCCTGCAAAGAATTAGCAACATGAGTAGTTGCACCTGAGTCAATCCACCATGTGGACCTCGAAAAACTTAAATACAAGGATTCATATACAAATGTGATTACATCCTCACCATTAGCCAGCATGTACTTGAGCCACTTGGGACACTCTTTCTGCCAGTGGCCTTCCTCCTTGCACCACAGGCATTGATTCTTGCTGACTTTTTTGGACTGGTCGTTCTGAGCAGGACCTTTCCCATGAGGCTTAGCATTAGCATTGGAAGGACCACTCTCATTTTGGTGCTTCGCTCTGTAGCCCTTGCTACCGAAGCCTCTTTTCCTGTTGTTGTTATGTTGAACAAAGGAGATGGAGCCTCCATTCTGCGCCTTCAGTCTGTCCTCTTCTTGCTGACACATGGACATAAACTTGTGCAGGTCCCAATTCTCATTCTGAGTGTTGTAGTTGCACGCCAACACACCAAAATCAGGTGGCATTGACCTGAACACCAAGTGCACTAGGAACTGCTCTGGCAATCCCATCTCCATGGCGGTAAGCTTACCGTTCATGTTGCTCATCTTTAGAATATGATCTTTCACACCACCTCCAGTATACTTGGTGGTGCTAGCATAAGCCTTCGAATGCGTATGGTGCTGTCGCTCCACTATCTCCAAATACTGAGCAGCAGTGTGTACATTACCATTCGCATCCTTCTTTGGAATGGATGTCCTGATCGCCTCAGACATCTTTGTCTGTATTATCTTTAGGCACTTCTTGTTCATCAGTTGCCAATTGGCCCTCTCTAGGTCCCGTGCAGCGATGGCGTCAGCATTGGCGCGCTGTCGCACCTGGAAGACTGCATCCTCTTCGTTCTCAGCTCTCACGACTGTCTCGATGACAGGGGGACACGGTATAGTCAACACCGAGTCGATCTCCAGCAGCAGCAGCAGCAGAGCACACTCTAGCAAATTGCGCCATGCCTTGTAGTTGCTTCCAACTAGTTCAGGGATGGAGCCAATGTAGTCAGGTCCTGAAATTAATAGTCCAAAAAATTATGGTGAGAACATAAAACATTATAATTGTTGCATGTATTAATTTAACTTTGGTCAAAATCAATACAGACAACTCTCTACATCAATTATATATCACCTTTGGGCAGAAAAATAGAATTAATGCATGAAAAGCTTTAAAATAATATGTTTATAATATTGCAATAATCAGCTTTGGCCAGAAAATAACAATATCATAAAACACTTAAATTTATTCTCTTTCTCTAGATAAATATCCCTTTGGTTCAATTTAAATAGAGACATAACTTTGTAGCAGAAAACTTTATAAAATGCACATAATCAGTAGCAAAACTCTCTAATTTACCCTCTGAAAAATTATCACTTTGGTTCAAATTCAAACAGGAGCAAATTTGACTCAAATTTAACTTGAAAATCACTGAAAAACAATTTAAACAATTGTCAAGAGCTACTGTGCATTCAAACATCGAATTCGGCCCACGAGCTACAACGGCTCGCGACCTTTCTTTCTTTACTCGCGCGCGCGGTCCAGCTCGCTCGGCTGCTCGGCCCGAAACGCACGCTCGCCTTCGCTCGCTCGCGGCCCAGCAGCGCGCACAGCCCTTGCGGCCCGCTCGCTCGCCTCTTCGGCCCAGCGCTGCTCGCGCGCGGACAGCTTGGCTGGCAGGCCGCAGCGTGGGCTTGGGCCGCCAATTTGGCCCAGCGCCGCTCGCCTCCCTGCCCCACCTTGATCTGAGCCGCTCGTCTCGATCGGATGGCTCCTCGCGAGTTTCGCTCGGTATAAAGCGCTCGCGGCCGGCTTGCCCCAAAACCCTATCACTCATTCTTCCTTGCTCGCGCAGCCATGAATGAAAGGGGTGAGGGGGTATATATACCAACCCCCCCAAAAAGTGACCGTTATGTGTTCTACGAAGGGGTATCGGATCTTCCGACCATGAGTCGGATCTTCCGAAGAATGACAGATTAGTGTTAGAAAACCCCAGAAAAATTCCAGGCATCGGATCTTCCGACATAGTGTCAGATCTTCCGATGAGGGCCGGAACTTCCGGCAAATGACAGAACATAGCAAGAAAGCCCTCAGACCAGTTCCAGGTGTTGGATCTCCCGACACCCTGTCGAATCTTCCGACGGGCGTCGGATCTTCCGGCCCCGGAACAAATCCAAACCGAGCTGGTCGGAACTTCCGGCCAGGGGTCGGAACATGCATGTGACACACAGAAAAGGCTGAAATCTGGCTAAGTCCCGGAAGATCTGACACAGTGTAGGATCTTCCGATGGAAGTTTCGAAGTTAGGATCGGATCTTCCGACGGGAAACAACTCGAAACCGAGCCAGCCGGAACTTCCGGTCGGATGTTCCGGCCTAAGTTCCGACCAAGCAGACAACATGTGAATGTGACTTTGTGTGTCTCTCAAGAGGATTTTCATCTCAAGCAAAGCACTTAAAACAACTAGAATTTGTCGAACACGTCCCCCTTGATAGTACGGTGGTCCTATACTCAAATTCAAACCGAAAATCAAATTAAATTCTTCGATCGAGTCCACCACCATAAGAAATCAAATTGGGAACCTTCTTTTCACATTTCTTTTCTTTTCTTTCATTTTATTCCTGCACAACTCATTCAAAGCATTATATCCAAATTTCTATTGTCATTAATCACCAAAATAGATTAAGTGCCTAGATGCACTTTCAATCTCCCCCTTTTTGGTGATTGATGACAATATCAATTTTGTTTTACAAGATGAGAATAAAATTCATCTTTTTCACATCCAATAATAGTTAGAAAAGCTCCCCCTAAATTTGTGCATTTTTAACTTAAAAAGCCCTAAATGCTTTTGCACAAATTTAAGCAAAACTTTCCTATTCAACCTTTTCATCCATGTGCTCAAGTGTGACAATAAATCCATGATGCGTATGACATATATTCACAATCATTAAAGAGAGAAATAACATTACACCATCCATAAGCATCACATGAAAATGACATCAAGTTCAACATCACACTAGCATGAATTATAAATAAGTCTTACAAACATAAAGGTTCTCACTTGGCATGCCACACATAACTCCAAATAAAGTTCTTACAAGTCCACAAGCACAAGCTAAAACATGAATAAAGGACAAAAAATAATGATGGGCCTCTATCCAATTCACTCCCCCTTTTTCATCAAGGACCAAAAAAGGAGCTACTCGGTGGCTTCGTCGTCGTCCCCGGCACTACCATCATCATCGTCCTCGCCATCATCACCATCATCACCATCGTCATCGTCCTCATCGTCACCGGCTTCTTCTTCGTTTTCCGACTCGCTTTGGTAGAATTCCTCTTCGCCGTCGGTGTCTTCCTCTTCCACTTCTTCAATCTCATCCTCATCATGTTGTTGAGAGGCTCCAAAGACATATTCTTGAGTATTAGCCTCCCAAGGATTGTAGAACTGAGGAGGAGGAGAGAACTCTCTAGGCTGGCGAACGGGGGAATGAGGCAACTGATAGTGATCCAAGAGTTCTTTGTGTTGCTTGTCAAGCTTGCACATGTCCTCATCCAAGCTTGCACATGAGCAAAGTGGCAGCCACTAGATGACTCATGGGAGCACAAGATAATTTCATTCCAAATGAAGTTGAACACTTTGAACTTTGGCTTGCCGGGGGCCATCTGAAATAGCAAGTTCTTGGCCCTCTTAGAAATGTTATCGGCATCACCTGCCCTAGGATACAAGGTTCCCCTAAAGAGTTGATTAAGCAACTTGTAAAACAGAGAGAGACCCTTGTACTTCCCAAAGACAACAGCTCCATAAGCCCCATCATACATGAAATCGAGCTTCACATTATCAATCTCACGCCCCTGATGAAGATCTACCTTGCTGTGATCATTGATAGTGTGAGCATAGGCGGTTTCCTCAGCTAACCCAAACAGCCCCGCAAAAGCATGTAAGGAAATGGATAGGCGTTTTCCACAAAGAGTCCAATGCATCTCATCCCTCTCTTGATCAATCCACAAGGTGGCATAGAACTGAGCAATCACTTCTTCATTGTAGGCACACTCAAAGGCCATGATGTTGGCCACATCCATCTCAACACACCGCTCATAAACATCATCAACAACTGGCTTCAGTGGCGGTGGCATGCCCTTCAAATAATTCCAATCTACCCAATACATGGGTGTACACAGCCTACCAATCTTCAGAATCACTGACTCATACCAATCCGCTTGATAAGGCAGCCAAAAATGAGGATCACCCTTTAATTGCTTGGAGATGATGGATCTAGGATCCTCATGTGCACTAAACCGAAGTGGTTTCATGCTATTGGCTGCAAACTTGAAATTTATCAAAGCTCTATCACTCGGATGACGAAATGGAATAGTAGTGGATATGAAATTCTGAGCAAGAGTAGATAGATCAATGTCATCATTGTATTCTAACCCAGTATGTTCCTCACGGTTAGCTCTCTTGGTCCTTGGACGTGGAGGAGAGGAGGTGGTCTGAACTTCCTTTCCTCGTCCTTCACCACTAGAAGGCCCCCTTCCTCTAACAGTCCTTGTGGCAAGTTGTTTCTTTACTCGTTTGCCTCTTCCTTGCTCTCTTGTCCCATTGTCAGAATTGGACTCGGTGTCAGATGGTGAGCCAATATTTCTTCCATAGCTAGGCCAGGCTTGTAAAGTTGACTTCTTCTTCTCAGTGTGCTTCATACGACCCATCTAGATAGACAACAAGAAAGGATCAATAGATGGACGATGAAGAGAGAGATCAAATTAACAAGTCAGTGCCCCAGGTCAGTCGGATCTTCCGGCTATGTGTCGGATGATCCGAGGCTCGGATCTTCCGACGCATAGTCGGATGATCCGACAAAATCGGGGATGACCGAAAATTTGGGAATCGAACTTCTAGCCCACCAAAAGTTATGAGATCATAGGGAAGTGTTCTAGACATGTATATGAAGATATTCACCAAGGGAAATCCACTATAACCTTCTATATTGATAGATCGGGCGACGGGAAGTTTGAATGAGATACCTGTGAGATTTCCCGCGAAAAGTTCGGAAGATCCGAAGGGGATTGAGTTCTTCAAGATGGGGAGAATCGAATGAGCCACAAAGATCAACAATCCTTCGGTTGAACTCCAAAATCGCCGCACGGGTGGAGAATGAGTGAGAGGAAGCAGTTGCGAAGAGAATGGAATGAATAGAGG
This sequence comes from Echinochloa phyllopogon, assembly GCA_033239725.1. Taxonomy (NCBI): domain Eukaryota; kingdom Viridiplantae; phylum Streptophyta; class Magnoliopsida; order Poales; family Poaceae; genus Echinochloa; species Echinochloa phyllopogon. Next base: position 55,837,217 of record BTCW01000010.1, read on the forward strand.
AAGTAACAGTTCATCCCAGATATTTATAGTCGCGAGCAAGTCGGAAGATCCGACACACAGTCGGAAGATCCGACCCTGGAGAAAGTAACCAGAAGTTCCAGCGGAAGTTCCGGCCTTTCCCAGGTCCGGAAGATCCGACGGACCGTCGGAAGATCCGACCGCCGGAAGTTCCGAAAGAAAACTGAGAGAGAACGAAGCGAAGCAGAGCTATCCGGAACTTCATTGGGTAAGATCCGATGGTGTGTCGGAAGATCCGGAATTCCAGAAAACTGACTTGACAACGATTTTCGAGATGAGATTTTATGGAAGATTTTGAGAACGACTTGACAACGATTTTATGGAGCCTATGGACATGTAAGACCCTTGACTCAAAAAGATCAGCCACAATCATCAACACATAACAATGATCTTTTGAGACAAGGAATGATCCACCGATCACAAGATACAAGATTTTGAATAACTCACACACAAAAAAGAATAAAACGATTTTTCTTCTAATCTAGGCAACAAACAATTTGGTATGCAACAAGTCAAGCCAAGTTACGAGAATCCAAGATATTTAGCTCACTCCTCAAAGTACAAAACCTTTGCTCATCGAGAGGCTTGGTGAAGATATCGGCTAGTTGTTTATCGGTTCCTACATGGCTTAGGACGATATCTCCTTTGGCTTCATGATCTCTAAGGAAGTGATGTCTAATGTCAATGTGTTTGGTTCTTGACTATTGAACGGGATTGTTTGCTAGTTTAATGGCACTCTCATTGTCGCACAAGAGAGGGATATTTTTGTACTCACATCCAAAGTCACTCAAGGTTTGCCTCATCCAAAGTAGTTGAGCGCAACAAGCACCAGCTGCAACGTACTCGGCCTCGGCGGTGGATAGCGCAACGGAATTTTGTTTCTTAGAACTCCAAGACACCAAAGACCTACCAAGAAATTGGCAAGTCCCCGTTATACTCTTTCGATCTACCTTGCAACCGGCATAGTCCGAATCGGAATAGCCAAGTAAATCAAAAGTGGAGCCTTTGGGATACCATAAGCCAAGGTTTGGAGTATGCACTAGATATCTAAAGATTCTCTTAACAGCCATTAGATGACATTCCTTTGGATTGGCATGAAATCTTGCACACATGCACACGCTAAGCATTATATCGGGCCTAGATGCACAAAGGTAAAGTAAAGATCCAATCATGGAGCGATATACCTTTTGATCGACCGATTTTCCTTCTTCATTGAGATCAAGATGACCATTCATGGGCATTGGAGTCTTGATGGGTTTAGCATTGGCCATATCAAACTTCTTGAGCATATCACTTGTATACTTCTTGTTTGACATAATTTCAATTCTCCCATCATTCACATCTCAAATCTCTTGGTCATTATCCTACTATACTCTTCACAAAACTTTTCATTAGTAGAACCAAAGATAATATCATCAACATAAATTTGACACACAAATAAATCTTTCTCTATTTTTCGAGTGAAGAGAGTAGAATCCGCTTTGCCCATTACAAAGCCATTTTTGAGAAGAAATTCCTTAAGACATTCATACCATGCTCTTGGGGCTTGCTTGAGCCCATAGAGCGCCTTATGGAGTTTGTAGACGTAGTCGGGATGCTTGGGATCTTCAAAGCCCGGTGGTTGCTCCACATATACCAACTCGGAGAGAGGTCCATTCAAGAATGCACTCTTCACATCCATTTGATATAGCTTGAAGTTGTGATGTGAGGCATAGGCTAGTAGAATATGAATTGATTCAAGCCTTGCCACCAGAGCATAAGTTTCACCAAAGTCAAGACCTTCAATTTGAGTGAAACCTTGAGCAACCAATCTTGCCTTCTTTCTTGTGACAATCCCATTTTCATCTTGCTTGTTCCGGAAAACCCACTTGGTGCCAATGACATTTTGCTTGGGTCTTGGGACCAATTCCCAAACTTCGTTTCTTGTGAAGTTGTTTAACTCTTCTTGCATTGCAATGACCCAATCCGCATCGCCAAGAGCTTCTTCCACCTTGAGAGGCTCCAAAGAGGAAACAAACGAGTAACATCCACAAAAATTTGCTAGACGAGAACGAGTGGTTACCCCTCTTTGGATGCTCCCTAGAATGTTATCAACGGGATGATCCCGTTGAACGCTTTGATGAACTCTTGGGTGTGGAAGTGTTGATTGACGTTGAATAGGTCCATCATCATCTTCTTCATTGTGGGACTCGTCACCTTGAGTTTCATTACCTTGAACTCCGCCTTGATCGTTGCCACGATCACGATCGTCACCATGATCATGAACTTGATCTTGCGAAGAACTTGGTGGTTCCACTCTTGTTGATGATGTTGATGGATCAATGTTAAAAATGATTTCTGAGACTTGGTCTTGTTCCTCATCTTCTACTTGGGGCTCTTGAGGCTTCACTTCACCTAAACTCATTTTCTTGATAGCTTGACTTGGTGGCTCTTCATCTACAAGGTCATTCACAACTTGCTCTACTTGAGAGCCGTTTGATTCATCAAATTTCACGTCTACCGTGATCTCAACACAACCGATGGTTTTGTTGAAGACACGATAAGTGTGTTCGTTAGTACCATAACCAAGTAGAAAACCTTCATCAACCTTGGGTGCAAACTTGGAGCTTTTGGTTTTCTTGTTAAGAATGTAACATTTGCAACCAAAAACTCGAAATTAGTGCGCATTTGGTTTGTTACCGGTGAGGATCTCGTACGGAGTCTTGCCCAAGTACTTTTGAAGATAGAGGCAATTAGTGGCATGGCAAGCCGTATTGATCGCCTCAGCCCAAAAGATATCCGGAGTCTTGTATTCATAAAGCATGGTCCTTGCCATTTCAATCAAGGTCCGGTTCTTTCTCTCAACAATGCCATTTTGTTGAGGTGTGTATGGAGCGGAGAGCTCATGCTTGATGCCTTCTTCATCAAGGAATTTCTCAACACTGAGATTCTTGAATTCTGTCCCATTGTCACTTCTTATTCTCTTGACTTTCAACTCAAACTTATTTTGAGCTCTTCTAATGAACTTCTTGATAACCCCTTGAGCTTCACTCATGTCTTGTAAAAAGAAAACCCAAGTGAATCGAGAAAAATCATCCACAATGACAAGTCCATACTTGTTCCCACCAATGCTTATATAAGAAATTGGCCCAAATAAATCCATGTGAAGCAATTTCAAGGGTCTTGAGCTAGTCAATATGTTTGTGGGTGGATGAGGGGCTCCAACTTGCTTTCCGGCTTGACAAGCACTACACAATCTATCTTTCTCAAAGACAACATTTGTTAATCCTAGAATGTGTTCATCTTTTTGAAGTTTGGCCAAGTTCCTCATCCCAACGTGAGCTAGCCGGCGATGCCAAAGCCAACCCAAGCTAGATTTTGCCACTAAACAAGTCTTCGGTTTCACTTTATTTGTTGTGAAATCAACTAAATAAAGCTTTCCCTTAAGTTGACCCGTAAAAGCAATAGAGGAATCCTCCCTTCTAAGGACGCTCATACCCTCATTAGTAAAGAGACAGTTGTAGCCTTTTTCACAAAGTTGTGATACAGACAACAAATTGTACCCTAGAGAATCGACTAGATAAACATTTGAAAGAGATGAGTCTTGTGATATAGCAACTTCACCTTGACCAATCACATCACCATGGTTGTTGTCACCAAACGTGATCTTTTCTATAGGCGAGTCATATTCCTTCAATTTAGCAAACATTTCTTCTCTCCGGTCATATGATTTGAACATCCACTTTCAAGCAACCATGAGGATCCACCGGAGGTATATGCCTACAAAACATGTTTAAGCTTTGAATTTAGGTACCCAAAAGAGATTGGGTCCTTGAGTGTTAGCTTTTGAAATCTTAGGCACCCAAACACTCCTCATCATCTTCTTTGCATGAGCACCCACATACTTTACCACCATCTTCCCATTGTGATCCCACACAACCGTGTAGTCAATAGTGTAGTTGGGAGATGACTTATGCTCAATGCTCTTTTCTTCCTTCTTGATCTTGGTTGAGCTCTTGACATTGTTGGTTATTGCCTCAACCTTAGGCTTGTCTTCAATGGTGTTCACCATCACACCATGAGCAATGTTCATCAAGTCTCCAAGGTTTGCACCCTTGGTAAACATTGGCACTTCATGACCTCTCAACATTCTTGTGCCATTTGCTTTTCCTCCTCTAGTGAATCCAAGCCCATCCTTGATACTAGGATATCTTCCGGCTTTATATGCCGGATGGCTCTCAAATTCACTCTTACCTTTGGCCTTGCCTTTGCCAATTGTCTTGGTCAATTCTTGAATCTTTGCATCTTTAGCTTTGACTTTCTCTTCTAGTTTTGAAAGGTTAGTGGCACAAGCATTTATATCAAACTTATAGCATCTTGAGCAACCTTCACTAGTAGAGACATTTGAGTCAAGAATTGTCTTAGAGTTAATCTTAGTGCTTTCCCAAAGAGCGTTAAAGTTCACTTCTAGATCTTTATATTTGACCTCTAGGCTTGAATGCCTTTCTTGAAGCTCACTTTGTACATTCTTTAGGTTGGCAAGAGAATCATTTGCCAAGGACAATTCCTTAGACATCTTCTTGCAAGAGTCATTGGCAAGTGACAAGTCACAAGTCAATTTTTCAACCATGATCTTCTCCTCAACTAGAGTTTCTTCAAGAGCAAGGTTTCTCTCCTTTTCAAGGATGAGCAATTCTTCTTGCCTATCAAGAGACTCTTTCCTTTTCTCCAATTTCTCTACTAGTTTTTTAATTTGTTTGTAGCCTTCTTTACCAAACTTGTTTATCATGTTCTTTTCATGTTCGGCTTCCTCTTCATATAGATCATTTTCTACATTCCTAGATGTCAAGATGGTGGATGAGATAGATGGGGTGATGTTTAATACCTTAGTCCCTTGGGCCATGAGGCACATGGGAGCTTCATCATCACTATCTTGATAGTTGTTGAAGAGTCTAGATGTTGATGTAGGAACTTGAATGGCAAGAGTTGCCACTTCTTCATCATCGGAGTTATCACTCGAAGAATCCCACCCTTGACCAAAATGAGCACTTCCAAACTTCTTCTTGTACTCTTGACTCTTCTCTTTGTATGTCTTCTCCTTGTCAAAGTACTTGTCCTTCGACTTCTTGTCTTCTTTGTAATTTTTCTTGCGGGGGCAGTCGGCAATGTAATGCCCTTTCTCCCCACACTCGTAGCATCTTCTTTGAGACATGGACCTCTTGTCGCCCTTGTTCTTCATGAACCTCTTGAAGTTCTTCGCCATCATGGCGGTTTCTTCATCGGTGCTATCACCATCACTTGAGTCTTCTTTCTTCTTGGAATTGGAAGTCTTTTCAATTGACTCAACCTTCTTGCTTGGTTCGGCTTTGAGAGCAATGGTCTTCACTTCGGTTGGTTCCGTCGATCTAGCTACATCCAAGTTGTTCATTTCATGATATTGTAATTTATTGAACAACTCAATTGGTAGCATCTTCTTCAACTTGCCCTTCTCCCTAATCATGGTGGCAAGCATTGGGTTCTTGGGTGCATATGCCCTAAGCATCTTCTTGGTCACTTTGTGCTCATCCCAATCTTTGCTACCTAGCATTCGTATCTCGGTGACAAGTAGCTTCAACCGATCATACATCTCTTGGAGAGTCTCATCCTTCTTGATGACAAAGGCTTCTAGTTCTCCTTGTAGGAGATCAATCTTGCCTTCCTTGACCACATCCGTCCCTTCATGAGACAATTGAAGAGTGTCCCAAAGATCCTTTGCAACCTCAATTCCTCTAATCTTGTTGTACTCATAGGGACTAAGAGCACTTCTAAGAACCATCACGGCTTGAGAGTTGCGGAAGAAATCATACTCTTGTTCACGACTTGGCTTGGCGTCTTTGTCAACACCTATATTCACAACGGTCCAAAGAGAGGGGTGAAGACCATATAAATACATTTTCATATCATCACTCCAACGAGCATAGTCGACCCCATTGAATTTGAGAACTTTGCCCATTGGAACTGATGAGAAATTAAGATTAGTTGGATCAAGAGATTTGTTATAAGATGATGTCTCATATTTATGGGACACGGAGTGGAATCCATCCAACACTTCTTTTTCCTTTAGCTTCTTCTTGAGAAGCTTTTGAGCCTTCCTTTCGGCCTTTTCTTGAATTTTCTTCTTCATCTTCTCCTTTCTCTTCTTCTTCTTTTCTTCTTCATCCAAGATTTCATCAACGTCGCTGATGATAAGATCATCATCACTTGAGCTTGAATCAATGAACAATGATCGATCATCCTTGGAAGCGGAAGCACCAACACCGAAGTTGTCCCCCTTGTCGGGCATAGTGTTTTTCCCTTAGCGGTTAAGCCTTAATCAAGGGATTAGGCTCTGATACCAATTGAAAGGACCAACACTAGGCCTAGAGGGGGGTGAATAGGCCCTATAAAAATTTCTGCAAAATTGCTCTGAAAACTGTCAGACGTCGGATGATCCGACGTAGTCTCTGATCTTCCGACCCTCGGAAGATCCGACTCTGCCCATTGGAACTGATGAGAAATTAAGATTAGTTGGATCAAGAGATTTTTATAAGATGATGTCTCATATTTATGGGACACGGAGTGGAATCCATCCAACACTTCTTTTTCCTTTAGCTTCTTCTTGAGAAGCTTTTGAGCCTTCCTTTCGGCCTTTTCTTGAATTTTCTTCTTCATCTTCTCCTTTCTCTTCTTCTTCTTTTCTTCTTCATCCAAGCTTTCATCAACGTCGATGATGATAAGATCATCATCACTTGAGCTTGAATCAATGAACAATGATCGATCATCCTTGGAAGCGGAAGCACCAACACCGGAGTTGTCCCCCTTGTCGGACATAGTGTTTTTCCCTTAGCGGTTAAGCCTTAATCAAGGGATTAGGCTCTGATACCAATTGAAAGGACCAACACTAGGCCTAGAGGGGGGTGAATAGGCCCTATAAAAATTTCTGAAAAATTGCTCTGAAAACTGTCAGACGTCGGATGATCCGACGCAGTCTCGGATCTTCCGACCCCCGGAAGATCCGACACTGTGTAGGATCTTCCGACGGGATAAAAACTTTACTTCATAATTTGAGTTCTAGAACACTTTTTAGAGATTCTACTTGAATAGAAGTGTGACAATAAGTGTATAGAGCCTTCTAGATATGATCAATGCAATAGAATAACAACAAGCAAGTAGATCGGATCAAATCAAGCAAATCCAACAATAAAACAAATGAGCACAAGGAGACAATGGATTTACTTCCGAAGTTCACTCCACAAAGGAGCTACGTCTCCGTTGAGAAGCTCACAAAGAGCCGGACTGTCACACTAGCCCCAAGTCTCCCTCAATCAACCACAAAGGAAGATTGAATCACTTACTATTGGCTCTCACAAAGAGAGGGGTAATACAAACTTCCGGGGCTCAACCACAAGGGAATGGGAGCTCACCGACACCTCTAACCGTCTAGGAGCAAAGCTCCAAGAGTAACAAACGTGAATCGACGAATCAAAGTTACTTCAAGTGCTTCGAGAGATGAACAAGTGAGGGCCCAAGGTTAGCACAAGCTTCACACATTCAATCTTCTCTCTCACTCAAACCCTAGATAAATCCTTGCAAGAATCAAGCTTGGGAAGGAGTAGAAGAGTGAAATGAATGCTCAAGTGGGTGCTTGTCACGAGTTAGGTCAGTGGAAGCAGCAGCCATGAATGAGAGGGGTGAGGGGGTATATATACCAACCCCTCAAAAAGTGACTGTTATGTGTTCTGCGAAGGGGTATCGGATCTTCCGACCATGAGTCGGATCTTTCGAAGAATGACAGATTAGTGTTAGAAAACCCCAGACAAATTCCAGGCATCGGATCTTCCGACATAGTGTCGGATCTTCCGATGAGGGCCGGAACTTCCGGCAAATGACAGAACATAGCAAGAAAGCCCTCAGAACAGTTCCAGGCGTCGGATCTTCCGACACCCTGTCGGATCTTCCGACAGGCGTCGGATCTTCCGGCACTGGAACAAATCCAAACCGAGCTGGCCGGAACTTCCGGTCGGATCTTCCGGCCAGGGGTCGGAACATGCATGTGACACACAGAAAAGGCTGAAATCTGGCTAAGTCCCAGAAGATCTGACACAGTGTAGGATCTTCCGATGGAAGTTCCGAAGCTAGGATCGGATCTTCCGACGGGAAACAACTCAAAACCGAGCCAGGCGGAACTTCCGGTCGGATCTTCCGGCCTAAGTTCCGACCAAGCAGACAACATGTGAATGTGACTTTGTGTGTCTCTCAAGAGGATTTTCATCTCAAGCAAAGCACTTAAAACAACTAGAATTTGTCGAACACGTCCCCCTTGATAGTACGGTGGTCCTATACTCAACTTCAAACCGAAAATCAAATTAAATTCTTCGATCGAGTCCACCACCATAAGAAATCGAATTGGGGACCTTCTTTTCACATTTCTTTTCTTTTCTTTCATTTTATTCCTGCACAACTCATTCAAAGCATTATATCCAAATTTCTATTGTCATTAATCACCAAAATAGATTAAGTGCCTAGATGCACTTTCACTCGGCCGGCGGCCTTACGCCACCGCGCCGCTCCTCTCTTCCCCCTTCATTGTCGCGCGCAGGCACCTTTGTGCCGCGCCGCCGCAAGCCACGGCCGGCATCTTGCGCCGCCGTGCGGCCCGTGCGTGCGCCACTGCGCCATGGTCGGAGTGCCATGGTCGCGAGCGGCTGACCCCTTTCCCCCTCTCTATCTTCTTCTCCTCATCGCCTCCTTGCTAGACAAAGAAGATAGAGCGCCGCCGCGGGCCCCCTCGCCGGCGAGCGCGTGCACCCGAGAGTGCGCGCGCCGCCGTTGATGGGTCCCTCGGTGGTGCTGCTCGCGTGGCGACGGCCACGAGGTAAGGGTTAGGGTTAGGGTTTTGGTTCGGGATTTTTCTTGCTTTTGCCGATTCATGTTCAATTCATCTCGAATCTCGCACGTTTCTTTGTGATTCACTGGAATCTTTTCTTATTTGCATCGATTTACTTCAAAAACGACGTGTTTTTGTGGTGTTTTCTTCCCCTAATCCTTCGATCTGGGACTGCTTCCTTTGAAACTCACCGTACTGACCCGAAAATTCTAGATCTACTAATTAGTAGGTGTCTGATACCATTGTTAGACCCCAAACTTGAATCTCTAGTAGTAGATCTAACTCGGGTGCATAATCTTGAATAATAAACATGGTGTTCTTCTAACAGATCTACAATAATAACACTAACACAAGCACGAACACCTATAATACTATTAACAGAGAGAGTAGCCAAGTAGCAGACCATCGGAGGTGGTGGGAGCAGTCGGTGCCGGTGCCGCCATGTCGATGGCGAAAGTCGCAGGGGCGGCCGGAGCTTGTCGACGTAGATCGGGTCGGTGGCACTGGCGACGGGCGATGTAGCAGGACGGTGGCGGTGGAGAAGCTTCCCGCCGCTCCAGTGCTCCCTCGGGTCGGATAGGGTTTGTAGGTGGGGTTTGTGGCGGCTCGGTGAACCTCGTACCGAGCGCCGTGCCCCCCGCCCTCTCTTTATAGCACTGTGCGACGGGGGCCCTCCAACCATGATTAGGGTTGGGCGCCCCCGACTAGGGCGCAGAGAAAGGCCCGTTACGGCCCAACCTTTGAGCCGTAACGGGAAGAGATCGAACTAACGTACCCGCGTTTGTTCGAATACCTAGGACACCCATGAAGCCACGAGGCTGGTGCTCTCGTCGTCGGGTACGTACGGTGCATGCGCGGGGACGGCCATACTTGGGATCATGCCCAGCAGGCAGCAGGGGGCTTCTCTCCTGAGCTCCTGGCGGTTGGTCCGTGCCTCCGACATGATGTACTGCTGCCCCTCTCTTGTTTCTCCATGGCGGCAGCCAAGAGGCATGAGATGTCGCCGGAGGTGAGGTCAAGCGTGCGGCGACCACCGGCCAGAGAGGCGTCTTGGTGGAAGGTCATTTCTGGCCATCCAGATTTGTCCAGCTTAGAAGGATAATAATCTCCATGTAGAATGGAACACCAAGCTGTGTCTTAAAGGCTCTAGGTTGGGGATGAGTTGCATGCCAAGAAATGACTGGCACTGATGAGCAGGAAGGCACTGAAGAAATATCTTTGATATAGTATGCAGTCATAGGGTTGGAGGGCCATGTTTATTCGTTTGAGCACACCATGAGTGCAGAGACGATCTTTGAGCAAAAGCCAGAAACAGACCTTGTGCTTGTTCTAGCATGATGACTTCCATATCCATTTGAAGAGTGGGTGGACCTGTGCAGTGCCAATTAACCTTTTGTAAACCTTGGTGGATGAGAAGACTGAAGATGCCCAAATGTAACTCCATAAGTCAGAGTCAGACGTCCTCGGGGGCTCATCTAGGGATAAGAGAAGCTCCTGAAGCTGATCATGGGCCTGTGCTGACAAGGGCAAGTGGAACAGTTGTGTTAGGGAGGTGGCTGCCAAGGAAGAGTTAACGGATATGTTCTTTCTGGAGGCGAAGGAAGAGACCTCAGGACGCCTGACCTCTGTGGGATTGGGGTTCTTGGGCTGCCCCCTGCTTCAGGTCATCGTCAATTATGGTGCAAAGAACACAGTTATGTTGCTGCTGATCCTTGGCGCTAGGCATTGGTGTGCGCAATGCAAGTGTGCGATAGCTCTAGACAGCCTGGAATATGAATCTTCAGAAGCAGAATGCATGTGCAGTGTGTGTGCATACTGTTGATACGAAAACGCGCCAACAAACTCGAAGCCGATCAAACGCGCAGCACAGCCGTCACAACGACCAACTCCTGAGCTCCTCGGGCAAACCGGTCTGACCGGTTCCTGAAACCGGTCTGACCGCTTTCAGGCAGGAACTCGTGAAGACCTAGAAACTCGAGCTCGGGAGGGACCCCGTCGGAGCTCAAGCAAGCTAGGGTTGCTCTAGGGTCGGCAGGCCACCTAGAACGCCCTTGAACGCCGTAGAGACGAGCAAAGAACAGAATATGGAGGTTGGAAAAGATTAGGGTTTGAGAGATAAAAAAGTAAAGGATAAATGTGTTTGATTCGATTGGAATACATCTCAATTGGCCTTAGCCTTTATATTTATAGGCCGGGGAAGATTTACCCCTTTCGAATAGGTTACAATATGGGATTAAACTCGGAATCCTAATCCTACTCGAATTACAGAACCAAACCGGTCTGACCGGTTTGGCAAACCGGTCAGACCGGTTTGGCCGGGCCAGAGCCAATTTTGACTATCAACACATGCCCCCCTGCGTTTTTAGTGAACTTGAAAACTAAAAAGCAAGTAATTACAATTCAGGAGCTAAAATTTATGCTAAGGGCGATATCAACAATATATTGGCCATTGGTCTTCATGCGTCTTGCCAAACACTTGGATAGAATTTCTTCAAATATCTTCCGTTGATAGCTTTAGGCAAATGATCTCCCTTCAGCGTCTCTAGCATGTAAGAATTCCCAAAAATGACTTTGACAACTCTATAGGGTCCTTCCCAACTTGGTGACCATTTACCAAACTTGTTGCTTTTCGTCCCAATAGGCAAGATCGTCTTCCAAACAAGCTCACCAATCTGAAAATGTTTTCCTCGTACTTTCTTGTTGTAAGCTTTAGCAACCCGAAACTTATCTTTCTCAATCTCCTTCAAAGCTTTCAATCGTTTGTCGGTTACCTCATCAATATTGTCCAACATCAAATTGTGGTAATCAACAGCATCAAGGTCATTTTGTTTAGCCAATCTATAAGCGTCCAGATTTACCTCAACGGGTAAAACGGCCTCTTGACCATACACAAGCTCAAAAGGAGTAACTTTAGTAGCACCATGTCTAGATATACGATGAGCCCATAATGCTTTGGATAAAACTTCATGCCATCTCTTAGGATTTTCTTCTATCTTTTTCTTGATTAATTTGATCAAAATTTTATTACTTGACTCGGCTTGTCCATTAGCCTGAGCGTAATATGGAGATGAATTGAGCAACTTAATTCTATAGGATTCGGCGAATTCACGTACCTCTTTAGACATAAACGAAGTACCTTGATCCGTTGTCAAAGTTTGAGGAATACCGAATCTATGAATAATATTTTGCGTAACAAATTCAATTACCTCTCGATGCGTCATATTCTTCAAGGGAATCGCTTCGGTCCACTTAGTGAAATAATCTGTAGAAACTAACACAAAACGATGTCCTTTTGATGATGGAGGATTAATTTGTCCAATAAAATCCAATCCCCAACCTCGGAACGGCCATGGCTTAATAATAGGATGCATCAATGCAGCAGGAACAAGTTGCAAATCTCCAAACTTCTGACATTCCTCACATCCTTTGTAATATTTGAAATAATTTGCCATCATAGTAGGCCAATAGAAATCGGCTCGTCTAAGTAACCACTTCATCTTTGGAGCCGATTGATGTGTACCACAAATACCTTCATGGACCTCACCCATGGCAACTTTGGCCTGATCCGAATTAAGACATTTCAACAGCAAATCTTCGGCGTTTCGACGATAGAGTTCATCGTCAAGCAAAACGTATTTAAACGATATTCGCCGAATATTTCTTTCTGCACCACGACCAGGATCTCTCAAATAAGTAATAATAGGCACCCTCCAATCCTGATCTTCAACTTTGGATTGATTAGCATCATCCAAAGAATTTTTGCTTCTGTCAGGGGACGAAGCGGTCAGACCGGTTTCAGAACCGGTCAGACCGGTTTTGGCAGTTAGACCGGTCTGACCGGTTTCTGAAACCGGTGTGACCGGTTCGTCCAGAACCAGAACCTCGGATTTCGTTTGCATCGGTTTTTGGAGATAGAAATACTTCTTTGCAACCATATAACCAGATGCTTTCTGAGCCAGAGTATTAGCCTTGCCATTCTCTTCTCTTGGAATGTGTTTGATAGTAAATTCATCAAAAGAAGCAATGATATCAAGACATCTATCAAGATATGCATTTAATGAACCATTATAACATTGGCATACCTTTGACACTTGTTGTACCACCAGGAGCGAATCACCAAAAACTTCAACATGCTTTATTCCCATGTCTTGCAAAAATTCCAAACCAAATAGAAGAGCTTCATATTCAACTTGATTATTGGTTCGCTTTTCTTCCAATCGGTTTGAGAACTCAAAAATGGCACCACTCAGAGATATAAGAATAGCACCAATTCCTTGCCCATCACCACAAACCGATCCATCAAAATATAACTTCCATGGGGTACAAGTAATATATCCGACGTCGAAGTTGTTTGTATCATTTATCCGATGTTCAACAATAAAATCAGCTACAATTTGGCCTTTCATTGATGTTAAAGGTTCACAAGCCAAATCATACTCAACTAAAGCATAAGCCCATTTACCGACTCTTCCACTAGAAATCGGCTTTTGCAACATATGTTTAATTACATCGGTTTGACACAACACGATGCAAGTGCTAGATAATAAATAATGCCTCAATTGAGTACAAGCATGGTACAAGGATAAACACAACTTCTCAATGAAAGTATACCTTGTTTCTGCATCGATGAGCCGTCGGCTTACATAAGCAATCACATACTCCTTGTTGCCGATTTCTTGAGTCAAAATAGCCCCAATAGTTCTATCTTCAGCCGCCACATAAAGTCTAAATGGTACTCCTCGCTTAGGTGCCCTAAGCACTGGTGGTGAAGACAAATATTCTTTGATTTTCTCAAAAGCTTCTTGCTGTTTTGTCCCCCAAGTAAAATCGGCTTCATTCTTTAACCGAAGTAAAGGAGTAAAAGCATCAACCTTTCCAGACAAGTTAATTATAAATCTTCTCAAGAAATTTACCTTGCCTAGAAACTTTTGCAAATCTTTCTTGCAAGTAGGAGCTTCGACTTTCTTCATAGCTTCAATTCTCTTGGGATCAACTTCTATGTCGTTCTCATGAATAACAAACCCAAGAAACTTCCCAGCTGAAACATCAAAAGCACATTTGAGTGGATTCATCTTCAATCCATACCGTCGCATCCTTTCAAGAGCAAGTTTTAAATCGGCTAGATGAGGAATTAAACCATCCGATTTAACCACAATATCATCAATATATACTTCCACGATAACTCCAAGCAAATCATGAAAGATTAAATTCATAGCAATTTGATAAGTTGCACCGGCATTCTTTAATCCAAAAGTCATAACCACCCACTCAAACAAACCAATAAATCCTGGACATTGAAAGGCCGTTTTGTGCATATCCTCTTCGGCCATGAAGATTTGATTATATCCAGCATTACCATTAAGGAAACTAACAACACGATGCCCAGAAGATTCATTGATTAAGACATCGGCTATAGGCATAGGATATGAATCTTTTGGAGTGGCTTTATTAAGATCTCTAAAATCAATGCGAACTCTAAGTTTTCCCGAATCTTTCTTTTCAATGGGAACAATATTAGAAATCCACTCCGCATAATGACAAGTCCGAATAAAACCAGCATCCAGCAAACGATTAACTTCTTCTTTTATTCGGTCATAAATAGCGGGATTAAAACGTCTAGCCGATTGTTTAAAAGGTCTAAAACCGGCTTTTATCGGTAAACGATGCTCAACTAAATGTCACACCCGGTTTTAAAGACAAAACCAGGTGCATCGCATATGTGCGCCAGGATCAGTTTACACACATATGGTAGACGTCACAAGTGAATATCCATAACCATGCATAACGAAAGAGTATTATAGTGCAACTATTACAATATCAGAGTTGACTCAAATGTCATAGCGGAAGACTTAAATAAACGTTCATCTAATGAAGCAAAAGTGACTCCAACTCCACAGGCATTGACTGGGGGAGACTCGCCTAGAACTCCTCAAAATCAGTGGTGAAATCCTCAAAATTCTCCCAATCTGAGCAGCATTCCGGGTGTAGTTGATGCAATAAAAGAAAGAAAGGCAACAAGTATGAGCACATAACGTACTCAGCAAATGTAATATGACATACAAGGCTGAGGCAAAAAGGTTGGCTGACCATACTGCAGTAAGCACTTTTAGTTGGTCAAGTTTTATTAAGCAACTATTTACTAGCAAATGAAAGTATATACCACCCACAAATTAATGAATGTCATATTCCCAACATATTCAAGTAACCATGAATTAAATCATGTTCAAGTATGATTATCATGTAAGGGTCCAGGCCGCTCTTGACCGTGAGCACGGCTGTTATAACAGTTTTACACTCTGCAGAGGTTGTACACTTTCACCATAAGCCGTGATTCCCATTGCCGAAGCATTGTACCCTTCCCACACCACGTGGACCGAATACTGGGTTTCACTATGAGACCTTTACAAAAGCACTCTAATAAATGATAGCCCGCTAAGGTTTCCGGTTCAGAAGCAAAGCATAACCCTCCCTAATGAGGTCTGTCTCTTACCAAAGCCCACAGCTCAAAAGGACCGAGCTATACCCCGTCAACCGCCGCCCCCCCCCCCCATGCCCCTTTCGAGTAAAGCTACCATAAACCAGAGCACCTAATTAGTCAGTCAAAGCCAGAGCCACATGGCACTCATGGTTGTACTGTTTTCCTAGGTGGTTCTCCATGTTCCAATTAAAAAGATATGATCTTGCCAATTAATTATTTAAAAGAGTATATGGAACATAGAGTAGGGGTTCATTAACCAATCCCAGTTGAGCAAGCTAAGCATCATCTACCATCAAAATTAATTAAGTAACCCAGTTTCAGGGACAGGAAAAACATAGTGGCTAGGCAAATCCTTAAGTAGGAACCCATCAAATTAAGACACATGCATGGGTGGTGAAATTAATAGTTATTAGGACATTTGCATGACATAATACACTTGCCTTCTTCCCAACTCTGTTGCTGCTCAAATCCTTCTCCAACCGTTGGTTCTTCAGAGAAATCCTCGAACTGGTCGTTTCCTAATCGCATCACACATTCACATGCAAGGAAACAATACAACAAATAAGAAACAGTACACCAAACAATTCCAACAGAAGAAAACAACAGCACAAAACTAATCTACGCGTGACAACGAACGCGTGAGCGCGAGAATCACTAAAATCGGAGTTAAAACGCAAAAGATATGGCTTTTCTAAGGTTCAGGGACTTGCTGGCAAAGTTTTAAAAGTTCCAGGGGCTTAACTGCGAAAAACCAGGGGCTAAAACATAATTTTGAATAAAACTACGAGGGTTTTCATGTAAAAAGACAAAACTTGGACCTCGGGCACAATTTTAAATCTTTCAGGGGCTAAAACAGAAGAAAAAGGACCTATACGTAATTATTTTCGAACTAACTAGGACCGCGGGTTGATTTCCAAAAACTTTAAGGGCTCTTTAGCAAAAACGCCTGCGCTGACCGTTACGCGGTCTGTTTGACTCGGAGCTCGGGTGGCTGAGGACTGTTGGATCGCGATCGGACGGTCTGAATCAGATCGGGCCGAGGGGAATACGCCGGCGACGACACCTGCGGCGGCGCCGCCCGTTCCCGTGGCGGAACTTCGCCGGAGAAGACGCGATCTACAGCTACGGTGCCCTATTCGCGACGAGACCAGGACCTAGAGCATCAGGAGGGGATGGCGAACTCACTGGGCTGGATCTCGACGAGAGAAGAGGAGCGCAACGACCGGGCGGTGATGAACGGCGGCCGGCGGCACTTGAGGTCGACGACGAGCAATGTTAGCGCGGTGTGCGGCCAAAATTGAGGCGAAAACGCGAAGGAGAGGTGCGGGATTGTAACACCCAAAAATGCTCAATTTAAAATTTTTGGCATTTAATTAATTAATTAGAGCTTGCTCCTATTTAATATAGGCTAAATAATAAGATTTCTAGAATTTAAAATCAAATATAAGTGATAGAAACATTTATTGTTGCATTCATGCTGCTGCATTTATTTTTGTATTGCTTGAGATTCAAACAAGAATTTAAATTTATTTAAATTCAAATTTGAATCACCTTGTTTGGAACTCTAGAAAAGTTATTAGGCCCATAGTTCAATTCCGCTCCCTGAACTCTTTCTCGGGTTCGCTTTTGCCCCCTCTTCTCTTTCTCCGGTCCGGCCCAACGCTCTCCCTCACAACACTCGGCCCAGTCCACCTTTGCACCTCCAACTCTTCTCCCCGGCCCGACTTCACCCCTCCTCTCTTCTCTTTTCTCCCCGCTCGGCCCACTCCGCACCTCACTCCCGGCCCAGCTTGGCCCAGCCTGCAGCCTTCGCCCGCGCCTCCTCTCTCTCCCCCCGACAGCCCGGCCCCGCCTGTCAGCCCCTCCCCTCACCTTCCTTCTTCGGCTCCGGTGATGGCGCGCTTGCCACGGCCGGGCCCGCACGCCGAGACCGCCATCCCCCGCGCTTACTTAACCTGGGCCGCGCCATTGCCCTACTCCCCTCACCCCCATCACCCCAACCCTAGCGCCGCCGCAGCCTCCAATCGCGCCGCTCCCGAGCTACCGAGCCGGGAGTCCGCCGGCCGCCGTCGTCACCTCGCTCCGGTGCACCTCCGCCCCGGCCGACCCTTGGAGCCGCTTCCCCGCTCCACGAGGAACACGCCAAGCCCCCGCGCCACTTCTCCCTCGCCCCGGAGCTCCGTCGACGGCACGCACCGACGCCCGCCGTCCGCCGCTCGCCGTCCTGCCTCTCTGGTCCTGCTCCGACCAATTCGCCGCGTCAGGAGCTTCACCGCGAGGTAATGAAGCTTCCCATCCCCTCAATTCCAGCTCCCGAGCACCGTAGCTAGGTTCCCCTCGGTCGCCGACGAGCTTCGTCCGCCGGCCGTCGTCGTCCGGTTGCTGCACCACGCGAAACTCACTTGGCACGTCACGAATGCACTTGTTAAGTCCTCCAGTAGCTCCAGAGCCAAAAACCCGACCCAAGCACTCCCCAGAAACCACTCCCCGCGACACACCGGAGCTCCGCTCCGCCGCGCACCGCCGTCCGACCCTCTCGCCGGCCAATGGCCGACTAGAACCCCCTAGGTGAACTCGTCGTGATCTCCTGAGTCCGTAGGACCAATCCACGTCGCGAATGGATCCCCGTAGCGCGAGAAAACTCCAACTCCGGCGAGTTCTCGCCGCGGCCGAGCGGCGCCGCCGCGCGCGGTCGTCGTCTCCGGCGAGACCCGGCCACGGGCCGTCCGATCTCAGATTGACGGTCACGATTAGAACGGCCGATACCCCTTCGCGTTTTAAATCTCAGCCGTCCAGATCAGATCCAACGGCTACCACGCGTCCTGACCGAGTCAATACCGGTCAGCGCGGGCTGCTTTGCTAAAGAGCCCCTCGGCTTTCTGGTAATCAACCCGCGCTCCATTCCAGTTCAAAAGTAATTGGAGATAGGTCCTGTTTTATTCGTTTTAGCCCCTGCGTTTTTGAAAAATTAAACCCGCGGTCCAGCACGCGTAGTTTTGCGCGCTAGCCCCTGGTGGCTACTGTTAATTACGTATAGGTCCTCAGTTTTTGCAGTTTAGTCCCTGGAAGCTTTAAAACCCCACCAGCAAGTCCCTGAACCTTAGAAACGCTATAACTTTCACGTTTTAGATCCGATTAGTGTGATTCTTGCGCTCATGTGTTCGTAGCGAAGCGTAGATTATTTCTAGCTCCTGTTTTTGTACTGTTTTCACTGTTTGGTGTACTGTTCTAATAGAATTAATTTGTTTGCATGTAATGATTGTTTTGGATGCTTGCGTGATGATCGTGTCCAGTCGGCGAGCCCGTAGCTTTGGACTTCGAGTACGTTGAGGACGTGCCGGAGCAGGACTCGCAGCAGCAGTTGTACTCCGAGGAAGGCAAGTTATAACACGGACAATCCTTGCTACCTACTCACTCTTTTAATACACTGTTCATTACATACGCATGTGTCTAATACTGTTTACCTTTAAGGTTGTACCTAGCATTTCTTTCCCTGTCCTTGTATTCCTATGGGTTTTTGCATACGGGTAGTATTTTGCTAGGCGCCACTACTGTCACCTTTACTTAACTGTTAAACTTGTATTAATGGTCCACTTCAACCTTAATGTTAAAACTTGCTTTTTAGCAACTTGGATCAGGGAGCTGGGGCTTGTGTGTTTTGCCTGGCCCCAGTGTCTCTCCCTAAGGACTGGTTCGTAAAAGCGGCAACCTGGGAGCCTGTCGCCGCCGCCAGAACTATAATGGCTCTGGTCTTGGTTGAGTAGCTTGTACGTCTCTAGCTTGGCAGTGGTTACCGAGTGGCCTACGGCGTTGTAGGAGGCAAGGCGCGAGGTGTTTTCAGATTCCACCGAGGACGGTAGCCCCGTCGGCTAGGTCCCGTTAGACCCAGTCCCGTGTTGGGAGCCCCCGTGAGTGCGGGAGCTCCGCACGTTGCACCATTTACTTGTTGGCATGATTTGCCGGCGCGTGGACGCCATTGACCCCCTCACGTTGCGCCCTGAGGGTCAGTCAATCTCGGTGCCTAGGTTCTCACCACCTTGTAGTACTCCGGCGGCTACTGTCTTGCTAGGGTGTCTGGTGAAAGCCTCGTAGCGTCCCTATGCAGTCACACCTCGGAAGTGTCGATGTGCGTGGTTGGGTGCAAAGTTCTTCTGAACTTTTACGCGACTGGTGGGAAAAGGGCGAAACCTCTGCAGAGTGTACGATCTATCATGATAGCCCGGCTCAGGGTCACGAGCGGCCTGGATCCTTTTATGATTAGAAGATGATATTTATTACTGCTTAATGTTGACTTACATTAATTAATTTGGGATACAACTGGGATTCATCTAATGTAGTAGTTATGATTAAAATGAACCAACTAAAAGTGCTAATGCAGTTAAGCCAGTGTCAAGCCTCTTTTGCCTCATCACCCGTGCTATACTTGCTAAGTAATTCTGTTACTTACACTTGTTGTTATTATTATTATTTTTTGGGCAAAATCCCGGACGGGTAACAGATTGGAGTCAGGCTGATTATGCTGTGGAGTTTCCAGAGGACTTACCTTACTTCTGAGCTCGCATTCTCCCAGTCAGAGTCCCTGTGGGATTGCGGCTACGCTAGAGAGATGTATTAGTCTTCCGCGGTCCATGATTTTATTTCTGAAGCACTCTGATGTAAACGCTACGCTATCATGAGATTAATAAAGCATTGTACTCTGAATTTTACCATATTCGTTCGCTATATGTGTCTGTGGACTTCCTGGGCACACATATGGCCGCATTCGGGTTTTGTGTAAATCTGGGTGTGACAGTGATGTCGAGGCGAACCTCCTGGACTCGCTCGGGTCGAAGAAGAGGCAGCGGCGGCGTGAATCGGCGACGGCGGCTTGAGCTCGGCGGCGGCGGCGCTAGGGTTGGGAAGCTCGGCTTGGTTGGAGGGACAGCAGAGGCGGCGGCCGAGTTAAATAGGTCGAGGATGGGGCTCGGGCCTCACCTCGGCGTTCGTGTCCGGGTAGGACTCGGCGGCGCGGCGGAGACGAGCTCGGCTCGGGTGTCCGGGTCGGCGACGGAAGGGAGAGGAAAGAGCTGACGCGTGGACCCTACGCGTCAGTGACAGAGAGAGAGAGCGACGGGGAGAAAAAGAGCGGGCCGAAGTTGGGCCTAAAGTGGAGAAGGCCGGGCGGGGAGAAAGGAATCGGCCCGGGGAGAAAGGAAAGAGTAGAGGGGGCAAACTTGGACCGGGCCAAGAGTTAAAGGGGCGAAAACGAACTCGGCTATTTTAACTTTTCTAAAACTCAAACAAAAGCAAATCAAATTCGAATTTAAACAAAATTTAAATTCCAACTTGATTTACTAGCAACCAAAAATATATGCAACAGCATGAATGCAACAAAAACTTATTTTGACTAAAATAATTATTTAATGTGATATTTAAATTGATAAAAAGGCTAGAAATTCCAATTAAATCCTAGAAAATTTATTTAAGCCTTAATAAATCCTAGAAAAATTCAAATGGTTGCTACAATTTAATTGTGATGAATTTTAGGGTGTTACAAACCTACCCCCCTTAAAGAGAATCTCGTCCTCGAGATTCGGACGGATTAGAGAAAATCTGAGGGAACTCTGCCATCAACTCATCCTCTCTTTCCCAAGTTGCCTCGCTTTCCGCGTGATGACTCCACTGAACTTTACACATCTTAATCACCTTACTCCTAGTAACTCTTTCAGCAGTTTCCAAAACCTTAGCTGGGTATTCCTTATAAGTCAAATCATCTTGCACATCCAACTCATCCAAGGGTAATTCTTCCTCAGGAACTCGAAGACACTTTTTCAACTGAGAGATATGGAACACATCATGCACATCTGACAGTCTGGCTGGCAACTCCAATTGATAAGCAACCTCACCTTTTCTATCAACAATCTTGAAAGGTCCAATAAAACGAGGAGATAATTTACCTTTCACCTTAAACCTTCTCAAGCCTCGAATAGGAGATACTTTCAGATACATATAACCACCTACTTCGAAAGTTAATTCTCGTCTCCTTGTGTCTGCATAGCTCTTCTGCCTGGATTGAGCCGTTCTTAAATTCTCTCTGATAATCTGAACCTGTCTTTCTGCTTCCTGCAGTATCTCTGGACCAAACAACTGACTTTCGCCAGTTTCACTCCAATACAACGGTGTCCTGCACTTTCTACCATAAAGTGCTTCGAAAGGTGCCATCAGTCCTTAATCCAACCCAACTGGATTTATGTCAAACGGAGTTCTGAAGCTCCAGAAACAATTCGGACAGTACCCGGATATCATGCAGCAGCGAGAACAGATTGTCGCATAACATGATTTATATGAGGGGTACAATTATATAGATAAAGTGATAGTTAAGGGCTAAGATCAGAGACCAAGATAAACCCAAACTAACTAAATTTATTTATTTAATAATTACTCAATTGTGGTCATCACTCCACAATTAAGTTCAATCATTACAAAGATCCAAATCACACACTTAGCACAAAAGCAAACATTTATACCACATTTTTTAAACCAAACTAAATTACATGCTACGCACGAGTCTCAACGATTCTAAACGTACTAAACTAACAAAAGAGAGGGTATCCTATCTTAATAGGTATAGGTGAAGCAACTAGACGATCCACCGAGCATTCTCTAGCGGGGCGGTGAATGACCCATCAACCCTTCTATATCTTCGTCCAAGGGCGGATGTGCTTCTCCCTTGAGTTCAGCTATCAGCCTCTTGTTCTTCCTTCGTTCAGCAGCGAGTTCTTCACGCACTTCTTGTACCTCCCTTGTGGTGTCATCGGCGTGCACGTTGAGCATCTGGGTGAACGCCACCTGGACGTTGAGTGTAGAGTTTACACCTGGCAGTTGTGGCACAACCCCAGTTAGAGTGCCTTGCTGCCTTCGAGGAAGATATGCCCAAGCAGTGTGACGTACTTCAGCAGCCTCCTCATGACAAAGCACAGAAAGTGCCCACCTGGCTGCATCCTGGATTCCAGCTTCGAAAGTTGATCTCATGGCAATGGCGTGATGCACTGCAGCCTCTTTGGTTCCTCCATACTCATAATCAGGCTCCCGGATGTACACAGCGACATCCCAGTCCTCTGGGTAATTTGGATGTGTCCTCCTCCTTCCATTATATTCTATCTCCACTGGGTAGTTCAGACGCTCGAAGAGCATTCGAAGCATCATCGGGAACTCACTATTGCCTCCGTCGTGGTGATGAATAGTCACTATACACATGTCAGGCGGCGGAGAGGGTCCTTCACTTCCTTCAGATTCAGCTGGAGCATTCCCTCCTGAGTTAACTTCTTCGTCCATCATTTCCATCTCTTCAGGTTCCGGTTCCTCTTCTTGTACCGAATGCGACGAAAAAGATGAAAGAGTGCTTGCCAATCTACGAGCACCTTGCCTTGTCAACAACATCTATGGTTTAAGCAAGAAAGGGGTTAGAAAAGTTCTAAAGACCTCGAAACCAGGTGAGATGGTGAATAAGATAGAACAGAATACAAAGATCAAGGAGGAGACAATTATCAATGACCTGGAATAATAGCAAATTAAACCAAGAATAGATAGACCAAGAGAAGTTAAGAAAAATAATCCTTAGAGAATGACCATTGCTATCTAGGCTTGCGTCCTACAGTTAACATAGCTCTGATACCACCTCTGTCACACCCGGTTTTAAAGACAAAACCAGGTGCATCGCATATGTGCGCCAGGATCAATTTACACACATATGGTAGACGTCACAAGTGAATATCCATAACCATGCATAACGAAAGAGTATTATAGTGCAACTATTACAATATCAGAGTTGACTCAAATGTCATAGCGGAAGACTTAAATAAACGTTCATCTAACGAAGCAAAAGTGACTCCAACTCCACATGCATTGACTGGGGGAGACTCGCCTAGAACTCCTCAAAATCAGTGGTGAAATCCTCAAAATTCTCCCAATCTGAGAAGCATTCCGGGTGTAGTTGATGCAATAAAAGAAAGAAAGGCAACAAGTATGAGCACATAACGTACTCAGCAAATGTAATATGACATACAAGGCTGAGGCAAAAAGGTTGGCTGACCATACTGCAGTAAGCACTTTTAGTTGGTCAAGTTTTACTAAGCAACTATTTACTAGCAAATGAAAGTATATACCACCCACAAATTAATGAATGTCATATTCCCAACATATTCAAGTAACCACGAATTAAATCATGTTCAAGTATGATTATCATGTAAGGGTCCAGGCCGCTCTTGACCGTGAGCACGGCTGTTATAACAGTTTTACACTCTGCAAAGGTTGTACACTTTCACCATAAGCCGTGATTCCCATTGCCGAAGCATTGTACCCTTCCCACACCACGTGGACCGAATACTGGGTTTCACTATGAGACCTTTACAAAAGCACTCTAATAAATGATAGCCCGCTAAGGTTTCCGGTTCAGAAGCAAAGCATAACCCTCCCTAATGAGATCTGTCTCTTACCAAAGCCCACAGCTCAAAAGGACCGAGCTATACCCCGTCAACTACCGCCCCCCATGCCCCTTTCGAGTAAAGCTACCATAAACCAGAGCACCTAATTAGTCAGTCAAAGCCAGAGCCACATGGCACTCATGGTTGTACTGTTTTCCTGGGTGGTTCTCCATGTTCCAATTAAAAAGATATGATCTTGCCAATTAATTATTTAAAAGAGTATATGGAACATAGAGTAGGGGTTCATTAACCAATCCCAGTTGAGCAAGCTAAGCATCATCTACCATCAAAATTAATTAAGTAACCCAGTTTCAGGGACAGGAAAAACATAGTGGCTAGGCAAATCCTTAAGTAGGAACCCATCAAATTAAGACACATGCATGGGTGGTGAAATTAATAGTTATTAGGACATTTGCATGACATAATACACTTGCCTTCTTCCCAACTCTGTTGCTGCTCAAATCCTTCTCCAACCGTTGGTTCTTCAGAGAAATCCTCGAACTGGTCGTTTCCTAATCGCATCACACATTCACATGCAAGGAAACAATACAACAAATAAGAAACAGTACACCAAACAATTCCAACAGAAGAAAACAACAACACAAAACTAATCTATGCGTGACAACGAACGCGTGAGCGCGAGAATCACTAAAATCGGAGTTAAAACGCAAAAGATATGGCTTTTCTAAGGTTCAGGGACTTGCTGGCAAAGTTTTAAAAGTTCCAGGGGCTTAACTGCGAAAAACCAGGGGCTAAAACATAATTTGGAATAAAACTACGAGGGTTTTCATGTAAAAAGACAAAACTTGGACCTCGGGCACAATTTTAAATCTTGCAGGGGCTAAAACAGAAGAAAAAGGACCTATACGTAATTATTTTCGAACTAACTAGGACCGCGGGTTGATTTCCAAAAACTTTAAGGGCTCTTTAGCAAAAACGCCTGCGCTGACCGTTACGCGGTCTATTTGACTCGGAGCTCGGGCGGCTGAGGAGCGTTGGATCGCGATCGGACGGTCTGAATCAGATCGGACCGAGGGGAATACGCCGGCGACGACACCTGCGGCGGCGCCGCCCGTTCCCGCGGCGGAACTTCACCGGAGAAGACGCGATCTACAGCTACGGTGCCCTATTCGCGACGAGACCAGGACCTAGAGCATCAGGAGGGGATGGCGAACTCACTGGGCTGGATCTCGACGAGAGAAGAGGAGCGCAACGACCGGGCGGTGATGAACGGCGGCCGGCGGCACTGGAGGTCGACGACGAGCAATGTTAGCGCGGTGTGCGGCCAAAATTGAGGCGAAAACGCGAAGGAGAGGTGCGGGATGTTGAGGCGAACCTCCTGGACTCGCTCGGGTCGAAGAAGAGGCAGCGGCGGCGTGAATCGGCGACGGCGGCTTGAGCTCGGCGGCGGCGGCGCTAGGGTTGGGAAGCTCGGCTTGGTTAGAGGGACAGCAGAGGCGGCGGCCGAGTTAAATAGGTCGGGGATGGGGCTCGGGCCTCACCTCGGCGTTTGTGTCCGGGTAGGACTCGGCGGCGCGGCGGAGACGAGCTCAGCTCGGGTGTCCGGGTCGGCGACGGAAGGGAGAGGAAAGAGCTGACGCGTGGACCCTACGCGTCAGTGACAGAGAGAGAGAGCGACTAGGAGAAAAAGAGCGGGCCGAAGTTGGGCCTAAAGTGGAGAAGGCCGGGCGGGGAGAAAGGAATCGGCCCGGGGAGAAAGGAAAGAGTAGAGGGGGCAAACTTGGACCGGGCCAAGAGTTAAAGGGGCGAAAACGAACTCGGCTATTTTAACTTTTCTAAAACTCAAACAAAAGCAAATCAAATTCGAATTTAAACAAAATTTAAATTCCAACTTGATTTACTAGCAACCAAAAATATATGCAACAGCATGAATGCAACAAAAACTTATTTTGACTAAAATAATTATTTAATGTGATATTTAAATTGATAAAAAGGCTAGAAATTCCAATTAAATCCTAGAAAATTTATTTAAGCATTAATAAATCCTAGAAAAATTCAAATGGTTGCTACAATTTAATTGTGATGAATTTTAGGGTGTTACACTAAATCACGACTCAAACCGGGCATCTCACAGTACTCCCAAGCAAAACAATCAACATACTCCTTCAACAAATTTATTAATTCGGCTTTAAACTCTTCCGATAAATTTTTGTTTACAAAAGTCGGCCTAGGAATAGTACCGTCACCAATATCTATTTGTTCTAAAGGGTCGGCTGACGTGAATCCCTGACCCAACTTATTCATATCACCGAGATCTTCAATAGCTTCAAACATACTGGCCGAATGTGCTCGATGATGATCAATTCGGTCTTGAAGCCACTGTCCAGACTTAAACCAGTCTGACCGGTTTCCATAAGCGGTCTGACCGGTTTTCCTCGGCTGGCACTGTTTAGACCCAAACCGGTCTGACCGGTTCCTGGAAGCGGTCTGACCGGTTTTGCTCGACTGATTTATCTGCTCCATTAATTACAGCAAGTAATTCAACCGATTTTTCATCGGCTTTAATGTAGCAGTAACGAAACCATCCTTAGTGAAACTGATCAGCTCATAATCGGTCAAATCTAAGCCCGACAAACATTTAATATTTTCATTTGCACTAATAGAATCGGAATCGGCCGTTGCAACGAAGGAAGAAGTATCACCATGTACAACTTCAACTTCATCGCCGATCCACTGAATAAGATATTGATGCAAGGTAGAAGGTACGCATTGATTTGCATGAATCCAATCACGCCCAAGAATTAAACTAAAGTTACCTTGCACTTCTGAGACGAAGAAAGCTGTAGCATCGGTCTTGCTTCCAATGGTCAACTCCATAGAAGCCACACCCTTGGCGCCAATAGGATCACCGCCACCAACTCCACTGACCGTCATGTTCGTCTTGATCAATTCTTCGTCCTTTCCGCCAATCTTCTTGTAGAGAGAATAGGGCATAAGATTCACAATCGCCCCACCATCAACCAACATTCGCGAGATTGGCTTCCCATTGATATGACCTCTCATGTATAAAGCCTTCAAGTGATTGTTTGATTCTTGTGGCTTCTTAAATATAGCATCTCGAGGCCCAAGTTGAAGATGAGATACCTCCTCCTCCGGCACCACATAATAATCAGAAGATAGATAAACAACATTAATTTCCATGTTGTCACGCTCTGGAGAAGGCTCAAAATCAACCAATTCTTCATCTTCGACCACTGGAGGAATTAGTGAAGTGTCGATGATCGAAGTAGCTTCAGCCCCTACCTTTGTCGACAAACCGGTCTGACCGGTTCCAGAAACCGGTCTGACCGCTTCTGCAGCGGGCCGACCCAAACCGGTCTGACTGGATTCTGAAACCGGTCTGACCGGTTGTGCTGCTGATTGCACAACTCGCCAGGTTTTGGTCTGAGGGATCATGGGCCTGTAATTGTTGAATTGCTCATCCCTCAGCTTCTCAGCTTCCTGTTCTCTTTTCTCTTTGTTCCGCAAGCGCTGCAATTTTCTCTTTTGTGTATGAGTCAACCCAGAAGGACACCACCTTGGTTGAAAGACCTTCTTCACGCCCTTGCTACTGCTAGCCTCATGATCATTAGCCATGACCGGCTTTTTTATTGGAACAGGAACTGAATCTCCAATGACTATCGGCTTTTTACCCAAGTCTTGCATAGCCACTGGAATATCGCCAATTTTTACAAACCCACTGGCTTTGTCTTGCACATCCTCCTTTTTCACCTTGACACGGTATTCTTGCTTAGGAGGAACTTGAACTCTCTACTCAGACCGAAACCGGTCTGACCGGTTTCTAAAAACCGGTCTGACCGCTTTTGGGGCAAACACCGGACCTGATTGGTATGAGCCCAATCGGTCATGTACTGAAGTCCCACGACGTTTATTGTCTTCTCTATAAGCTATAAAGTTAGTCCAACGCAATGGTGACCTCGGTCTCTTTTTTGTTGGCCGATCAACTTGAACGGCCTTTGTGTACTTGTTCATGAGCTGAGAGAAAGTAGGCCCTTGTTTCTGAATCCTACCTTGAACTTTTGGCTCATTCATCTTCCAAGTACCCACTTCCGGACGCTTATGCCTGAAAGTTCTTGGACGGTCCAGAGGCAAACCGGTCTGACCGGTTTGGGAAACCGGTCTGACCGGTTTCGCCTGGTCAGCGGACCGATTCTCTTCCAACGAACTTTCTTGCCCCCCGGGCTTTGATGTGTTAATAGTAATTTTCAGAGACTCTTTTCCATCCAGAGTCCTCCCAATCACCACTGTTCTGACCGGAACTTTGTCATCAACTTTTTCCGGCCTTGGGTCTCCAATCACCACATTCTTACCCTTAGCTCCATCGGCTTGTTTCGGCCGAATCAACACCTTGGTATTCAAATTCAAGGTATGAACAGGGAAAGGAGCCTTGTCAACTTGCATTTCAGCTAGTACTAATCGACCTTCATTAAGGGCCGATTGTATCTGTCGTCGAAAAGTATTGCAATCGTTAGTCGCATGTGAAAAGGAATTATGCCACTTACAATATGCATGATTTTTCAATTGATCGGCTGGTGGAATTGCATGAGAAAGTTTAATAGAGCCATTCTTAAGCAATTCATCAAAAACACGATCACATTTGGCTACATCAAAGGTAAATTTAACTTGTTCTCGCCGATTTTTCTGAACCGGCTTCAACGAAGGACAAGAACCTGGTTTACTCTTTGATGACAAACAAATTCAGCAGCATAAACTTCTTTATCATCATCCGAACTATCATAATCATTATCAACAACATGCACATTGGACCGATGAGGTTTAACAGATTCTTTTGAATTTTTTAACTTAATTTCTAAGCCCATGGCCTTTATTTGCAAGTGATTAACAGTAAGGAAATCAAAACCTTCTAGTTTTTCCTTCAAATAAGACCGCAAAAGCTAAATCTGCTAAATCCTTTTCAGAAATGGTTATGTTAAAACACCGATTCTTAATGTCTTTAAATTTTTTAAAATAATCAAGAACCGATTCGTCTCGGCTTTGCCTAATCGATGTTAAATCAGACAATTTAGCTTCGTTTTCTCCGCTAAAGAAATGATCATGAAATTTACGCTCCAATTGAGTCCAATTTTGAATAGAATTAGGAGCAAGCGAAGAAAACCATAAAAAGCAGTTCCAGTCAAAGATAATGAAAACAACCGTATGCGCAATGGTTCATAAAAAGATGCTTCCCCCAATTGTAAAATGTATTGACTAATGTGCTCCCAAGGAGTTCTATTATCTTCGCCATTGAATTTAATAAACTCAGGAACACGCCAACCATTAGGATAAGGAACTAAATCAAATTCAGGGGGATATGGTTTTTGATACAAACGTGAACTACCCAAATCAAGCCCAAGTCTTGTTCTAAGTGTATTAGCTATATCTTCTTTAAACTTAGCTAACTCGGCTTAATAATTCTCATCACCTCTGTTTTGTGGAATACGAGGAACACTATACATCGCATTTTGAGAAGTATTTGGAATCGGCCCATGAGATGCGCCAGATCCGTGGGGTATACTTCCCACAACCGTAGTGCGTGGAGTAGTGTAAACAGGACCAGAAGCAACCGTATTAGATAAAACCATTGCACCCGTTGCTCCTGTACCCATGGAACCGGTCTGACCACCAGAGGAGGCCAAACCGGTCTGACCGGTTGTGAAAACCGGTCTGACCGTGAAACGAACCGGATTCTCAATGACGAGAATCCGACTCCCTGTACCCTCGAGATAGTCCCAGGAATAGCAGCTATCTCATACAGAACTCATCTCAGTCGAATATCACATCCATACAACGTTAAAAGATCCAATACATGACATATATAAGAACATAGCGTCTGGTACAAGCCCTCTGGGCTAAATCGACAATAAGAAACAGCTGCGCAGCGGTAGCTAGATCATCAGGGTCCACTCCTCCACAGGCATCCTTGAGCGTAGCGCGCACCCTTCAGTCGTACCACCCGTCCTGGTTGAACTCGTGGTCGGGGTCTTCACCTGAGAACCCAAAGTCTGTCCCCAAGGAAATGGGACAGGTCCACGTCACCAACCATAATATGAAGCAAGCTTTAAAGTGGCCTATTCTAGGATATAGAAATAATCAAGGTTTGAGCCAGGGTTTCATTATGCGAGCAGCAGCAATAACCCAAATTCATCTCATCGCCAACTCCTTCTCTCACACGCACATCCACTCCCCAAATCCACCCGTCAGCCTCACATTCCCATCGGGCTCGTCCTGCCACAGCAGGTTCCCGCAAACATTATCCACCAACGCCTTTCACTCACTAGTCGACTCGGTGAGCTCCCTCCCCACCTTGTCTCATCAGCAACGCTGGACCAATCTCTCATAACCCGAATCAAAGGATGAGGTAAGAAAGCAGATTCCCATGCTAGTCGGAACTTATCATAAGCGGGTCGTCCATAACCGTGGACACGGCTATACGTATAGTTTAAACTCTGCAGAGGTGGCACTCCAGGAATCCATCCGGGCTGCAAGGCTAGTCCGCAACCAACCTGAGACACAGCCCACAGTAAAGACCCTAAACAGTAATGGCGCCAATCCTGTCTCCCTGGGCTCGGGAAACATCTGATCTAACATCTGCCCCAGGGATGTGAAACCTTCCCACCAGGGCCAGTCGGGGGCCGTGGTAAATCAGGGAGATTACGCCGCAACGAATCCCCCTTACACATATCAAGCTCGATTCTCCTACAGTCTCGGCGCCGCACTAGAGTAGGCTTGTTGGAACCCTCCCCATACTGGGTAGATGGTGAGCACGGTATTCCCACGTCCAAAGTTGGAACTCGACTCGGTCCTTAATTGTCGGTAAAGCGAGTATCAACGTCATAAGCGATCCGCCGCAACGGTCCGCAATCGGCACCCATAACAGGTATTGCCGCCCAAACTCCTAAAATAACCCAGTATCCAAAACCATGTACCCGCAACAGGTACCCCATAGGGACTGCCCGAGTGCAGTCCCCCAGCACCTCGATCAAACGATCGAGTTGTTATTACTCGTTTACACCGCCTAGCTGCACTACTCCTCCCTTACCACCCACAACTCACGCCAAGAGGATCAAATCACAACCATCCCAACACATGCATAGCATAGCATATTCCATAAAGTAAGTAGTAGGTAGCAAAGTAACAGGATATTAACAAAGGCAGTGCAGGTTTATCATGCGAGTAAAGTAAAGCGCTAGCATACTAGTTGCATGTCTAATAGGTATTTCAGAGAATGGCTGGGCGTGAACCTGGGCAAAAGTCTTCGTCTTTGTCAAAGCAGTTGTCGTAGTGGTCTGGCTCCTCCTGACTCTCCGGAACTCCTAGGGTCGCGGAAAAATAAAATAAGACGCGACTACTAGCAAAGAAACACCAAGACAGCGATGAAAGAAGTCCCAAAGAACACCAAACTCTACACTAACGCGTAGGTCATGATTTTAGAAAAATATAGAAACTGGTTTCATATTTTTCTGAGCTACGGTTGATTTATTATTAATTTTACAAGTTTAAATCATTTTCTAAAAATATTAAACAATTTCCGAAAAAGAAAACAGACAAAAATTAGCCTGCTGGCGTCAGTCATGCTGACGTCAGCAGTGGGGTCCGCCTAGGATGACGTCAGTAGTGGGCCCTGCTGACGTCAGCGTTGAACGGTCAACGGGTCAACGGTCAACGGTCAGCGGTCAACGGTCAATGGGTCAACGGTCAGCTCTGGTCAGTGGGCCCCAGCGGTCACTGACACACAGTGTATGACATGCGGGCCACATGCGTCAGCGCAGTTAAAAGAAAAAGAAAAAGAACGCGTTGGGCTGGAACTGGGCCGAAAGAAAAGTCCAGGGGGGTAAGCTGGACTTTTGCGCGAACTTTAGGCCCACGAAGGGGGTGCTGTTGGATCTGCTCTGGTGGACTTGGTCCACGGTGAGCCGTGAGTGCGGTGCTTGTGAACCAGGTGCACGGGATCAAGTTGTGGCCGACTCGGGATTTTCTGCGGGTGCTCGTGTGGCGTGTTGGTGTGGTCCAGCGTGTGGCTTGGCCACGACGCGACGCGACGTGCGCGCGGCGCGCACTGGAGCACGGCCGGCGGCAACGGTCGACGGCGAAACTCGCCGGGAATGGCTCTGCTCGGCCCTAGAAGCGGTGCTACGGCTTGGCTTGGTGCTCGCGAGCACAAACGGCGAGAAAAAGGCCACGGCTTGGCTGGGGCTTGGGCTTCCCGACGCGAGCGGCGGCGGCGCGGCCATGGCGCCACGGCGGCCGGCGACGCGTGGGCGGAACGGCTCGGTTTCGGCTCGGAAGCGATGGCTCGCGCACGCGCGACACCAGCGCGTGCTGGAGCGCGACGTCGCGGCCTTGGCGGGGGTGCGCGTGCGCGGGTTCACGGCTGCCCGTGGCCGCGACACGGCCTCGGCGTGCGCACGCGGCGAGCGAAGCTAGGCCACGGCGGCCTTGGCTGCGGTTCGAGGCGTCGGCGGGTTGCGGGAGCGACAGCGGCACGACGAGGTCCTGCACAAGATCGACGGCCACGACTCGAAGACCGGGTCCCAGAGGGCTAGCAACGGCGGTGCGGCGGCGCTCGGCCGGAGACAGGGGAGAAAAGGGGAAGGTCACGGCAGCGGCTCACCTAGGGGCAAGTAGAGGTTCGCTGCAGCTCGGGGTAGTGCTCGCGGTGCTCCTCCGGTGCTCGTGCTCCTCTTCTCGTCCCGGGTCCGGCTCCTCTTCGGTGCTTCCACGGGCGGCGGCGACGGCTTCGGCGGCGGCGTCGTGGGGAAGAAGCTTCGGCTCCTCTCCTCTTCCTCCTCTCCTCCTCTGGTCCTCCTCTGGTCCTCCTCTTCCCTCTCCTCTCACGAATCGGGGACTGGAAACCCCAATGGGGTGGCGGCGGCTTGAACAGGGAAGGCGGCCGGCGGCTCTGATTTATAGGGCGGCGGCTGATAGGGTTTGGGCACGGACGGCGAGATGGAGCGGCCAGGAGCCTGCGGACACGCGGCGCACATCGGACGGGCCGCAAGGAGGGGCGATGGGGCCGGCTGGGTTCACGGACGCGGCGGCAGAGAGGGGTCGGCCGCGCGCGGGGAAGAAAGGGAGGAAGGAGAGAAAGCTGACAGGCGGGACCCGCCTGTCAGTGAGAGAGAAGGAAGGGACGCGGGGGCGACGCGGTGGCTCGGCTGGGCCGGTGCTGGGCCGCAAGGCCGGCTGGGCCGCTTGGCTGGTTGGCACGGGAAAAAGAGTTCGAGGGTGTTTTCTGGACTTTGGCTTCGGGTTTCGGCCCAACACGGTTAGCTTAGGTTTTAATTAGTTTAGTTAGTATTTGTTTGAATTCAAATCTAGAATTTGAATTCAAACACAACCAAAAATCCAATAAAACCAAATAAACTCCAAATCACACCTATTTGGTCCTTAGCACTTCAAATTATTTTTAATTTGAATTTAAAATGCCTAGGAATTTATGAAGCAATTAGAAGGCACTCTTATATGTTTGTTGTCTTGCACAAAATTCTCCAAAAATTTTTAAATTCACATTTTTGCACTCAACAAATCCTAAGGGTATTTTTAGGGTTGTTACAGTCTCCCCCCCCCCCCCCCTCACAAGAATCTCGTCCTCGAGATTTGTGGTTACCTATGGCTTAAACAAGTGGGGGTATTTCTCTTTTAGTACTGACTCCTTCTCCCATGTAGCCTCCCTTTCTGAATGGTTGCTCCACTGCACTTTGCAAAATGGGATAGCTGTGCTTCTGGTCTCTTTGACTGCTCTGTCTAGTATCTTCTCTGGGTACTCCAGGTACTCCAATGTGTCTTGTAGGTCTAATGCCTCTGTTTTGACCTCATGTTCTGGTACTCTTAGACACTTCCTCAGCTGAGATACATGGAATACTGGGTGTACTCTAGCTAGGTCCTCTGGTAGGTCTAGCTTGTAGGCTAACTTCCCTATTCTCTCCAGTATCTGGTATGGTCCCACAAAACGGGATGCTAGCTTCCCTTTCACTTGGAATCTCTTATGCCCTCTGAGGGGTGACACTTTTAGGTAGACGAAGTCCCCTACTTCGAACTCTAGATCTCGTCTCCTCTTATCCGCATAGCTCTTTTGTTGGCTCTGAGCTGCCTTCAGGTGCTCTCGGATCTTGGCCACATTTTCTTCTGCCTCTACAATGATGTCAGGTCCAAAGAATATTCGTTCTCCCACCTCTGACCACATTAGAGGCGTTCTGCATTTTCTGCCGTATAGTGCCTCAAAGGGGGACATCTGCAGGCTGGCCTGGTAGCTGTTGTTGTAGGAAAATTCTGCATACGATAGACTCTTCTCTCAGTCTGTGCTGTAAGCTAGGACACATGCCCTCAACAAGTCTTCAAGAACCTGGTTCACTCTTTCGGTCTGCCCATCTGTCTGAGGGTGGTAAGCTGTGCTATACTCCAAGGTTGTCCCGATGGCTTGATGTAGGCTTTTCCAAAACTGAGTTGTGAATTGGGGTCCTCTGTCTGACACAATACTTTTTGGTGCCCCATGCAGCTTAAGAATGTTGTCTACATATAGCTCTGCTAGTTTGCTTACTGGGTATGTGCTTTTGACTGGTATGAAGTGGGCTACCTTTGTCAGCCGATCCACTATGACCCAAATGGTATCATTCCCTTTCTGAGTGCGAGGTAGGCCAACCACGAAATCCATGCTGATATCTTCCCACTTCCACATTGGAATTTCCAGTGGTTTCAGCAGTCCTGCTGGTCTTTGATGTTCTGCCTTGATTCTTCGACAAGAGTCGCACTTGGCTACATACTCTGCTATGTCCTCTCTCATTTTCTTCCACCAGAACTTATCCTTCAAATCTTGATACATCTTGGTGCATCCTGGGTGTATCGAGTACTTGGACTCGTGAGCCTCTGAGAGAATTGTTCTCCTGATTTCCTGGTCTTGCGGTACACAAATACAGTCTTTTAGCCATACTGTCCCTGCTTCATCTACTCGGAAGTCAGGTACCACTCCTCGCTCGATATCCTCTTTTACTTCTTGGATTTCTGGACACTTTCCTTGAGCTTCTTTGATTCGGTCTTCTAGGTTGTACTTCACCCTCATTTCCTGGGGTTTTCCTTCTTCTACTAGCTCGAGTTTCAGCATATATAATTCCTTTGCTAGTTCTGGCTGACTTTCTTCTATCATCAAGTTGTTGCAATAACTCTTTCGGCTCAAGGCATCTGCCACTACGTTGGCTTTACCAGGATGGTAGTGTATCTCCAAATCGTAATCTTTGATCAGCTCTAACCACCTTCTCTGCCTCATGTTTAGTTCGGATTGGGTGAAGAAATACTTCAAGCTTTTGTGATCCGTGTAGATATCGCACTTGTTGCCAATCAGGTAGTGCCTCCAGATCTTCAATGCATGTACCACTGCTACCAGTTCTAAATCATGTGTGGGGTAGTTTTCCTCATATTTCCTCAGCTGCCTTGATGCATAAG
Source organism: Echinochloa phyllopogon (assembly GCA_033239725.1). Lineage (NCBI taxonomy): Eukaryota > Viridiplantae > Streptophyta > Magnoliopsida > Poales > Poaceae > Echinochloa > Echinochloa phyllopogon. The sequence goes on from BTCW01000010.1 coordinate 55,872,516, forward strand.
CAACAACCTTGCCCTCTTGCATTAGAACACATCCCAAACCTTGTCTCGAAGCATCGCAATAGACTACGAAATCCTTGTGAATATCTGGCAGTGTCAATACTGGCGTTGTAGTGAGTTTGTGCTTGAGCTCTTGGAAACTTCTTTCACACTTGTCCGTCCACTCGAATGGGACATTGTTCTTGAGTAGTTCGGTCATTGGCTTGGCAATCTTGGAGAAGTTCTCAATGAACCTTCTGTAGTAACCTGCCAAACCCAGAAAGCTTCGGATTTCCGTGACACTCTTTGGCTGCTTCCATTCTGCTACTGCCTCAATCTTATCTGTGTCTACTGCTACGCCCTCAGCTGTCAGCACGTGACCCAAAAAGGCTACTTTCTCCAGCCAAAATTCACACTTGCTGAACTTCCCGTAGAGTTTTTTTTTTGAAGGATAAACTGTGGGGGAGTTCCCCACAGAACTTCCCGTAGAGTTGATGCTGCCTCAGCTTCTCTAGTACAATCCTTAGATGCTCCTCATGTTCTTCGGCTGTCTCTGAGTAGACTAGTATGTCGTCAATGAACACCACTACGAACTTGTCTAGTTCCTCCATGAATACCTTGTTCATCATGTTCATGAAGTAAGCGGGTGCGTTGGTCAAACCGAAGGACACTACGGTAAACTCGTACTGCCCGTACCGAGTCACAAAGGCTGTCTTGGGAATGTCGCTTTCTCTAATCTTCATATGATGGTATCCCGATCTCAGATCAGTCTTACTGAAGTACTTGGCTTTCTTCAACTGATCTAGCAAGTCATCAATCCGCAGTAATGGGTACTTGTTCTTGATCGTCACTGCGTTCAGAGATCGATAGTCTACGCACATGCGCATTGACTCATCTTTCTTCTTCACAAACAACACTGGCGATCCCCATGGGGATGCACTTGGTCGAATCACCCCGCTTTCAAGCATCTCTTTCAGCTGCTTCTTGAGTTCCTCCAGCTCTTCCACTGACATTCTGTACGGTCGCTTGGCAATGGGTCCTGTGCCTGGTTGCAACTCGATTATGAACTCTACATCTCGGTCAGGTGGTAGTCCTGGTAGTTCTTCGGGAAACACGTCAGGGTACTCACATACTACTGCCACTTCTTCGATCGTCTTTTTCTCGATAGAGTGTACCAGCTATCTCAGAATACATGTCCTGGGTCTCTTCCCTGTTCTTCTTCTTTGTGGTTCTACTGTTACTCTGACTCCACTAGGGTGTGTCAACTCAACTATTCTGGGCGAGCAACTGATTACTCCTTTGTGCTCTGTAAGCCAATCCATTCCTAGTATCACGTCGATTCCGTCTGACTTCAGGACTGTCAGGTCTCCTAAGGGAGAAGTAGTGACTATAGGTCTAGCCTTAGGTATTGTCGGGGGTGACTGCTCTTTCACAAACTTTGTCGAGATATAAGATCCAGTTGCTCCAGAGTCAAACAGTATCAAAGCTGGAATGCCATTTACTAAAAACTCACCGAGCACAACGTCGGGAGCGTCCTCGGCTTCTTCCTCTGTCAGGTGGTTGAGGCGTCCCCTCTGCGCTGTTGCTGGCTGCCTGTCCTGTCCTCCAGGTGCCGGTGCCTTGGCTGGGGTTTGTTTGTTCTTCTTTTCCGGGCAGTCAAAGGACTTGTGCCCGGGCTTCCCACAAGCAAAACAGACCACTGAGGTTCCTCCACCAACTCTAGGTGTGTTGTTTGGCTTCCAGTTGGGGTTTCCCTGACCTGAGTAGCTGTTGTTTCTGTTGCCAAAACTGCTGTAGTTGTTACCTCTGCTGGCAAAGCTGTTGCTGTTACTACCTCGGTTACCCTGATAGCTGTTTCTGTTGAACCCTGAGCTTCCTTGGCTGTTGCTCTGCTGAAAGCCTCTCCTGAGCATGTTGCTCTGGCCACTCCTCGGCCTCTGACTCAGTCTGTGGTTGTGCAACTGTTCAGCCTTTCTTTTCTTCTCTCGCCAGGTATCTTCAAGACCCACTCTTTCCTTCTCAACTGTGATAGCCCTATCGATCAGCTCTCTGAGTGACCTGTGTGAACTCGCTGCGAGTGCTGTCCTCAGACCTCTGTGCAAGCCGCGCTGGAACCAAAACTGCTTCTTCTTTTCAGTGTTAACGTCTTCAGGAGCGTACCTTGACATCTTAGCAAAGTGTCGAGCGTACTCAGCTACAGACAAACCACCTTGGGTCATTGTCCTGAACTCCATTGCCTTGTGCACCATGACTTGTTCTGGGATGTGGTACTCTTTGAAAGCTTCACAAAACTCTAGCCAGGTGATCTGTGCGGGGTTCGCGTGAGAGTCACAGTAGCTCTCCCACCACGCTTTCATTGCACCTTCAAGCTGGTGTGCCGCAAGGGCCACACATTCCTCTTCAGTGTAGTCTGTCAGGTCCAGCTTTGTCTCGATGGTACGTAGCCAGTCGTGTGCGTTGAGTGGCTCGTCCGAGTAGTCGAAGGTGGGTGCTTTCAGCCTGATGAACCTTTCAATCGTCCTTTGTAGGTCTTCCTCATGGTGTCCCTGAAGGTTCTGGTTCTGGTTTCCCTGTATCTGTTGCATAGCTTGCATCATCTGAGTGTTGGCCTGTTCCATCTGTTGATCAGCTGTGTTTGAGTAGTCTTTACTTCTACCAAGTTAGGCGGTGGTGGTGGTTGCTGGTCGTTCTACTGGTTCTGTTGAGGCTCCACTGCTGGCTCTTCCATCTCCACTTCATGTTCTCCACCTGGTGCGTTGTACTCGGGCTGGAGCACGCCTGCTGCGCGTCCACGACCCCTGCCTCCAACTGCAGCTGTTGCTCTTCCGCGACCACGACCTCTGACACGTCCTCTGCCCCTAGCTGCCATTGCTGCCTCTTCTTGCTCAGCTTCCTCAAAACGTGCAAGCACTCGGTTGGATCTTCGGATCGACATCTTGCTGTGTTTTTCATAGAGCAGATTTAGTGGCGGTCGGTAATGGTTAGGTTAGCGTAACTAGAGTAGGAGCTGCACACATGAAATAGACTCAACACTAAAGTACACTCAAGATGAACATCAATAAAAACTGCAAGAACAGCCACAAAGATCGATCACTCATAACACATTACACCCTAGACATGAGTACTATCCCGAGGTCAGCTCCTGGAACCTTGAGGATTAGTACATCTAAGCGGATGCTACATCGTGGCTGAGCCAAAAGGTGGTCATGATCTACTAAGTCTAAACATCTACTCATGAAGATAGATACAAGTCTCATCACTACTGCTGACATCTGCTGATACTGCCTACTGCATCCATCTCATGCTGCTGAAAGTGCCTGTGAGGCGCGCTGCCAACCTCACAGCCTCAGTCTCTGTCTGCTGCTTGATCACTGCCTGTCGTCGTGGAGAGTGTCCGTGAGGCGCGCTGCCAACCTCACTGTGTCCACCTCAGGTCTTGCCAACTGCTGCTCTAGGGGTGCCAGTTCTTGTCTCAGTCTTGTCATCTCGGGGGTAAGGGTTCGAGCCTCAGGTAGTGGTATCGGCTCAACTCGGCTTGGTGAGACCCTGTAGTGCTCTGTCCTGGGTTCAACTCTGCGTTCTTCTGGAAGTCCTTGGTTCACAGTGATCACCTCTGCTACCCTCTTCCTGTCTGACCTTACCCAACTACTAAGGGTCCTTCGAGCTTCATCCTTTGCCATAATCTGTTGAAGACTCAAGTACTTCATCAGCCGGTAGTTTCGTCCACTCTTCTCCTTGTAGCTATCCACCTCTTCCTGAAGTTCTGAGTTGTGACTGTCCAACCAATATACTTCTTCCTTTAGTCCTTCTATCTCTTCTTCCTTGGCTGACAGTGATTTGTCTTTTTCTGTGAGTTGATCTTCTAGACGGATATCTCGAGCACGGTGAGTTGCTCGGATCAGCCCTGCCAACTGCCTATTGTTGCGAGCTTCGTACTCCAGGGCTCTGACTTCCCTTGCCTTAGCTTCGAGGCGCTTCTCAAGTAAGGCGATCCTGTTGTCCTTCTCCATCAGCTGGATGTCTTGCTTCCATACCTTCTCTCTTAGCTTGGCAACTTTCTCTTCTAGGCCAATGTTTAAGTACTCCTGCTCGATCATGCACTGAACTGAGGTCCGCAGGGTCACGTTCCGCTCTCGGTCAGCTGCGTGAGCCTGCAAACGGACTGCGTCTCTGTCAGTTGGATCTTCAAGAGCTCGCGGTAGGTACCGGAAACGAGTGTGGCTGAGCTGGTTCTGGTACACAAGTGTGGCAAGTCGGAGTATCCTCATGGCTATAGTCTGCACTGCCCGACTGAAAGTGCTCTCGCTGGTAGCTGCCCGTAGCATCAGTGACCTTGGCCGTCCAGGGATATTGGGTACTTCCATCTGCAACCGGGTGTGTACTCCCTCGCCAGGGCCGTAGGTCCAGCCCTCGTAGAAGACGTTGTCCACGTCTATCCCCACTGTACGCAGCACCTCCCTCAGTAGCACTGCCAAACCCCCACAGTCTGCACCAGTGGTCCTGATCTCCCGTCATTCATCTGCTGGTCCTCTTGCTTCCATCTGCCAGACAGTTAGTGGGTTGTTAGTAAGTTAGCAAGTTAGTAAGGTAAGGTAAGGGTAAAAGTTTTGTAAATAGTTGAGATGTACATATATATAGTTTTCAAATAGTCTAAGGGGTTTCATATACAGTAGAGGACTCAGTTAGAGCTTCTGTCCTAAGTTTCCGATCTAAGGGTTACGCGCTACGGTCAAGTATGGCTCTGATACCAACTGAAACGAACCGGATTCTCAATGACGAGAATCCGACTCCCTGTACCCTCGAGATAGTCCCAAGAATAGCAGCTATCTCATACAGAACTCATCTCAGTCGAATATCACATCCATACAACGTTAAAAGATCCAATACATGACATATATAAGAACATAGCGTCTGGTACAAGCCCTCTGGGCTAAATCGACAATAAGAAACAGCTACGCAGCGGTAGCTAGATCATCAGGGTCCACTCCTCCACAGGCATCCTTGAGCGTAGCGCGCACCCTTCAGTCGTACCACCCGTCCTGGTTCAACTCGTGGTCGGGGTCTTCACCTGAGAACCCAAAGTCTGTCCCCAAGGAAATGGGACAGGTCCACGTCACCAACCATAATATGAAGCAAGCTTTAAAGTGGCCTATTCTAGGATATAGAAATAATCAAGGTTTGAGCCAGGGTTTCATTATGCGAGCAACAACAATAACCCAAATTCATCTCATCGCCAACTCCTTCTCTCACACGCACATCCACTCCCCAAATCCACCCGTCAGCCTCACATTCCCATTGGGCTCGTCCTGCCACAGCAGGTTCCCGCAAACATTATCCACCAACGCCTTTCACTCACTAGTCGACTCGGTGAGCTCCGTCCCCACCTTGTCTCATCAGCAACGCTGGACCAATCTCTCATAACCCGAATCAAAGGACGAGGTAAGAAAGCAGATTCCCATGCTAGTCGGAACTTATCAGAAGCGGGTCGTCCGTAACCGTGGACACGGCTATACGTATAGTTTACACTCTGCAGAGGTGGCACTCCAGGAATCCATCCAGGCTGCAAGGCTAGTCCGCAACCAACCTGAGACACAGCCCACAGCAAAGACCCTAAACAGTAACGGCGCCAATCCTGTCTCCCTGGGCTCGGGAAACATCTGATCTAACATCTGCCCCAGGGATGTGAAACCTTCCCACCGGGGCCAGTCGGGGGCCGTGGTAAATCAGGGAGATTACGCCGCAACGAATCCCCCTTACACATATCAAGCTCGATTCTCCTACAGTCTTGGCGCCGCACTAGAGTAGGCTTGCTGGAACCCTCCCCATACTGGGTAGATGGTGAGCACGGTATTCCCACGTCCAAAGTTGGAACTCGACTCGGTCCTTAATTGTCGGTAAAGCGAGTATCAGCGTCATAAGCGATCTGCCGCAACGGTCCGCAATCGGCACCCATAACAGGTATTGCCGCCCAAACTCCTCAAATAACCCAGTATCCAAAACCATGTACCCACAACAAGTACCCAATAGGGACTGCCCGAGTGCAGTCCCCCAGCACCTCGATCAAACGATCGAGTTGTTAATACTCGCTTACACCGCCTAGCTGCACTACTCACGCCGAGAGGATCAAATCACAACCATCCCAACACATGCATAGCATAGCATATTCCATAAAGTAAGTAGTAGGTAGCAAGGTAACAGGATATTAACAAAGGCAGTGCAGGTTTATCATGCGAGTAAAGTAAAGCGCTAGCATACTAGTTGCATGTCTAATAGGTATTTCAGAGAATGGCTGGGCGTGAACCTGGGCAAAAGTCTTCGTCTTCATCAAAGCAGTTGTCGTAGTGGTCTGGCTCCTCCTGACTCTCCGAAACTCCTAGGGTCGCGGAAAAATAAAATAAGACGCGACTACTAGCAAAGAAACACCAAGACAGCGATGAAAGAAGAACCAAAGAACACCAAACTCTACACTAACGTGTAGGTCATGATTTTAGAAAAATATAGAAACTGGTTTCATATTTTTCTGAGCTACGGTTGATTTATTATTAATTTTACAAGTTTAAATCATTTTCTGAAAATATTAAACAATTTCCGAAAAAGAAAAACAGACAAAAATTAGCCTGCTGACGTCAGCAGTGGGGTCCGCCTAGGATGACGTCAGCAGTGGGCCCTGCTGACGTCAGCGTTGACTAGTCAACGGTCAACGGGTCAACGATCAACGGTCAACGGTCAACGGTCAACGGGTCAACGGTCAGCTCTGGTCAGTGGGCCCCAGCGGTCAGTGACACACAGTGTATGACATGCGGGCCCCATGCGTCAGCGTAGTTAAAAGAAAAAGAACGCGTTGGGCTGGAACTGGGCCGAAAGAAAAGTCCAGGGGGGTAAGCTGGACTTTTGCGCGAACTTTAGGCCCACGAAGGGGGTGCTGTTGGATCTGCTCTGGTGGACTTGGTCCACGGTGAGCCGTGAGCGCGGTGCATGTGAACCAGGTGCACGGGATCAAGTTATGGCCGACTCGGGATTTTCTGCGGGTGCTCGTGTGGCGTGTTGGTGTGGTCCAGCGTGTGGCTTGGCCACGACGCGACGCGACGCGCGCGCGGCGCGCACTGGAGCACGGTCGGCGGCGACGGTCGACGGCGAAACTCGCCGGGAATGGCTCGGCTCGGCCCTAGAAGCGGTGCTACAGCTTGGCTTGGTGCTCGCGAGCACAAACGGCGAGAAAAAGGCCACGGCTTGGCTGGGGCTTGGGCTTCCCGACGCGAGCGGCGGCGGCGCGGCCAAGGCGCCACGGCGGCCGGCGACGCGCGGGCGGAACGGCTCGGTTTCGGCTCGGAAGCGATGGCTCGCGCACGCGCGACACCAGCGCGTGCTGGAGCGTGACGTCGCGGCCTTGGCGGGGGTGCGCGTGCACGGGTTCACGGCTGCCCGTGGCCGTGACACGGCCTCGGCGTGCGCGCGCGGCGAGCGGAGCTCGGCCACGGCGGCCTTGGCTGCGGTTTGAGGCGTCGGCGGGTTGCGGGAGCGACAGCGGCACGATGAGGTCCTGCACAAGATCGACGGCCACGGCTCGAAGACCGGTTCCCAGAGGGCTAGCAACGGCGGTGCGGCGGCGCTCGGCCGGAGACAGGGGAGAAAAGGGGAAGGTCATGGCGGCGGCTCACCTAGGGGCAAGTAGAGGTTCGCTGCAGCTCGGGGTAGTGCTCGCGGTGCTCCTCCGGTGCTCGTGCTCCTCTTCTCGTCCCGGGTCCGGCTCCTCTTCGGTGCTTCCACGGGCGGCGGCGACGGCTTCGGCGGCGGCGTCGTGGGGAAGAAGCTTCGGCTCCTCTCCTCTTCCTCCTCTCCTCCTCTGGTCCTCCTCTGGTCCTCCTCTTCCCTCTCCTCTCACGAATCGGGGACTGGAAACCCCAATGGGGCGGCGGCGGCTTGAACAGGGAAGGCGGTCGGCGGCTCTGATTTATAGGGCGGCGGCTGATAGGGTTTGGGCACGGACGGCGAGATGGAGCGGCCAGGAGCCTGCGGACACGCGGCGCGCATCGGACGGGCCGCAAGGAGGGGCGATGGGGCCGGCTGGGTTCACGGACGCGGCGGCAGAGAGGGGTCGGCCGCGCGCGGGGAAGAAAGGGAGGAAGGAGAGAAAGCTAACAGGCGGGACCCGCCTGTCAGTGAGAGAGAAGGAGGGGACGCGGGGGCGACGCTGTGGCTCGGCTGGGCCGGTGCTGGGCCGCAAGGCCGGCTGGGCCGCTTGGCTGGTTGGCTCGGGAAAAAGAGTTCGAGGGTGTTTTCTGGACTTTGGCTTCGGGTTTCGGCCCAACAGGGTTAGGTTAGGTTTTAATTAGTTTAGTTAGTATTTGTTTGAATTCAAATCTAGAATTTGAATTCAAACACAACCAAAAATCCAATAAAACCAAATAAACTCCAAATCACACCTATTTGGTCCTTAGCACTTCAAATTATTTTTAATTTGAATTTAAAATGCCTAGGAATTTATGAAGCAATTAGAAGGCACTCTTATATGTTTGTTGTCTTGCACAAAATTCACCAAAAATTTTTAAATTCACATTTTTGCACTCAACAAATCCTAAGGGTATTTTTAGGGTTGTTACAGACCGGTTCGTGGACCAAACCAGGGTGAGGTGATTGTCCCGCATAGAAATTCATCGGCATGCCTAAATTAGGATCTAAAACATTTTCTGGCACGCCTGATGAGCTAGGATCTGAGTTAGGTAATTCATTAGATTCTACATTATTTTTACCTTTATCAGAATTACCTACCATACTAGCAATGATATCACTAGTAACAGTTTGTGCAGCATGCAATTTTTCATCCATCATGCGAGTAATTTGCTGCATCAAATCAGAGGATTCGCCAGTTACCTTTGGAAGTTCTTCGACTTGGTCGTTTGCAAGCTTGAAAGCCGGCATGACGAATTCCTCCACTCTCTTGACAAGACCACCGCGATCTTTCTTGAAGCCCTTCAAGAATTGCGCCTTGAAGTGCTCCTCGGCAATTAGGTACCGCTTCCGCTCCTCGTCCGTGAGGTCTTCCATCATCGCAGTGATGATGTTGTCTTTGTCAAGGTCGCACGTTGATCCAGACATCATTGGAGTAGATTGAATCAGTCTTGAAACCAGATTAATCTTTCCCCGGCGGAGTCGCCAAAAAGTATGTTGACACGAAAATGCGCCAACAAACTCGAAGCCGATCAAACGCGCAGCACAGCCGTCACAACGGCCAACTCCTGAGCTCCTCGGGCAAACCGGTCTGACCGGTTCCTGAAACCGGTCTGACCGCTTTCAGGCAGGAACTCGTGAAGACCTAGAAACTCGAGCTCGGGAGGGACCCCGTCGGAGCTCAAGCAAGCTAGGGTTGCTCTAGGGTCGGCAGGCCACCTAGAATGCCCTTGAACGCCGTAGAGACGAGCAAAGAACAGAATATGGAGGTTGGAAAAGATTAGGGTTTGAGAGATAAAAAACTAAAGGATAAATGTGTTTGATTCGATTGGAATACATCTCAATCGGCCTTAGCCTTTATATTTATAGGCCGGGGAAGTCTTACCCCTTTCGAATAGGTTACAATATGTGATTAAACTCGGAATCCTAATCCTACTCGAATTACAGAACCAAACCGGTCTGACCGGTTTGGCAAACCGGTCAGACCGGTTTGGCCGGGCCAGAGCCAATTTTGACTGTCAACACATCCTCATCAATAATCCTAAAGGAAACCAAAGCAAGAAGCATTTTCTAGAACAGAATTACGTTTCTGCTAATGCCACTGTCTTCAATGGGCTAATTGCTCCACCGTCTCTTTGGAAGCCTTGGCTAGTAATCCACGGTATGCACCGAAGCAATATCCTTGTGTTAGACACGGGTATGCGCAAGTGTGTGATAGCTTTAGGCTGCTCGCACCGGCTACCGGTACCCCGCACGGTAGCGCCACCTAGCATGCATGTCGTGTGGGGTACCGGTTCTTGCCCTGCAGCGGCGACCGGTGCCACGCACGGTACACGGTAAATGGCACCCGCGCTCGCTAAATCGGGAGAGAGAGGGGAATGCTCGGTAAATACTGTGAGAGAGAGGGAGGGAGAATGTGAGAGAGAGTTTGGGGAGAGAAAAAATATATAGTATGATGGATAGTTGGTATAGAGAGTGATAGAGTTTGAACGAGTGCGAAAGAAAGGTAAATAGAGTATAGAATCTCGATAACTTGGACATAATATTCTCTTTTAAAGGATAGAGCTTTGGCAAACCAGTGCGAGCAGCCTTAGACGGCTTGTGCTTGGAAGTGATCGTGAATCTTTTAAGAAGCAGAACCTGTGTGCATACTCATCAATCCAAATCCAAAAGAAATAAAAGAAGGGCATATTGTTTCAGGAAGTCAGTTTCAAGAGTGAAGGCAGAGGTTCCAACGTCGAGGAGAAAATATTCAGTGTTTGTAGTTTGGCAGAGATACGTTTGGCTCCTTCGGCAACCAAAAATGTTAAGAGAATCAACATCATGAGAGAATGTTATCATAAATTATAATCTAATGCCTAGTGTGCAGTCTGAAAAAAAGTAAAATATATAAGCGGTTCCTAAACCTATCTCGTGATGTCATATACGTCCCCGAACTCTCAAAATGTATACTTGAGTTCCTAAACTTGCTAAACTGTGTCATCCAGGTCCAAAGTTACGAAAATATCCCTATATATGATGATATGACCGCTAATTGAGCGTGATTTTCATACTATTTCTCTCACCAAATCAGTTGTTTCTATCACAATACTTAAATAACTCTATTTGATTGTACCATAGAGCAATTATAGATTAATAGATGGACAAACGGTAGCAACATAGGAGTATTACGGGAATTTTAGTCCTAAATAACACACTTTAACAAGTTTAGTGTGACGAACCGGATTCTCACCGACGAGAACTCGACTCCCTGTACCCTTGAGATAGTCCCAGGAATAGCAGCTATCTCGTACAGAACTCATCTCAGTCGAATATCACATCCATACAGCGATAAAAGGTTCATTACATGACATATATAAAAAAAACATAGCGTCTGGTACAAGCCCTCTGGGCTAAATCGGCAATAAGAAACAACTGCGCAGCGGTAGCTAGAACAACAGGGTCCACTCCTCCACAGGCATCCTTGAGCGTAGCGCACACCCTTCAGTCGTACCACCCGTCCTGGTTGAACTCGTGGTCGGGGTCTTCACCTGAGAACCCAAAGTCTGTCCCCAAGGAAATGGGACAGGTCCACGTCACCAACCATAATATGATGCAAGCTTTAAAGTGGGCTATTCTAAGGATATAGAAATAATCAAGGTTTAAGCCAGGGTTTTTCTTATGCAAGCAGCAGCAATAACCCAATTTCATCTCATCACCAACTCCTGCTCACACACGCACATCCACTCCCCAAAACCAACCATCAGCCTCACATTTTCCCATCGGGCTCGTCCTGCCACGGCAGGTTCCCGCAAATCATTATCCACCAACTCCTTTCTCTCTCTAGTCGACTCGGTGAGCTCCCTCCCCACCTTGTCTCAACAGCCTCAGCTGGACCAATCTCTCATAACCCGAATCAAAGGATGAGGTAAGAAAGCAGATTCCCATGCTAGCCGGGGCTTCTCAGAAATGGGTCGTCCGTAACCGTGGACACGGCTATACGTATAGTTTACACTCTGCAGAGGTGGCACTCCAAGAATCCATCCGGGCTGCAAGGCTAGTCCGCAACCAACCTGAGACACAGCCCACAGCAAAGACCCTAACCAGTAACGGCGCCAATCCTGTCTCCCTGGGCTCGGGAAACATCCGATCTAACATCTGCCCCAGGGTCGTGAAACCTTCCCACCGGGGCCAGTCGGGGGGCCGTGGTAAATCAGGGAGATTACGCCGCAACGAATCCCCCCTACACATATCAAGCTCGATTCTCCTACAGTCTCGGCGCCGCACTAGAGTAGGCTTGCTGGAACCCTCCCCATACTGGGTAGATGGTGAGCACGGTATTTCCCAAGTCCGAAGTGGGGGCACGACTCGGTCCTTAATTGTTCGGTAAAGCGAGTATCTGCAACACAAGCGATCCGCCGCAACGGTCCGCAATCGGCACCCATAACAGGTATTGCCACCCAAACTCCTCAGGTACTTCTCAAGTACCAATCCCCAAGTAACCATGTACCCGCAACAGGTACCCCATAGGGACTGCCCGAGTGCAGCCCCTCAGCACCTCGATCAACGATCGAGTTGTTATTACTCGCTTACACCGCCTAGCTGCACTACTCCTCCCAAACCACCCACAACTCACGCCAAGAGGATCAATCACAACCATCCCAACACATGCATAGCATAGCATATTTCATAAAGTGAGTAGTAGGTAGCAAGGTAACAGGATAATAACAAAGGCAGTGCAGGTTTATCATGCGAGTAAAGTAAAGCGCTAGCATACTAGTTGCATGTCTAATAGGTATTTCAGAGAATGGTCGGGCGTGAACCTGGGCAAAGGTCTTCGTCCTCGTCAAAGCAGTTGTTGTAGTGGTCCGGCTCCTCCTGACTCTCCGGAGCTCCTAGGGTTGCGTGAAAATAAAATAAGACGCAACTACTAGCAAAGAAACACTAAAACAGGGACGAAAGAAGACTCAAACAACACCAAACTCTACTCTAACGCGTAGATCATGTTTTTAGAAAAATATAGAAACTGGTTTCATATTTTTCTGAGCTACGGTTGATTTATTATTAATTTTACAAGTTTAAATCATTTTCTAAAAATATTAAATAATTTCCGAAAAAGAAAAACAGACAAATAATTAGCCTGCTGACGTCAGCATGACGTCATGCTGACGTCAGCAGTGGGGTCCACCTAGGATGACGTCAGCAGTGGGCCCTGCTGACGTCAGCGTTGACTGGTCAACGGTCAACGGGGTCAACGGTCAGCGGGTCAACTCTGGTCAGTGGGCCCCAGCTGTCAGTGACTCACAGAGTATGACAAGTGGGCCCCATACGTCAGCGCAGTTAAAAGAAAAAGAAAAAGAATAAACGATGGCTGGGCTGGAATTGGGCCGAAAGTGACTGGGCCGGAAGAGTTTAGGGTGGTTAAACAGACTTAAACGCGAACATTAGGCCCACGAAGGGGTGGCTGCTGGTGCTGCTCTGGTGCACCAAGTCCACCGTGAACCGTGAGAGTGGTTCACGTGAGCCGGGTGCATGGGATCGTTTTGTGGTCGGTCGGGATTTTCTGTGCGCGGCTGTGTGGCGGCTTGGTGTGGTCGAGCGTTTGGCTCGGCCGCGTCGCGACGCGACGCGCGCGCGGCGCACTCCAGAACGCGCCGGCGGCGAAGGTCGACGGCGAACTCGCCGGAATCGAGGTCGGCTCGGGTCTAGATCGGCCGGGACAGCTTCGCTAGGGTTCGGCGGTCACGGACGGGGTGAACAAGTGCTCGGATTGGGTTCGGTTGGGCCCTCCCGACGCGAACAGCGGCGGCTCGGCCATGAACGCCGGTGAGCTTCGACGGCGACACGGGATTTGGGTTCAACACCGCGCGGTTTGGCTGGGTTTCGCACGCACGCAGTCCTCAGCGACAGCTGGGACGCGGCTAGGTGCTCATGCGCGAGCACGTGGTTGCCCACGGCCACGCATGGCCTCGGCGTTCGCGCGCGCGGCGAGCAGAGCTCGGCCGCGGCGGGCCTCGGCTGCGGGTTAAAGGCGACGGCGGGTTGCGGGTGCGACAGCGGCGACGGGTTCCTGCACAAGAAGCCGGCCACGACTCGAGGGTCGGGCTCACAGGGGGCTAGCACGGCGACGGCGGCGGAGTTCGGCCGGAGACAGAGAAGAAAGGGGGAACTCGGCGGCGCTCACCTAGGGTCACGTAGACGATCGCTGCAGCTCGGGGAAGGGCTCGACGCGGTCTGGCGGTCCTCGTGCTCCTCCTCCCGCCCCTGGTTCGGCTTCTCCTCGGCGGCTCCACGGACGGCGGTGATCCGAGCTTCGGCGGCGGCGTGGAGAAGATGCTCCGGCTTCCCTCTTCTTCCTCCTCTCCTCCACCACTCCTCCTATGGTCCTCCCCTTCCTTCTCCCCCTCACGAATTGGAGAACTAGGAACCCCAAAGGGGCGGCGGCGGCTTGAACAGGGAGATGCGGCCGGCGGCGGCTTTTATAGGCGCTAGGCTAGGGCTTCGCGGGCATGAACGGCGAGATGGGGGTGGCCAGGCGGCTGCGGACACGCGGCGCAATCGCGTCGGGCCGCACAGGAGCTCGGGTGGTTGGGTCACGGGCGCGCGGTTGCGGGAGAGAGAGAGCGGCGAGAGGAGGACGATGACGCGGGGAGGGAGAGACGACTGACAGGCAGGGCCTGCCTGTCAGTGGAAGAGAAGGCGACGCGGAGGGGACGCGGTGAAGGGCTGGGCCGTGCTGGGCCGAAAGGCCGAGCAGGTCGGCTGGTCGGTTGGCTCGGAAAAGAAAGTTGGAGGTGGTTTCTTGGACTTTGGCTTCGAGAAAAAGGCCCACGGACAGTTAGAAGGATAGGAAATTAGTTTAGTCAATTAGAGTTTGAATTCAAATCTAGAACTTGAATTCAAACCAACCAAAAATCCAAATAATTCCAAATAAATCCAAATCACACTATTTCATCCTTAGCACTTCAAATTGATTTTAAATTTGAATTTAAATTGCCTAGGAATTTAGGGAGCAATTAGATGACACTCTTATATGTTTGTTTGCATGCACACAATTCCACCAAAAATTTTTAAATTCGAATTTTTTTGCACTCAACAAAACCTATAGGTATTTTTGGGTTGTTACAGTCTCCCCCCTCACAAGAATCTCGTCCTCGAGATTTGTGATTACCTATGGTTTAAACAAGTGGGGGCATTTCTCTTTCAGTACTGACTCCTTCTCCCAGGTGGCTTCCCTTTCTGAGTGATTGCTCCACTGTACTTTGCAAAACGGGATAGCTGTGCTTCTGGTCTCTTTGACTGCTCTGTCTAGTATCCTCTCTGGATACTCCAGATACTCCAAGGTGTCTTGTAGGTCTAATGCCTCTGTCTTGATCTCATGTTCCGGTACTCTCAGACACTTCCTCAGCTGAGATACATGGAACACTGGGTGTACTCCCGCTAGTTCCTCTGGTAGGTCTAGCTTGTAGGCTAGCTTCCCTATCCTCTCCAGTATCTGGTATGGTCCAACAAAACGGGGTGCTAGCTTTCCTTTCACTTGGAATCTCTTATGCCCTCTGAGGGGTGACACTTTTAGGTAGACGAAGTCTCCTTCTTCGAACTCTAGATCTCGTCTCCTTTTATCTGCATAGCTCTTTTGTCGGCTCTGAGCTGCCTTCAGGTGCTCTCGGATCTTGGCCACATTTTCTTCTGCCTCTACAATCATGTCAGGTCCAAAGAATGTTCGTTCTCCCACCTCTGACCACATTAGAGGTGTTCTGCATTTTCTGCCATATAGTGCCTCAAAGGGTGACATCTACAGGCTGGCCTGGTAACTGTTGTTGTAGGAAAATTCTGCATACGACAGACTCTTCTCCCAGTCTGTGCTGTAGGCTAGGACACATGCCCTCAACAAGTCTTCAAGAACCTGGTTCACTCTTTCGGTCTGCCCATCTGTCTGAGGGTGGTAAGCTGTGCTATACTCCAAGGTTGTCCCAATGGCTTGATGTAGGCTTTGCCAGAATTGAGCTGTGAATTGTGGTCCTCTGTCTGACACAATACTTCTTGGTGCCCCATGCAGCTTGAGAATGTTGTCTATATATAGTTCTGCTAGTTTGCTCACGGAGTGTGTGCTTTTGACTGGTATAAAGTGGGCTACCTTTGTCAGCCGGTCAACTATGACCCAAATGGCATCATTCCCTTTCTGAGTGCGAGGTAGGCCGACCACAAAGTCCATGCTGATATCTTCCCACTTCCACATTGGAATTTCAGGTGGTTTCAGCAGTCCTGCTGGTCTTTGATGTTCTGCTTTGATTCTTCGACAAGAGTCGCACTTGGCTACATACTCTGCTATGACCTCTCTCATCTTCTTCCAC
Organism: Echinochloa phyllopogon; assembly: GCA_033239725.1. Lineage (NCBI taxonomy): Eukaryota > Viridiplantae > Streptophyta > Magnoliopsida > Poales > Poaceae > Echinochloa > Echinochloa phyllopogon. The sequence continues at coordinate 55,888,493 of BTCW01000010.1, forward strand.
CAGAACTTATCCTTCAGATCCTGATACATCTTGGTGCATCCTGGGTGTATCGAGTACTTGGACTCGTGAGCTTCTGAGAGAATTGTTCTCCTGATTTCCTTGTCCTGCGGTACGCAAATACGGTCTTTCAGCCATATTGTCCCTGCTTCATCTATCCGGAAGTCAGGTGCTACTCCTCGCTGGATATCCTCTTTTACTTCTTGGATTTCTGGACACTTCCCTTGAGCTTCTTTGATTCGGTCTTCTAGGTTGTACTTCACTCTCATTTCCTGGGGTTTTCCTTCTTCTACTAGCTCGAGTTTCAGCATGTACAACTCTTTTGCGAGTTCTGGCTGACTTTCTTCTATCATCAAGTTGTTGCAATAACTCTTTCGGCTCAAGGCATCTGCCACTACGTTAGCTTTGCCAGGATGGTAGTGTATTTCCAAGTCGTAATCTTTGATCAGTTCTAACCACCTTCTCTGCCTCATATTCAGTTCGGATTGGGTGAAGAAATACTTCAAACTTTTGTGATCTGTGTAGATATCGCACTTGTTACCAATCAGATAGTGCCTCCAGATCTTCAATGCATGTACCACTGCTGCCAGTTCTAAATCATGGGTGGGGTAATTCTCCTCATGTTTCCTCAGCTGCCTTGATGTGTAAGCAACAACCTTGCCTTCTTGCATTAGTACGCATCCCAAACCTTGTCTTGAAGCATCGCAATAGACTACGAAATCTTTGCGAATATCTGGCAGGGTCAATACCGGAGTTGTAGTGAGTTTGTGCTTGAGTTCTTGGAAACTTTTTTCACATTTGTCCATCCACTCGAATGGGACATTGTTCTTGAGTAGTTCGGTCATTGGCTTGGCAATCTTGGAGAAGTTCTCAATGAACCTTCTGTAGTATCCTGCCAATCCCAGAAAGCTTCGGATTTCCGTGACGCTCTTCGGCTGCTTCCATTCTGCTACTGCCTCAATCTTTTCTGGGTCTACTGCTACCCCCTCAGCTGTCAGCACGTGACCCAAAAAGGCTACTTTCTCTAACCAAAATTCACACTTGCTGAATTTCCCGTAGAGTTGATGCTATCTCAGCTTCTCTAGTACAATCCTCAGATGTTCCTCATGTTCTTCGGCTGTTTCTGAGTAAACTAGTATGTCGTCAATGAACACCACTACGAACTTGTCCAGTTCCTCCATGAATACCTTGTTCATCATGTTCATGAAATAAGCAGGTGCGTTGGTCAATCCGAAAGACACAACGGTGAACTCGTACTGTCCGTACCGAGTCACAAAAGCTGTCTTGGGAATGTCACCTTCTCTAATCTTCATTTGGTGGTATCCCGATCTCAGATCAATCTTACTGAAGTACTTGGCTTTCTTCAACTGATCTAGCAAATCATCAATTCGAGGTAATGGGTACTTGTTCTTGATCGTCACTGCGTTCAAGGATCGATAGTCTACGCACATGCGCATTGATCCATCTTTCTTCTTCACTAACAACACTGGCGATCCCCATGGGGATGCACTTGGTCGAATCACACCGCTTTCTAGCATCTCCTTCAGCTGCTTTTTGAGTTCCTCCAGCTCTTCCACTGACATTCTGTACGGTCTCTTGGCAATAGGCCCAGTGCCTGGTTGCAGTTCGATTATGAACTCTACATCTCGGTCAGGTGGTAATCCTGGTAGTTCTTCGGGAAACACGTCCGGGTACTCACATACTACAGGTACTTCTTCGATCGTCATTTTCTCGATAGAGTATACCAACTGCCTCAAAATACATGTTCTGGATTTCTTTCCTGTTCTTTTTCTTTGTGGCTCTGCTGTTACTTTGACTCCGCTAGGGTGTGTCAACTCAACTGTTCTGGGTGAGCAACTGATTACTCCTTTGTGCTCCGTAAGCCAGTCCATTCCTAGTATCACGTCAATTCCGTCTGACTTCAGAACTGTCAGGTCTCCTACGAACTCCTGCCCACCTATCATCAGTCTAACTGCTGGGCACTCTAAGGTGCACTTAAGCTCTCCTAAGGGAGAAGTAGTGACTATAGGTATAGCTTTAGGTATTGTCGGGGGTGACTGCTCTCTCACAAACTTTGTCGAGATATAAGATCCAGTTTCTCCAGAGTCAAACAATATCAAAGCTGGAATGCCATTTACTAAAAACTCACCGAGCACAACGTCGGGAGCGTCCTCGGCTTCTTCCTCTGTCAAGTGGTTGAGGCGTCCTCTCTGCGCTGTTGCTGGCTGCCTGTCCTGTCCTCCAGGTGCCGGTGCCTTGGCTGGGGTTTGTTTGTTCTTCTTCTCTAGACAGTCAAAAGACTTGTGACCGGGCTTCCCACAAGCAAAACAGACCACTGAGGTCCCTCCACCAATTCTGGGCGTGTTGTTCGACTTCCAGTTTGGGTTTCCCTGACTTGAGTAGTTGTTGTTTCTGTTGCCAAAACTATTGTAGTTGTTACCTCTGCTGCCAAAGTTGTTACTGTTACTGCCTCGGTTACCCTGGTAGCTGTTTCTGTTGAACCCTGAGCTTCCTTGGCTGTTGCTCTGTTGAAAGCTTCTCCTGAGCATGTTGCTCTGGCCACTCCTCGGCCTCTGACTCAGTCGGTGGTTGTGCAACTGTTCAGCCTTTCTTTTCTTCTCTCGCGAGGTATCTTCAAGACCCACTCTTTCCTTCTCAACTGCAATAGCTCTATCAATCAGCTCTCTGAGTGACCTGTGTGAACTCGCTGCGAGTGCTGTCCTCAAACCTCTGTGCAAACCACGCTGGAACCAAAACTGTTTCTTCTTTTCAGTGTTGACATCTTCAGGAGCGTACCTTGACATCTTAGCAAAGTGTCGAGCGTACTCAGCTACAGACAAACTTCCTTGGGTCATTGTCCTGAACTCCATTTCTTTATGCACCATGACTTGTTCTGGTATGTGGTACTCCTTGAAAGCTTCACAAAACTCTAGCCAGGTGATCTGAGCTGGGTTTGCGTGAGAGTCACAGTAGCTCTCCCACCACGCTTTCGCTGCTCCTTCAAGCTGGTGCGCCGCAAGGGCCACACATTCCTCTTCAGTGTAGTCTGTCAGGTCCAGCTTCGTCTCGATGGTACGCAACCAGTCGTGCGCGTCGAGTGGTTCGTCCGAGTAGTCGAAGGTGGGTGCTTTCAGCCTGATGAACCTTTCGATCTTCCTTTGCAGGTCTTCCTCACGGTGTCCCTGTCGGTGTTGGTTCTGGTTTCCCTGCATCTGTTGCATAGCTTGCATCATCTGAGTGTTGGCTTGAGCCATCTGTTGCATCAGCTGTGTCTGAGTAGTCATCACTTCTGCCAAGTTAGGCGGTGGCGGTGGTTGCTGGTTGTTCTGCTGGTTCTGCTGAGGTTCCACTGCTGGTTCTTCCATTTCCACTTCCTGTTCTTCTCCTGGTGCGTTGTTCTCGGGCTGGAGCACGCCTGCTGCGCGTCCACGACCCCTGCCTCCAACTGCAGTTGTTGCTCTTCCGCGACCACGACCTCTGCCATGTCCTCTGCCTCTAACTGCCATCGCTGCCTCTTCTTGCTCAGCTTCCTCAAAACGTGCAAGCAGTCGGTTGGATCTTCGGATCGACATCTCGCTGTATTTTTCATAAAGCAGGTTTAGTGGCGGTCGGTAATGGTTAGGTTAGCGTGACTAGAGTAGGAGCTGCACACATGAAATAGACTCAACACTAAAGTACACTCAAGATGAACATCAATAAAACTGCAAGAATAGCCAAGAAGATCGATCATTCATTACAGCATTACACCCTAGACATGAGTACTATCCCGAGGTCAGCTCCTAAAACCTTGAGGATTAGTACATCTAAGCGAATGCTACATCGTGGCTGAGCCAAAAGGTGGTCATGATCTACTAAGTCTAAACATCTACTCATGAAGATAGATACAACTCTCATCACCACTGCTGACATCTGCTGATACTGCCTACTGCATCCATCTCATGCTGCTGAAAGTGCCTGTGAGGCGCGCTGCCAACCTCACTGTGTCCACCTCAGGTCCTGCCAACTGCTGCTCTAGGTGTCCCAGTTCCTGTCTCAGTCTTGTCATCTCGGGAGTAAGGGTTCGAGCCTCAGGTAGTGGTATCGGCTCAACTCGGCTTGGTGAGACTCTGTAGTTCTCTGTCCTGGGTTCAACTCTGCGTTCTTCTGGTAGTCCTTGATTCACTGTGATCATTTCTGCTACCCTCTTCCTGTCTGATCTTACCCAACTACTAAGGGTTCTTCGAGCTTCATCCTTTGCCATAATCTGTTGAAGACTCAGGTACTTCATCAGCTGGTAGTTTCGTCCACTCTTCTCTTTGTAGCTATCCACCTCTTCTTGGAGTTCTGAGTTGTGACTGTCCAACCAGTATACCTCTTCCTTCAGACCTTCTATCTCTTCTTCCTTGGCTGTCAGTTCCTTGTCTTTTTCTGTGAGTTGATCTTCCATGCGGACATCTCGAGCATGGTGAGTTGCTCGGATCAGTCCTACCAACTGCCTGTTGTTGCGTGCTTCGTAGTCCAAGATTCTGACTTCCCTTGTTTTAGCTCTGAGTTGCTCCTCAAGTAAGGCGATCCTGTTGTCCTTCTCCATCAGCTGGAGGTCTTGCTTCCACACCCTCTCTTTCAGCTTGGCAACTTTCTCCTCTAGGCCAATGTTTAAGTATTCCTGCTCAATCATGCACTGGACTGAGGTCCGCAGAGTCACGTTCCACTCTCGGTCTGCTGCGTGAGCCTACAAGCTGACTGTGTCTCTGTCAGTTGGATCTTCAAGAGCTCGCGGTAGGTACCGGAAACGAGTGTGGCTGAGCAGACTCTGGTACACAAGTGTGGCAAGTCGGAGTATCCTCATAGCTATAGTCTGCACTGCCCGACTGAAAGTGCTCTCGCTGGTAGCTGCTCGTAACATCAGTGACCTTGGTCGTCCAGGGATATTGGGTACTACCATCTGCAACCGGGTGTGTACTCCCTCACCAGGGCCGTAGATCCATCCCTCGTAGAAGACGTTGTCCACGTCTATCCCCACTGTACGCAACACCTCCCTCAGTAGCACTGCCAAACCTCCACAGTCTGCTCCTGTGGTCCTGATCTCCCGTCGTTCATCTGCTGATCCTCTTCCTTCCATCTGCCAGACAGTTAGTGGGTCGTTAGTAAGTTAGCAAGTTAGTAAGGTAAGGTAAGGGTAAAAGTTTTGTACACAGTTGAGATATACTTATATATAGTTTTCAAATAGTCCAAGGGGTTTCATATAAAATAGAGGACTCAGTTAGAGCTTCTGTCCTAAGTTTCCGTTCTAAGGGTTACGCGCTACGGTCAAGTATGGCTCTGATACCAACTGTGACGAACCGGATTCTCACCGACGAGAACCCGACTCCCTGTACCCTTCAGATAGTCCCAGGAATAGCAGCTATCTCGTACAGAACTCATCTCAGTCGAATATCACATCCATACAGCGATAAAAGGTTCATTACATGACATATATAAAAAAACATAGCGTCTGGTACAAGCCCTCTGGGCTAAATCGGCAATAAGAAACAACTGCGCAGCGGTAGCTAGAACAACAGGGTCCACTCCTCCACAGGCATCCTTGAGCGTAGCGCACACCCTTCAGTCGTACCACCCGTCCTGGTTGAACTCGTGGTCGGGGTCTTCACCTGAGAACCCAAAGTCTGTCCCCAAGGAAATGGGACAGGTCCACGTCACCAACCATAATATGATGCAAGCTTTAAAGTGGCCTATTCTAAGGATATAGAAATAATCAAGGTTTAAGCCAGGGTTTTTCTTATGCAAGCAGCAGCAATAACCCAATTTCATCTCATCACCAACTCCTGCTCACACACGCACATCCACTCCCCAAAACCAACCATCAGCCTCACATTTTCCCATCGGGCTCGTCCTGCCACGACAGGTTCCCGCAAATCATTATCCACCAACTCCTTTCTCTCTCTAGTCAACTCGGTGAGCTCCCTCCCCACCTTGTCTCAACAGCCTCAGCTGGACCAATCTCTCATAACCCGAATCAAAGGATGAGGTAAGAAAGCAGATTCCCATGCTAGCCGGGGCTTCTCAGAAATGGGTCGTCCGTAACCGTGGACACGGCTATACGTATAGTTTACACTCTGCAGAGGTGGCACTCCAGGAATCCATCCGGGCTGCAAGGCTAGTCCGCAACCAACCTGAGACACAGCCCACAGCAAAGACCCTAAACAGTAACGGCGCCAATCCTGTCTCCCTAGGCTCGGGAAACATCCGATCTAACATCTGCCCCAGGGTCGTGAAACCTTCCCACCGGGGCCAGTCGGGGGCCATGGTAAATCAGGGAGATTACGCCGCAACGAATCCCCCCTACACATATCAAGCTCGATTCTCCTACAGTCTCGGCGCCGCACTAGAGTAGGCTTGCTGGAACCCTCCCCATACTGGGTAGATGGTGAGCACGGTATTTCCCAAGTCCGAAGTGGGGGCACGACTCGGTCCTTAATTGTTCGGTAAAGCGAGTATCTGCAACACAAGCGATCCGCCGCAACGGTCCGCAATCGGCACCCATAACAGGTATTGCCGCCCAAACTCCTCAGGTACTTCTCAAGTACCAATCCCCAAGTAACCATGTACCCGCAACAGGTACCCCATAGGGACTGCCCGAGTGCAGCCCCTCAGCACCTCGATCAACGATCGAGTTGTTATTACTCGCTTACACCGCCTAGCTGCACTACTCCTCCCAAACCACCCACAACTCACGTCAAGAGGATCAATCACAACCATCCCAACACATGCATAGCATAGCATATTTCATAAAGTGAGTAGTAGGTAGCAAGGTAACAGGATAATAACAAAGGCAGTGCAGGTTTATCATGCGAGTAAAGTAAAGCGCTAGCATACTAGTTGCATGTCTAATAGTTATTTCAGAGAATGGTCGGGCGTGAACCTGGGCAAAGGTCTTCGTCCTCGTCAAAGCAGTTGTTGTAGTGGTCCGGCTCCTCCTGACTCTCCGGAGCTCCTAGGGTTGCGTGAAAATAAAATAAGACGCAACTACTAGCAAAGAAACACTAAAACAGGGACGAACGAAGACTCAAACAACACCAAACTCTACTCTAACGCGTAGATCATGTTTTTAGAAAAATATAGAAACTGGTTTCATATTTTTCTGAGCTACGGTTGATTTATTATTAATTTTACAAGTTTAAATCATTTTCTGCAAATATTAAATAATTTCCGAAAAAGAAAAACAGACAAATAATTAGCCTGCTGACGTCAGCATGACGTCATGCTGACGTCAGTAGTGGGGTCCACCTAGGATGACGTCAGGAGTGGGCCCTGCTGACGTCAGCGTTGACTGGTCAACGGTCAACGGGGTCAACGGTCAGCGGGTCAACTCTGGTCAGTGGGCCCCAGCTGTCAGTGACTCACAGAGTATGACAAGTGGGCCCCATACGTCAGCGCAGTTAAAAGAAAAAGAAAAAGAATAAACGATGGCTGGGCTGGAATTGGGCCGAAAGTGACTGGGCCGGAAGAGTTTAGGGTGGTTAAACAGACTTAAACGTGAACATTAGGCCCACGAAGGGGTGGCTGCTGGTGCTGCTCTGGTGGACCAAGTCCACTGTGAACCGTGAGAGTGGTTCACGTGAGCCGGGTGCACGGGATCGTTTTGTGGTCGGTCGGGATTTTCTGTGCGCGGCTGTGTGGCGGCTTGGTGTGGTCCAGCGTGTGGCTCGGCCGCGTCGCGACGCGACGCGCGCGCGGCGCGCTCCAGAACGCGCCGGCGGCGAAGGTCGACGGCGAACTCGCCGGAATCGAGGTCGGCTCGGGTCTAGATCGGCCGGGACAGCTTCGCTAGGGTTCGGCGGTCACGGACGGGGTGAACAAGTGCTCGGATTGGGTTCGGTTGGGCCCTCCCGACGCGAACAGCGGCGGCTCGGCCATGAACGCCGGCGAGCTTCGACGGCGACATGGGATTTGGGTTCAACAGCGCGCGGTTTGGCTGGGTTTCGCACGCACGCAGTCCTCAGCGACAGCTGGGACGCGGCTAGGTGCTCATGCGCGGGCACGTGGTTGCCCACGGCCGCGCATGGCCTCGGCGTTCGCGCGCGCGGCGAGCAGAGCTCGGCCGCGGCGTGCCTCGGCTGCGGGTTAAAGGCGACGGCGGGTTGCGGGTGCGACAGCGGCGACGGGTTCCTGCACAAGAAGCCGGCCACGACTCGAGGGTCGGGCTCACAGGGGGCTAGCACGGCGACGGCGACGGAGTTCGGCCGGAGACAGAGAAGAAAGGGGGAACTCGGCGGCGCTCACCTAGGGTCACGTAGACGATCGCTGCAGCTCGGGGAAGGGCTCGATGCGGTCTGGCGGTCCTCGTGCTCCTCCTCCCGCCCCTGGTTCGGCTTCTCCTCGGCGGCTCCACGGACGGCGGCGATCCGAGCTTCGGCGGCGGCGTGGAGAAGATGCTCCGGCTTCCCTCTTCTTCCTCCTCTCCTCCACCAATCCTCCTATGGTCCTCCCCTTCCTTCTCCCCCTCACGAATTGGAGAACTAGGAACCCCAAAGGGGCGGCGGCGGCTTGAACAGGGAGATGCGGCCGGCGGCGGCTTTTATAGGCGCTAGGCTAGGGCTTCGCGGGCATGAACGGCGAGATGGGGGTGGCCAGGCGGCTGCGGACACGCGGCGCAATCGCGTCGGGCCGCACAGGGGCTCGGGTGGTTGGGTCACGGGCGCGCGGTTGCGGGAGAGAGAGAGCGGCGAGAGGAGGACGATGACGCGGGGAGGGAGAGACGACTGACAGGCGGGGCCCGCCTGTCAGTGGAAGAGAAGGCGACGCGGAGGGGACGCGGTGAAGGGCTGGGTCGTGCTGGGCCGAAAGGCCGAGCAGGCCGGCTGGTCGGTTGGCTCGGAAAGGAAAGTTGGAGGTGGTTTCTTGGACTTTGGCTTCGAGAAAAAGGCCCACGGACAGTTAGAAGGATAGGAAATTAGTTTAGTCAATTAGAGTTTGAATTCAAATCTAGAATTTGAATTCAAACCAACCAAAAATCCAAATAATTCCAAATAAATCCAAATCACACTATTTCATCCTTAGCACTTCAAATTGATTTTAAATTTGAATTTAAATTGCCTAGGAATTTAGGGAGCAATTAGATGACACTCTTATATGTTTGTTTGCATGCACACAATTCCACCAAAAATTTTTAAATTCGAATTTTTTTGCACTCAACAAAACTTATAGGTATTTTTGGGTTGTTACATTTAGAAATGCTAATGTTATTTGGAAAAAGTCTACTTCACCCCCTAACCTATGAGGGGTGGAACACATCACCCCCTGACCTATGAAAGTGGATTTTTTGCCCCCTGAACTTTCTAAAACCGGACAAATCACCCCCTGAAGCAGTTTTGAAAAATCATAATAAATCACAGAAAAATCATAAAATGAAAAATCAAATTGTGTTGGACTTCAAATTAGTAGTTCTATGCAGTGAACATATAATACGAAATGCTTTAGTACATTTTTTTCCTGTAACTTTAGATATATGCTTTTCTTCATAGCTGAAAAAATGTACTAAAGCATACCATATTATATGTTCACTGCGTAGATCTACTCATTTGGAATCCAAGACAATTTTATTTTCCATTTTATGATTTTTCTGTGATTTATTATGATTTTTCAAAACTACTTCAGGGGGTGATTTGTCCGGTTTTAGAAAGTTCAGGGGGTAAAAAATCCACTTTCATAGGTGGGGGTGATGTGTTCCACCCCTCATAGGTTAGGGGGTGAAGTAGACTTTTTTCATGTTATTTTGAGAGTTTGAGGACTCACGTGACACGTCGAAACAAGTTTGAGGACGCTAGTATATTTTACTTTAAAAAAAGTGGTGATGCAGCCAAGTCGTCAGCTGCTACACATAAATGAGACCAGGCAATCATGCTGTCAAATACAAATCTCTCAGCTACTACATAAATGAGGGCTCTAGAAAATAGCAGCCATCGACAAGGAGACTGTCGACATGTCCAGAGCACAGCTCTGAAATACAGCAAGCCATCAACAGATAGAACAGATTGAAGATAGAGCACGGAATTCCACATTAACAAAACGAGCACAACCAAGCAACAGATGGCCACTGCAATAACCAGAAGGCGAATTCTTATTCAATACATCTAATGTTTGGTTTGCTCAAATGTAACGTAATCTGATTACACGCGGTAAATAATACCGTTTGGTCTGTTTGTTTTCAACACCTCGTAATCAGTTAACGGCGTAATCATTTTCTAACCTATACATATCCGATACCGCAGCTTCTACTGCGTAATCAGATACCGCACCGCGCCCAGGCGGCCTGGCCAGCTCGCGCTTCGCATGCACTCGAACACGTGAGCACTCCACGGCCGCCAACTACTCTGCTCTAATCAATGCCAAATACGCCACCAACTTTTTCTGATTACGTTAACCAAACAATACCAGAATTCGGTTACTTTGTTAACGTTACCGTTGATTTCTGATTACATTCACGTTTGTGTTACAGTGTCCCAACCAAACAGCACCTAAGAGTGGTAAATTCCGGTGAAAGAAACAAAGTAACAAACCAAATGCCAGGAAAATCCTCGTGAAGCCGGAATTGCTGCCTGCCCATGTGAGACGAGCAGCCCATCAACGAAATGTAGCAATACAACATTACACGGAGGCTGGATTAACTCTGTTTTTTTTTATATAAACCGGAGTCTCGTAATTTTGCAGGATTGCAATCAGAACAAACATTTTTGTTGAAGAAGATTATAGCCTTATTTCATACATTATGCTACTAGCAAATGGTAGTTCATTTTTTTAAAAAAAAAATACTGCGGAGCTCCCTGATATCGCCCAGGATTGCAGGTAAGCTGGATACATTTGTTGGGAAACACTAAGTGTGGCGCTACGAGAATTTACAGTATCCAGAAAGAAAACAACAAATCAAATGTATTATCACAGGGTTCAAATGGTCCGTCAGCAGATGGAAAGTGAATTCAAGATTGTATTCAGTCACTCGCAAGAGGAAATGGGTGTCTCAAAATTCTAGCTAATCGATGAGACTTGTATACATGGCCAGAGATTGAGATAGGATGTCGGAGGAGAAGAATGGCAGTCTGGACAACAGCAGGGATACTGCATCCATCCATCAACTAAAAGTTAGAGCATGCGCTACACTCCACATACATGAACTTGAAGAGCACATTCAAACAGGAATGGAGTGAGGGATGAAAACGATCGGAAACAGTATCACAAATTTCGCAAACTACACAAATGTATCATAAATTTGAAAAATTTATTTATTTTATCAAATGAATAGATCAAAACGAAATAGCATGATAAAAAATTAGTTAAAAATAATAAGTAATATAATACGATAAAAATGAGAACAATCAAAACGGTTATCATTTTCATCCCTAGGAGTGACAGACAACCACAGTTCCGCATGACAGAAGGCGAAATCCAATTCCATGCATTAGCGCACAATGAACCCATCTCACCCTCAAAATAACAGACACAGGAATCTTACAAGCACCACCATAAATTCATCACACAAGAATGGAAAGGCAACGCGCTGTCGTTGAGGGTGTGGCTGATAAAATCTTACAGGTTGATAACATATATAATATAAAAGTTGATGGAACATTGGAAACAAAGTTCATAGATCCTACACAGATAGTACACATATACCATAGGATCTAGCAAAGCCATTCAAAGTAGAGCAGGCACAAAACTTGGGCGTCACGCTCTTTCTTATCACACTTTCTTATCTGCGTTCAGGTTCTTATATGACATCCTGCTAGAAAATATTCAAGAAAGGTTGCAAACCTGCAGGAGATATCATGCAGAGCAAATACCTCAACGCCCCCTTTCAAAATTAATACGGGACCTCCCAGATCCTCCATCATAGTCATCCCTCATTGAGGAACCACCACTCGCCTTCATGGTTCCTCCACCTCCAATCTTCTCAACAGCTTTCTTTCCCTTCTTCACCTCAGTCAAGAACTGATCCAGGCCAAATGGATCATTCTCCTCCTGCTTATCAAACTCCACAGGCCTGTCTCGCTTGCCAGTCCTCTCGGAAGCACCAGTAAATCCCTTGTCAGGCTTGAACCTCTCAGTCTTCATAACCTTCTCCAACTGCTCATCCGCATCACCATACACATCAGAATCACCATCCTTCTTAGGCCTGTACAGTGTGGACATTGTGGACTGCGCTGTAAAGAGACCCTTAGAGTAGATGTTGTATTGATCATCTGTGGCAAATCCAGAGTCCATTCCCTTGTCCTGGTTGAACAGCCGCTGATCATACATGACCTCCCCGCCTTTCGCACCACCTGTGCTTGCCATGCCCAAAGCAATCTTCTCACTAATGTCACGGTCCCTGTCCCTCGTGATCTTGCTCTTCTTACCAATTGCAGCATCCTTGGCTTCCAGCCTCCTCTCCCTCTCCCTCTCGCGCCTACGCTCCTCACGGATTCTATCACGCTCAATCCTTGCCTCCCTTTCTTCTCTAGACTCCCTGCGCTGCTCACGTGGCTCACGTGGTTGCTCCATATCCATATCCTCGTCAATAGCCTCAACTGCTCCCCTGCTACCACCAGCAGGCACACCTGATGGCGCAGGTGGGCCACCAGTCCTCTCCATGCGTGCCTTCTGTGCAAGAGCCCTCAGCTCTTGCTCCTTCCTCTCCTTCTCCTTCAGCATCAGCTCCCTCTGCACCTTGGAGCGCATCTGTACTGCCTCCCTCGCCTTCTGCTCTGCCACATACAATGCTTCAGAGAGCTTTGCAAAGTTATCATTAATCTGCACCTCCTGCAACCCCCTCCCATCAGCCGCCAGCCTCTTATCAAGTGGAATTGTGTAACCCTTTGGATTTTTCCAATTTGAAATGCATGGTGGGATCTTCCAATCCTGCTGATCCTTTACTGTGACTGGCCGTGGTGGCGAGTGCATCACTGGCACAGGTGGAGACCCAGATGCTCGGGGCACACGCTTGTGCTTGAACTTTGGTGGCTCAAGAGGATCCACAGCCATCTCCGACATCCTAATGATCCTCTCCTTGGCGCCTGAATTGAAGGCCGCTGATTGCTGGGACGGCTTGTACTTGATAAACTTAGACTCAGAATCATGAGTCGGCACATTCTTTGGCTGAGCAGCAGAGAGACGGACGTTGACAACCTTCTCCAAGGCAGCCTTCGTCCGCTCTGTGGTCTCCTCAATCTGCTTCTGCTCTTCCTCGTCGTCATCAGCCGACGCCAGGGAATCTGCCGTGGCTATCTTGGGAACGAGGTCGCTGTGCTTGGAGTAGACGATCTTGCCGGCGTTCTCGCCCTGCTTGACGACGGCGTCGAAGGCGACGCTGCCGCGGGCGTCGACGGTGAGGGCGAGGATTTTGGACCCGCCCTTGTCGTCGCGGCGGCCCATGCCGAGCGGGTACTGCGCGACGTGGATCTCCGGGAAGGCGCCGCCATCCCCGAAGTCCTCCGGCCGGCGCGGCACGAACCCCGTCCGCTTCCCGTACGGCGGGATGGCCTTGGCGGCGGCCGCTGGCCTCGCCGCCGCGGACTCCTGCGCCGACTCCCCGCCGTACCGCTCCTTGAACCAGGGGTCGCTGCTGTGGTCGTAGAAGGTGGACGCCGACGTCTTGGGCGCCGGGAGGAGATCCTTGAGGGTCGCCATGGCGGCGGCCGCGCGCGCGGCGCGGTGGATCTAGGGCTAGCTAGGGTTCCGGCGAGTCGCCTGGTGGGGATCGGGGGATCGAAGAGGAAGACGAGCTAGGGTTTGATTCCAATTTGGGGAAAGTGATAAGAGATGACTAGGACGGTCGGTTATGGCGGCTGGGTGGGCTGGGCTTTTTGTGAACACGAAAAGGCCCATCTCAGAAGAAGATACAGATAGGCCCGCCTAAGCTGTTTCCGTGATGGCCTCGGTGCCATGCGGGAGTCCGAAACAAAGGCGGGTTTCCCAGTCCGTGTCTCCGTGAAGAGAAGGCAGGCGAGCTGAGCTAGCATGACGCTTCCACTAAAACAAAAGAAGATAGGAAACTGGATGCTACTGGCCTACTGGCAATGGCTCCGCTCAAGACCACGTTTGCAGGTTCCGAATCTTGTATACTCATTGCCACATGGATGGTAAAAAAATCAGCAGCTGCTACTTGGTTAGCAGACCATAATTAGTAAGCAACTTTATTTCAAAATAATCTATAGGCAACAGCGTGCAGGTTAAAATCTCGCACGAACGCACCGAGGCCTGACTTAAAAATTGCATAGAGACAGCCAGCCTGCACGTTCTGTGCGATTTCAGCCTTCGAAGAAGAACCATTCAAAATTCAATCAAAGAGTCAAAAGAGACCTTGCGTCGTCACCGTCCACCTGCCTGCTTGCCCAATCCGAGCCTTCCCGCCAAAGAGCAGTCGCGCGCCTGCTGTTTCCCTCGCAGAAACCCGCGCGAATCCGCAGGCGACCCAGATCCCAGATTTGAAACGGAGGAGCACGGGGCACGGCAGATCAGATCGCAGGCACGCGCCCACGCCGTGGCGATCGCGCGCGCACCTCACCTCGTCCTCGTCACGCGCACGTACGGCACGGGGAAGGAAACATTGGCCGCGACCTTTCCAACCCGATTCCCAGCTCGGTACGGTGGCGCACCGATGCTTGGTGGGCTGGGGCCGTGGCCGTGTCCCCGTGGCTGCGCCCAGTCGCCGGCCGGACGCCCTGCCTGCTTGCCTCCTCGCCCCCGAACAGCTCCAGATCTGTCTTTTCCGATCATTGCCACGAGTCCTTCCGGCTCCGCTCGTCGCTGGCTCGCGCGCATCTTCCCCGTGTAGTCTTATCGTTGGAGCCACGGCTGCTTTGCGAATTCTCCATTGCTGCTGTTAACCGGCAGTAACCCGCACTGAGAGAACAAACACGAAGCCAGAGCCCAATCGTAGTACCGTGTTATCGTACTTCGGCTTGCAGCTGCACCTGCTGACGTGTGCAGAAGTTTTACCCGCAGGTGACGAAACTCACTGCAAGGCCCGAGACAGTTGCATTGCATGCGGCCATGGGGAGGACCAGGCGCGGAAACCGCATCCGCTGAACCCGTGAAACCTGACAGTTTTTCGGAGGGGCGTGGACACTGGCAATGGCAGCTACGCACGCCGATTCTGATGCAGATGCAGCAGTGCAGAGTTTGTACCCGGCACAAGCTGGGACCGTGCCCGTTCGTACGCCGTCCCGTCCAAACACACAATTGAATCCCGTTGGCTTCATGTATGGGTATCGCAGTATCGCTCTGCAGCCTGGGGCCCTGCCAGCGGCAGTGGCTGTGGTCACCGGCGGCAAGTTCCGTTTGTAGACAAGGCGTCCGCGGCGACCCACAATTCACGCTGCAGGGGAACAGGAGAGACGCCAGAAGACGTCTGCACCGAACTGAACTCGTGGCTCATCAGATGACGTGATAAGGACTGAGGAGTACCACTAGCGCAGCGTGTCGCACATGCCTCTGCAACTGCAGCTGTGCCTGCGCCTCTCTGTAAGTCTTGCCCATGCGCATTTCATTTCGTTCCACTGCGTTGACATCCATCCAGTCCCATGACTGCAGCTGCTACACGCATGTTTAACTTTCACCTCTGAACTTGCTGCATGGAACTGGAACCGATCTCTGAAGACGATTCCATCATAAGTGACAACTAGATCGATCGATCTCTGAAGGTTGCTGTTAACGAGCCCAAAAAAAAACCGCACTACGTACGCCGAAGCGGGTGCGTGACAACGAAGAGCGGGGGCAGCATGATCAAGCTGCTGTCTATGAAGGGGGCAAGCCGATGGATCGATCGAGATCCAGGACGACAAGTTAATGTGCCGTGCTCGATTGGTAGGGCGACAAGGGAATGCAGGTGGTAGGAACCAGGCATGGGGAGCGCCCAATGAGGAGGTCCAGCCGTCCAGGCACGGAGGCACTGCCCCTGCCCTCCCTGCGACGCAAGGTCCACGAACTCTGATGTGGAGAAGGCTCATGACCCATCATGAGCTCCATTTGAGTCGATGACGGAATCATGATGAGCTACTCCGGTCAAGTCATGGAGAACAGATCTCTCAGAATGCGCCTTCGATTGGTAAATGATCGTGGCTCGACACTTGTAGTGGATGGAGGCAGGACTTGCCTGGATTCAGAGGGAGTTTTTGTTTTCCTCTCTCTTTTTCGCATAATTGAAAAGATCATGTGCAGAGCATCGGAATTTCGCGGCCATTTGCCATTGTCCAGCGAGCGTCAAATAGGGGCTTGTCGGCATGGACGGGGCCAGAGTGTTGGATCTATGGCGATAGCTGGAAGCTGGTCCGGGGCTCCGGGCATTTGGCTGGGACTGTCGCTGAAATCACAGACCCGCGGTAGTCAGCACTGGGGCACCAATAGTGTTCAGCACCGGCAGACTGTACACTGCGATATACCATTACCTGGTCGCTCTGAAGTTATTCAATGGAGCTATCAAGTGTATAGAGCTGGACAATTTTCAGGTGCTAATTCCTGGCCACATGGTGCAGTAAATTCTGCACCCGCGCAATGCAGAGGAACGTTTTGTACGGCAAAAGAAACATTTTTTTAGCGAATTAGCTCATCGAAGGAGTCGAATTATATTTATTACTACTGTTTAAACCGGTAGTAGATCAGTGATTTAGTGGAGCATACCAATCCGTGAACAGCAAAAGACAGGGCTAGTGGTGTCCAAGCCAGAGGCACGCCATACACTGGTGGTAGAAGGAAACTACAGCCCATTGTACAGCTTGCTAGCTGGTAGAACTTCAAGCAACAATTGTACTTGCCACCATTGATAAGCAATAGTGACCACCCACGACCAGGGTTCTAGAAACCCAATTGGCGGATCGGAGATTTCCAGTTATCGGCTGGTTACTAATGATATTTCTAATTTCACAGCCATGGCTACGTTAATGGTGCAATAGTGATAAGGTCCACATGAATGCATCTCAGTGGCGTATGCAGTTGATGGGGGTGGCAAGAAAAACAATAGAGATTCTGTCTCCAAAATATGCAGTTGGTAGGTGGATCTCAGCTCAGTTTTGTTTACAAACGTAATGCAAGTGCAAATATGCAAATGCATTGAGATCGATACTGAACAGTCTAAGTATGCTACGATGTTCTTCAACGTGAGGATTCTTCTAGGGGTTTAGCAAACTGATCTAGGGTTTATGGCATTACCAGTGTTAGCTTTCACCAGCATTGATCTAACAACATATTCCCAGCCAAATGGAATTTTTTAACGGCGAAATGTATTTATTTATGCTCCCAAATTTGATCGGATAAATTATTACTGACCTAGAAGATTCATGTATCTTTTAAACCCTCGAATCTTTGAAGGTCCATATCTGTTCCAGATTAATAAATACTAGAATGGAGAGGACAGGCAGGGTGGCAATCAAGGATAATCAATGATGGTACAGTGGACATGATCAACCAGTGGAAACAAAACAGAACACCTAATACAGTCAACAAACTGATAGCTCATGATTAACAAAAGAAAACAAATCTGTGATTTATGAAATATATCAAAATGTTCTATTCCACTGCTGATATCTGTTTGGATTCTTTCGGTTCATCGCAAGTTCAATGCCCAAGGCAACACTTGCATATAGTTCATTGCAAATTGAAGGAGCAAAAGTACAAAACGGTAAGAGAGAGCTCTCATCTCTACAATATATGTAAATCCCTTGTTCCCTCTCTACCTACACCAGCTTCCCTGGATCCTCAAGGGTTTTATATTCCCCTTACGGATGCCAATTGCATGAACTGGCTCACAGCACGCAGCTTGTTATTTGTTCTATATGGATCAAGTAGTGTGCCTGCTTTGTGGTTCCTTTCAGCAACTACTTGACTACATCATAATCCTTGAGTGGCCAAACAAAATTAAGATGATTGAACCAACCAAAAACTCCTAGGGCGGTGAGGAGCACACCTGAAGCCGCAATTAGAGTAGTCTTCTAGTAATCCTTCTCCTCTTGCTTGTGGAAGAACTATGGTAACATGTTGCGGGAGATCCAAGAGTAGCATCATCGCTTTGTTGACTCAGACAGGCAGCAGCATCCAATACACCAATGGGGCTTTGTGGCACAGAGGAAATTGATGATCCAGCAGACTTTAGGACAATGCTTCCCGCAGTAATCTTCTCTTGAATCATTTCATGGCATCTTAAAACTCTCTCCTAAACATACAAATGATAATTAGACTAATTTGGAAAATGCTGTTAGCCAACGCGAGTCATCAGTATGCTGGGAAACTTGAGCAAGCTTTGCGCTCATAGTTACAATCCAATGATAAGTGTCAAATGGTTTAGTATGAATATTGAGCTGTGAAACATTACCTTGTTCAGATACTTGCAACTAGTAGCGGCTCTTTCAATTACAGAACTTCTGCATTCCCCCATCGCAGCAAGAGCAACACTGGCAGCAATCTCCGAGGGTCTGAACACCACGAATTCAACACCTATAGACCCAATTGCAAAACTTTAGGAATTGATTGCTGCCAAATTGGCAAATTATATATGCTGGTCGATGAAGACCAGGAATCAAGTCTGACTAGTGACTAAGTCCTATAATTGTACCTTTAGCAGTGCTCAAGATAAGGTCGGAAGAGCGAGAACGTGCAAGCAAGGAGGGTGCACCAAGATCACTCAATTTGTGAAGAAAGTATTCAACAAATGAACAAGCAGTAACAGCGTGCATCCTCCACTTTAAGGTGTCTAGCACCAGAAGCTCCATCCTTTTTATGGTCCTTCCCTCAAAAACATACTTTTTCTCAAGAACCTGCCAGGCAAAGTCGTCAATTACTCTCTGGAGAAGACAAAAACTTTCACAATGTATGTGCAGGCCAGTTTTGAGATGCATTGCACTGGCTCACCTGCAAGTCCAAGGGGAGTGGAGCAAAGGTCTCCTCCATTTTCGATGCCAAAGACACGCAAACCACTGCCAAGAGCTGCGCCATCCAAGCTTGGCCTTCCTGCCATGATTTGGATCTTCCTCCCATCAACACTAAGTAATTTGAGTGGGATTGCTTGCAGTGATACTAAAATTGCAAGACTTACAGGAAGCTCATATATGGAGAGGAATCTATCCAGGTAGTTCACGGATAAAACTGCAGTCAACGGTGCGAAATGGTAATGCTCAATGACCTATCCAGCAAAGAGATGCGGATTCAGTGAGCTGTGAAGGCAATATACGTTGAGGACGACACCGATGAGCAGCAATCAAGGCAAGAACCGCGATGAACTCTATAAAGGAGACACCTTTACGCAAATCCCGCGAGTCACATCTCAGCATCTTAACGCAAAGAAAGGATTCCATCGATTCACAGAACTCACCTTCCAAATCCGATCGACGGTGTCCCTCCGGACGGCGGCCAAATCCAGAGCCCCAAACCGCCGTTGCAGCTTCTGGGGGTACCCCTCCACGGGCATGTGCTCCGTCTCCTTCTCCACGAGCTCCGCAACCCAGTCATCCGACTGCAGGGGGAACTCCATCCAGAACTCCTCCACGCCGATCCCGCCGCCGGCGGCGGCGGCGACGATGGTGTCGCGTGGCGGCGTGGCGGAGGCCCAAGAGGACTCCTCTCCCTCCTCGTCGAGGCCGAGAATAGCGGCGTTGTCCTCCGCGCAGAGCAGCACGGAGGCGGCGCAGTCATAGCCCGTCGTCATGCTTGCCACGCCACCTACTTGCCAAAAACTGCTGCGGCAGGAATGCAGAACTGGAACAAGGAGCAATCAATTCACCAACGCAGCTCTTACTCTCCTCACCTTCCCGCGAGCTGATTGCTATGCTCTCTGAATCTGGATCGCTGCTCCTCCCCCTCCCTCTCTTCTATCCCTCTTCCTCCTCTTGATTTTATTCAGATAATATAAAAAAGGTAAATATTTTTTGCCTTTTTTCTATCTTGTTCTTCTCAAGTGGGGAGGACAGGGGGGGGCGAGAGAGGGAGGGGGAGGAGGACGCTGGCACTGTAGTGTGGAAACAGGGGGAGAGGAGGGTTTATGTAGGGCGGCCAAGCGCTGTGCCTAGTGAGGGTGGAAGGGTGAAGCTTGAGATTTCGAAGGGGAGCGAGGGGGTTGGTGTCAAGAAATGCCTGTGACTTTTTTTTGGGTTGTTTTATTTTGGCATTTTCCAAGCAGAGTTTTTGGATCGTGGATCCTTTGTGCGCACGACACTGGGTCGTGTTTTGCGTGAAGTGTGTCGCAGGATTTATTCGCACGATACTGTTTATTTTGGCATTTTCCGTTAACTCTAGTATTTTTTACAAAATCATAATTCTACGTTGATGTGGGTTTGTGAAATCGATGGACGGTGCTTTGGCATTGAAGATAAACAGTATGATGATTGCAAAAAATAAATAGTATAAATGCCAGTAGCAACTCTATGTGTACGAATTGGATGCTGGAACTCATTGGGGGAAAAATCCAATTTAAGTTCATTAAAGGTTTACTAAATGATTGAAATTTATATCTAACAAGAAGTTTAATCAGTCGGTGGCAGTCCAAGCTGTTTTGCGGCATACTAAATGAAGAAAAAGTATGGTGAGACCGTTGTATTTAGCTTTTGGTGCATTTCGGTTATCCACTGAAGTAAGATTGTTCGGGAATTTTCCTTTTTGAATAATACAGTATGTGCAATATTTTAAAAGAACTATATATCGTTGTACTTAATATATAGAAACTAGTAGTACTTCTATTTAGGATTATATAAATATGCTGCTGATTTCAGTTTACATGGCGCTCTAGATTCGTGTTTACAAGAAAAACGGATTTTTGCCACGCTTATCGTGCCATACTAGCATTTTTTTTAATATCAAACCATGAAAGGATGATGATTATAATCATTTTTATGCATTTTGAATCACCTGCTATAGGCTTATGGCACATGGACCGTGTATCAGTACTTTAATTAGTCTTCGCACCACAACGGTCACAATGAAAGTTGCATAGCCAGGATCCGAAAATTCGAAGAACTGTAAGCCCGTTCACGCAAGAATGTCAGAAATCGGAAGCCATACACGTCGAAAAACGCTATAGTGGCACATCTCGTCCAATCCCTAGCCTGGATCCACAATTTCAAGAACTAATCCGAGCACTACAAGAAAAGTGGCAGAAACCTGTAATTATAAAGAACAGTAAGCCCAAAAACGGAACTAACCAGTACACGTATGAAAGAGACTCGTGAGGTCCCGAATGGGAAATGGAGAACGGATCCGGGTTTGGTTCATGTGTTATGGCCGGTGGGAATGGGAAATGGAGAGCGGGTCCGGGCTCCGGGTCGTATATTTTCCTGTCTGGAGGGAATGGGAGAAGGGTGGGTTTGGGATAGGGGGGATGGGAAATGGGAGAAGGTAGTATCTTGTTCTGGCTGGAGGGGAATGGGAAGAAGGGTGGGTTTGGGATAGGGAAAAGATAGGCTTATCTCCTCCGGGCTTTGGGCAGACGGGCCCGTAAATGCAACCCCTGGCCCAGGAAGCCGGGTTTCATCGAACCGAGCCGTGGTCATTCTCTGGATTCCACGAATTGCTTACGGCTGTCAGCGCCTCCCGATTTCACGATTCAGAGCTCCGATTTGAGGATTGTAGCATTATGGTGCCTTCTCCCAAAAGAATCGACAAGCCTCCGTCGACCAACTCCGACGACCACCGCCGTTGACCTCCTCGCAACGCCCCACCTCCCGCCCGACCGCGCGACACGCTCGCGCGCATCGACGAGCGGAAGTGGGAGCGGATCCCGCAGCAGCAGCAGTATCCGGAGGGAGACGAGCGGAGGCGCTCCGACGAGGTCGGGATCTCACCATGATGGCGACACCGCTCGCCGTCCCCAAGTTGCGCCGCCCTATCTCCCCAAGAGGCGCCATCCTACGACCTTATCCGGAGCTGGAACGAGGAGAAGTGGCCCGGCGAAGTCCCGTCGCGAGGCCTCTTCGAGCTGCGCCGCCGTACCTTGTCCGACCTCCATCCAATTTCTTCCTCGAGTCCGGTGGCAGCCCCGACGGGAACAAACCTGGATCCGCAATTTCAAGCCCATCCGCGCAAAAATGTTAGAATACACGTAAAAACCCGCAACGGTGGCACATCTCGTCCAACCCGCTAAGCGGATCCACAGTTTCGAAGAACTGTAAGCTCGGCATACAGTACTGCACGAGGAGCCGGAGCCGAAACCACCCACTTCATCTCGGCTCGATTCCGGTGTTTTCGGCAGGGACGGGCACATGCGCATGCTGAGTGGAGATACGGCGTGGAGCTTATCTCGTTAATAGCCCTTTTGGAAAACTGAGTGGAGATACGGAGTGGAGCTTTCTCGTTATAGTCCTTTAGAAAAACCGTTTTTAAATAGAAGGGCCACATACGATATGGAACTTTCTCATTTTAGTCCTTTTAGAAAACTGTTTTTAGGATAGAAGGGACTGTTTTAGGATAGAAGGGTAGTTTGGTCATTCCCACGGCCATCGTGGCACACGCTGCTTTCTGGCCCGTCAAAGCGGCGAGTAACTTCACACCGAGATGAGCGAAAAGATGATTGTGAAAGGATCGTTCCTTTCTCCGAGGGGAAGTTCAGTCGTTTCATCGTTTGACTGGCCGGGGCCGGCCAATAACCGGGCTAGGATGGTATATCTTCAAATAAACCCCGTATTCGTAAGAAAATAGTTTTTTAACGCTGGGTCTAGTAAAAGAGAAATCGCTATATATTAGGCCCTTCAATTTTTTAAAGGGTTTATCTAAAAGATTCACGATATAATTAGGAAGACCTTTTAAATACCACACATAAGTCACTGAACATGCCTATTGATATCTTCGTATCCGAGAATCAACAAATCCTACCTCGCATTTTTTGACAAAATCTTTCGTTTTTGTTTTCAGCTACGCTCGCTCGAGAATTTTCACAAGCACAAATTCCGCTTTTTTATGGATGCCTTGCTCTAATCGTTTGTATATGGATGGGCGGGATGGCTCTCGTCTTGTCTAACCAAGTAACCATGCAAAATCTCTCTGCTAGTCAGCTTTTCGTTCATACGGAGTACTGTAGAAATTTATTATACTGCTGATGAAATGGTTTGCCGGTAAGTTTGAAAGGTTTAATTTATGCATACTCTTTATTTTCATTAACAAACTGTAACTAATTGATCTCATGGGAAAATGTGTGCTCCCAATCTAAAGCCTCTAAATTATAAGCAAATAGGAAACATCTAATTTTTTTGTGAGGGTACATAAAAGGTAATAATTTCTTGTGATAAAGGACAATGGCAATATATTAGAGTTTTTTGTGTGTGTTTTCCTCCTTGTAAATTATTTTTTTCGAGTTGGGTGGTGTGAAATGGTTGACAATAACATACTGTAGTTTTCTTTGGTAGAATTTGAAGTACTCCGTATGTTTCAACCT
Source organism: Echinochloa phyllopogon (assembly GCA_033239725.1). Classification (NCBI taxonomy): domain Eukaryota; kingdom Viridiplantae; phylum Streptophyta; class Magnoliopsida; order Poales; family Poaceae; genus Echinochloa; species Echinochloa phyllopogon. The sequence continues at coordinate 55,911,852 of BTCW01000010.1, forward strand.
CTGAAAAAATATTGAATTATCTAAATGGCCCGTGTCATTAACCAAACATGTACTGGCAAGAGTCGCTGGGCCTTGTTTAAATATTGTGTTTTGGGTTGAATTTTTGTGGTGTGACTGATAATATCATAGAATATGCCACCATTATCGTGGAACTTTTTTCTGTGCTTACGTGGTGTTTTATGCCGTGGCACACGGGGGCATGCAAGCAATTGATATTTCCCCCTTGACCCCAAGTCTTTTAGCCACTAGGCACAAGTATCTTTTTTTTCCTTTTTACTGTGCGACTTTTAGGTAGGTTCGAGTAAATGTCGCAAACAAAAAGTCTATAAGGCTAGCGCGAAACAAAATCCCAGACAATAACCTAAATGAATCTGTGAAATGCGCCACAACAGCTAAGTGCGATTAAGCCAAACAAGAGCCACTAGGCCATATAAATCGTGACAAAATTCCAGGTGTATTTTCTCAGAAAAGGACACCAGAAAGGTGCAAGAAGGTGCATCGCAGTGGGGAATCAGATGCCCGCAAAAAGCCAGGTGGGAGACAAAGCTTCTCGCACTGGCGACGATCGAAAACAGTGGCCTTCAAAGTGATTGACGGCGAAAAGGGAGAAAAATCGTTTTCCCCTCTCCCTATCTTGTTCTTCCGAAAATAGCCCTGGACCACGAGTCATGACTCTACCAGCTCTGCCTGCAAGGAGAGCATGACGTCAGCACGGCGGATGCAGCAAATTCGCCGCTGCAGAAAAACTGGACCGATCCACGAATGATTTCGCACGTACATACCCCCTTGCTAGGACGCCGAATTCTTCTTGGGAACTCCGATTTCTCGACGACTCGGCTCCCAATTTCTCGTCTCGGATACAGTACGAAATGAGTACAGAGTACACTCTACGTTGCCCGGCCCGGGTCAGGCGCGGCAAAGGATGAAACGGAGGCACCCATTTACCTTTCCCTTTAACAAATGCGTACGCCCGACACATCCAGAACGCGGAAAAAGGAGGCCACGGAGGCACCCATTTAACACTTGCCAGGCAGCTCTTCCCTTTTCCTTTTTAATTTAGGGGGAAAAAATCGTGCGGCGCCCATCCCTGCCACCCCCCATCATCCCCCACTGCTCCACAAACAATCAATTTTCCATTCTGAATAATTAGTTCTCTGATCGTGTTGACCCGCTGCGCTGCGTCCCCTTAAATAAAAGCAGCAGCGGCAGGCCACGCCAGTGCTGCTGGCCGTGTCGCCTGCATCCCGTCGCGTGCGCGTAGAAAACTGGTGCGGCGCACAGCGGAGAGCCCTCGCCGCGATCCAAGAAAAGTCTCGCGCGCTCGGCGGCTGCTTCGGTGCTCGATCAGCGATCATTCACGACGGGTTCGCCTCCGCAGCAGCCGCGCGCGCAGGCGATCCGGAGGAAATGGCGCTGCCTCGCCTCGCTCCTCGTCCAGACTCGAGACAGTGGACAGGGGGGGAGCTGCAGCTCTGCCTGTGCAATTCGGGAAAGGCCCTGTGGAGGAGTCGGTGGCGATCTTGGACCGTTCGATCGGCTTGGGACCTGGGATAGCGTCACCGTCCGTTTGAGTTTGATCATCTGGCTACAGACAGGGGACTCGCTCGCCTACTGCTCTTCACCTCTTCGGTGCTGATCGAGCCAGAGCCAGCGAATGTGAACTCCGACAAGAGTTTGATGGGTGGGTGGCCGCGAGCCTTGATGGATGGAACCATCCATCGTTCCATTCGAGGCAACAGTACCCATGGCAATTTGGCAGAGACCTCCTCCCGGACCCCGATCAGATCAGCTACGGGCTACGGCCTCGGATCCGAGTCGCTCTCCCGCTGCAAAGTGGAAGGCATGCACGCCCCCCGTGCCTGTTGCCGCCGTGCCGTGCCGTGCGAGGGGGGCGGACGGAGCTCTCGGCGGCATTAGCTATCTATATATCTATATATCTATAGGCTGTAGCATGATAGCAGCGGCCATGGCCGCGGGCCGGGCTAGAGTAGCCAGGCAGCGAGCCATCATCATTGAACGCTCCCCATGAAAAATCTGGTGATGGATCGGTCGATGGAGTGGTGTGTGGTGGTTACTCCGTCATTCCTCATCGCCTGGTTTGGTGGACGTCTCTCTCTGCCCCGCTGTTGCCTTGCCTGCCTGTAAACATCCTAGTACCAATCTTGCGAGGCTCCGTGTACTAGAAAACAAAATCTCGCACAACTGCACTCGGCTCCACTCCGATGGAATGATCAGTGATGGTCTTCATCGCCTGCTCTGCTCGTTTAGTTTATCCCCGTAATACCTTTCATGGCCTGTCTGTCTAGAAGATCTAGATTTTTTTTTTTGTTAAAGGGTGAAGAGCCGCCAAGGAAAATGCTTAGGTAGCCGAGTATGATTTCCCTGGCGGCAAATCGTCACCTGAGAACTCTCACTCTTCTCTCGAATAAATAAATAAATAGGAAGCCAATTTTGCTGACATGGAACTTCGTCATGACAACGGCGTGATGATCCATCATCTATTTTGCTGACGGATCACTGTCCCTCAGGAGAATCCCGGTCTGTGGAACGTGCAGGGCTTGTGCGACCGCTTTTTCACCCCGTTTCCGCCGGTCCGGATCTCGCGAGATCCATGTGTTCTTGACAGCCCTCGGATCCCACCCAACAATCCAGCACGTCATGTCCCTCTAGAACTTGTCCGATCGTGCCCATTTCCTCCGATTTAATAGGCGTGTACGCTCGCGCACTCCATTGAGATTGATCGAGGACGTTGTTTCCATCCGGTTGACTTTTTTTTAGATAATGGATTGAAAATCCGGCCTTGACCAAAAGGCTACGGCCAAAGTTTACAAACTAGCAGCACATCCGTCTGCTCTCACACAATGTTTGAAAGAAATAGAACACCATGACGAACGATGAGAGAATTATAAAGCAATCATATTGCTAAATCTCCATCCATGGTGAGCGAAGATCTGCATTGCCAAAGCCTCCAACGCCTGACATGTCTCCTTTATTGCATCTCTATCTTGATCATGCTTTTGTAACTGCGCCCAAAGCCGGAGCCATCATGTTCCCCTGAAGAGTACCTGCAAATAAGTTTTTATCGGGGATTTATTAAAAACCATGTCATTCCTACTGAGCCATAATGCCCAACACAAAGCCGAGGCACCGACTAGCAGCTGATTTCTTAACCTACCCCCTACCCCACCGAGCCAGCCATGAAACATATTATGAACAGTAATGGGTGGCCGAAGGTTAAAAGCAATCCACACTGTTCTCCATAAAAATCGTGCCATATGACAGTAAAAAAAGAGATGCTGAATAGTTTCCTCTCTGGAACAGAAAGAACACAATTTACTTCCGTTCCAATTCCTTTTTGTCAAATTATCCTTTGTAAGAGTGACTCCTTTTCTGAGGTACCACATAAAAACTTTAATCTTCAACGGTACTTTCATTTTCCAAATAGTATTATTCCTTTGAACATTATCATTAGTAACCAAAGCCATATACATAGATTTAACTGTGAACAAACCAGATTGGGTAAGATTCCAACTGAAGCTATCCGCCTGTTCATTCAGATTAATATGAGAGATACTGTAAACCAGATTATGCCACAAATTTAAATCATGTCCTACTAACGTTCTTCGAAAAGACACATTTAGAGGAATTCTGGAAAAAACTGTAGCCACTGTATCATGTTTCCTTCTAGCAATATTATAAAGAGAAGGAAATTGTTGTCTGAGCGTATAATTACCTAACCATTTGTCCTCCCAAAACCTGATTTGTTTACCATCATTTAAATGGAAAGTACCGAAACTGGTAAAGGTTTGCTTAATTTTCATCAGACCCGCCCAAAAATGAGAATCTAAAAATGAGAATCTCCTGGTTTTCTCTCAACCTGTGTAATAGGTTTGGATCTTAAATATTTGTTCTTTAGCACCTGTTGCCACAACCCATCCTCATTTATAAGCTTAAAAAGCCACTTACTCAGCAGACATTTGTTCTGGATATCTAAATTTTTAATTCCCAGACCCCCAACTTCTTTCGGTTGACACAAGAGATTCCATTTGGCCAATCTATATTTTCTCTTATGTTCATCAGATTGCCAAAAGAATCTCGATCTAAAATAGTCAAACTTTTCCAAGACACCTCTTGGAACCTCAAAAAAGGACAACATAAACACTGCTAGGCTCGATAGAACAGAGTTAATTAACATCAGTCGACCTCCGACAGACATATGTTTCCCTTTCCAACTACTTAATTTCCTCTCAAACTTTTCCACGATGTTTTTCCAATCCGAATTGCTAAGTTTTCTATAGTGCATTGGAATACCCAGGTATCTAAATGGGTATGACCCAGACTGGCACCCAAAAAGCTCTGCATATTGTTGTTCACACTCTTTCACCTGCCCAAAACAGAATATCTCGCTCTTATGAAAATTTATTTTCAATCCGGATAACTGTTCAAATGCGCACAATAGCAATTTCAGATTCGCAGCCTTCGCTATATCGTGATCCATAAAGAGAATTGTATCGTCCGCATACTGTAAGATGGATAAACCCCCATCAACTAGATGCGGTACAACCCCTAAAATTTGGCCATCTTCCTTTGCTCTATTAATTATGATTGCTAACATGTCAGCAACAATATTTAAAAAAAATAGGAGATAATGGATCCCCCTGTCTTAGGCCCTTCCAGGTCTGAAAATTTTGCCCTACTTGGTCATTTATTTTAATTCCCACATGTCCTTTCTGGGTAAAAGTTTTGATCCACTCACACCATTTGTTTGAGAAGCCTTTCATTCTCAGAGTCCGCTGGACAAAAGGCCATCTCACCTTATCATATACTTTTTCAAAGTCAATTTTAAAAATCACCGCACTTTGACTTTTCCTATGTAACTCATGTATTGTTTCATGTAGCACCACCACACCTTTCATAATATTCCTCCCTGGCAAGAAGGCTGTCTGCGTGGGACTGATAACTTTCTGAGCTACCTGAGATATTCTATTAGTTGCCACCTTCGTGAAAATCTTAAAACTCACATTAAGCAAGAAAATCGGTCTATACTGCTGAATCTTAGTGGCATCCTTATATTTTGGTAACAAAATTATCGTCCCAAAATTTAGGATATACAGAGGCATATTCCCTTCATGGAATTCCGTGAACAACATCATCAGATCTGTTTTAATAAAGTCCCATGATGCCTGATAGAATTCAATTGAGAAACCATCCGAGCCCGGGGCCTTATTATGTTCCATCTGGAAAACAGCCACTTTTACTTCCAGCTCAGTAAAACTAGACACAAGTATCTCATTCTCAATTTCAGAAACCCGGGGAATATCATTTGTACGAGTCTCATCCAGACGAAAATTATTTTCCTCAGGTGGACCAAATAAACCTTGATAATATGTGGTTATATATGATTTCAATTCATCATCCCCACGTATTATATGTTCCCCGTCCTGTAGCTGATAAATCCTCGACTTTCTGTGTCTTCCGTTTGCTATAAGCTGAAAGTATTTGGTATTAGAATCACCCTCAAGCAGATCTTTCACTTTCGCCCGTTGGTACCATTTAATTTCCTCCTCTCGCAGCATTTCTGCCAAGCGATTCTGGAGGTACTGTTTTAAGTCAATCTCTTGTGATGACAACAGACAAAACTCAGTCTTTTTATCCAGACCATCAAGTTTATCTAAAATCTGCTTCTTTTCTCTCTTATATTGGCCACTCGTATTTTTGGCCCAGCCCCTTAAACGTTGGCGTACTCTCCTAATTTTTGACTGCCAACGTTCCCGGGCTGTGTTTCCACTATTTTCATTGATCCAAATATCCTTCACCATCTCCATGAAACCATCTCGAAGTAACCAGCCTAGCTCAAATTAAAAAACAGGCTGATTACATATCGAAGACGGCTCGCCGGTATTAAGAAGTAAAGGCGTATGATCTGATATGCCTCTGGTAAGAGCGACAACCGAGGATAAAGGAAACTTTTGTTCCCATTCCGTGGCCATTAGTATTCTATCTAACTTCTCATAAGTTGGATTCTGAAGAGAATTCGCCCAAGTGTATTGTCTACCCGACATTTGTAATTCCCGTAAATCCAGACCATCAATTACGGCATTAAATAAAAACGGCCAACGATGGTCAAAATTATCCTTGTTTTTCTCAGCCTGGCTGCGTAATATGTTGAAATCACCGCCTATAAGAGCCGGAAGATTCTCATGACTACACATATTCACCAGCTCAGATAAAAAACTCTCCTTGAATTCACTCTGTGCAGGACCATAAACAGCTACCAATGCCCACTTAAAGCTATCACTCTTGTTGCATAAGTGGAATTTTAAATAGTAATCGCCCTCATCTATGGCAACTATATGAAATATATCCAGGTCGATTCCTAACAAAATGCCTCCGGAACGACCTTTTGGCTCTTTGCAATGCCAAATGAAATTTTTTCCCCCACACAGATTTTTCAGGAAAGGATCGGAAAAGGTCCTCCTTCCTGTTTCTGATATAGCAATAAAGTTTAGGTTCTGCTCTTTAGTCAAATCCGACAAAAACCTGTATTTCTTTGGGTCCCCAAACCCATTGCTATTCCAAAAAACACCTTTCATTGTGACTTTCTTCTATTTTTCTTTTTTGGTGTGGAAGTAGAACTAATGGATAGTGAGTCTGGTAACCTAGTGGTACGATCCATACAATCACCACCGGAATCCATCACTTCATCCATTATCTCCCCACACAAATGGCTTAAAATAAAAGTATCCACCTCCTCCTCCTCTACTAATTTTTCCTCCTCTTTATCTATAATGTCAATCGTTTTATCTTTAACATGCTGATTCAAAAGTCTATGATACTCCACATTTTTCAACGACTCTATTGACCCCCTAACTTTAGCCGCATCATCCCCAAATTAATTCCTAGGTCACTGCAACTAGTGGCAATAGTATCAACAGAGACTAGCACTGGTATCCCATGCCGGCGTATAAATTGTCCCTATCGTTCGTTCAATCGAGCTCCACCCATTTGTATCAATAATTCCAGCTCCCGATCTGGCCTGGGGGGCGGCGAGGATAGCCATGCGCCGGATCGAGGGACACATAGCATGCGCGCGGAGCTGGTGCGTGGCCCTGCACTGTGTGTTGCCCCGGGAAGCATCTGATCCGGGCGCTCGCCAACAATACCGCGCCCTGGCCGGCCGGGCACGCACGCACGCACGTACGCGCCACGTCGAGCGGCCGGCCTCGGCGTGTTTGGGAGCACATAGATTATGGGATCCGTCCGGCCCGGCCGCAATATTCTGCGGGGTTTTCCGCGATCGGATCGGTGTCATCGCGGGCTTCACTCACCTGCCGCTGCTGTCCGTACGAGATCATGAGCCGCGTAAAGGCTTTTTCACTCACTCCGATCCCCCCCTAGCTGGCTTTATTTGCCACCCCTGGAGTAGAATCAAAGCAAGATTTATGGGCGGCACATTGGGGGTTCAAAGGCTAGCGTGCAGAGGAGATGGTCCTTATCATCACACTCTCTTCTTTTCTTTTTCTGGAAAATAAAGATCGATCGATCGCTCTAAGCAGCACTATCATTCCTTCACACTGCTGCTGGTTCAGTAGATCTGCATCTACGATCGACTCACCACGCGATAGATGCAGCAGATAATCGACTCAACCAATGGCCGGGGCAGCTAGACAGCATCAATCGATCCGTAGATCGATGGATCGAAGACGCACGTTATTGATTGCCATAAACCTGGAGCGTCGATCCTGCTGACACAAAAAAAGAAACTTGGAGCATCGCCTGGGCGTCCCGTTGTGCGGATCCAATGCTCCATCGACCATAACGGGCAACATATAGCTATACATACTCTGCAGATCTGAAGGCGCCAGGACCTTAGAACATGCTGCGGGTGTTGCCGTGATCGATCTGCCTGCCCAACTCCAACTCCCCCCTCCACCACGCCGCGCACACATGCGTGCCTTTTGTTCTGTTTCACCGGCATCCGAGAAGCAAAAACACAGTGTGGATGCTTCGAATCTGATCCTCAGCCCCCCTCGGAACGTGCCTCCACAGTAGCCGCGATCATGCACAGCCTAAGGCTATTCCATTTCTTACATAGGTTAAGAACCGACAGCACGTCGAAATTCTGTCCTTGTTAAAAGGAGTTGAAATCCACGCAGCGAGCGAGTGGCCTCCAAAAGCTCTCGAGTAAACTATGGCCAAGGAGAGGACAGCAGCGCAGGGCCGCAACATGTAGAGAGAATTCTCTATCTTGACACTGGAAAAGTTACTCGTTCCTTATTTGGTCCTAAAAAAAATTTTGTTCCCTATTTGACACTGAAAAACTTACTTATTCCTTATTTGACATTCCATCACGTTTTCCATCCATGAACCGTTAACTCCCGTGGGAAAAGACGATTTTGCCCCTCTGTCCTCGTGGGCTCCACAGCAGCCTCTCTTCTCCTTCCTCTCCTTCCCTTCTCTCGCTCCCGTGTCCCGTCCCATCTCTGGGCTCGGCCAACGCGAGGGCCCCGCACACCAGGCCAGTGGCGGCGGCGGCCTCACGACTGCGGCACAGGGCCCGCGCGCCCAGCCAGCGGCGGCCGCGCGGCATGGAGCCCGCGCGTACCGGCCAGCGGCGGCGGCGGCCGTGCGCCCGGCCATCGGCGGCGGCCGCGCGGCACAAAGCCCGCGTGTCCCGGCCGGCGGCGGCGGCCGTGCAGCACGAGCCCGCGTGTCCCGGCCGGCGGCGGCGGCCGTGCAGCACGAGGCCGGCGCGCCCGGCCATCGGCGGCGGCAGCCGCATGGCACGGGGCCCGCGAAACCGGGCGGCGACGGAGGTAGATGGCCGGCAGTGAGGTGCTCACGTGGGGGGCTCGTCCGCGCGGCGGAACAACGATGAAGTCCGGTGGGATGGAAGCGGCTCGGCGGAGAGATCCTCGTGGCGTCGTCCGTTTGCTTAGAGGGTCGACGGACGCGGCGAATCGGGACGGCGGCGCTCGGTCCCGGCGACGGCTGCCCATGGCTCAAACGCGGAGCTTCTTCGGCGGCCGGGCATGGACGGCGAGGATGCAGGGCGAGGCGGCGACAGGAGAGGGGGAGCTGAGCAGCAGGGGGTCCGTGCCGTGTCGCGCGGCCGCCGCCACAGCTGGCTGGGACGCACGGGCCCTGGGTCGCGAGGCCGCCGTTGCCGCTGGCCAGGTGTTGCGACAGCCAGAGTGTGAGAAGGGAAGGAGAGGAAGGAGAAGAGAGGCTGCGGTGGGGTCCACGAGGACAGAGGGGCAAAATTGTCTTTTCGCATGGGAGTTAACGGTTCATGGATGAAAAATGTGATGGAATGTCAAATAAGGAATGAGTAAGTTTTCCAGTGTCAAATAGAGAACAAAATTTTTTTGAGGGCCAAATAAGGAACGAGTAACTTTTCCAGTGTCAAATAGGGAATTCTCTCCGACATGTGTGGTGGTGTCTCCCGGCCCACCCCTCAGATTTGCAGAGTCAGATCTCCACCGCCACCAACTCGCGTCGCCCATGGATCGACCTGCCAGCCCAGGTGAATGATGAGGCTGGTGGTAGGAGGATGTATATAAAGAAGGCAGCGCGTATCGCACCGACGGATGGTGGCGAGCAGGAGAGGCCACGGAGGAAACGGGCCGCCGGGCCGGTGCGGTTAGTTTACCGTGGTCTCTGGCCGGTGGTGCCTGGCACTTGGTCCATCCATGCGTCCCCGGGGCCAAAGCAAAAGACGCGAAAGGATAAGCACTTCAGCAGCTGCTCTGAGTCAGATTCTAACGTCTGGTTGCACGGCTGGGGACGAGGACCACAGCGCTTTCAGCTCCGCTCGACCCTTGTTGCCGTGCCTTGGCGGCCATGGCGGCGTACGTGCTCCGTCGATGGCAAAGCCCGACGCGAATACATTAGCTTATCCGTCATCCCATCCCATGCGTTGTTCAGGGGGGCAACGAACCTTTTGCGAGTATAATTGACTGGGGCAGTAATAGATTATGACCCTGTCAAGTACGTAACTTTTATTTTGACTAGAGATCGAGCAAGCCGCGACAACTGGGCCTGTGTTCTCGCGCTCGCGCAGAGAACGGCGAGAGCCCCGAGAACGGTTGCGCTCTGGTAGTGGTAGCTGCCGCTTGCCGGCGATCAGTGCAGCAGGGCGCCCGGATTTGAATGCGCGCGGACGACTCGGCCATGGCGCCGACCGCCGCCGCCTTGATTGCCACCGCCGCGCCGTCCCCCGATGGGCCGGCCGGGACACGACTCGCGCGCCCATGCCGTGCGCGCGGTGGCGCGGGCACACGCTGCCACGCTCCGGCCCGGACCATCCTACCATCTAGGCATTCCTCTGGCCTCGATACCACCCTTCCTACTCGCCCTCCGCCGTTGCGGCGACGCCGGAGGCCGCGACGCGTACGCACGCACCGTGCTAGTACGTGCGTCGATCGGCGAGGGAAAGGCGCATACTTGCTGGTGTAGTGCCTCTGCGCAGCAGCTATGAGGAGAGGCAGGGCAAAAGGAACGCGACACGGGGACGTCACGTGGTGAGCGATTCAAAGGGAGCCGAGCCCGTCTCTGGAGAGGCCTGTTGCGCCCGTCGCTACCCGCGATTCGTTTGGGTAAACGCGACTGCGAGACACGAAACACGTTACAAACCTCGAACACATACTCGGCAAGTTGTAAATTATACTCCTATATATACGCGCCACACTGGTACAGTGAGTGGTATGTTACGGTTACGAATGGGTATGACGAGTGCGTGCGTCGCCGAGGGTCGCGAGGCGAGGTGCGGTGGCGGCGGATCGGTCAAGCGGCAGGTTTCGTCTCGGGGCGCGAATAAACAAACGCTTTAGCCGCCCACGCCGATCGCAGCAGTCATGTGCTACAAAACAGCCACTAGCATCGCGGCCGGCCCAGGCGTGCCTGCCGTCGCCACAAAAAACAACAGTATTTAGTTACTCCAGCGAGGAGAAAACTGGAGTCGCCTCTCTCGTTCCGGGGCCCCTCATATTTAGGGGAATAAACTGGAGTCGGGCCCAAGCAGGCGAATTTTAGGGGGACGGCGCCATCCAACGGGGCCTTTTTTTCACGTGAACCGTGGGCTGATTTGTTTTGGAAGCCCAGTACTCCGGAAGAGGCTGGGCTGAATACATGGGCCTAGTTTACGCACGTCACTGGGCCAAATCAAAACAAAGAAATGGTTGCTCCCGCAGGATAATGTCGGCTCCACGATTTTGTGCCAAGAAGGACAGTGTGGTGTGGTTCACGACCCTTGACGTGTGCATTGCTAAGATGCTACAGTAGTAAAGAAAACCAATTCGTGGCGTGGAGCTGAACAGATGGCCAATCGCTTCATTCTTTCATGTCCTGATATTCTCCTCCTGGTCAATATTTGCCGCACACATGCTCAACGAAAGAAACAAGCAGGGATTCGCTCGCCTTCTCTTTTTCCTCTTTGCTCTTTTGCAAAATGCAAAAAATGCAAGCCACACAGGACATGAGGGAGAGGAGCAAAAGCGAAAGCACCACCTGTCCACCAACCAAAGCCGCCACGAAGAATCGGACCCCGAAAGCACAGCACATGCGGGCATGCCCAGCCAGGCGGGGAGCCATCGCATGTCACACAAGCTGGCTGCCGAGCGGGCGGAGCAGCAGCTGAGGAGCATATACACCAAGCAGTAGTGGGAGCGCACACGTCACTCGGCACAGCGCCAGTGAGCGACCAGCCCAGCCAGCATCACCCTCACCTCTCATCCTCCTCGCGGCTCGGCTCACAGAAACCTCAAAACCCAACCAGGTCGGGCTCCACAGAAAGAGAGGCGAGGTGAAGAAAACCCGAAAAAGAGAGGGGAGAGCATGGAGCTCTGCGCCTCCGCCCGCGCCACCGCCACCGCCGCGCCCTTATCCTTCGCCCCACTCCGCCGCGCCGCGTCCGCTGCCGCCCCGCTCCGCCGCCGACTCCCGACTCGAGGTATGTCTCCCACCCCTGTATATAGGACAGAAGTCACAGCTCGCAAGGAGCCCATCCCTGTCTCATTGCTGTGCTGCTTGCTTTGATGCTTTAACTTCAGGCTGGCGTTGCGCCAGCGCGGCCGTGCCTGACCCGGTGCCGTCCGAAGACCCCGCCTCCGCATCCTCCACCGTCGTCGTCGTCGCGGACAAGCCCGATTCACCCGCCGACGAGAAGGTTGAGGAGGTTACCATCGCGTCCAGTGCCTCCGCGGAGGCGCCTGTTGCGGAGCTGGTGTCGTCGGAGGCGTCGCCGTCTCCGGATGACGGCGGCCTGGATGACATACTGAGCAAGGTATCGCCGCGTTGCATCAAGTTACCTGCTTTAGCTTTCTGTTCATGGTCCCAACAAGTTTTGCCTTTCCGCTGCCGTCTACGGTCTACTGTACTCCCTAATGCTTATGCAATGGTTGTTAAAAGGACATGTGACTATGACTAATAGTGGAGGGAAATCTCATTTGTGGGAATAGGCAAATTATTAGAACCGACCAGGTCACCACCTTGGCACCTTTGAATGCTCCAGTTATTAACTCTTATGTGGAGTTAAACCAAACTGAAATGGTGTTTATGTGAGATGGAAGAATAATTGATACTCCAATAGTAATGACAACTACAGTTGTGCAAAATAGCAACGGTTGCCCTTGCTGCATTCAAGACATTGCTGTAGGAGTCTACAAAACGAGAGGAACAGGAGTCCAGGACAATATAGCATGCATAAACACTATTCTGATTGACCCATATTAAATGCACTTTTGCCTATTGCTTGACATAATATAGTGGATTCGGTGTACAATGTTGACCTCTATCGTCATGCCACTGTAAAACTTGTGAATGAATCAATAACCCGACTGATCAGGAGCTAGTTTAGCATCTGCAGGACTCTAGAGCTCCAAACGCTCAATATGTTATGAAACTACAGATTTTTATCTTTATCATATGCTCAAATAACTTAGTTTAGTGCTCTAAATCGATCCAGAATTTTTTTCATGCTAGCGCATATCAGTCCATTTATATTTCATGGATTATTATTAGAAGAGAATAGCTACTGCATGTGGTGTCTTAATCGCATGATTCAGTATCAGTTATCATAGTAAAGATATTTTATTTTCCAGACGGAAACTTTGTGTGAATATAAGTAATTTCATTGTTCTTGAATGCATTTTGTACTTGGATGAGTTCTTCATCGCTATCTTTGTTGATTACATCTATGATGTGCCTATGTTTTTCAGTTGAACATTGAAGTGACTCCCACTTTAATCCTCACTGGATCTGGTGCCTTTGTCGCTTTATGGATTCTATCTTCCATTGTTTCTGCAATAGATTCGGTTCCCCTGGTACGTAGCTGCAGCATCTATGATGAAATCTCTAGTCCATTCTAACAGCAAAAATGCACTAACCTGCTTGGCTTATTCATTGCAGCTTCCAAAATTTCTGGAACTAGTAGGAACTGGGTACTCAATTTGGTTCACCGCACGGTATCTCCTTTACAAGGTACATCTGAATTCTCAATCACCCTGCAAAACCAGCCTCGACTGTACTCTGTTGTGTCATTGACTCATTGTGTGTTCAGTGACCTGAAGATTGGGTGTCCTTTTTCAAATGTTCTATATGCAGGAAAGCAGAGACGACATATTCGGGAAGTTCGAAGATCTGAAACAGAGGATTATTTGAGCTGTCAATGAATGATCTTTTGGCACACGTTTAGGCTTTACAGCCAGCTTGTTATTAGTTTTTCTCCTTTGCTTTTCAAATATTATGGAAAGGGTAAAGAAGGTCGTGTATCTAAAGTTATGTTCCTTCTCTTAGACTTCTGAAGCTTGGCTGGTGTGCTTGTTAACTGTTTCTGGTTCTTTTTTTTTACTCGATCCCATGTGTATAGTGTCGAGTAAATTCTAAAAAAAATCACTCTTTTTATGCAATGTTTTTAAGTCTTCTGTGCTCATCAATTCAAGTTCCAAAGGAAAAAATAAGGCTGAATCCACATTATAAGGTCCAAAGCGAGTTGCTTTCTGCTGCAGCTCCACCGAGCTGGCTGTTGGCGATGCTATTTTTTATATTCGTTTCCTTTTGAAATCATCTTTACACTGTAGCAAGTTGGGTATCTTTTATAAGAGATTATTGATTTGTACAATGAAACATGCACAAACCGCAGTATCACCTGCGAAAGATAACGGGAAAGTGAATACTGTTACAGATATATATGTAGAGACTCCACCGCAGTAACCCCACTTCGCCGGGAAAAGAGCAGATGGTTTAACCACTCGAGTTTTTTCCGTAGACATTCCATTGAACTGCACGTCAATACAAAATGCCAATAATTTCACACAAAAAAAAACGCCAAGACATTCTTGATTCTTCAGGAACAGACCCTCACATTGCATAGGTTAGGAACACTGTCTTACATACCAGGAGCAACATGAACATATCTGCCTCTTGCAATCAACAACAGCTGATCAACAAATAAAATCAACTCTGTTGTAAGATGAACTGAAGTTGTCCATCTTTAGCTCCCCCAAAATGGTTCTGCCGTACCAAGTATTTTTTAACTAGATGGTATCTTACAATTAGACATCATCCAAGACTGCAGATGGATGCAGACTGTGGCACCCCTGAGCATGTTCACCATACCGAGTACCTGATGCCAAGTCCATTGCAGGTGAGTATTAAACCTTTGTGCCGATTCAGGTAGTCCTGAAATGGTTGACAAAAATCATATTGTGTGAGAATAATCGGTCGATAAGATAACAGTAAATAGAATATTAGTTGCTCACCACTACATTCTGATCTTCAACATACAGAATGCCTTTCTTGTTGTACTCTTGCCTTTTTGCAGGATTACTCAGAACTGTTAAAAGAAATATTGGGGCATCAGAAACAATAACAAAAAATGTGTTATAATAGCCCATGATTTCTCTCTCTTTCGAGAATGGAAAGTAAAGAGCACAGTCAAAAAATATCTCTTTAGGAAAAGGAGATAATCTAATCCCCCGAGTTAGCTTTCTCTAGAGCAGGACTGATGATGGATATACAGCTCGAAGGTTCAAAATGTTCAACAGATGTGTCTCCTGCTCAAGCATGATGGCCAAGTGGGGATATATTTATATCTGACATTTGGCTACAAATCTAGAACAGTTTTATGGCCTTCTAATAAACTATCAAACATAGTTTGCAAGAAGTAACAAATAATTTTCAACTGACTGACAGGTATTAATGAGACATCAAATTATCAATAGAGCTTTTCTTATTCAAGGCACCAAGATATTCCTACGAGTCACTACAAACAATAAAATTAATAAGGCATTTTTATATTTGTGTTAGTCGTTCTATTTCTCTCCTGTACAAGGGCTTATTCTTAGTCTTGGAGCAGTTCAGTAGCATCTATGACAGGGACAATGCTCCCTAGCCACGTAACACAGACTAATGTTATGAATATATTAAAATCTGATTTTCTATTTCTTAACATCCTGACCACCGGTATCTGAATAATTTGCTACCTTAACAAACTTTATGGCTTTACAGACTATTAGGGTATATAGACCCTCCTAGGTCCTAGTCTCGCGGAACAGTGGTAACGACTCCTCTTAAAGCTCCTAAAAGTACAGCAAGACTGAGAGCAATTTAGCATAATCCATGGCAGGTATGGCTGGGGAACCATAGCCATCTGGTTCATGATAATGTATATCTGTGTACACTAATATAAAACCTGGTGTGATACCTTCGTACTTATTAACGTCATCTTTGTTTATAGAAGCAAACAACAGGAAAACATAATTACAGCAAAAGATGCTTCTTAGACACCATCATTAGGAGACACTAAGTATGAATTATGCAAAGCATATATAATACAAAGTACGCTTTATGCAAACCGTACATAATACAATTTATGTATGCTACTTTTCTCACGTGGAACAAATTCAATTCTGAGGAACCAATCCAGCTCACCTTGGTATGCCTCATTAATCTCCTGAAATCTAGAGGTTGCATTTTCTTCACCCTGCTTCTTATCAGGGTGCCATTTCTGCAGACAAAATGGAAATGAAAAGGATCTACCTTATCATCATGGCATCAACTTGGAGAGAGCAACACAAAGGACGCCAATTAGCATTCAGCAGCGAACAAGAGTATCCTCAATGAAATTTTTGCAGACTTAAGGCAACCACTTTGCTCAATAAAACTGAAGTATATGACTAAAGTACAGTACATCATTGGTATTGGGATTTTGGGATGGACACCAACCAGCGCAAGCCGAATATAGCTGGACCTGATCGTCTCCTCCGACGCATCGTAATCAACTTCCAATATCTTGTAGTAATCCTGCAGGCACAATTGCGCCGTTTAGCACGAGACAATAAGCTTTCTTCTGGAAATGGAAGTACGCGAAATGGGCAAACTGGCTAAGTGAACTCAATTCTACACGATCTGGTCTCTAAAATTCCAAAGGGCCCAATTGGGCTACCTCCGCAACCCATAAATCGAGTGAAGGAATAGGAAGAAGAACGGGGGCGGGGTAACGTTGCGCCTCACCTTGGGCTTGGCGAGGAGAGAGATGAAGTCGAAGTCGACGGGGGTCTCCTCCCGCGCCGTCTCCTCGCCTCCGCCCTCCCATTCCCACCACATCACCTCCAAGCTTCCCTCCCCCTCGCCGCGGGATTTCTGCTCCTGCCGGCTGCCGCGGCGCCGATTCCTTTTCCAGGGGCGTTCCTTCCCGGAGATGGCTGTGCACGCAAGTCCGTGGATTCTGTGGGCTGGACGACGGAAGTTTCTAGATTTTTCCCCCAACTCATTTCTTTTCCTGGAGCAAAACTTGACACGACCGACGCGGCCTCGCCAGTTGTTTGTCTAGGACAAGCCCAGCAACGACTCGGCGGCCTGGCCCCGTCTGGGCTTCTGTCTAGTTGGGTTTTGTGTTGGTGGGCTGAGGTGCAGCTGAATACGGCCCATTATCCGAATCGGGGGACCAATCTCCTGACGCTAAAAAGAAAACTGGCTCATCTCCTCAGTTACGTTGAGCCTCGTGTAAAAAAAACGTTTATGTCAGTGGGTTCGAGAGAAAAGCGATGCATGATAATGAACGTTGCTTGCTCGGAGTGATTCGACAATTGCAGTCATGGCAATACACGATCGTGGTCGGAGCAACCAGGTTTCGAATTAAAGTTGTGTTAGCGCTACGCTCGCCGGGCACCACCGTGCATTTCACTAAAATATTATCAGTAGTACCAGCACGGGCAAAAGGACTCCTGAACACAAGCTTTCCCACTTATCTAAAGTACGCACACAAACTAGTCAAGCCCACTGGATGATATGCTCTGTCGATAAGGAGAAGCTCCACTGGTTCCAGGAATCCTACAGCTTTGCAAGCGCTGCCGCGTTCGGATCAAAGGGCCCGTCCAAGGAAACCTGCCGTGTTACCTGGACGAGCTCCGCTTTGCATCCCCCACTTGATCATAAACAACAAACAGTGCAGAGACAGAGACCATTACAAACGAAGAATCCAATTACAGGCTCCGTCTGTCCCCAGCCTGACATTCCGTAGTGCTGAAGGAAGCAGATCTTGCGAGGAAAATGCTTCACATGCACGTGCAGTTTTCACACCGCGCTGTGAACGAGGTCAGTCAAGGAAAAACACTGCTCACTGCTCCAGCACGTCAAAGCACGAAAGCCTTTGCACTTCTGGCTACTACTAGCAAACGCTTCAACTGTTTCCAGCTTTGCCCCTAGGATAGGGCCGGAGGCGGAGCGAGAGGAGCACTGGCAGCTCAAGCCGACGCAACCTTTGCGTGGACGGGCCAATGCGTTTCATGTGAGCGTCGAGTACGTGAGAGACGACGAGCACGCGCCGTGCGGGCGCCAGCACCACCCACCAGACCCCGCCGGTTTCTCGTCTAATCCGACCAAACAGCGCGCACTTTTCCGAGTCACACCGGAGGGAAAAGCTCAGCTCGCTCCGTGGCTCACACTAGCGAAAAAGCGTTAGTGAAACTTGGAAGGCACAGCCTAGATGGAACTGTGGAGAACCCTGTGGCTTTTTATCACCACCGTAAAAAGGCTCATGAAGATAGGGATGTGCTAACCGCTTGATAATCTTCCTTCTTCCATCGAGCTAGTAGGTGGTTTTCATTGACCCCCAAACGATAACCGGTTTGCATTATTCCGTAACAAAAGACACAGGCACAAATGCGAATACTATAACATGGGTGGACCGTGGGCGATTAGCACTTTTGGCTTTTGCTCCCCGCGATCCGTCACCTCGGGCCCACATGCACGCCGTTCCAGCACGGTATCCCTGCACCGAAGCGTCGCTCTGTCGAGTGTCAGTGGCAGGAGCGCTCCCGCCGCTGCAATTCCCACTAAACACCAGGGACAAAATCGTCTTTAGACCACGTAGATAGAGAATAAACATAGCATAGGCTCATGAGTCATGCTCATGCTCCCCGGACCACGCCGTTTGAAAAAGGATCCCGACACGCGGGCCCCGCGGCCATGTGACCCCCCTTCCCACGGCTCCCCATGCGCCGCCCCATGCACCCAACACCAGAGCCCCACCCCCGCCGTACCGTTCCGCGATGCCCGCCACGTGTCGCCAAGGCGAATCCGACGGCTCCCAGGAGGAGGAGGAGGGAGAGGGCGGAGAGCGTTCCCCCACTTGCCGGTGCCGGTCCACACTCCACAGTTTCCTTCCTCCCCACTCCGCGCACCAGCAGCGCCGCGACGCCCGGCCACCACTAACGTTTCGACCGTTACGGGAGGGGCCCCGTTCCCCGACGTTGCCGCGCGCGCCCTGACGACGTCAACGACGCTCGGCTCGGGTCGGTGAGCGCAGCTGCGTCCTCCCGTTGTGGCTGACGGGGAGGTTTTAACGGAAAGAAAGGAAACGGACGACCAAAGGGAGTGGCCCACCGAGAGCGAGCTGAGTCCACCCTAACGTTGGCGTTTTACGAATTTGGCCCCCCATATTATAGGAAAATGCGTTCATTTGCAGTAACTTAATGAGGGTCACTGCACCATAGTGGGAAAATGCGTTTACGCTGCGTGGTAAATCGGAAACTTTATTCTCGAATCAATTGTTTCCTTTTTACGCCGATAGGGTGCGTCAGTTTTAGCAGCACCAGATCACGACGCGATCCGTCTTTTCCTTTTTACGGAAGGAAGGGTCGATCTCGTTCCGTGCTAATACCGGGACAAGCGAGTGCTTACCTGCAAAATCGGCCGTCCCCTTCCCGTTCGAAGGCAGTGGGGGTTTAGTAATTTTGCCAGTACGGCCATGGGCTAATAAACTCGTCTTGTCCCTTTCCTCCTCCTCGGCTCCCCTCCCACCCCGCTTCACGCTCCCGTCGCTATCGCCCAGCGCGCTGCACGCAGAATTCTTCGCGTCATTCGTTTGAAGGAATTCAAATCCGGGCGCTCGCGTCACTCCCAGCGACAAATCCGCGCGCCGTTTCGGCTCCAAGGCAAGCATTTTCCCCTGCACGATTCAGCTCCCATTCCCTTGAATTCCTACTGTTTTTTTTAATAAAATCTGCGGTTGGGTTGTTTTTTTTGGAAAATTTTTCGGAGTGGGAATCACCCGCATTCGGTGCAGCTGGCTCGGAATTTCTCTGATTTTTGTTTGATTTGTTCGCCCGTTTCAGTTGGAATCCGCATGCGCTCTCCATGTTCACGGAGGGGCTAGATCGCGACGCGCTCAAGTGGGTGCGAGAGGTGAGTGAGCTCGCCGCGCCACCGAACCCTATCTGATTTGGGTTGCTGCGGCTTGAGTTTCCGTCTCTGACGCGTGGTTTCTGTGCCTGGTGGTGTTTGGTTGGTACCAATGCGGCGGCAGGGCCAGGGAGGGGCGGCTCTGCACAGTCACGACCGCATGGACGCGCTCCGCGCCGTGCGCGGCGCGGCCGGCCGCGGAGGGCTCGGCATGCCGCTGCCGGAGAAGTTTCGGAGCGGGCACATGCCGCGCGGCGCCGCGGTGCCGCTGTCACGCTCCTCACTGCGCAGCGACGATGGCAGCGCCGCCTCGGGATCCGACATGGACGAGTCGTCGGACAACGATGAGATTGAGGTATGCAGTGGCAGGTACTCGGTGGACTCGTCGCCCCGACGCGACGACGTGACCCGCCGCACTGCCGTGCCCCTCTACCGCTATGCCACCATGCCTGGCCAGCAGCACTACTACTCCATTGATGATGGTTACTCGGACTTGAGCTCTTCGCGAGACACGGCGCTGCCAAGAGCTAAGGCGCAGCCGTTGCGACGGCCGCAGGCACGGGTTGTTGGGTATGTTGACGAGGAGTGCTCGGACTCTGCGGGAAGCTCCGAATTTTCTAGCCAGGTTGAAGGGCAGAGCAATGGTGTGACCTCCAAGGGTGGGTATGCATCAGAGTACTCCCATACTGGCCCAGCCCGAAGAGAAGTGAACAATGTAGTTCAGAAGACTCGTGCAGCAGCTGCTGAGAATTACAGCCGAAATGCACCTCTAAATTCGAAAGCATACCAGCCAGACAGCTATTCTTCTCATGTCCCTGCTCGAGAGGATGTGAAATCAACACATAAATTGGTTAGTTTTCTTTGTTTATGTACAAAACATCTCCCTACTCTCAACTTGTTGAAACTACCGTCTTTTTCTTGTTCTATTCTAGTCATTGTGTACTATATAGCACCCAAAGTTGATTCGCGCCACTTCTTCCTGGGGTCTGATGTCCTTCCAAAATAAAAAAAGGCTAAATCACCTTTGTAGCAAGATATATTGTCATGTTTCTTGATTTGTCCTTCACCAATGACATTATTCATCATCCTCAAATAAACTATGTGTTGATTGCACTAATTTCTTGATGTGACTTTATTGAAGCCGTTCAAGTTTGATAATATATTTTATGCACAGGATGGGTTGTCTGATGTCCCCAGTGCACCTCCAATAAATGATTATGACCAGGACCATCATCCAGTTACTCACAATGATACCAGATCTTGGGGTAATGCAAATTCCACAGATGGTTTATCTGCCAAAAAAGAAGAACACCAAGAAGTTAATGGGGGAGCTAACTTAGCTGACAAAAGTGTCAGGTAGCCTCTATAACATGTCCTAAAAATAACACTTTTTGAATGCAATGAAATGCTTCATTCTGTTTACTCATCCTTCTAGTTATTTTTCCTGCTATGTAGGGGCACTTCAAATGCAGGACACACAAGCAAACCATCTAGTTCAATTCCTCTTCGAGTCCCAACCTTTCATGCCAGGTATTTTTATTAAACAAGTATTTAAATACAATCGTAGTGGTCTATAGTCACCTTAACTCATTTCTTGAATATTTTTACAGTCTGCAAGGGCCCTGGTATTCTGTACTTGCTTATGATGCTTGTGTCCGTCTGTGCCTTCATGCATGGGCTAGAGGCTGTATGGAAGCTCCAGTTTTTCTGGAAAATGAATGCACACTCTTGAGAAACACATTCAGGTGAGTTAACTCCTGCACATAATTTAAGATAGCTCAGTAAAACCAAACAGGATAAAATCACGCCATTCGATATTGTATCTGCACCATGCTTACTGCCTCTAGCAACTGCCAGCTTTGTCCTTGATGAGGATAGCCATTGCTTTGTGTTTTGCATTCTACACGATGGATGCCTTGGCATTCCCCTTAGCGGACCTTTTTCTCATTGTGCACGGGGATCTCTTCTGACTTCTTCCATTCTTTTGGTAACAAATGCATTAATTTAATCTATTCTGGAAGGAAAATACATCCCCGGAATTAAGTTTCTTTTTTAGTTTGAAAAATGCAATCTACACTTCTAGTGCAGATTGTAAAGAATTGAAGATATCGAACGACATAAAGTAGCTTCTTTCAATATCTACATTAACCTAATGTGTGTTCTAAACCAACAGTGTAATTATATCAGGAATAGCAAAATTCAAGCCCCCCCTCCCCCTCCACCACACCCCCACCCAGTATTATTACCTAAAAATGATAATTTTGGCTACTACATTCAGCATGCTATAAAGCTTATGGTTTTTGTATTTCACAGTATTCATTTTGTCGTCGTATATAGTGTAGTATTCTTGCTTATGCCGGTCGTTCTGCATGTCTTCTTTTGCCACTCTTAATGTAATACTTGAGTAAGCTCTGACATTCTTGAATGTTTCATTTTAGCTTGCAAAATGTCCTGTTACAATCAGAAGAGGAGCTTATGTCGAAGCGCGCATCAGAGCTAGTTAGTGAAGGAGCCGCATCGAAACCCAAGAAAACAATAGGCAAAATGAAGGTTCAAGGTACACATTCCATGTATTCTTTCCATTTGTATACCCTACCTGTTTGCGATTTTTTATTATCCTTGAATACCTCTAGGAAATTCACACATCCTATCAGTTGCTAGACTGTTGCACATGCTTGGTTTAGACTACTACAAAAAAGCTGAGGCATTAACGCTAACTTGATATCGTTCTGATTGCAGTTCGCAAAGTTCGGATGTCTGTAGATATGCCTTCTGGTTGCAACTTTTCATCATTGCCAATTGTGAAATTAGATTCTGTCCGATACCGTTTATCCAATGTACAATCCACACTTTCATCAGGATGGGAGTCTGTACGGAGGGTTCGAGTTTTACCACAGCTTCCTGCTAACAGTTCGTTCTCAAAGCATAGCTTAGCATACATGCAAGCAAGTGCTCAGTATATCAAGCAGGTGTCTGGTCTGTTAAAGGTTGGTGTAACTACTCTGCGGAGCAGTTCATCGATTGAAGCACCACAAGGTTAATATGCTTTACTTCTCCCATAGACTTCAGCCTCTTGACTTTGTCTCATGATGTTTTTTCTTGCCTCAGAGACATACTCCTGCCAATTGAGGCTTAAAAGTTCACCTGAAGATGATGTGATACCTATGCAGCCAGGATCTGGTGAAACCCATGTCTTGTATGTGCAACAGAAGTTCCTATAATAGCTATTTCACCATTCATTCCTCCATTTGATCTGAATACTACACTCAGCACGCTGTGTATTTGTCGAAATTTACTCTTGTAAGAACAAAATCTTAATCTTACAAAATTAATTAAGCTGACTATTAATGCTGATATTTCAGCTTTCCTGATAGCCTGGGAGATGATTTAATAATTGATGTGGCTGATTCAAAGGGAAAGCCATGTGGTCGTGTTGTTGCTCAAGTTGCTACAATGGCTGAGGATCCAGTAAGATTTTACAATCATTTTGCTACTTGTTGCCAAAGTTCTTTATTAAAAAGGA
Source organism: Echinochloa phyllopogon (assembly GCA_033239725.1). NCBI lineage: Eukaryota > Viridiplantae > Streptophyta > Magnoliopsida > Poales > Poaceae > Echinochloa > Echinochloa phyllopogon. Next base: position 55,935,058 of record BTCW01000010.1, read on the forward strand.
CTCCTGTAAGGACCTGAGCGATAGCACAATGGATGGGTTCGGTCGGTGAGGACGTGGGTATCAAGGGCGTAGCGGCGAAGTGCGAGGAGGATCTGGTCGCGCCAGCGGGGGTAGGCGGTGGACTCCAAGTCGAGGACGACCGAGACGAGGTTCTTGATGTGCAGGACCCCGACGGCCTGAAGGTGGAGGTAGGCGACCATGGGGTCAACCACGGCAGGCCGGGGTCCAGCACTCGTCGGGGCACCAGCGGAAGGTGGCTCCTGGTGGGAGGAAGAGGTGCCGTGCTCGATGACAGGAGCGACGAGCTGCTGGCCGATGAAGTGCTCCGCCTCGGCTACCTGGCGAGCGATGGAGTCGGCAGCAGCACGTTCACGCTCCCACGCAAGGGCTGCCGCACGGACTCGCTCCTAAGCTGCGGCAGCCTTGACCTTGGCAGCCGTAAGTGCCTCGGCGAGGGCACCGTCGACGGCGGCGTCGGCAGCAGCGGTGGCAGTCGCGACGAAGGCCGGCTTGCTCCGGAGGAGGGTGAGGGCAGAGAAGGGGTGCGCCATCAGGGGCATGCCCAGCCCGGAGAGCGGCGCGTCAGGAAGACTCACGCCTCCGAGAGCAGAAGCGGCGGCGACGGCGGCGGCGGCGCCCGCGTCCGCGCCAGGGGCCAGACCCGCGCCCGCGTCCGCGCCGGGCGCACTTGGGCCCGCGCCCGCGCCAGTGGCGCCAGCGCCTTGCGCGCGCAGGGCGGCGGTGGCCGAATCGGCACCAGGAGGAGGAGGGGGAGGGGAAACCGGCGGTGGAGCACCTGCGCCGGCGCCTGCGCTCGAGGCCACGAGCGCTTGCGCGGTGGGCGCGCCCAGGATGGCGGCGGCGGCAGAAACAGAGGATGGCGGCGGCGCGGGAGTGGAGGAGGATGGCGGCGCCGGGGTGGAGGAGGGGCGCACGACCTGAGAGAAGGAGATGGGAGGGAAAGAGGAGAGGGGAGGCGGCGGCGGCCGCTGGGCCATGGCAGCCGGCGGCGGCGGCGCTAGGGAAGAGGAGAGGCCACCGATACCATGCTAGGAATCAAATCACAGTGTATCACCCCAAACCCTGGAAGGGTGGGGAATATAGTTGTACATACATGGGCCTCTAGATGGGCCTTATACATGGGCCATACTCATATACACTAACAGGTCGTGAGTTGGATTATGGATCAACACAGGATTCCGGCTGGGGCTGGTTCCCTGAAGCTACAACGGGAATGTGATGCGCTCATCACCTGCAGGGCCCTGGATGCTTCTGTCGATTTAACTGTGCGTAGTTTGTAGGTCTGGACGTCTGGTGTGTACTTGGGGTGTCAGTGTGCGAGTACCTACGTGTTAAAAACTGCTACTGTACCCAGTAGAGGAATAAAAAATGGGCCCTTGTTGGTGTTTATACCCTGTTCTCAATGTATCATCTAACTTTTGTGCCTCAATAAAACTAATGCTCCTCTAAATAACGTCTAAACTCCTTTATGCAGGCTGACAAGCTGCGTTGGTGGTCAATATACCGTGAACCTGAGCACGAACTTGTGGGTCGCATACAGCTATATATCCACTATACAACTGCTGCTGATGAGAACAACATGAAGGTACAGATGCTGCCAATTCAGCCCTCTCAATGTTACCCATATCTAATGTAATTTGTTTGACCTTAGTCATGGTAGACTGAGCTCACAGTATATTAACATGCTCATTTGATTTGTGGTTGATTTTCTAGAGATGTAAATGTCACAGTAGTTGAATGCTGGCAAGCTGTTTCATTCTTGTTAACATAGGAATAACACTATCTGGATCAGCTCAACTCTGGCTTGATGGTGTATAATAGTTCTTTTATTGGAATGACTATCAAGATTATCTTAGATTTTCTCAAAATGCTTGTTACTTGCCAAACATGTCACTTCTCCGACCACAAATATAAGAAGTTTAGGGGACAGTCTACAACGTGCAACTTTGACCACACATTTCTATAAAAATATATTAAATAGAAAAGGTTATAATTATGAAACTAATTTTAATGATGAATCTAGTAGCATCAACCTTATGTTGCACATCTATTTGTATTTTTTAGCTATTGATAATCAAAGACAAAACAAATTTGACTTGGGACATAACTAAAGCTACTTATATCTGTGATCAGGAGTATGATATTAGTGAATTTGGCACTGTATAATTTTGAGTTTCAACATACTTAGAGCACCTTAGATGTGAAATCATATTACCCTTAATTATCTCTTAGCAAAGAATAATGGAACGAAAAAACTTTGTTGGCTTGAATACAAGAAAACAATGTAGCCCTTTCAAAATATAAATCGCGTAAGACATGAATTAGTGATGATCGTTTTATAACTGTCTGCCAGTTAGGCCATAGCATTTAAATGTTAAATATTTTTGTTGAAGGAACACTGCTCTGTTTTCACTTGTTTTGGACAATAATGAATTGGTTGTCTATATATTAATAGCCATTCTTTGCTCTGTAGTATGGTTCTGTTGCAGAAACTGTGGCATATGATATTGTTTTGGAAGTTGCAATGAAAGCACAACACATTCAACAACGGAACCTTGTCGTGCATGGCTCTTGGAAGTGGTTGTTGACAGAATTTGCATTGTATTATGGTGTTTCAGATGCCTACACGAAGTTGAGGTACTTGCCTATTACACTGGGCCCAGTCTATTCTATCTTCTACTAGCTTTTTAGTGTTTATTGTGAATTATGTTTTTCTTAAGTTGAGAACTGTGGCATGCTTTATTTCAATGGAATGTCCTTCGGCGATGCACATGTCAGTTATTTTACTATCTCCTCTTGTACCTGATATAGCAACATGAGGGCATCGCCCAAAAGGGTTCTGTGCTACTTGTTTAGTTCTTATACTGTACTCCGCCGTTACAAATGACTATCCACTGTTGACTTTTTCTCACAACGCTTGACCATACATCTTATTCAAAATTTTAGTCCAAATATACGAACAAAATAAGTTATACTTAAAGTACCTTTGATGATAAAGTAAGCCACGAACAAAATAAATGATACTTTCATATTTTTTTGAATAAGTTGAATGGTCAAACTTTGTAAGAAAAAGTCAACAGCTAATACTAATTTGGAACGGAGGTAGTATTAAATTACTGCAATCCCATCCTTTCACATCCTCCCTTCTTTCTTTTTTGTGCGTTCTTTTATGGCATTGCTGGCTGCTATTCGTGTATAGGTATCTCTCTTATATCATGGATGTTGCAACCCCTACTGCTGATTGGCTCAATCTGGTTCACGAGCTTTTGTTACCTATCCTGATGAAGAGCCATGGTACTGCTGCATTGAGCCACCAAGAGGTATATTTCTCTATTCCACTAGATGTATTCTTTTCTGGGTCACTGTTCTTGGGCATGGCAACACATTTCCTAAGAACGTCTCCAACAGTCCTAGCTAGTACTAGCTAGGAGAATTCCATACATCATGTGAGCTATACTTGTAAGAACTTTTTTTTTCTTATTTTAGTTTCTCTCTTCCTCCAATCGACACTCACCAGCTCATGGCAGCCTCGATTGATGCGCTTCTAGTTAGCTAGCAACTAAGAGCCAGTAACTTCATTTTTCTTGTTCTCTCTCATTTATGTCACCAAATAGCTAGCTCAATTCCCTGATAATTCTGGTGGCTTGGGAAGTTTGGAAACATCGGAATTCATGTGTGTTTGACAACACCAGGCCGTGCATTCAGGAGGTCCTTGTGGCTGTCAGAAATGAGGGCAGCCTCTGGTGCAGTGCTGGAGCTAAAAAACTCCAGGAGCTCTTGCATAGGTCGCCGACCTTAGGCGTCTAGGCGCTATAGGTCTTGGTCAAGTGCTGTGGAAGTGTGTGGCGCGTCTGTTTTAGCTTAAAAAGTGTGGGTGTGTGGTGTTTTTTGTGTTTCGCTGTACTCGGGTAGGGTCTAACCAGACTCGTGTACTTTTTTTTCTCTCTACCTTAATGAAATGACACGCAGCTCTCCTGCGTAGTTCGAGAAAAAAAAATAGCTAGCTCAAAGACTTGTTGGAGACGCCCTAAGTTTACTGTCAATGTTAGACTATTTGACCAAATTAATTTGCTTAGCTGAAATAAATTAAATTCTTTTTCTTTGACTTTGTATTGTCATCTGCCTGAAATGCTGCTGTAACAAGTATCTCGCCACTATTGCTTGACTGGAATTTATTAACACAGAACCGAATACTGGGGGAAGTTGAGGAGCAAATTGAACAAACTCTTGCTATGGTGTTTGAGAATTACAAATCGCTAGACGAGTCAATACCATCGGGTTTGGTGGAAGATTTTAGGTCTCCAACTGGATTGGCTGCTGCTGCTCTGGAACCAGCTATTAAGCTGTACAGTCTTCTACATGACGTTCTATCTCCAGAGGCTCAACTACGGTTGTGTGGTTACTTCCAGGTCATTATTTAACTTCTCAGTAAATAAATGGTACATTATATTCTGTACTCAGGATTAATGTTTTATGTTTGAATTCATGTCCAGGCAGCTGCCAGGAAGCGATCTAGGAGGCACATGCTTGAGACTGATGAGTATGTAACGGGAAATTCAGAAGGCATCAGGGTGGATTTGGTAACTGTTACCACGGCTTACCAGAAGATGAAATCATTATGCAACAATCTGCGCAATGAAATTTTTACAGATATTGAAATTCATAACCAGCACATACTTCCCAGGTACATGACCTTATCCAAGATTCGATACCAATCTGCTGTAATGTTCTAAGGCTGTCGCACGCCTTCTAAGCACAGTTAATTATGTATAATCTGTAGGAAATATCCATTATGTGTAATGTATCTGTTGCTTGTTCTTTCTTTCTGCTCTTTTGTTCTGACATATTTCCTTTTCTCTTTGTTTCTTTGCTTTCCACAGTTTTGTTGACCTCCCAAATTTAGCTGCCTCCATCTATAGTGTGGAGCTGTCAAATAGACTGCGTTCTTTTCTTGTTGCATGCCCTCCTGCTGGCCCTGCATCACCTGTGTCTGATCTGGTGATTGCTACAGCTGATTTTCAGAAGGATCTTGCTAACTGGAATATCTGGTAACTTTCTTCACTTGTAAATCCGAATCAAGTCTAATTGCTGTAATTGTGACATGACTTACGTTTGAATTTTGCACAGCCCTGTAAAAGCAGGTGTTGATGCGAAAGAGTTGTTCCATTTATACATTGTATTATGGATTGAAGACAAACGCAGGATGTTACTGGAAAATTGCAGACTGGATAAGGTAGGTGCTAAGTTTTTATTTCCCACAGAACGTTATTCATATATATTTTTCTGAGGACAGATTTGTAACACGATGAATGATTGAAAGGTGGCTAATGGGCAATCCGCTTTTGTGGATGTCCATATTATTGGTTCTGCATTTTTCCCCCCTACTGTGGCAGCACAATGTGCAAGTTTTCATGTGTGCACTTGCAGAAATGTGGTTATGCATAGTAACTTATCCGTAATTTATTTCCGAAAGGTTTTAGTCTGTGCAAATTAATTATTGTGGTGTATCTAGAGTCTAGCCAGATTTTTCTTTATTTCTCTCTTCTGGATCTCATTTCACACTAAATTTGCCAATTATCAGGTCAAATGGTCAGGAGTTAGGACTCAGCATATGACAACACCTTTTGTGGACGAGATGTATGATTTGCTGAAGAAAACATTGACAGAGTATGAAGTTATCATTTGCCGATGGCCAGAATACATATTTGTTCTTGAGAATGTATGTCAGAAACTCTGGATTCTCTTACAGATTCCTTAATTGCTGCATTTGTATAAGAATGGAATCTGACTTACCATGTTTTTGTTCCTTGAAACAAAAGGCCATTGCAGATGTTGAGAAAGCGGTGATTGAGTCTCTGGAAAAACAGTATGCAGATGTTTTGGCTCCACTCAAGGATTGTATTGCACCAAAGAAATTTGGCTTCAAAGTTGTCCAGAAACTCACAAAGCGCAATTCAACAGTGCCCTATACTGTACCTGAAGATGTAAGTTTTGCTATTAATGCATGTTTAACAGAAGTTCAATAATTAATATCCTGACCCCTATCTGCTTTTAGCTTGGGATTCTGTTGAATACATTGAAAAGACTACTTGATGTTTTGCGGCCTCGGATTGAGTCTCACTTGAAGTCATGGAGTTCTTGTATACATAACGGAGGAAATTCTGCAGCCATTGGAGAAAAACTTAGTGAAGTTACTGTGACATTGAGAGCTAAATTCCGAAATTACATGCAAGCAGTTGTCGAGAAGCTTTCAGAGAATGTGAGTGTCTTTCTATCTACTTTTTCCTGATATCAGCTTGTTACATATTCTTGTGAATCTCTGGTATCCTGCTGAAACTGGACATAAAACTTATGTCATAAAACCATGTTACTTTTCATGCATAGCTACCTGAAAAAAGAAATTTGCTTCATAAATTATCTTATCAGTGCAATAAGTTCTGGCATGGAGCTGCTGCATGAGAATAAGATCTAGTTGCTGAATGTAAATCTATCTTTATGATATTGAAAATTGTCTTCTAAACAAATTTCTGCTGATCTGCCAGTATGAGACCAGAATTATGAATGCTTTCCTGTTCATTTGGTCTTGGTGGAGGTTCTATGTAGCGGTGATTTCATATTTCATTTTGTAGTGATTCAAGCTTTTATCTAACCAGTCCTGATTCCATATTAACTCCATATCACCAATCTAGTACAGGTCTTATGGTTTGGACTTCAAAATTCTTGCCCGCAAAATAAATCTACAATATTCTTACCATTTGAAGTTTTTATGCAGACCCGTATGCAAAATACTACAAAGCTCAAAAAGATCATTCAGGATTCAAAGGATTTGGTGATTGAATCTGATATCCGCAGCAGGATGCAGGCATTGAAGGATCAGCTAATTGAGGCAATAAATCATGTGCACAAAGTTTCTGAAGTACATGTTTTTGTAGCCATATGCAGAGGTTTTTGGGACCGGATGGGACAGGTATATGAAGTATCAATAGTGACGGTCCTTTTTCTTATCTCTTTTACTAACTTGATCAAGTTTTAGGATGTGCTGAGTTTCCTGGAGAATCGTAAAGAAAATAAAGCCTGGTATAAAGGCGCACGAGTCGCAGTCTCGGTAAGTTCATGTTCTGACACCCCCCTTATAACTTGTATTCACCTCTTCTTTTTTATGCTCCTAATCTCGGCAATAGTTTAATATAACATGCTAATCCGGCAGGTACTGGATGATACTTTTGCATCCCAGCTGCAACAGCTGCTCGGCAATACACTCCCACAGAAGGACCTGGAGCCACCCAGGTCCATCATGGAAGTTCGGTCTATTCTCTGCAAAGATGCACCCCGCCAGAAGAATTCTAGCTTCTACTATTGATCAAGTTTTTTCTGTACATACTAGTCGTGCGCGTTGGAATGTGCATGCAACTTTTCTCTGGAAAATTTAGGGAGGTGTCATGTAGAGAAAAGTCAAAGTGAGGATGTAAAAAGTAGACCACTGAAGTCTACAGGAGGCTGCGTGGTGTTCATGAAGCTAGCCTTGTCACAATCAAAAAGTTGGTTAACCGGGCTATGACATGTTCCCATTGCCTGTGGGATGGTCTGCATTCAAAAACTGGATTGCACATTAGAGTGCAATTCAAGTAACTTTGTAGGTTAGCTCATTGGTAGCACCTAGCGCTGAGGTTAAGCGGTTACTCTGTTTTTGAACATGTTAACTGATTCGTAGGAATTCTTTGAAAGGTTGAAAACTTTGATGATCACTGATGTCCCTGTATTGTATAGCAATGGTATATGGAAAGAAATGCACAAGGCTTTTAGATTTCAATATATAAACCGTCTTATCCAGAGTCACAAGCATGACGGTCGTAGCTTGTCGTCTTCGCTGTTTTCGCTGCGAGTTCAGTGCTACTGGGCCTATCTCATTCAGGTCGCCTGTCGCCGCCGATGTGGCTGGGGCAGTGGAGCATGGAGCTGACTGACGAGGTGGGTATCACCAATCCATCGTTTTGGCCAGGCAGCTGGCACTGTAAACATTCTGATCATCACCGAATGCGACTGAATGAATTGCATCATAAAATTGACAAGCGTGTTGCAATGGTGACATTGGAAGTAAACGTTGTGCTATCTGGCAACGTTGAACGGGCACGCCATTTATTTTTATTGACGAGGACTTGACGTAGAGTTGTACCACAAGGAACTCCATAAACATAGACTTGACGTAGGCCAGAGTGTTTAAAGTTTCACAAGATTCACACAGAACATCATTCTGCTGTATGTAGCATGAGGTGACAACAGAATTATTTCACTACTTAAGACGCATGGCCAATGCTTCAGATTTCCATCCAGAATTGCACTGCGGATTACTGGGCGCCGAGGACTTCAATCTCGAACACAAGCACTGAGTTTGGTTGAATTCCCCAGGCTGGGAAGCCGCCAGCTCCATAAGCATAGTCCGGGGTGCACTGAATCAAGAACACTCAAATATCAGGTGCCTGGATATTATTTTGAACTAAAGAATACAAACTGCAAAGCAGATTATCACTTCATCAGGCAAAGAAAATGCATTTTTGTTTTTTGGCGGGTGGCAGGTGGCTGGTGCTGGTTTGTGCTGAGAGAAAAATACTGCTAGCTGACTAGTGGCTGGTACTGGTTTGTGCAGAGAGAAAAATACTGCTGGCTGGCTGCTGATAAGCCGAGCAAACAGGGCAAGACGGACCAGTAAAACAAACACATTCAGGCTAGATTATCATGTCTGGGGAGCATACCTGAATACGAGCAGTTTCACCCACTTGCATAGTCATAACTCCCTCATCCCATCCTATAAGAAACAGAGCAGTTAACACAACCTTAATTGAATGATTTACCGATCATGACTTTGCAGGCCTGTGAAGTTTTGGCATGTGATGACTGAGGCTGAACATGAACAACGACAAATCACTTTTGGGGGAAAGAACCAAAATGGTGACTGACATCTATCTATCTATCTATACTATAAAGATCCAAAACTTTCGACAGCCGATGGGCCCACCAGTCATTGAAACATTATCCTTCCTACGACCCGGGCTCTTTTTTTCGTCAAACCACGCTTGACGAAACAGTCGGAACCCAGAACTACTCATCGTCAAAATATACGGGAACCAAAGGTGACATGCACTATGAAGTATGAACCCAGGATTCCTCATCGTCAAAACAGCAGCGTCGTGATCGCCGGCATAATGAAGGTAGCACGCGCGGGCATATTTGCTAGTAGCTTATAAAGATAAAAAGGCTTTTGTGAAATATGGTGACAACTATAGCTAAAATAATGATGATTTACTTGGCTAATAGACCATGACTTTTGGGAAATAGGCTCAACAAGGCTAAAACGAGAGTTACTACTTCATCAAGGAGAATATGACTGACAACCATAGCTTAAAGATAATATAAGCAGCAAAGGTGAACAATGCAAATTTGGAGCTCTATCACAAGTATAAATTCATCAGAAGTAAGCTCATAGCTCCATTTATCAATAAATATCAAAAGTACATTTCATAGAAAGAAATATGCGATTCTGGAAGCAATCAGAATGGTCAGAAATTCAAACCATTGTTAAATCATAAATCTAAGTTAATGGTCCATGATGACAATAGAACTAAGCAATCAGAATAGCTCTTTGTCATGATTACCTTTGATCACTGAACCCAGGCCAATGTTGAAACTGAATGGCTGCTGCCCTGGGTCCTTGGTGCTGAAAGAATACAAAACAGATTAAATTACTTGAAAAATTTCGCAATCCCCCACCCACCACCAAAATAAAAACGAGATCAAGAGGCAGCAACTTCCTTCTATAAACAAATTGTATTGTATATAGACGAACAAAGATTGTCAAGAATACAAAATATGCCCATCATTGTACACATGCTTATTGCACTGATGCTATGCTTCGCAATAAAACAAGGAAATAGATTCAATCTTTCACCTCCAAAATTTCTTGGATAGATCACGATCCTTCCCTGCAAAAAATAAAATTGCAACAAAGGTTAGCCAGCAACTACTGCAGAGTAGATAGTGTCGTTGGTCATACCAAAAAGAAAGAGAAACGAATTATGGCGGAGAATATGGTTCGCTGGCAACTCCGAATCAGATCGATCTCAATCCTACTCCTGAACTTCGCATCCTAAACATCTATGCCGAGGAAAACCGCCGCTTATTCATCAAGCTATGAGCTGGATCTGGAAGCATCTAACGCTAACCCCTAAAGCGAAGCGGATCCAAGAACAACCGAGTAAAACCAGAGGTTTATGAGATGAAGGGGAGGGGCGAACCGTAGCCGGTGCAGTGGACAGTGACTTTCTGCCCCTTTGTCGGCTTGGGGCCGGTGCCGGCTTTCAGGATCTCCTTCTCGAAGCCCGTCCTTCTCTTCTCCGCTCCGGCGATACTTGATTACGGGATGCTTTTATCACCTCGGGATGCAGGGCGCACTTGTCTTTATCCTAGCGACCTTTTTTCCTCCGCCGTCCGATGGAAAGTTCTTTACTCCAAACTGATTCGGCCAGATCATCATCTAATATACTCTGCTCCAAATTTCACCTTAAAGTTCACTACTTAAAAAACATTCTCATTACATCAAAATATTAGTACATACATGAAGTACTAAATATAGATAAAATTAAAAACTAATTATACAGTTTTGTTGTGCTTTACGAGACGAACATTGTGAGCCTAATTAATCAATTTTTGGATAATTTTTTACTAATACAAGCGAAATGCTACAGTGACGCACGTACTACGATGAGTCAAATTTGGGGTGTAAATTTTGCATCTAAACAAGGGTTCAGATGAAATGTGTTCCCTCAATTTTCTCTCGTAATGTTTTTTTGGCGTAATGTTTTTTGGCCCAATCGCAGTTAATTATGGTCTCTCATTGTCATGGATCCTAATGAATTTTGACTTTGTGGTTTCAAAACCTCACGAGTCATTTGTTCCTTTACAAATTCAACATGTTTTTGACGATGTCATTGGATTAAATATATGTTAGAAAAAATGGCTGCCAATATACTTTCAGTGTTATCTTGCTTGTTTGAAAAGAGGGGAACCAAGAGTTGCCCTGATTAACAGCCGGTTAGCAAATATCACGGCTGCTCTTGATGATTTCTTCTACCAATGCTTCGACACAGCAGCTTAGGTCAGTGTTAGTGCACAGTTTTACTACATGGTTACCTAAACAATCAACTAGGTAACTGTGCTAAGAGAGTTTCATGGTGACAAAACTCTTATCACATCCCATGAAACTCTTTCATCTCTCTTCTATGCCACATCAGCACATTTAATGTCGTGAAACTCTATTGAGACTAGCTAGGGTGATGCCCTAAAACACTACTCCATGATATTTGAAAAGGCAACATGAAAGTTAGCGTATTGTATTTATTTCTCTTTTTTCAGGATTTATTTCTACAGTTTTTAGTGAGCCCTTAAAAAGTACACATTGAAGTAGTGCCGAATTACTAAATTAAAATGCTACTCCACCTGTTAAGAAACCGATGCGCTAAAACAGGATATTTGAAGTCCAGTTGTTTCCAACAAATTCATGTTGTCCTTCCATATGTATGTGCAGACTCTGGCAGAAACCCACCCAAAAGAGAAGACGACGAACAACCCAACCAGAATTCCGGCCCACTTACCAAAATTCACAGCATCCATCACCACCGTCGGTACACGCGAAAACCGTTCCAAAACCATCCGGTCCAGCCCCCATAAACACCGGACGCCCCGCCGCTCGCCGCCGTCCTCCTCCCCCAATTCCCACCCGAACCTTCCAATTCCGCACCCAACATCCCACCGGCGGCCACCGCCGATGGAGACCTAACACCAGAGCCACCCCCTCCCCCACCCAGCCGGGCGGATCCACCTCCATGGAGACCGAGCGGATCCGGGAGCTCATCCTCGTCACGCTGCGCGCGCCGCACGCCCGCCTCGCCCTCGTGGGTGGCAACCACACCGCCGCCCGCTTCTGCACCCGCTAAGCTCGCCTCCCTCCGCGCCGGCCTTCTCTTCTCCGCCGCCTCAAACGGTAAAACCAAACGCTCTTGCACTTGCAGTGCTCAACCCCACGCGCCCGCGATGCCGGGCGACACTGTCGTGATCCGGCTCCCCGGCCCGCGCGCCATCCGCGTGCTCGCGCGGTCCGTGCTCTTGGCCGTCGCGCTGCTCTTCCTGCCATGGCTCCGTGCCGCCGAGGCACCCGCCCGGCCGCGCCACACCGTCGACGCCTGCGGCGCTGCCGCGGCCCGGGCGGAGCTCCTGCTCCGCGACTTGCGCCGCGAGGGCCTGCTCGCCCCCGGCGCCCGCGCCGTCGTCCTCGGCTCCGATGGCGACTGCGACGCGCCCGCCCCCAAGCAGGATCAGGACAGCGTCCTGCGACCCGCCTCGCTGCGGCGGATGCTGATGTTAGGGGACTCGTCAGTAGACTTTCTGCTGGATTTCGGGTACTTCGACGAGGAAGGGGACAGGTTCGCCTTCGCCGATCGGGTGCTCAAGCATGGCGGCATCCTTGCCGCCCCATTTGGCTCGTTGAGCTTGTTCAGCTTGCCGCAGAACTACAGCGTCATTTACATCCGTCGGTTTGCTGAGGCTTTTGTTGGGGTCAAGAAGACTGCTGCCGCCGGCGACAATGGCAATGCCGGCATAAGAATCAATTCACTAGCTTCCCTGAAGGCAGGTGTAGTTTCCAGTGAGCCTTCCCTGAAGGCAGGGGTAGTTTCCAGTGAGCCACCTGAAACTACCAATCCTGAACTAAAGAACATGGGGAGGAAGCTCTTACTGTCTAAGATCACTGGAATTGCAGCAGGCAACGAACGAGAACCATTGCAGATGCTCAATCAGGAACAGACTCGATTTTGAAGAAGCTGCAACCTGCAGTGGCGCCTGGCCAGCGTTCCAGAAGCGCAGAGACTTGGCAGCAGCACATGAGTTTGTTTAAGACTCGATGGGTTGGTAATCCTCAAGTGACGGAGCGTGAACATGACCCAATTGCAAGCCTAGAGGCCATTGTTAGTGTTTTTCTGTTGCTTGTTGCTGTGTTTTCGTTCTCTGTATCTGTTGCTTGCTTGGAATTTGCTTGATAATAAGTTTCTCATGTATCATCTGAACTCAGCTTTGATCCTTTTTTTTCCTTCGCCTTTTGACAATCATTTATCTAAATCAAAGAGATCCATAAGTGGCTGGCTGAGGCAAGTCTGATGGCCTGAACACAAGCATCAACTTTCTGCTAGTAGATCACTTGTACCTTCTGCATATCATCAGCAGATGATTGAAAATTGATCACTTGTACCTTCTTGGATTCCTGTTTAAAATTGATGCTCAGTTTTGATTCTATTTGCTAGCATGCGCAACTAAGCTAGTTATCTACTCTCTACTATTGATCATAGGAATGAACGTGAGCTTACATAAGATCTAGGATGCAAAAATGAAGTAGCCCGATGAACCCAGAACATATGAACTATGGCAAAACAGAAGACTAAACTCTGTGATTCTGGCAATTTTGAGTTTTTTTTAGAGTTCAAGAAGCACCATGTATGAATCCAACAAATACAGGAATGTACAGAAGAATGTGCCACATGGCAGGCTTATTTCCACCATTACACAACCGATACCCATTTTTCATTTCCAAACGCAGAGACCACAGAGCAACCATCATCCCTCAGCAGCAGACCGACAGATATGATGCATGGTCTTCAGAAGGGAAATGTTCAATATTGTACAGGATTACAGATGGCACAATAGCAACCTGAAAACACTGGAATTGAAGTGCACCAAAGAATGTTGAACGAGGGTAGCTCAAAGCTGAGTTCCCTTGATCACAACAACAGGGCAACCCACATGGTTGATGCAGTAGTTGCTCACACTGCCCAAGAACATCCTGTACAAAAGAATCAGTTTAGAGTGTGGCTTTAATTTGATATACAAATCGGACAACATAAAGAAAAGTAGTCGAAGAAATGTGAAGAGAGCTAACAGGAGACTTGAATAACTGTCACAGAGGTTTTACAGACAAGTGACTATCAAACTTGATAAAAAAAAGAAATGGCAATGCAGCTCAATGGACCCACTCGGTGCTAAATGCTAACCGCAACACACAATGAGAACTGATAGGTATTCAGCCTGACATCCTAGCAGCCAGGTGCCTCACTTTCTTTGATGTTTTCTTTACTAAGCGTACACACAGAAGCACTCTAAGCATAAACATTACTACTTGCTGATATCTTCTAATTTCACGATAAAACAAAGTCTTATGTTCCAACATAAATGGTGATAAGCATACCAACAATTTTTCTGCAGTTGAACATGGAAAAACAGACAGAAATTTTCATCCACTAAGAAAAATGTATTAAAATCAGAATTGCTTGCACTTCACATTGTGTGCCTTTAAGTCTTGCGTCATTAGCAAAAGCTCATGAACAGGCTTGATCGGATTAACAGAAAAACAAAGGGATCAAATCTAAAAACTTGCTAACCTACCAGCGAATTGTCTGGAAGCTACAGAATTTAAGTTTAGATCTATGGTCTCCTTTCTGATTGTTGTTGTTCGGATGCCCACAAACATTGTCCTCAGCAGGTTAGCCAATTCTTAATTAAATTTTGGCACTTAAGGCGACAAATATCATCTATCTACTTCAGTCAATGTAGCTTTCTGATGTATCTATATATGTTAAGATCTCCAACGAACTGAAGACTAGTCCCACTTCCTAGAGAAAGACGGTTTGTGTCTTTTTGATGTTCATGGGGGCACCGAGGCTGTTCCCAGTTTGGCAGCACAGCATCGAAATCATCATCAATTTTAGGTAAACAAAGCACGAACACAAGGATCTCTATTTCTACCTCTTGAGCGGGCCAATGGCACGGCACCCCATGACGAGCAGATCAGCATTGCGGTTGGTCGTCACCTCGCAGATCTTCTCCTTGGGATCACCCACGACCACCTCCGTCTTCACCTCCACCTTCAAGAAAGAATCCCAATCAGCAAACATGAACGTTCGGAATTAGTACTAGCGCAGAACCTGTTACGACAGGCCAACCCCTTACATTCTTCTCTGAGCAAATCTTGAGCGCGTGCTCCAGGATCGCCTGCGTGATCCGCCGCTGGTGCGCCTCGATGGCCTGCGTGAACGCCGGCACCTCCAACCCGCCTGATCAATCCAGCCGCCCAGGAACACCCGTCAATCCCGGACCCGATGGACAAGAGCTACCGCAACGAGCACACGAGCGTTCAGCGAGACGAGATTGGGCGTGCTTACTGGGTCCGCCGAAGGGGATGGGCGCCGGGTTGAGCCCGGCGGCGATGTTGGGCGGCTGCTGGACGTGGAGCACGACGAGCTCGCCGTCGGGGCGGAGGCGGAGGTTGTCGAGCGCCCACCGCAGCGCGTTCATGCTCTCCTCGCTGCCGTCCACCGACACCACCACGCTCGCCAGGTTGCCGGTCGCCATGGAGAGCTCTCGTGGGCCTTCTCGCTTCGCCCGGAGTGCCTCGCGCCCCCGATCTCGCCGCCGCTTCGCTCCGCGAGGGGTCACGAGCACGAACCGCGATGGATTGGCTCCAAGTTGCGTGCGGCCGCCTCCTTCCCCTTCCCTGAAGACCAGCTAGCTGCTGCTTGCTGGCTTAGCTGTTGATTTGACTTAAACTCTATCGACTCATAATAATTGTCCGGGTCTGCAACGATCCGTGGTGGCGTCGTGTGGATCTTGCGAGCCACATGGAGCGACGTGGCAGTCCAGTCAGGACACAAGCTCGTATCGAGCTCGGACCAGCGACCAGTAAAGTTCAACGTGACACTATGGCGTTGTTTGTTTAGATGTCAAATTGGGAGCCTGAATTTGGGAGGAAGATGTCACTTCGTAATCATTGCGCTACTGTAGCTTTTGTTTGTATTTATGAAAAAATGTCCAAAAATTGATAGGTTAGGCTCAAAATGTTCGTCTCGCCGAGTACAACAAAACTGTGCAATTAGTTTTTATTTCATATATATTTAGTACTTCATGCATGTGCCGACATTTTGATGTGATGGGAATCTTCTTTTTCATAGTAAACTTTGGGGGTGCTTTTTAGAACTAAACAAGAAGATTTACATCACATCAAAATATCGGCGCATGCGTGTAGTACTAAATGTAGATGAAATAAAAAACTAATTACACGATTTTGTTGTACTCGACGAGACGAATATTTTGAGCCTAATTAATCAATTTTTAGACAATTTTTCATAAATACAAACGAAATGCTACAGCGACATATTTATGGTGAAGTGACATCTTTCTTCCAATTTCTCACATCCTAATTTGCATCTAAATAAGGGCTTAGTAATCCTTGTAGAACTAGTTTTTGCTTAGCTGTTGGATCTTGAACCTAATCAATCTTGCCTGCACGGGTCAAGTAGACAGACCTGCCACGCTTGCACCAGAGACAACTGGCTTCTTTGCAGTGGCAAGCTGGTCCGTGTTTAGTCGCACATATTTAACCATTAATATTAAGGATATTAAATAAAGTTAATTTATGAAACTATATACAAAACTTCTAGTTAATTCGCGATATCTATCTAACGAGGCTTTTAGCTATATCATTAGAGGATGGTACTGTAGCATTAATGTAGTAAATTAAAGGTTAACTAGACTCATTAGATTCTTCGCGCAAAGTTACACTCACCTTTAAAAAAGTTTTGCAAATAGACTTTATTTAATACTTCATGCATAAAAGATTCTCTAGAGAAAAAATTGCTTTCCCAAATAAACATGGCCCCGATGAAGCTGTAGGAGCCTGGGGCACTCCAGCTCAAAGAAACATAAGTAGACTTGATGAGAGGATCTCATAGACTCATCCTGTTCGTTTGGTTTATCAGCAGTCATCAGCGGTATTTTTCTTTCTACACAAATCAGCACCAACCAACCAACAATATTTTTCTCTCAACACGAACCACTACCAGCCTACCGAACCGGGCCGCAGCATTACGAAACGATCGCTGCAGAAGTGGAACGCATCAACGGAAGTGACACTCTTTTTTTTTTAACAAAGGCAGAAGCGCTGCAGATTCGTACGAGAAGAAGAAGAAAGCAAAGTTTTACATTATTGTTATTACAAAGCACGGCAAACACAAAGACTCAACACGATAGTGAACATAATGAAGCATAATTAAACAAACGGCGACACCTCTTGCTCGCAGACGACGAAACGGAGTTGCATCTCCTCCTTTATCAAAGCTAGGATTGTTGGGGAAGCAGAAACACCATCGAAGATCCTTCTTGTTGGGCAAGTGACGCTGGATGAATGAATGAAGAGGAATGTCCTTTCCAGCGGTCTTTTTTGTTCGCTGCAGTCAAGCCGCTCTCGGGGTGTTTAGATCCGTGGAAAATTCGGTGCAGGTCGAATACTGTAGCGTATTGTGTCACTTTTCGTTTGTTTGTGATAATTGTTGTCCTACCATGACCTAACTAGGCTCAAAAGATTATCTTGTCGTATATTATGTAATTAATTTTTTTATTTACCCACGGTTAGTATTCTATGCATGCGTCATTTACTATATTTAATGTTTCGATGTGATATGTGAAAAATTTAAAATTTAAAGGAAACTAAACACACCCAGAATCAGAAGCGCTGGTCAGTGCACATGACTCCGTCATGTGGTGGGGGGCGGGGTTGCGTTGTCGCCAGCCCGGCAGCCGGTTTCCCTCTCGTCAGAGAGTGACACTGGTCATTTGAGCAATTGAGTAGCAGAAGCAGCAAGCAGTGGATGATATCGGCGGACTAGCCCTTAGTTTCCAAACGTTGGAGTGGAATTTGGCCCATTGTAGTGCGTGTGTCACTGTAGCATTTCGTTTGTATATATGAAAAATTGTCCAAAAATTAATTAATTAGACTTAAAATGTTCGTCTCACAGAATACAATAAAACTGTGCAATTAGTTTTTGATTCCATCTACATTTAGTACTTCATGCATGCTATGATATTTTAATATGATGAGAATCTTATTTTTATATAGTAAATTTTAAAAGTAGAATTTGAGATCTAAACAAGGTCCTGGCCATCGAGAACAACAGAGTCACACTGGGATAGGCTGTCGGTATGATACTCCTGTCTCCATAACGTTTGACAATTCCACGGCGAGGTCGTCAGGTCTGTACGAAATCTATACTTTCGTGTGCTGAAACAGCCATTACTTTTGTCCATTGGTTGATGATCATCGTCGCTGTTGAAATCACCAAGGCCTCGTATATTGGGACCCAGGATAAACCTTGGCAGAGCCTTGTCACGAACCGGCAGCTCCGGCAGACCGTACCGGCGCTGTCGTCCACATCGATGCCACGGCCCAGCAGCGACCGTCTCCTAACACCATCCTAACCAGTTCGACTGGCTGGTGCGTTGGCTAGTTGGTGGCCAGTACACACAGAGAGAAATACAGAGAAAAAAATACTGCTGGCTGGCTGCTGAAAAGCCAGCTGAACAAGACAGTTAGCCTCTTACACCCGTCTTAGTAACCCCACACAATGATTATGACAAAATATAAAGGAGAATTTCATAAGATAAGAGTGAAGTTTTATTTCCATATGACACGATTACTTGTACTCACTGTTAACAGTCTAATTAAATTATATATTAAGACTGACGTTGTCCTTCATCTAATTGGTCTTCTTGTTGTACGTCTCCTCTTCTTTCCATGAAACTTGCGCAAGATATACTTTATAAGCGTGTTTGAGAGATTAAGATCTACACGTAGTTTGCTCTTTTCTCCTCTCATTCACCGCTACCGCTCCTCGCCGTGGAAATATGAAATCGTCGCCTCTTCACCACTGGATATGCTCGAGCTCGACGGGTCTTCTTCCCTATAGGTTGGACTGACCAAAGGAGCTGTGTTCATGGTTTTTAATGTTGGGAAGGTACTCTAGGAGGCTGCCACTGGCCCGCGTACGGCCCATAGCTAGAGGCCTTCGTTGTCAAGATCACACACGATGCAGGGCATAAATGAGGCGGAGCAAATAATCCAAACGATTCAAATCTAATCGCTCCCAGTTCTCGCGACTGTTGGTTAGCAGTTCTCGCGATTACACCCTCCTTTATGGAAAGAGCATGCGTGTCGACCTGTCGCGTACGTCGTACCCCCCCTCGAACGTTGGACATCGCTGTGTTCTCACATTGTTGTTGGTCACCAGTCAGGCCCTCAGGCGCACTGTGCCACTGAACCCACGGCACTCGACAGGCATATGCGAATCTCGGCTGTGCGTGGTAGGAGGAGCACGCAGCACAGTTTCGTGCTTGTGCTACGACACAGAACGCTGCCAAAGAGAGAAAAAATCCACGGTCCGATCGAACGAACGAACGTGCGAGTACTACACACAGGCGCGCAAGCACTTGCACAACGCGGCTGTAGCTGGGCTGTGGCACAGGAGATCCGAGCCCCCTTCTGGTTGGTCTCCGTGGAAAGCCACCGCGCGCGTCCTTTTGCTGGGTGGGAGAGGAGAGGAGAGAGAAAGGCGCAGGCGCCCCGGCACAGGACGCAAGTAGCAGTGCGCCAGTGCCCCCCCGGCGTCGCGCTCCATGACATGAACCTGATCACTTGATGAGTCCTGTTGCGTTTTGGCGCCGTGCCCTGTGGTAGATCAGGAGGATCACTGCTCTGCCCGTGAGGTTGGCGTGTGCTGTGCGGCGCCACAGTACTCTACGTTGTACGTACGCTTGAGGGAGACCCGTGGAAGTGAGGGGAAGGGGATCGCGATGGCTACCTGCGCTGCGCCCCGAACGAGGGCCATGTCGCCAGGGATTGGACGGCTCGGCAGCCTTGTTCTACGGAGCGGGTACGCTCGCTCGCTCGTCGCCGTCGGTGCCGGCCGGCCGGGGCCGTAATAACTGCGTCCGTAGCGACCTGTGGCGTGAAAAAGGATTACCAGTACAATGTGCTCGTAGCCTTTCACGCTGCCGAGGCCTAGTGTTTCTACTTGTGGTAGCCTATATTGTCTACTGCTACTAGAGTGAGCACTGTTCATGCTGGTACTCCGTGAACAGTGGAATCCCATGCTCCCAAGGAACTTCTCGCTCGCTCCTCGCGGTGACAGGAGATTTTTTGCGGAACCCCTAGCCAAAGGGCCATTTCCTATCGTTTTTTCCTCGCCAAACACGATCTTTCTCGTATGACCATATCGCTTTTCCTTTTTCAGTTTTTGGAACTGAAGTATATATGAACTGATATCAGGCTTAGAGCTTTCGGTCTTTCGGATTACTACAAGTAGAACCGAGAAGCGGAAGAGACGATCTTTTGAATGGCGATGATTCACACTGACACGGTGGCACGCCGATGTCTCCCTAGCCTCGAGGACGGCCGGCCGTAGAAAAGGCCAAAGGCTGCGCCGCGGCAGGGAAGCTGGACTGTTGCGGCTTTGACCGCGAGTACTTAAACTAGTCCGCCGTGCAAAGAGCGTGTGTGGACGACGGGAAACGCTGCTGGCGTGCGCGCACCCGCGTGCCCAGGCCCAGGCAATGTTTGCCTCGGGTTAGGGTAGTGCGGCCGTTCGCTCAAAAGAAACGATTCCTTTTACCGCTTCCATACTTCTCCCGCGCCAGTGGCTGCAGCTACTACGTACCCACCCCAGGCGCGGATAGGGAGTGATCTCTTTGGCTAATGACAAAAGCTCAGCAGATAAGTAAAGTACTGATTCGGCATATTGGGCTACAACTACAATGATCATCCCTGCCGGACGAGATGCGATTGAATTGAATATCGCGCTTGATTGTGATTGGACCTTGCAGTGATCATAGAGACCGGCTAGTTTGGTTATACTACTATACAGCTATATAGCCGGTTTGGGCAACGATTCTTTGCTTCTGTTTACATTGCCTATACTGGTGTGAAATTCAGCTGTGATGTGCTCATAATTTTGCTTCTCTCCAATTCAATCTCAGCCTTCGGTTTGCCTGCATCCATGTAACTCGACAGTCACGCGGTTTGCTGACAACACTTTTGAGCTAGCTCGTCTGCTAGTGCTCTTGGGTTTTGAAATGTCAAATGGTCCAGCTTAGGTGGTGTTTGGATCTAAGTGTTAAAGTTTAGCGTTTTAAATAAGTGATAATTAGATGTATTAAATATAAACTAATTATAAAACTAATTACATAAGTCATGTCTATTTCACGAGACGAAGCTAACAAGCCTAATTTCGCTATAGTTAATACATAATTATTATACATTTACTGTAGCATTACACTTTCTAATCATGGTGTAATTAGGCTTGATAGATTCGTCTCGTAAATTACTCTAATGTGTTTTTAAATTAATCTATATTTAATACTCCTAATTAATATATTTATATTCGATGTGACGGAGCTAAAGTTTAGCACGTGAGAAACGAACGGGCCCTTACACCGAAATGCTTTTACATCTTTGCTGGATGTTATGGCCATGTAGTTAGCGACTATTTTTGTGCACGTCTCATAATAAACGTCGGTTGTGCATTCTGTGTTTGTTGGAGTCCCCGTTTTTTTTGTAAGAAAAATTGATGTGATTTCCTCCTCTCTTTTTTTTCTTTTACAAGAGATAGAGATATGGCCAACATCAATCGGTGACTCATGCCTATTCTAGAGACAGTCTGCCTAAAAGAACAAAAGTGCAAAAAATCAAACAAAGCGGGGGGGGGGGGGGGGGGGGGGGGGGGGCACATGAATAGGAAATAAGTGTAGAAGGAAATTAGGGGAAACTTTTCAAAACATGTGTGCCTTGTTGCTCACCAATTCTAAAAAAAGAAACGGGGAACACTGCTTCTATAATGCTCTTCTTAGCAGAAAGCTCTAGTACATGCCGCCGTGATGAGATTAACAACATTGTGGTTAGCTTTGTCAGCATCCACCGGTGATTGGTGGCTATTGTAAAGACAGTTTGCCTCAAAGAACAAGAACCAGGATAATCCAAGGAAAATGCATCTAGGCCTGTTTGGAATGTAAGAATTTATGTAAAGTAATCGAAAAATGCAGGAATAGTAATTCACACTCCCTTTCATTTACACTAACGTTGAATATATATTACTGATCATGGTAACTGAAAAATGCCCCCACTAATTAAAGGCAATCACAACAATCTTTATGTGCTCACATGGTCAGTGCTTAGTGCCCACCCCAAGAAGATTTTTTGACACATAGCTTCTACATTACTGTTCTCAACAGAAAAGGCTCAGTACATGGCTCCATGATGGGATTAACAAAGTGGTTAGTTGTGCCTTCACACATGAAAAATTCCCAAGAGCTTGGACTGAGAGTGTTTTGATTCCACCATTTTGCATAGTAAAGAGATAATTTCCTTAAGAAAGGGAAGCTCTATTAAACTATTCCAAACATCAGGTGATATCGGCAAAACACAAGAATTTCGCATTCAGTCTTAAAAAAAGAATTTCACATTCGTATGAAATCCCTTTAAGAGACATCCATTTCAACATGCCCTAAAATGGGATTTGGGCCCAAATCTTCATAATTCATACACAATATTCTAGAACGATCCTCGTCATCCCTCATTCTAAGGGAGTGTTTGGATACCCCGGACTAAAGTTTAGTCCTGTCACATCGGATATAAAGATGTTAATTACAAGTATTAAATATAGAGTAATTAAAAAACCTATTATATAAACAAGAGCTAATTTACTAGATGAATCTATTAAATCTAATTAGTATATAATTAGACAATATAATGCTACAATAAATATGTAATAATTATATATTAATTATAAATTAATTAGACTTGTTAGATTGGTCTCGCGGAGTAGATATGACTTATATAATTAGTTTATATTTAATATTTTTAATTATCATTTCTTTTAAGGGAAGGAGCCATGCATGCACCGATTCAAGAGACGGAAAAAGACACCACGTACCGGGCAAATTAATCGAGCAGGCCGGAGATCCGGGGACCGGAAGCCAAGGCCACCGCGTGAACGCGGGGCTAGCTGCGCGGGATGGCGCAGCAGCGGCACACCGGGGCGCCACAGGGTCGGGGCCGGAACAGCGAATCCGGGCAGCTGCTGCAGTATGCGGCCGGCCAATCCAGTCCAATCCAATCCACCCCCGATCCTCCTCCACGGCTCCACGCGCAGGCGGCCGGTGCAGCATCTCCTTTCCCTTCCTTCTCCGCACCGTCGGCTTTCTCCTTGATTTCCCCCAACGCTGCTGCGGCGCGGCTGCGCGCAGGCTGCGGCCACGGCAGCAGGCCAGCCAGCAGTAGCGCAACGCCACCGCGCACGCGGCCGCCTGCTACAGGCTGTACTGTTCGGGTCCGGCCATGCGCCACCCACCCTCTCACCCCGCCTCTCCCCTTTCCTTTTCAGGAATCCTCCCCCTCACCCTCTTCTCGACCCATCCCTACGCGACGCCTAGCCTCCTCTCCCTCTTCCTCCCTGCGTCGTGGGCGGGCCCCGCCCCCGCGCGGTTCCGTGTGGCGAGAGAGCATAAAAAATGACTGGGCCGGCCGGCCCCGTAGCCACGCCCCCATTTCGCTCGCCCAGTTTTATGCGTTGTTTATTCACGGGGGTCGGGTGGGCTGTGGCCGTGTGGGTTTATTTATGCCGACCTGCCAATAGGAGCAAGTCCCCGTCTCGAGACCCCAACTCGCCTCCCCCTCTCCTCCCCCCTTCCCCTTTCCTCTCTCCCCCTCCTCTCCTTTCGCATCCACCCATCGCATCACATCACAGGCCCCACCGCCGGCTGGCTTGCTGCTCCGAGCTCCCCCCGCCTCGCGGAACGCGTGAAGTCCTCCGGGGTCCGCGTCGGCGGAGAGGGATCGGCCGGCGGGGATGGCGAGGGAGCGGCGGGAGATAAAGAGGATAGAGAGCGCGGCGGCGCGGCAGGTCACGTTCTCCAAGCGCCGCCGCGGCCTCTTCAAGAAGGCGGAGGAGCTCTCCGTGCTGTGCGATGCCGACGTCGCGCTCATCGTCTTCTCGTCCACGGGGAAGCTCTCTCAGTTCGCCAGCTCCAGGTGTGTATACACGTGCTCCGCGTCCGTCTACCACTCCTCACTTCCCACTTCCGCTACGCCCCGCTGTGTTTCGACAGATCTACCCGCCTATAGTCTCTTCACGCCTTCCGAGTTGTAAGATCCGGCCTGGTTAGGCTTCCCGCCGCGTGATACTTCTGCATCGTATATCCTCCGGAGATCACGCGATGCGCGCGTCGATATTGTGACGGTTTTTATCGCTGTTTTTTTACAAATGGACGGAGCTCTCGCCTTGCGTTGGAACGACGTTTTGGGGTTTGGTTCGAGGGCGAGCGCGTTGGTGCGTTCAATCTCCAGAGAAATGGGGATTTAATAGTTTACTGTAGTTTGGCATGTGTGTCCTCGCTGATTGATTTCCGAGACTTTTCTTTTTTTTTTCCCGTTTGGGTGGGTAAACTGAAGAGGCATCTCCGCTGCTCCTAGTACTGTTACCTCTGTTATTTGCTGTGTAGAGTTAATCGAGGTGTGCGTCTTCCCAGTTCTGTGGTGGGGGTAAAGTCACACCTGCTAATTGCGTACGGTCGTCCTTGTGATTTTATGTGGTGCTGGGTGGCGTTAGCGTTACAATACCCAGTAATCAAAAGAGGGGTCTCGTGCTTTGTGCGTTGCTGCTACAGTATGCTGCAACCACTGGGCATTGTTTTTGCTGTTAAATCATGTGCTACTGTTGGTCGATATGAAATCTGTTTTTGCTAATCATGTGCTACTACTGTTGTTTGATATATGAAACTTGTTCTTTTGCTAAATCATGTGATACTTTTTGTTTCTTTTGTTAATCATTTGCTACTCACACTAGTTTCGCCATATCCATCCTTTTGGCGTGTGCTGAAAGCGAGCCTTCCTCAAAGCAATCATTTATGTGGCACCTAGATGTTATTATGCTATATGCTTGTTCATGTTATACTCCATTTTGTTCAGGTTCCATTTGTAGTGGTAGAATGTGATTGTTGGGAACAACTTCGGAGTTTACTCTAGATTCTAACACAGTATACATGTCCCAGCATATTGGAGAATCATATTTGTTTATGTTCGATATGCCTCCTTTTCTTATCAAACATCAACTAAAAATGATGCCTATCAGTTCTTTTTAACTTATTTGTTGTCATTTTCGAGGAATCTCAATGTTCTAGACTTAGATGCATTGCTTTTTTTCCAATCGGTGATATACTCTTTTCTCTTAAACAGAGATCCCTATGTCTTTGTTGTGCTGTACATATATTAGAGTGAAAAGTTTTTCTCAACTAGACAGATGACATCACCATGGTTTTCACTTAAAATTGCTTTCTTTTGATATTGATGCTATTATTTAATGGTTTATTTGTAATATGTGTTAATTGATCCACATGCTATGATCACAGCTTCTACGTCTAACAGAAACAAATGTTAAGGCATTAACATGTCGAAGTGATGCATTTTTTGAACAACAAATGTTAATGTTGAAGCAGGTTTGATCTCGCCAATATCATTATATTGTAGGTTCACCGTAGGTAATCAGCAGGTCCTATTGCGAAATAGAAGGCCTCATTAAGTAGAAAGAGAAAGAAGGCGCTGCTTGATGTTGTGGGAAAAAACAATGGGAGGGTAACTTGAAAATGCTATGTAAATAGAAGTTCACTTGTTTTCTTTGATCTTACCTACAGCAAGTGCGCCAGAAGACTTCATCAAAACATACTGCTTAACAATTTATCCACTGAAAAATGTCATACCCTCTCTCTACTCTCTAGCCATATGTATCTGCTTTATCTTATTGTATTTTGCCAAATTTAGTTCTCACTGAAGGGAATGATCATATTATGCTAACTCTAGCTATTTGTGACCAACTGATTCTTTCTTCGAATCGGTTCCATTGACCCTTGAATTTGAGACTAATGTTGACATTTGATTTATATGTGTGTTGTAACTATGTTTGCTTATGGGATCTCAACTATAACGTCACATAAGGCTGTGTATGGCATACTGCCTTCTTATCACAATATCTCCTAGGACCTACCATGAAAGAAAACTGATCAATCCATTCACATGTACAATCAGTCTAGAATTATGAACTTTTTTGTTCATCTGTAGTAATTAATTGCGTTTTGCTGATTTGTTGTAGCATATGTATGGTACTGACATTGCTTTCCTTTGGCAGTATGAATGCGATCATTGACAAGTACAGCTCACATTCTAAAAATCTGGGGAAAGCAGAACAGCCTTCACTTGACTTGAACGTATGTAATCATTTCTCTTGTTTATAATAATGCTGTGTAGTACATGGTTCTTGGAAACCCAGGAAACAGCAGACGCAATATGAAAATATGTTGCAAAGTGGGTCATTTTATGTCAAAGGCCTGGGCTAGCGAAAGCCCTTGTTTAGTATATATCTTTATTTGTGTTAGCAACAGTCAAATTTTGTTTAACTTAAAGAAACTTCAAAAAAACTTCATTTGTTCCTTTTTGTGTGCCAGTAATTGCTCCGCTGCTTACAGCAAGCTCAAGTGATGTTCTTTTTTGGTCTTTTCATTATCCACGACCCTCTATGCTTATCCTTAAATTCCTTAATTATTTTTATGGCTTGTTATAAATAACATTCTCACCATACTAAGTGGCGACGGTACATTAGAGCACAATATTTTGTTTAATGGATCACGGGTACAAGTTTGAGGGGCTTATGGGCTAATTAATTGTCTATTTAGAAATAAAAAAATAAAAGGCTCATTATTATCTTTTTCTACACACTTATTTTTTTTTCAATTCCGGCAAGATAATTAATTCATTCTTGAGTTTCTCTGGGTACTGCTCAGAGATAAAATACTTTTGAATGCAGGCATGTAGTTGCAAAGTTAATGTAGTTTGCATTCTTATTTTTTATTTTTGTTTTTGCAAATGATACAGACATGTGGCATACTGGAATGTCTACCTTGTTGCTGATATTGACAGCTCTGCCTTTTCTTTTCAGTTGGAACATAGTAAATATGCAAATTTGAATGAGCAACTTGCGGAAGCAAGCCTTCGACTCAGGTGTGTCCTATTCCTTGCTTTTATATGATCAATGGAAAAAATGTCTGCAATGCATATGCCTATGATTCTTCCTTTCTTATTAATAGGCAGATGCGAGGCGAGGAGCTTGAGGGATTGAGTGTTGAAGAACTACAGCAGTTGGAGAAGAACCTAGAAGCTGGTCTGCACAGGGTGCTTCAAACAAAGGTATGGTGATAAGGACAATCCTATTTCTATTTCCTTCTGCTGAGCTTCGTATGAGCAATAGTTTCATATGACATGATTGCAGGATCAACAATTCTTGGAACAGATCAGCGAGCTCCAAAGAAAGGTAAGTAACAGTAAATGGATTCATTTGTTTCAATATAATTTGTTCTTGTATTGAACTACAAGATGCTTTAAGCTATGGTTTGTTACATCGAACCACACTTCATTAGAACTAGAATACTTGAAAATTACTTGTATTTAATAAAAATGAGCGAATGTGGGTGTTTAAATTGACCAATAGCATCCACCTCTAAAGCCCCATTACATCTGGTTGTTTGTGAACAGCTAGCTTGCTGTTCCATAGCTATCACCTTTGCTAAAGTTAATTGATAATGGCCATTTATGTTAAAAAAATATAACACGCAGGAGAGCTACGTATCAATATATTAAGAAGAAAATGATATAAAGAAAAACCAAGGTTATAGGACAGGTTTTTATTTAGGGTCAAAAAACCTGTATGGAAAAAGACCCTCCCACCAACAAGACCTAAACTAGACCAAGGACACCAGCTAGGGCGAGGGGATGGGAAATTCCTCGAGCCCCGGCCATGCTCCATAATCGCAGTTCCTCTCTGGTCCCGTTAAGGACTCCACTAAGATCAGGTGGAATTCCATCGAACATACAGCGGTTGCGATGATTCCAAACTGACCATGCACCCACCTAGAATAATGATAGAGTTCAGCCCTTCTTGACCTGACCCAAAACTTTCTCACTTGCCGTGTCCCACCAATCGTCAAAGGAGGTCTCATTTGGTTGTGGTGCTAGAATTTGCAGGCCTATTGGAGCAGTTTGAACCAAACTTCCCGAGAGAAGACACATGAATAATGACCATTTATCTTACATATAGTTGATGTTCTTATAGCTCTTTGATCATGATTAGATAGTCTTGTCTCAGTGTGGTTTACATGTTTGGCATATTTTACAACTGATGTTCTTCAACCATGAGAGCTTTAATGAATGCATGAACTACATTTTTTCTCTTAAGTTTTGGGAACCTCATCCTGAAGCCTAACAGGGTGACAGACAATTTTTTTTTCAAAAAAATATTTTCCTTACTGAGTTTTACTATACAGAAAATCAAGGTACCCTTTTAATTTAAAAGAAAAACTGATTGCAAGATACAGTTACTATATATGAGTTCACTGCCTGTTGTGACTTCAACGGAAACATGTGCCCTTTCGTTTTAGAGATTTTCAAAGCGAATACTCTTGTCTCAGTTAAGAATGTAGAGATTTTCATCATGATACTAAAATATTTCAGATATTGCATTAGTAGATGGAACATGTTTTCTAGGAAAGGGCACTACTCAATTTACATACACATATAAAAACTTATAACTATTATTACCTATACCCTTAGGTTTTATGCACCATTGTCATTTGATTAGCGAGATGATTTAGTAGCCAATTTATATTCAGTAGGTTCCTCTCCTACTGTTCTAAAGTGGAGTTAAACACTTTTTTTCCATGCTACCGCAGAGTTCACAACTGGTTGAGGAGAACATGCAACTGAGGAATCAAGTATTAACTGCACTTCTTTAACTAGCCATCAGTTCTTTGAAGGATCCATCTGAGTACATGTTTACATTTCAATCTTGTATCTGACACAGGTATCCCAGATTCCCCCAGCTGGCAAGCAAGTGGTTGCTGATACTGAAAATGTTACTGCTGAAGATGGGCAATCCTCTGAATCAGTGATGACTGCGCTGCACTCTGGAAGTTCACAGGATAATGATGATGGTTCGGATGTATCCCTGAAATTAGGGTGAGTTGCTAGTTGCTTTGTCTTTTCTGCTGGCCAAGTTTCACTGAAACAGAACACTTTAATTGTGTAGTTTTACCTTCTTAGATTCAGATTTGGCTTTCCCCTGTTCGTTTGGCTTATTAGCCACTAGCCAGCGGTACTTTTCTCTCACAATAAATCAGCACCCGCCACCGGCCACGAGCCAGCCAGCAGTATTTTTCTCTCAGCACAAACCAGCACCAGCCACCTGCCACCTGCCAGCCGAACATGGAGATAGCGATGCAAATAGCATGCTTTGGTTCCTATAATCTGGGTTTCCTGAATCGGTTTAGGTTATGGAGGCACACTGGTGGGATTAGATGTACCAGTCTTATCTGCAACTGGCTGCTTCTTTTTTCCAGTTTGTCTTTGTGTGTTCATCCATTGGACAATTCTTAGGTGTGAACATGAGCAAAAACTTTTAAGTAGTTCTAACCTATACATGTAAGTTTTATATAGGTAGGCATGCTCAACCAGGATACTTAGACTGACTGAAATTTTATGTTCTATATCAGTTTTTTCTTGTTTTCTCGTTTTTTTTACCATTTTACTTATGTCACTATTGTGCAGGTTGCCTTGTGTTTCGTGGAAATAAGAACATAAAAGTCTGTGCGGATCTGAATGAAGCTGCGGCCTCAGTGGATAGGCACTTGTTATGGACAAAACCCGACTGCAATAATCTCTGCATTGGAAGCGAGATCAGTTAACCTGATTTGTCATCCTTGTGGCTTCATGATGCGATGTTCCGCTTGTACCGTCTGCTAGGATGTTAACTAAGCTTTTAGAATCATGTCTACTTTTGTTCTTATAACTGTACCGTGTTTGATGCTATGATAAGTTATGATCTATGACTTGCCAGCTTACCTATACCTATATACTGAATGTTCTGCGCTCGAACATGCAGTCTCCGCCTGTGACTACAGTTCTCGTATTTGTGTACAAAGTCAATTGATTTCGATCCAACACCTTAAACCTTATAACTGCTGAGTGGTCAATGTGCGGCCCATCATTCATAGAGTTAGAGAGTCTGGACATTTTGCGATACATTTCGCCGCTGGCCTAACTCTGTCCAAACAAGGATCATCGATCTTACAATAATCGAAAACTATCTCACAGTAATTACAATTACAAGAATCCAGCCCTGGCGCATACATAGATATAAGCAAAAATCGCACACAAAACACAACTCATGCCTAGTCTTGCAAATTTCAATACAATAGAATAGATGAACATTGTACATTCCAAAAATATGCACCAAAACTCATACATATAGTTTCGCATGTTTCAATACATTAGATGAACATCATACACCCAAAAAAATTGCACACTCGACACAATATATGGACATCATCAAGGATTTATGGCCTGACATATCTAGATATGTTGTTACTATTTTTTTTTGAGCTTGTTTACGTTAAGATGTCATTTAGCCTATAGAGGTGAATCTGGACAAATATAGGTTGGCCAAGCAAATATAATTATCTCATACCGATGTTTTAGTATTCAAAATTTGTCCCCTAAAGAATGATGTTTTGGTGCATGATTAAATGGAAACAAATCTCATGCATGCATTAAATGCGAATGGATTCTTTCTATTTTTTACATAAAACTCAACTAAGGGGCATGCGTCTTTTTTTATCTACCTGTAATATATCTGAAAAACTCAACATCAACCTTTCTTTTTGATAGGGGGAGTATTGATTATCATGACATGATGATGGACAATATTGACGAGTAACTGACAAATCTATAACAACTATATAATTGGTACCCACTCCCACCCCTATTTCTCTCTACATGCAAGATGTCCACGTCACCATCCACTGGATCTTCTCTCAACATGCGAGCTGTCCACGTCACCATCCACTAGAATTATGAATTTATGTCTTCTACTGATTTTCTGCGGCTACGCATTGTGTTAGTCTTTGCGAGTACCATGCTACAAATTTCTAAGTAGTTCTCTCTTAATAAAATGAATGTGTTTTCCTCTACACTGTTGTTTAAAAAAAATTGTAATGCAATCATTTTAGTGTTTCTACTTTCAAATTGCATCTTCAAATTTTGTATAAATTCCCGCATCAACGCACGGGGTACCACATAGTATTTAGTACTTTTGAAGGAAATTAAAGGACAAAGCCTTTGTTGCTGAATCCTAAAATAAAAAAAGTGAAATGAAAATTGTGCTATGGTATATACGTGTTCAATGAAAAATTAAGGGTGCACAAGGGGTGAAAAATTTAATGCCAACAAGTAAATTTCGTTTACGGACCGGGTGCATCAGCTCCCACGTGATTATGAGCCTTAATTCGGAGAACATTTATTAAACTTATGATTTCTCATTAATATTAAAATTCACACACACGGACTCTCAAGAATTGCCCAAGTTCTTCAAATGTTTTCTCTCGATTTGCCACATGAGTTATGACCAGGCAGACCCCGTAGCTTTCTTGTCTTTTTTAAGTTTGTATTGTTGATAAAAAATCATGTTTATCCAAAACATCGTTCTTAGGCTATTTTGGTAGAAAAAGTTTTTTTCCGCACAAGCTTTACCGGAAAAAAAACATAGAGAGGCATGTATTAGTCGCGTTTGGATGGTGCAATTACTCTATAACCCTAAATCCTAAATCTATGTTTATTTTTCGCCGAACCTTGGCCATGCCTAAGGTTTGGTGAGCAAATGTGCGCCACACCTTAGATACATTTAGACACTTAAAAATGAACTAGCTAGCAGCAGCAGATATGCGGCATGCCGGTACCAGCCAAACGCCTGCCGCAACATATCATAATAGTGGCGCGACAAGTTGTGACACATTGACGGCATGAACCAAACACACCTTTAGTGATCAAATATGGCAGTAATCAATCCTTGCTAGGCAAAATTGGTCATGGTTTTGGCATATCGACCATGCCGGTTTTCTTAAGTACGAACTCGATCTGTTCGGCTGGCTGGTGGCTGGTGCTAGTTTGTGCTGAGAGAAAAATACCACTGACTGGCTGGTGGCTGGTGGCTGATACTGGTACGTGTAGAGAGAAAAATACTGCGGGCTGGTTGCTGATAAGCCAGCCGAACATGACGTCAGGTTCATACAAAGTTTGAGTTGTAAATAATATTTAAATGGGGACGAGCAGGGTGATACCACGTTTAATGTTCCATGGTGACAATGCACCAGGGTAAAAAAAGTTTTTGCCACTGGCTGCACTCATCCAACGTATATTTTTGCAAAATTATGTATGTTCCTTGAGGATCAATTCCTTGCTAGCTTCGCCCGAGGGGATGGGACCTCGCCACCTAAATTTGTAGACCATAGCCAATTGTAATTATCCAACCAACCGAACACAATCAATTTACCATCTCTTCAATCATGAACCCTAGCTTCTTCTTTTTTTGCGAGTAAATCCTATTCTTTTCGAACAAACAATTTAATGTCTCTTATGTGATTATATTGTTTGTCATTTTATCAATTTTTAGGGACCGGTCTATTAAATATTGCCTTGCCCAGTATATAAATTTTGGGGAGTTTTGAATTCATTTACTTGTGCTCTATGAGTATTCAATCTGTTAGTAACTATATAGTGTAGATAAATTTTAGTTGCATTACATTTGTGAAATGTGAACCCAAAAGCCCACACAGGAGAATGCATAGGCGCTTCGTTTCTTCACCTGAGCCAAATAAACGTTTGAACAGTCGTGCCAAATTGAATGGAATGCACAATTTTATGATGGACCGGGGGTATCCCGCGACCCATCGCGCTATAAGTCGACGGCGCGACCCTGCGTCCTCCTCGTCTCCTCCGCCCCCGCTGCCTCCTCCGCCCCCGGCTCTGGCGGCCGAGCCGCCTCCGCCGCCTCCACGCTAACCCCTCCTCCGTTGTCTCCTCCGTCGCCTCCTCCGCCCCAGCCGCCTCTTCCACTCCCAGCTCCGGCAGCCGAGCTGCCTCCGCCGCCGCTCACCACCCGCCTCCACGCTAGTCCCTCCTCCGCCGTCTCCTCTTTCGGCATCTCCGCCTCCGCCGCCGGCACCGCCCACCGGGGGTCCTCCACCGCCCGGCCCTCCGCCCATCGCTCCCGCCGGGCCGGCCACCCCCACCCGATCCCTCCTTCTAGGTCCGCCGGCGGTGGATCTCCCCCATCAATCCCTGGCCACTAACCCTGGGCCGCTAACCCAGCCGTCGCCGGCCCGCGAGGCGGGGCACAGCGGGAGCGCGCGCTAGTGTGGAGCGCGACCGGTAGCGCTATAAACTTAACATTTTATGATGCTTTAGGTTCAAACTTAACGTTTTATGATGCTTTAGGCCATGTTTGTTTCCCACGCGCTAAACTTTAGCGCCGTCACATCGGATATAAATATGTTAATTATGAGTATTAAATATAGATTAATTTAAAAACCCATTACATAAACGAGGAGTAATTTACGAGATGAATCTATTAAGCCTAATTACACCATGATTAGACAATGTAATGCTACAGTAAACGTATGATAATTATGTATTAATTATAGCGAAATTAGGTTTGTTAGGTTCATCTCGCGAAATAGACATGACTTATGTAATTAGTTTTATAATTAGTTTATGTTTAATACATCTAATTATCAGTTATTTAAAGCGCTAAACTTTAGTACTCGGATCCAAACACCACCTAGGGTTCTCGCTGAAATGAACAACGGAGTTGTTCTGCAGATTGGAATGCACCGTCAACATCACTGTTATGAATGATCCAACCATGTCCATGATGTCTACTTGTCTAGCCGCACTTGGCTGACGTTCTTTCCAAGAGAGCCAGTGCTATTTGCAGGCTACTATACTTGATCTACGAGTTGCTAGCATTAGGTTGATGCGTGTTTCATGCAGACACGGTTTGGAGACCAATAAGGATAGGGTGATCATGAAAATAGGATTTAAAAAATAGGCTGCTAATGACTGTTTTGGCTATTTATTTCCCAAAGGACAGTTTTGACATACATGTGTATGTAGTTGTTTTTAGCTCAAATTATATCATTTTTAGTAATGCTCGTACTCAGTACTATAGGATCCTCTTTCTTACCTACGGAAGTTTCTATTATTTTCTTTCTTTTATTTATAATTTCTATAATATAAATGAAAATCTTGTTTAGTAGGTTTTTTAAAACACGCCCGTTCACGCACACGTGCACCTTACTAGTCCCTAAAAAATAATCACAGTTCATGTTATCTTTTTCTCCGCAGAATATTTTGGCTTCGTTCTTTCAATGTACACACTAATAGGTTGCTTAAGAATAGGACAGCAGGTGTATCTTTAGTGTCGAAACTGATGAGAAATCGATCTGTAGATCTTGTCGTTCGAGATCCAATCAACGAGCTGCAGAGACGATCGGAGCTGAGGCGGTTAGTCACAGTTTTGCCAGATGGTCATGCTGCTTTGATTCCAGTTTCAGGGGATTGTAGTGCATCAGCGGCAGCCAGCAGATGATCGGCTCTCCGTTTTGCCGGCAACAAGACAACAAGTGTCCGTCAGGCTCACGCAGGCATCGACGCCATGAAAACCAGAAGCCAACAGGTTTCAATCGTCAACAGCAGCTGCTGCGTGCGGAAGATTTGGCAATGGCAAGCTGGCAACTAACAAGTTGTCCCAGTAGCTGTTCGTGTTCAGTGGTAGTCTCAGAACACCGAAGGATCCCAGCACTAGCAGTCAGCCTTGACCAAGAATCTCAATTCATGGCGAGGTGAGGTCTCCTTAGTTTAGCCAGCCTTGAGACTCATAAGTTCAGGCAGAAGGCTGAACCTCAGAATGCCCAGCGCGCCGTACCTCCTTCCTTGTTTCGGACTGGCCGGGTGGATGAACAGTCAGTCACTTCTGCTGACGAACGCGCAAGCAGGCAGATGTGCGCCTGTCCTGGCTGTTGATCACCTCACATCACGCTGTTATATTATTCAGTGACCTTCGTACTAGAATTGGAGGTGGTGACAAACTGCTTGTGGCGAATCCGTTGGATTTCTTCCGATCAACCGGCTATGGACGAGGGGCTAACCGGAGATTATTGGCTCAACATGCCGCCGTCCACGTACTGGGATCCTGCGCTGCAAGCGTTGCACCGTCGTTGAAGACGTGGCACGAGCTTCCGGCTGCGGCAGCGCGTGTCGGCCGTGGCCGGCCTGCCGTGTCCTTGCCTCGACAGGCGGCGGCCACTCGCCGACGAGCCCAAGCACCGCCGCGGCCTGCGACGACCAAGGAAACACCAGCCCACCCCTCGGGTCCTGGTGGCTGTTGGATCGAGCACGTGCGGCCCAGATCAGACGTGGGCTGCCCGCGGTCGTCTGGTCTGGCAGGCGCGGGAGCGGGGACGCCGCCTCCGCCTCTCGCCGGATCGGAGCGCCGCCACATCCCTGAGCGCCAGTCGATCCTCTTCACCAGCCGCGTTGGCCGCTGGTGCGGCGCAGCGGCGGCGCCGTGCCCTCCTGTCCGTCCACGCCACGACGCCCAGGAAGAACCAGGGCACGCATGGAGACGTGGGACACTGAACCAGGGCTCTCCACAGACGCCGTGCATACGTGCCGCGTGGCCAGATGTTGGGACGAATGAGAAATCGAGCTGCAGATCTTGGCGCCTGAGATCGAATTAACAAGCTGCACACAGATGATCGATCATAGCAGAGGCGGTTAATCACAAGGTTCCCATACCCATACGGGCATGCTGCTTTTGATTTCAGTTTCCGGGGGTTGTAGCCTTGTAGGGCAGCAGCAGCCAGCAGATGATCAACTATTCTTCAGCTCTGTGTTTTGCCGGGCAACAAGTCTCGGTCAGGCAGACATCAATGCCATCAAAGTCCGCGTGAAACCAGCGTGTTTCAGTCGCGAGCAGCTGCGTGCTGTAGACGTGGCAATAGCAGCTAACTAGTTGTCGCGGTAGCTGTTCATGTCCAGCAATATTCCTAGAACGCTGAAGAGGAGAGAGAAAGAGAGAGACCTCAGCATTAGCAATCAGCCGTGGCAAGAACCTGAACTAATGGCCAGGTCTCCGATCCTTAGTCCTGCCGGCCTTGACAGTCACAAGCTGAGGTAAAATTCTCAACTTCAGATTCGGGCCGAAGGGGATGAACGGCCATTCACTTCACCTGAAGAATATGCGGGCAGATCGATGCGCCCGTCCTGGCCGTTGATCACTTCACATTACATTTCAAAGTCAGTGAGGCGACTTCCATAAATCAGTCAGAGGTAGTTGCAGTGCAGCTCGCGGCTGCATGTGGCGAGCCTGTTTCTTCTGCGGGAGGACTGGCTGGAGAACCAGCCAAGCGCGCCGTCCGCTGGGATCACTTGGCCTGCAACTTGCCTGGCCCCATGGACGGCGCGTGACCGGATCGCGCTTGGCTCCGGGTATGCTGCAGCCTGCCAACTTGCAGCTTGCCAGTGGTGGGAGCTACGCGATGTCGCCGATGAAAGGACGGAGGAGGCGGATGGCGGTGTCGTGGTCCCGCTGCAGCAGGAGCGTACCGTCGACGGAGTCGAGGACGCAGTGATCACTGAAGATCGGGAGGCGCGCGCGGACAAAGGTGCTGGAGGAGAGGTTGATGAAGCGGATGTAGCCGCGCAGCTTGCCGTGACCTGGGTAGAGGCCGTGGCCCTCCGGTAGCATCATCCACCGCCGTGGGTGGAAGCGTGGGTCGGCGATGCCGCGGCCGCGCGGGCATTCCGTGCTGGAGCGCTAGTGGCGGCACGCGGCGCGAAAGCGGATGTAGTCTAGCAGGACACCGGCCAGCACCCTCCACCCAATCAGGCGGACCAAATCCTCGGGTAGAGACGCCCAAGACGACGCATCGCCGCCCAAGGTGTCGTCGTCGGCGGCGGCAGCTTCAGGTACAACAGCGCGTCGGCGGCGCTTGCTGCTGCACACCGCCAGGTGCTTCGGATACATCGCCGACGACATGCCACTCCGCCCTATACAGATCAGATCTGGGTCCCGAAATTAATTAAGGGAGGATAAAATAGATTGGGATGTCAAAGACGACAAACCGTCGGTTAACGCCGGGATGCAAATCGTCGCAGGGGATGAAGACAAGCCGACGCTTGGGCTGGGAGCTCGTGTCGTGCCCACCTGTTTTGTTTATATTTGTTGATGATACTCGGGTGAGATGAGAATTAGGAGGAGTGGGGTTTGGAGCTTTGGGCTCCGGTGAGCCTCCAAACCATCCAGTGGGCAGGCTGCAAGCTTGATCCGGTAGAGCAAGGCGGCGAAGGCATGGCACGAGCTTGCCGCTGCAGCCGCGCGCGCGCATCTGCCGGAGCCCGCCTGCCCTCCCCTTGCCTGGCCCCATGGACGGCGCGTGACCGGATCGCGCGGGCTTCCGGCATTGTCGACCGGCGGCGGCCACTCGCCAACGAGCCCGAGCACCGCCGCCGGCGCTGCATCGCGCTCCCGCGCCTGCCGCACGAAGACGACGGAGTCCCACGCCCGTTCTGGGCCGCAGGTGTTTGATCCGACGGCCAACAGGACCCTCGGGTGGTCTGTATCGAGATACCGTCCACCGGTCGGTACTTCTTCGTTTACCGACCACAGGGCACGCCACAGCGAGCCGGAGCGCCGCGCCGCCGCATCGATCCCTGGGCTCTGGACCTCTGGTTGATCTCCGCCCCTTCGTCCAGGGCGCTATCTTGCCCCCTGACTCCACCTGCTTGCGCTGGCCTTGCCCACGGAGACGGAGGGCGCCGCCGGCCAGCCTGGCGTGTTTAGGCCGGTAGTCTTCGCGACCACCACACGGCGCCGCGCGCCGGCGCTGATATTGCTCTTCCGAATGGTGTCCACCGGGCACGGCGTCGCGCGTCTAGCCTCTGGGCCACGCACCCGCGGCAATGGAGATGATGGCCTTTGACACGCACGCGTGCTAGCTCCAGCGCCGCCGCAGCCGCACGCCTGGTGTCCCGGCGCGCGCCGGGAAACATGCATGTTCTGAAACCAGGGCGGCGACGAATACGGCGACTTTGGCATGAGCTATGTATTCAGCGGAGCGCATCTCCGGCTGTAACCCAGTCGGTCACTCGGTCGCCCCCGGCCAGCGTTCTCCTTGCCGGCGCCCCACACGGACGCCTTCTTCCCTGATATGATCGGGCGAGATTCTTCTCTGGTCTTGAACGGCCGGTGAAGCACCGATGAGCTCCACCACCGCCACGGCGCCGCATCGCATTTCCGCGGCTGCCTGACGAAGATGACCGAGTCGCTTACGGCCGCCCACGCCGTATCCTGGGCCGCACGTGCTCGATCCCACGGCCGCTAGGACCCCAGGGGTGGTCGGTATTTCAAACACCGTCCACCCCAAGGTCGGACTCACCCACCCGTGGTCGTCGCAGGGGACGTCGCCGCGCACGCCGTGGTGACCGGAGCGCCACCGCACTCACTGCACCTCCGGGGACAAGAGCCGCGCGGGGACGGGACGTGGAGTCACCACCAGCTGCTTCCCTCGACGGACGCGAGCTTGGCCTTGCGGCTGCTTCGGACGCTGTGGTGTCCGCCGGGACCGGGCGTGGAGCGCCGCCGTGCATGAGGTCCACGCGACACGCGCGTCTAGCCACGGCGCGTCCGTGCGGGGGTATAGTGCTGTAGCCTCGCCGTTGGCCGCTGCCGCGCCCACACACCCGGTGCCTGCGCCCGCCGGGGACACGTCTGCGCTCTCGCTCTGGTGCTGCGCCGTCGTGCTCTCCTTCCACAAGCCTGGCCCGGGAAGAGATCCTCCGAATGCGACCGGCGACGAACCGACGAGCCCATGCGTGCCCTTGGCGTCAGAAGAACCGCGCCTCTTGTTCTCTTCGTGGCTCGCCGCCGGAGCATCGCCACGTCCATGTCCTATAACGCTGAAGAAGACCTCAGTCACCACTAGCGGTCATCGTTAATTTGACAAGTGGTTCAGCAAGCACAGACACACGGTCCGTCGGCCGTTCCGATTTGGGTCTGGAGGTTGAACGGTGGCCACTTACCCTGCTAGAATGTACTTGTCAGTCCGGGATGTTGATCACGTTACACACTGCTGAGTTTCTTCCAGCATGGAGGACTCACTGGATCGATCGGTCCAACACGCCGCCGTCTCCTGGGATCCTGCGTCGCAAGCTTGCATCGGCAGGAGCCAGGCGGCGCCGCAAAGATGGCCACGACATGGCAGGAGTTTGCCGCACCGCCGCGGGCGTCAGTTGGAGTCGACCTGCTGTCTGCTTGCCTCGACCGGTGGCCACTCGCCGACGAACCCGCGCACCGGCGCGTCGCTCTCCCGTGCCTGGTCTGCCTGACGAAGACGACCGAGGGCGGCCTTACGCTTGATCTGGGCCGCACGTGATCGATCTAACGGCTGCCAGGACCCCAAGGGGTGGTCGGTATTTGAAATACCGTCCACCCCGGGTTGGTGCCACCCCCTCCGCTGCACGCCGTGGCGACCCGGAGCGCCGCTGCATCACATCCCCGGGCGCTAGTCCACCTCCTTCATTCCTCCAGGCAGCTTGCTGCCCCTCGGCTGCCGCGAGCGTGCCACGGCGGCGCCGGCGCTGACCTCGTTCTTACGGACGGTGTCCACCGAGCACACCGCGGCGCAGATGCACAACCGCCGCCACTGAGCGCATGCAGTTGCTATTGCAGTATTGCTGTACCCGCGGATGGCAGCCGGCAAGCATGCAGCCAGCACGCGTGCTCCGCGGCTCCGAGCTCGCCGGGACACTCCCGCGCTCTAGCTCGCCGCCGTGTCGGCGTGTCGCGGCCCTCTGGTTCGGCGCGCGGCGTCCGCGAGCCTGAGCCTGGACCGGGGAGAGGTCCTCCGACCCAAACGCGAGCCCACCCCACCCCACTTTGCCGTGGCGTCAGAAGGAACGCTCCTCTTGCTCGCTCTGGTCCGTGGCTCGCCGGAACACCGCCGCGTGCTGGACTTGCTTGAACCCACGACGGGACGACGCCGGCGCGGCCTGGACAAGCTGTGGATCCCAATCAGAATCACGACACTCTCCCTTTTCTGCTCGGTAAATTTGAGGAGAATCCCATTAATAATGTTGTTGCCTCCTCGTCCATTGAATTCCATGTCTGTAAAATTGAAACTAGTTGTTGATCATGGTAGAAATGAGACGAACAAAGCCTTGCCACGCTATTTGCACGTCACCTTTCTAATATTTCAAATTAAATGGAAATTTCCACGTCGTCTTTGTCTAAGCCCAAGCCCAACAGAACAGGGCCCAGCACTCGGGACAGCAACAAACTTCAGTCACGCCGGAGGGGAGGTCCCCTCTCTCTCACTCACTCTCTGTCCTGCCACTCCGCCGCCCCCCTCCCTTACCACGCCGCCCACTGCCCTGGGCCTGCGAGCTTCAAAGCGACGCGGAGGCGCCTCGCTCACGCCGCCGCCACTGACGCGCGCCAGAATTCCGTCGCTAGGGCTTGCGGCGGCGGCATCCACCGCTTGGCGCAGCGATGGATGACGGCGGCAGAGGCCCCGCTGCTGCTGCTGAGGTGGCGGTGAGGAATCCCAGGTGCTACCTCGACGTGAGCATCGGCGGGGAGCTGGAGGGGCGGATTGTGGTGGAGCTCTACGCTTCCGTGGTGCCGCGCACGGCAGAGAACTTCCGTGCCCTCTGCACCGGCGAGAAGGGCGTCGGCACAGCCCTCCACTACAAGGTTCTACTCGGTTTGGTCTCGTGTGCATTCGGTTTGGACCCATGTGCATTTTGGCGTTCTCGGTTGCAGGGGTTGGGGGTTTGCCGCAGTGCGGTTAGTATTGGGGTTTTGAGCGGTAGGGTAAGAATTTTTTGCTGGGGTTTGTGTGATTTTGGTCACAGAATTGAAATTCGTCCTCTCTATTAGAGTACCTGTGAAGTTGTTCAATTAGGCCACAATGTACTGTTGTTGGCAATGTATCATAGTTCGTTTCGAATTTCATAGCTTTGCTTTATTCTGTGATTATTGTTTCCAAGGCAAAAATACCCTATGAAACATGAAATGTGCAGTCAAGATTGATCTTAAAAAAAGTCACGGTTAAGCAATGTGGACATATTATACATAGAAACAGCCTTGGGCTGGCCTATAATCCATACGTGTTTAAGATTCAGAAACTGTACATCACATGCACAGTTTTTGGCATCTTTTGTGTGCACACTATTCCACCTGTAGATTTAGCGCCTAGAAAAAACATTTGCGATGAAGACGATGTTCAGTTAACAGTTTGTAGTGTGACATGGGATTGTTGGCCTTGTATGGTTGGCATTTTGAGCGAGGTTTGGCATTTAACAGTTGAGATTTTTCAAATCATTAGTTGGAATGGTTATGCATGAGAAATACTCTAGTACATAATTGGAGCAGTAGTGATTAGCCTTTCTAGTAAACTGTTGGGAGTTACGTGTTTTCAGTTCACCAGTTGTACAATGAGCATAGTGGGACTTCTATGTTTTTGTACTTTGTAGTGGTGGGGACTTGGACATATTGGGGACGTTACATTACCATTTCTTAGTAAGAGATTAGTGTCTATGATGTCAGTTGGAGTGTTGGACATAGTTAGCATTACCATAGCCCTCAGACTTTATACAATCATTCTTCCTTTGCTAGATGAAGATAAGCCTTTGTCGTGTAGACCAGAATTGACTGGTTCTTTGGGAACAGTTGTTAATTTAACTTTTGGTCTCTGCCAATTGCTATTAATTTTTGCAGCTAGACTTTTATTCTCCAAGATTTTTTTGCTGACAACTTATAAGTATTTTTCCAACAAAAAAATTACTTTCAGGGCTCATGTTTTCA
Organism: Echinochloa phyllopogon; assembly: GCA_033239725.1. Classification (NCBI taxonomy): domain Eukaryota; kingdom Viridiplantae; phylum Streptophyta; class Magnoliopsida; order Poales; family Poaceae; genus Echinochloa; species Echinochloa phyllopogon. The sequence goes on from BTCW01000010.1 coordinate 55,976,796, forward strand.
TCGCATAGTCAAGGGTTTTATGGTGCAAGGCGGAGATATAACTGCTGGTGATGGAAGTGGGGGACAGTCAATATATGGATTGAATTTTGAGGATGAGAATTTTGTCTTGAAGCATGAGAGGAAAGGGATGCTATCAATGGCAAATGCTGGACCCAACACAAATGGATCTCAGTTTTTCATCACTACCACCCAAACACCTCACCTCGATGGCAAACATGTTGTTTTCGGAAGGGCTATAAAAGGAATGGGGGTGGTTCGTGCAATGGAGCATATTTCTGTTGATGAAGCTGACCGCCCGACTGATGATATTGTTATTGTTGATTGTGGAGAGCTACTAGAAGGTGCCAATGATGGAGTTGTTAACTTTTTCAAGGATGGTGACATGTATCCTGATTGGCCGAATGATCTCGATGAAAAGCCTGCAGATGTTTCTTGGTGGATTGATGTTGTTGAATCTACCAAGGCTTTTGGAAATGAAAGTTTCAAGGTTCCTTCTCTTTTCTTGACTGCAGCTTACACTACATGTTTGCCTAATACTCTAGTGATATGTACAATTTCAACTGCGGCTGATTGGTAACATTAGGTTATTCAGATTGATAGCAAAATAGAAAAAACCCAGTGGTAGTCTGCAACTCTGCGTATCTTGTGTCTTGTAAACAAAACTGACCAAATTGTTTGCTAACCTTAATGCACTAAATAGGTACGCAATGTGACTCCTTTTTGTATCCTACAACTTATGTTACTGCCTGTGTACAGAAACAGGATTACAAGACGGCCCTCAGAAAATACAGAAAATCGATGCGGTACTTAGACCTTTGCTGGGAGAAAGAAGACATTGATGAAGGTAGTTAATTTTCCTTTTCTCATCACTGCTCAGTTATGTTTATTCTACATTTTCATACTTAAAGATCAATGCACATTTTACTTTTAGTCCTAACTGTCTACTTATGCCCAGAGAGAAGCACAGCGCTGCGAAAAACAAAGTCAATTATATTCACAAATAGCTCTGTAAGTTCCATTCCAGCCTCTTGTTCATGCACAAATATCTGATTTCTGTAGTGTAATGTAACATTTTTACAAGGTTATATTTTCTGCATCATTATTCATGAGTGTTTCCTCAACTGCATCCACAGTTGAGCAGTCTGTTATCTATGCAAACATTATTATCTCTTGCTAGTATAATGATGCCGGCTATAATTTCTTCAGGCTTGCAAACTGAAGTTGGGAGATTTGGAGGGTGCTCTGTTAGATGCAGATTTTGCACTGCGTGAAAGGGAGGACAATGCAAAAGCTTTTTTCCGACAAGGACAGGTTAGTGTCTGCCTTTGGTGTTAAATTGTGGAAATTCAAATTTGTGGCAGCATATCACACAAATGATATGATTATGTGTAATAAACATGGTTTCAGCAAACCATGATGTCTTCTTTTTTGACTGCACCGTTGTAGATCTACTTATATATTGTATTCCTGTCATAGTACCATAGTATATAAGTATAATTCTTGCTATTCCTGATACCTATTTACTTGTAGTCCTTGTTGTCATGGTGTTGGTAGGACTTACTTTTAGTGCCTTCACAGTTGATTCAGATATCCATGTAGACATGCCAGGATTTCACATGGTACTATATTTGCAGGTACGCGTGGCGCTCAACCATATCGATGCTGCAGTGGAAAGCTTCAAGCAAGCACTGGAATTAGAGCCAAATGATGGTTTGTGTATCTCCCTGTCCTCATCATTTATTATTACTCTTTTGTTCACAACTGAGATCACTGGATTCTGTTTTGACATTCTTCAGGAGGAATTAAGCGAGAGCTTGCCGCTGCAAAGAAAAAGGTTGGTTTGTTACTTCTACGGACCTTAGGACTTGTGGATGTTCATGTGATCATGTCAGATTTCTAACTTTTCACCGGCGATTCTGGCAGATTTCTGACAGACGAGATCAAGAGAGGAAGGCGTTTTCAAGGTTGTTCCAACCTTCAGGAGGAACTGAGAAGAGTGACAGAGTACTTTTCTACTACCACATTATGTCATTCTCTCAATGAAATTTTTAGTTTGGATCTTTGGGTATGATGAGTCATTGGCTGCTGATATCATTGAGCTGAAGTGCTGATAATTTCTTTTGCTCTCTTGTAGGAGAATAGTTGATCCTGCAAGCTACATAGTTATTCTCTTGTTGTGAGTCAAAATGTTCAGGTAAGCACTAATCAGATGTACCTCCAAAATAAGGGTGACTTTTGTGAGCTGCTTTTGCTTGCACATTCTGAGTTCATGATTTGTGTGTTCATGTAGGGGGGAGCTTGCACGACAGGAAGAACTCTTATCAGACAGACCCGAAATAGTGGGTTGACACCAGAGCCTTTTGTTTTCAGCATGGAAGGAACCATGGATCCATGATTCACAATGTTGTCTAGAAATGTTATCCTGTCATTGACTTAGGGTAGCAGTCAGATTCTCATTCTCAGCCTGCTAATAGATGGTTTCGGTGACTGGTCAATGAACCACATTGACGTAATGACTGATACCGGCATGTGCATGGTTTGTGTATTTTGCCTTACCAGCACACTGCATTTAAGGGTGTTTGGTTCGAGGAATTGGATGATTCATCTCACATTTTTTGTTTGGGGATTTTGATCATCACCTGCTCATCCCCACAATAACATAGTTTAGCTTAATAATGTGAAATTTTACAGGATGACTTTGTGATAGGCCACTAGCCCACTACATTCTAGATGAGGTGGTTCCTGTAACCAACCACCGAACCCATACTGCGCAGGTTACAGATGCAAGAAGGTAGTACAATTCTACAAAGTCATTCCATTGTGCACCTGATAACTCTTTTTTTTTCACCAAAAATATTCTAACGTGGCTGAACTTTTAACACAACACACTTAACGTGGTGTCTATGCGTTGTAATTGTCCAAGCCCAGGTCCCTCAAGGCTGACGAGGCAGCATCTTTGCAGCTTCCATGCGTCACCTTAGCCTTTCTAATAAGCTTCTCTGCACCATCATTGAGAAGGATGATCCTGCAAATAGCAACACCAAGTATCAGATGTAGAAACATACTACTAGTACATCAGAAATGGTCGTAAAACTTGCTGCAGATGACACTGGCGAATGCCATTGGAATGTCATCAAGTGATCTCTATGTTAGCCAGATTGATTCTGCATAGGTTATCGTCAAAAGGAAATATGTGTACATTCCACAGCATACCTGTTCTCAGGGTTTCGGACAACAAGATTTCGAATCATAAGGCAAGCTTGCTTCTGAGTCTGGCCGGAGGAGGGGAACCTTTGCATTGCCTGGATCGCCAGAGTCCCATAGCCTACTTCCATGGCTCGCGCTGCATTTTCTGGTGACCTCAATGTAAGGATCGTCACCATAGACATCACCTGCACAGTGCACACTCATGTTCAGGAAGTATCTCAAAATAGAGATTCTTCAGTGTTTCCTATCTATATATTGTACCTCTTGTATTATAGAAGGATCTTCAGAAAATCTGGATGTCAGCTTTAAGAATCTATCAAAACCACCTCGCTGGATGATAACAGACTTGTTTGCATCACTCGCAGCCAGCTTAAAGAAAGGAAGAATGTGATGTAAGTTTAATTCAATTAATGTGAGGTGTTCTCAAGCACATGAATGTTGCAGTGTTGTACAACACCATCATACCTTAGACAACAAAGAACAGCAAGATCTTGCAATAACTTTGTTTTTTTGTTCACCAGCCTCGTCAATGCATTGAAGCAGCACATCAATTCCGCCATTTTCAGATATCGAACGGCATATTTCATCCTGTGGTAGCACAGAACAGTAGATGGTGAAGTTCTCATATGGCAGCTTAAGATTGTTTAGGTTACTGTGTAATAGTTAGGTTTGCTTGTCCCTTCATGGAAGGAAATGAAAAAAATCATGAGAAATGGCAAGGGTAAAATGGTGGCTGACAGTTTATTATAAAGAGTACTATGTTTCTCAAATTTGAACTAATTCCCAAACTTATTTGAACTAATTCCCAAACTTGCCAGTGTGAATCCCCTCAGAATTTATTCCTTCCAACTTCCAAGTAAACTGAAGATGAGCAGATAATAAAAAAAAGTAAAAAACATGGCAAAGCTTACATTGACAGCAATCGACTTTAGAGCAGCACAGGCAGATGGCAAGCTCAAAGGAGCGAGTTGTTCACGAAGTGCACTGACAAGAACTTCCGCAATCCCAATTTCTGCAAACCTCCGGGAGTATCCATATACCTGGTCAAGTTTATCTATTTTTAGTTCATATTTCAAACTCCATTGGTCTCAAAGGTAAAATAAAATAAGATAGCATGAATCAGGTGATAAACAACCCCGCATGTACTATATAAAGAACCCAACCACTAATATGGAAATGAAATCCAAGAGAAACTGTTGTCATAATGCATCAAGTCAAGTGATAAACAGACCAAGGCAAATTTGGAATCAAATTAGCAATTAAGGTACACATGTTATAATGACACTGAGAAACCAAATGGCCATATAAGAAGAGAAAAAACAATGGGCATATCATCTCCAAATATTGAAGTCAACACCTAGCACTTCCATATTATTTCTGTTAACATGCTGCCTCGATAACCAATCACTGTTAGAAGTCTATTTAGTACTAAACTGCAAGTGTCAAATCTGATTCCATTCAAATGTCTACTGAAATGCTTCATTCTGCTTCTTGTTGCATCCCAATTGAAATGAAATTAGCAAGTTACAATTTCAACAGTGACATAAAGACTCATCTCATACACACAACTAGATATTTGAGCAAGTTCTTTGCCATGTCGCAATCTATTTCTATAAATATCAGAGAGCAAATGCCACTGCCAAATGCTTGCACAGACTAGCATATGGACTATTGTGCAAGCATATATAGTTTTGAGGGGGAGAGGGGGGGGGGTGTGGAAATGCTGCAAGCATATAGAGCATACTTGAGAAGCCACCACCCGATTGTCGTCAGGCGTCAGCAGAACACGTATGGCGTCATACAAGCTTTGCACATTAGTTTTTGATTTCTCCCTCATAACATGTAGAATGAGTTCATCAACCTTCAAGTCCATAAAGGATTCTTTCACAACTTCATTGCCAGCAGAGCCCGCTGCCACAACACTAAATCCAGCATCCAGTAAATCTGAACTTTCTGAGCCACCTTTCAAGATATCCATGACAATTTTGGGACCCTCATTTTGTCTGAACTTTTCGGTGCTTCCAATATCTACAGATAGAATATTCCAGACATTAGACAATGATTTTTTGGGATCCGGCATCTCCCATCATCAGTTTGCGGTTCAGAATCAAGCAAAAATAGACTAATAATTACAGTAGTGTAATAAATATGCATGGCACCAGCACCACAACTAAAATGTGTCAAGGCATTTTATAGATGTATGCAGTATGTGAAACTACATACAGAATGGAAGTTGTTTATAATAAACCCGAAAACACCATTTGAATAAAGAAATTTCGTGGTGATTTTAAAGCACAGCTATTTTAATTTCTGAAATGATGAACGGTAGTTTCTAGCACACCGTGCCATATGATTCACATATTTGTAAATTCACATGATTCTAAAATATTTGTAAGTTCAGCCGAGCAGAAAAAATGCCGCTGCCACCAGGTGTGTTTTCATATCACCCATGAATGAATATTCGCATGCTATTATGCTAGTTTAACAAAATTTCAAATTTCTACTGGGAAATCATGACTACAAACTTAAGTTGTGAATAGAAGAATGGTGTAAATTGCCAAACACATTTTCGCATCTCAGAAGACCCAAGGTGACAGAAATGTCATACCCTGGAGCACAGAGCTAAGCGCTTTCAAGGCCGACGCAAGCAGCCTCTCCTGCTCAACTCGAGCCGACGCGCAAAGTGCGACGAGCGCCTCCACGCCGCCATTCCGCACCGCGATCGCTGCGTTCTCCGACCCCTCTCCGCAGCAGCACAGGCCGCGCAACTCATCGATCAGAGAGACCAACCCGTCGATATCCTGCCCCAAACCGCCACTGGCGCTGTGAGAGGCCTTCAGTTCGTCCAGCACACGCACCACCGGGCTCACCTCCGCCGCGGCGGCCTCTCCAGGCAGACGCTTGATGATCCCTGCACGAAGCAGCGAGGTGTTTAGGTGAAGAATGTAGAGAATACAAAGGAGCGGATCTGATGAGGAGTCGGTGGTTACCGGACAGATCAGCGCCCTGGAGAGTGAGGGCTTCGACGGCGTCGGCGAGGGCCTCGTCGGCGTCCATGCCGAGGTCTTCCATGTTCTCACGGACCATGGCGTCGAAGGCCTCTTGTGAGATCGCGATCGCCATTTCCTCGCTCTCTGCCTGTGGATTTGGGTGCCGCCGGGGGATGAATAGAAGGAAGGCTTTGCTGGGGCTTTCCCCTTTCCACGCTGTTTTGAATTTTGAATGGTTTCCGTCTTTTTCTTTCGCTATATACATGCTGTTTTCCTTTACCTATAGTGAAAATAAGATAAGATATGGACGAATTATTTTGCAAACTAGAATATGAAAAGGATAGACTATTTCCAATTTTGGTTTGCCTAACTGTTTCATATTGACTAGAGGCAAGATAGAGGCATGCTGAGGAGCAGCCAACAAATCGGGAAGTGAGAAGATGAAGGAAAACCAAGAAGAAAAATGGTTTAATGTTTCTTTAGATAAGTGTGAGTGAAAAAAAACAGATATGGGGAGCAGAAAAATGTCATGGTGTGGTATAGATAGCTTCGTGTTAAAATTTGTCTCTCTCTTTTTCTTAATAAAATATATGCAGTGAAGATAAAAAAACTAAACTTGTTTCTCGAAACTGAAAATATTTAGAGGAGATGTGCATTTCCTCTAAATTTTGCAAAAAGATGGATGCTTCTTTCGCTATCGTCGTTTGACCTCTAAAAGAATCTATTTTCTTTGGGTATTTAAAAAGATGTCTCTTGGTTTGTGAAATAAATAGGTGCGGTGTCAAAGACCTATTTGACCTTTCGCATTTTATACCATGACCATCCACTATTGACAGTTAGGCTTGTTTAGTTCTCAACTTTGGCGGGTTAAAGTTGGGACTTTGTCATAAATACGTCATTGTAGCATTTCGTTTGTATTTATGAATAATTGTCCAAACATTGATTAATTAGGCTTAAAATGTTCGTCTCGCAAAGTACGATAAAACTGTGCAATTAGTTTTTGATTTCATCTACATTTAGTACTCTATGCATGTGTCGATATTTTGATATGACGAGAATCTTCTTTTTGCATAGTGAAATTTGTGGTGGAATTTGAGATCTAAACAAGGGCTTAGATTGGTCAAGGTGTAGCTGAATACAACCGTGACAGCGGGTAACCAGGACACACCACCGTGTCAACTTCCCTGTAAGCCGCAAAATACACCACAAACATGGATATATTGGCATAATAAATACAATGGCGTCGATCGACCACTATGTTTATGGCTGGTGGACGAGGCAACACCCTGCAAGACACCGGTACGTGATGAATCTCCCTCTAAGCTGCACAATGGACCATGAATATGACCCTTGATGATTGACGTAATACAATGGTGCCGCTAGGGGAGGATTGTGAGCTAGGCAGATTGATAATTTCAATTCAGTGTACATTTCAACAACAACACTACCTCTCACATGAAGGATTGAATGCTCGCTTAGATTTTACACGTGGAATGGGAGCACTTGTGCCAGTTATTAGGATTCAAATTGTATTTACCATTCAATTTGACCCAAAATCCAACAATGTTGGAAAAGACGGACAATTCATTCTATGCACCAAACATATCTATAGTTTTCACAAGGACCGTCCGTGGAAGCCTATTCAAATTTTTCTTAATTTGATTGAAGGGGTGTATGGATCCAAGGGGCTAAAGTTTAGTCCATTAAATAAATAATAATTAGACATTAAAAATAAACTAATTATAAAATTAATAGCATAAGTCATGTCTATTTCACGAGACGAACATATCAAGCCTAATTAAGCTATAATTAGTACATAATTATCACATGTTTACTGTTGCATTATATTATCGAATCCTGAACTAATTAGGCTTAATAGATTCGTCTCATAAATTAACCATCATTGATTCATTTCTGTAATAGAGGTTTTAATTAATTTATATTTAATACTTCTAGTTAATATCTTTATATCCGATGTGATGAGACTAAATTTTAGTCAGGGATCTAAACACCCTCTTGAAAGATGAGACAACGCTAACACCTCAAACCCATCGTTTTGGTCCAGCAGACAATCACTTCTTACTTGTCGTTTTCCCAGACATGGAGGACTACTCGTGCCCCGTGGCAAGTGCATCCGAACCAAAATCCTCCTGTGTATATGTGCGTTTGTGTGTTGACTTCTTCCAGAAGATGCGTCGCACGTTCACAAAAAGGGCCGTGGTAGCTGCCCGGGCAGGGGAACATCCTGTTCGTGGCTTGGATCGGGGTGACACCGTCACGTTGTGTTTGACACGGGAAGGAGGAATGTAATGTCAGGGTAGTCAAATAATTATACGAATCTGATCCAGGTGGTCGTACTGCCGCATCATTAGCGGTTAAGACGTGTGATCTGTGAAGTGATCTGCATGTTATGTGTGGTAGTGATGCAGACGTGGCACAAGTTCAGAACATGACTAGCACTTGCACTTCACCGAGAAATTGAGGCTTGAGATATTATTGTGCGTGCCTGTGACATAGGAGAAACGAACATTACCAGTGTAACACGACACTTTGAATGAATAAGCTAATTTGAAGCTTAATGCCACACATGTAGGATAAGCAACGAGCACAACATGACTACCACTGCCGATCAAATCACAGGACGCTGGACGCAGGCCAAGAAGAGCGTTTACTTGCCCCAGGAAAGTCCCTTAATTAGATGCCTGATTCATTGAATGACAACACCAATCTGCTCAACTTCTGTCGGCAAGAACAAATGTCTCGCATCTTTCGCGTGTTCAGACCATGTCATCCTATCACCTAACAACGAGATGGGGCACGGAGTGGGAGACGGGGGACCTAGCGCCGGCGACCTCACCACGCTCCGGCGCCGGCGCCGGCGCGTTCCGCACGATCGGGTGCTGCAGGTGTTCTTGATAGCATTGATAAACAATGGGGTAAAGAGGAAGCAGCAGCAGCAGCAGTGGTGGCCAATTAATTGCGTTTTATTGTATAATCTTTTCTATCATCATCGACATCATACATAGGGGGAAGAGTATACACCAAAAGGGCAAACAAGATGCAGAAAAAATGAATCGAATTGTACACTGTCTCGCGGAACTGCGAAGCAAATAGCGAAACGCGGCAACGAAAAAACACGTCCACCATCAATTCTTCCAAGAAACGTTTTTACCCTTTCATGGCCGACCTGGCGTTGCCGCGGCCGCCGAGGTGCGCCGAGTGGCCGTGGAACCCTTTGGCCAGCCGGTGCAGACCGGAGTGCAGCCGGACGCACCCCTTCATGCTCTGCCGGTGCGGCATCGCCATGCCGCCGCCCTCCGCTGCCGCCTTCTTGCTCGGCTTCTTGTGCCTGCCCGACGACGACGAGACGTCGCCTTCGGCAGCCGCGGGTCCTGCGCTCTCCGTCGTCTTCGCCGGCGTGCCAAGTTGCTGCACCGGCGCGTACTTGAACACCGGGTCCCTGCTAATGCTGCCGGCGGCGCGGCCTTTGCCCGATACCCTCCGGAACAGGAGCAGGTCGCTGAGCCGCCACTTCTTCCTGCCGCCATTGGCCGTGGTTGGGGGTGTGGAGCTCGCCATCGTGGCGGAGTCCGCTGGGTTCTCCGGTGAAGAGGCTGCCTCGACGCCGCTCACGTTGTCTTTGCTGCCGGCGCCGAGAGGGGACGGGGCCCTGGCTGCCTTCTCCAGAGCGGCAGCGAACGGATCGAAGTCAGCGCCACCGGGCCTGACGACGCTCCGCCGCAGCCGGGGAGACCACATCACGGACCTCGCCGACCGCGGCGACGATCCGACGCTGCCGCCGCCTTCGAGCAAGCGCGGCGGCGGCTTCAGAGGGCGTATCTTGCCCTCGTCGAAGAGCTCGTCGGCCGTCGTCAGCTCCTGCGCCGCCTGCGCGGCCTTGTCGAGGAGGACGCCAAAGTCGAAGTCCACGTCGTCCCCCTCGGCGGCTCCCTCCGCCGTCGCCGCAGCCACGGTGGCGAACTCGGGCTTCGGCTTCCCGGGCCTCTCCTCCCACTCGAACGGCACGGTGGAGGCGACCGTGGAGTAGGACACGCGGGGCTGGAACCCCGCGTCGTCGCCGGCCTTGCCGTCGCCAACGTCGCTGTCGAACTGCGCGTATATGGCGGCGGCGCGCGCCGGGCTGGCGGGGGCGCTGGTGAAGTGCTGGAAGAGGTCGAAGGGGTCGGCGTCGGAGGCGCCGGGCGGGAGGTGCTCGAACGGGTTGGGCGACGGGGGCGCGGTCACCGCCGTGGCCAGGAACGGGTTGCCCGCCGCCGCGTCGTCGGCGGAGGCGAACGGGTTCATGATCGCCGTCTTTGGGGTGTAGGCGCCGGCGGCTGCGCTGCCGTTGCCGAGCAGGAATTCTTGTGGAGGCGGTTTGATGAGCTCCATGGCGACGTTTGGCCTCGTCTCTGGAAATGCGCGTCGCGGCGAGGAGATTTTGAGAGGGAAGCCACAAAGGAAAGCGGAGCAAGCAGTGGATATGAACGTGGCGGAGACTAATAGGGAAGGAGGGAGGAATTGTTGCTGGCAATTTTTTGCGTTGGTTTCGTTTTTGCAGGTCAAACAGTACGAGAATTCGGCCGCCAATGGGCCAACTATTCACAATGGGCTCACTGCTGCAGTCGGGGCGTGAAAAGCCCAACACCAAATATCTTTTTTTTTCTCTTTATAAGATGATGAATCGAGCCTCCCTTGAAAAAGGGGATGTGCCATGTGTGTGTGATAGAGAGTGAGTCGAGCTTCAAGGGTGAAATTGACATCTCTATAAATTCAAACGGAAAACATTACCTCCAGAGAGTCCAAGACATGCTTGCAAAACTCTACTACATCTCTCCCATGTCCATGCTGGAGACACGTCCTGGCGTCCATATACGCCAAAATTGCAACACGCTTTGCGTGTACCACAATTCACACCAACTCACCGTCAACCACTCGAAATTCCATCAAACAATCCCAGCCATCCAAAAGCCCACCATAGAGAAAAACTCAAAACAGCCCGACAAATAAAACGAAGATTTTTCCTCTCCTCTCCTTCACCTTCTTTAAGCCCAAGCAAAACCTCGCGACGGAAAAAAGCCCAGGAACCGAAAGCCTAATCGCAACAAGCTAAGCCGCCACGTCGCCGCCCCCTCCTCCCCTCCAACTCCAATCCAGACTTCCTAGGCACATCGGCAAGCTGGACACCTGCGGCATGGAGCGGGTGGCGCTGCTCCGCACCTCAGGCCGCCGCCTCCTACACCGTTGCCGCAGGGGCAGGTCCTTCGTCGTCCCCGCGGCCGCCGCCTCGTCCTTGGCGCGCCGGCCGTTGCCGTCCTCATTCCCGTCGCGCGGCTACTCGGCGCTGCCCGGCGGCGGCGCGCGATTCCTGGCCGCGGCCGCGCCGCTGAACTGCTCCGGGCGGTACTGGCCGGCCGCCGCGCCACGGCTGGCGCGGAGGCTGTCCGCGCCCGCCGTCTCTACCTCGCCCTCTCCTGTGCCCTATGGTGAGAACAGAACTGCTTCTGTGGGGACTTATCTGTAGTGGAAAGGGTAGTGAGGTGTGCTATTTTACTTGCGATTGCCGAAGCAAAACAAAGCAATGTATCGAATGGCTTGGAAGTTCATAGTTAATTGGAATATTCATGTAATAATGCTGCATCTTGATGGCTAGTCTATGCTGGGATTTCCTTTTGCTCACCACGCAGGTCTCAAGATTGATTTTCTTAAAATGTAAAAACTGCACACATTTTCTATGTTGTTTTGCTCATAATTTTGTCATGAGGCAACTGAAACTGATAATACACTACTTGAAAAGGAAGTCACCATTCAATCGACATCCTTTTGCTATTTGAAAAATCAAGGCTAGATTTTCATCAGGAGTGTGACCCCTTTCTTCTGACAAGCAGATACAGATGATGTGCATGAGTATGCTTCAAAGCTCGGATTTGAAAAGGTCTCTGAACAGACTATAGATGAGTGCAAATCAACTGCTGTTCTTTACAAGCACAAGAAGACAGGTGCTGAAGTGATGTCTGTATTAAACGACGACGGGAACAAAGTATTTGGCATTGTTTTCCGGACCCCTCCGTAAGTGAATTTAGTCTTTGTTTTGTTGATGGTAAATTAGTATTCTGTTGTCCATTTGGCATAGCATTCATCATACAAAAATGAGAGTTACTCCTACGCATAGATAATGAAGAAAAGAATCATTGCATGTAAGCTTACTCTGGTGCTTTAAAGAAGTATCTTTTTGTTACCAGGAAAAACTCGACTGGTATACCCCACATCCTTGAACACAGTGTTCTCTGTGGATCAAGAAAATACCCTTTGAAAGAACCATTTGTTGAGCTCCTAAAAGGAAGCTTGCATACATTCCTGAATGCATTCACTTATCCGGACCGGACATGTTATCCAGTTGCATCAACAAACACTAAGGTAATACCTAATGACCACAAATATGCTTCGTCCTTGTAACTCTTTATTTAACATTGCTGTTGCACATTTGGTTGTTTTCCAGGATTTCTATAACTTGGTAGATGTATACCTAGATGCTGTCTTTTTCCCTAAATGTGTTGAGGACTTCCAAACATTTCAACAAGAAGGTTGGCACTATGAGCTTGACAACCCTGAAGAAGAGATAACGTACAAAGGTTTGATTATCTAATGAGCAAGCACATTTATATTTGAGGCCATTTGTCCTTAAAAAACGTATTCAAATATAATACTTTGTTACTTTAGGTGTTGTCTTCAATGAGATGAAAGGAGTTTACTCTCAACCCGATAACATAATGGGACGTGTATCCCAACAGGTAAAATTATCGTTCTGTTTCAGCTGTTCAATCTCTTGACCTCTTGTGTTTGGGCTCATAAGCCTTTTGGAGCAATTGCATCTTGTCCCTTGCATGATATTGCCCTGAGATCTCCTTGTTGGAGGGCTTAACATGATCTGGCCCTTTTTTCAACCTACATCTATTGCTGGGATTGAACTTTGACCCTATAAATTAGCTGAATTTTTGGTTAATTTATGTACTGTTATTATCTTCAACCAGATCCAGACTAGGTTGGTACATATGTTGCTCCCTTTTTTCTGATGAGTTGCTTAACTAATAACTAAGGATTGCAATGAACCTGGGTCCAGGGATATTGCATTTCCCTCGTATTCACATTTTGCCTTCTTGTTTCAGCTGCTTTATTTTAGACTTAAGTATAGTAGGGAGCTGTAACCTATAGTTAATATATTCTTCATTGATAGATTCTTTCCAAGTTTATTCATTTGCACAATAGGCCCAAATACCTGGCTTTGCCATTCTTATGAGATCCCTAACGCATTTTTCATAGTTCTCTTTTCATGATCTTATTATGCTAGTTGGTACAAATAGAATACTTAACCTTTTGGAATCTTCTTCAGGCACTTTCCCCTGAGAACACATATGGTGTTGATAGTGGTGGGGATCCAAATGAAATTCCAAAGCTTACTTTTGAAGAATTCAAGGTTTGATACTGAATCCAAATTTGGGTTTTTCATTTATTGACATTTCCTTTGTCATTTGCTATCACATATGCTCTGTACTAGCAATGGAGTGCTCCATTGTGTCTTTTCCTCTTTGAGCAAGCTTTGCTTGGGCCAGCAAGGGCTGTTTACTCTTTTGTAGTTCGGAAGTTCCGGCAATTGGTTGTTTTTGCTAAAATTGTAAGGATCAAGTGCTAGATCACTGCACCGGATTTTCTTGTAGCACCACAGAAAAATATTTCTATATGTTTTAGTAGCATTAAGCTATTTTTTTGCTTAGTTTGTTGTTAATTTAGTTTTCACTTTTTTGGTATTTCTTGTGTGCAGGAGTTCCATAGTAAGTACTATCATCCAAGCAATGCAAGGATTTGGTTCTATGGTGATGATGATCCAAAAGAGCGGCTGCGCGTTCTAAGTGGTAAGTTGCAAATCTAATAGTTGCTCATTGCACTCACATGGTTGTTTTTCTTGAACCGCCTTTTTCATGATGCCCCAAGTTTTCCTGTTTCTTATCCTCTTAAAACTTCTGTCCTTTTCCTACCCTCTCTTCTGCAGAATACCTTGACCAGTTTGAAGCAAGCCCTGCTCCTAATGAATCAAGGGTTTGGCCGCAGAGGCTATTCAAAGAACCAGTGAGAGTCATAGAGAAGTACCCTGCTGGACAAGAAGGCGATTTAACAAAGAAATATATGGTGTGCATTAATTGGCTGTTGTCAGAGGAGCCACTAGATGTAGAAACTGAGCTTACACTTGGTTTCCTGGATCATCTGTTGCTGGGGACTCCTGCTTCACCACTTAGACGTATTCTTCTTGAAAGTGGTTTAGGAGATGCTATAGTGGGGGGTGGTGTTGAAGATGAACTCCTGCAACCGCAATTTAGTATAGGCCTCAAAGGTGTATCAGAGGATAACATTCAACAAGTCGAAGAGTTGGTTATGCAAACTTTGAAGAATTTGGTAGAAGAAGGTTTTGCATCAGAAGCGGTGGAGGCTTCCATGAACACGATCGAATTTGCTCTTAGGGAGAACAACACAGGATCATTCCCTCGAGGCTTATCACTCATGCTTCGTTCAATTGTATGAATAACTATCCCGTGACTTTCATTTTAAGAACCGGAATACATTTGAACATATCCATGTAATACCTTCACCTTCACAAAATTTGCAGGCCAAATGGATATATGATATGGACCCTTTTGAGCCTCTGAAATATGAACAGCCATTGCAGCATTTGAAAGCACGCATTGCTGAGGAGGGATCGAAAGCTGTGTTCTCACCACTCATTGAAAAGTTTATTTTGAAGAATACACATCGTGTCACAGTTGAAATGCAGGTCAGTAGAGGCCTTCTCACTTCAGATTGGTTACGCCAAGATAGTTTTTTCTTCATGCCTCAGATATACTTCATATTTAACCTTTAATGTGCAGCCTGATCCAGAGAAAGCATCACGCGATGAAGCAGCTGAGAAAGAAATTCTAAAACAAGTGAAAGCTAGCATGACTCAGGAGGATCTTGCAGAGTTGGCCCGTGCTACAAAGGAGCTAAAGGAAAAACAGGAAACACCAGATCCTCCAGAAGCTCTGAAGGCTGTTCCTAGTCTTTCATTGCAAGATATCCCTAAAAAGCCTATTCATGTACCAATAGAGGTATTTTCTTGGCTTGCAACTATGACATATTTGGTCCAATGTTCTTGTTTTTACCTCTGTTGTAGCTCCGAAGCCAGGTTAGCTCTAAACTCTGGCTCCAGCAGAGTTCAAAAGAGTCATGAAACCTAGCCTAATGTTGCATTTGAATAGTCCCTACTTCTTAGTTCTCCAAGTCTGCCTTTGTTTTTCCTGAGTAGGTTATATATTTTTAGCTTTCTTCCTTTTACAGTTTTAGTTAGACTAGAAAATTAATGTACATGGCATATGCATATATGCAGATTGGAGAGATAAACGGTGTCAAGGTTTTGCAACATGATCTCTTCACCAATGACGTTGTCTACTCCGAAGTTGTATTTGATATGGGTTCGATGAAGAAAGAACACCTACAATTGTTACCATTGTTCTGGTGAGCTGGTTGATTGATACATTGTTATTGATTTATCATGAACATTGGCTCTATATCATGTGGCATTTGAACTAACTATGAGCATGTGTGCCAGCCAATCCTTACTGGAGATGGGCACAAAAGACATGGACTTTGTGGAACTTAATCAATTAATTGGAAGAAAAACTGGAGGCATATCAGTTTACCCGTTCACATCATCAGTTAGGGGTAAAGAAGATCCTCTTACTCGCATCATCGTTCGGGGAAAGGCAATGGCACCACAAGTAGAAGATTTATTTAATCTGGTATGCTTTTTCTGTTGTTCTATGTAGAGTTGTAGACTATATTTGCAAAGGGAATGCCAGGGTGCAGAAGACATGCTTTCTGCTTAATCTGTTAACTTGCATGAGAACTGATCTTGTTATGCAATTGCTGCTCTTATATGCATAATGAAAATAAACATTTTTCTCCTATTTCAGATGTACATCATTCTTCAAGATGTTCAGTTCACAGAACAACAGAGGTTCAAGCAGTTTGTTTCTCAAAGTAAAGCAAGAATGGAGGTACTAAGCTGACATCTTTTTGTTTTAAATCGTCATAAGCATGCCTTTGATGTGGTTACCTAACATCTGTCCAATACAGAATCGCCTGAGGGGCAGTGGCCATGGCATAGCAGCTGCTAGAATGGATGCTAAGTTAAATGCAGCTGGATGGATCGGTGAACAAATGGGTGGTATTAGGTAATATTCTTAATGTTATATGAACATATGCAGATTGTCAAGTCAGCTGGCTCCCGGAATGGAATTTATCATTATTTCTCGTAGGCATAATTGCATTATTCTGCAGTAGCCTATTGTAGCTTAGCTCTAGATGTTGTTTATTGGTTTATTATTCCTTTTTCCTTCTTTTGTGAAGGATTTGTCTTTCAGTGCTTTGAGAAACCATTTGTAAGAAACACCTCAATTGTCTTCCGCGCAAGTAGCCACTATAAGTATGTTACTATGTCGAGATATTCATTTATTTGTATGCTGCTATTGGCAGTTATCTTGAGTATCTGCGGGACCTGGAGACTAAGATTGATCAAGACTGGGACAGCATATCATCTTCGCTTGAGGAAATGAGAAAATCACTCTTTTCCAAGAATGGCTGCTTGATTAATTTAACAAGTGACTCAAAAAATCTTGAAAAATCAAGTCAACATATTGCCAAATTTCTTGACTCACTCCCAAGTAGCCCATCCCTTGGAAGTGATCCATGGCTTTCTCGTCTACCGTCTGTTAACGAAGCCATTGTTGTCCCAACTCAGGTAAGGGCTATTAGACTGAATGGCTTATACAACAATAATTGGAGATACCTCATTGGCATTTTGGCATAATGAATTTTCAATATCATTTTCTGTTTTTAAGGTAAATTATGTTGGAAAAGCTGGAAACCTCTACCAGAGTGGATACCAGCTCAATGGAAGTGCATATGTCATCTCAAAACACATAAGCAATACATGGTTATGGGACCGTGTTCGAGTTAGCGGTGGTGCATATGGAGGGTTTTGTGATTTTGACACCCATTCAGGTACTTCTATTCTAGTTCTGTTTCTTGGCTTGTTGTTTCCTATATAACTAGTAAAACAGTAGAAAAGTAGGTTACATGGTGCTTTTGATGTTTATTGTAGTTAAGCATTACACTTTCTGCTGGGTAAAATTATTCACACGCTAAATATCGTTTACTTCTGCAGGAGTGTTTTCGTATTTGTCATACCGTGATCCAAACTTACTGAAAACACTAGAGGTCTATGATGAGACAGCAAAATTCCTTAGAGAGCTAGAAATGGATAATGATGCACTCACAAAAGCTATTATTGGAACCATAGGTGATGTTGATTCCTACCAGCTACCAGATGCTAAAGGTTACAGCAGGTATGTAAACCTCTGTTTGTGGTGCATACTCTCGATCAGCACAAATCAAGCAATGTGATTGATGATATGCCTTATTGGTGCTTTTGATCAAACATCTACATTAATTGAGACCAAGTGTACTGTAAACTGCCGTCTTGTCACTTGACAGCCTGTCAAGCTCGATGATGTTGACCTTGGCTATGATCCAGCCTCATTTTGACTGATATTTATTAAAGCAATATTTTAGTCTGGGGAAATAGCTCATGCCACCAGTCACCTAGATACACCAACATGAATGTTTCTGATGCATTTTCTTATATATTACCATCTTATGGAAAAAACTATGAACAAGCTAAAATCTTCTTTCTTTAGTTTGGTGTGGCACATAAATAATATGATATGTAATCATACTAATCCGCACACCATCTTTTTTCAGTCTAATGCGATATTTGCTGGGCATCACGGACGAGGAACGCCAGCAAAGACGTGAAGAGATACTATCAACAAGGTAAGAAAATCCATGATACAAACATCATGGACATTTTTTTCTGCTTGTCAGGATTCTCAAATGTGATGTTTTCCACACAAGGAACATTGATTGTGTTGTTTTTCATGTGGCAGTGTGAAGGATTTCAAGGAGTTTGCTGATGCAGTTGAAAGCATCAAGGACAACGGAGTTGTGGTTGCCGTTGCATCACCAGATGACGTTGAAGCTGCAAACAAGGAAAAGCCGGTATTCCCAGAAGTAAAGAAGTGCCTGTGAGGTCCTCCGCTCCCGCCTTTACAGGATGTCGTGAGGTGTCTTTTTCGACCTTCCAACTTCAGGCCTTCACCAGTTAATGTCAATTCTGACAATGTAACACATGGCGAGAGCCCCATCTCCCCGACCATGTCTGTAACCGAATTCTGGCTTCTCTTTTCCCTTGCGATTCTGGGGGGTCAATAATTAGTTCAGAGTGAGCGAAGCACGTCGTATACTAGGTTGCTCAAGCGATTCGGATGTACACAATGATTCCGACAGAATAGAAAGAGATGATGAGATTTTTTCCATTTCTTTAGGATTTTCCATATTGAGTACAATGTTCATGGAAGGATGACAAACTGTTTACATACAATTTTTTCGACAAAAGTTGATTTCACACTATCGCACCGAGTCTACATATTACCGGCGACAGTGCACTCCATCACAGCAGCAGAATGACGACTCGCCCACGCAATTTTGGAGGCAATAGCAATAACTAGCTCAGAGTGATGAGCGAAGAACAGTAGTGTATGCTAGATTGCTAGTAGTTGGCTCAGACAAGTCAGATGTAATTCTGACACGATACGCAGAAGAGATGATGAGATTTGATCAAATGGAACGTGGGAGATTTCCATACAGTAACATCCCGTGCAACGGAGGGTAAGAAACTACTAGTAGCGAGTTCCCTTTCTATAATTTGCGGCCTTTGCAAATGGAACAGGATGCATTAACTTGAGACATCAATGCATCTAATCATGTCTTGGAACTCTTGATGGTATCTAGTTCTAATCACATCTGCAATCTGCAGCGATGAAGAAGCAGCACCTCTACTTCCTGCTCTGCTGCGCCTGGTGCTGCTGCTTGTGCAGCTGGGCGGATGCGATGGCCAGCATGGACCTCACCTTGGCGACGGCCGCGGTCTTCTCTGGCGGGCAGCTCGCCAGCGCCACCCGCAGCGACCGCACGGCGGCGTCCGGCCGGCCCGCCCCCAGCGCCGCGCACGCCGCGCGGTACGCCTCGTCCGCGATCCTCGCGTCGTAGCAGGCCGGAGGGGAGGCCGCGCCCCCCTCACCCTGACCCTCGGTGGTGGGCTGCGGCTGCGAGGAGGAGGAGGCGGGGGCGGGGGCGGGGTCGAGGAGGGCGCATGCGCGGGCGTACTCGGTGGAGGCGATGGCCGCGTCGATCTGCGACATGAGGGACTCGGGTGTCGACGGGAAGCTTCGGATCGCGTCGAAGGGGCTCCACCCTCGCCTCCCGCCGCCGCCTGACATGGCTGGTGGCTGCTGCGATGCGTAGCGTAACTGCGTAAGCGATGGGGAAGAGCAAATGAGCCGAGAACCTACCGATAATTGTCTGTGCCCGATTCTTACGCATCGCTGCCGTGCGCCCCTCGTGTTGGAGCACTTAAATGGGCGGTCCTCATGAACTCATGGTAAACACGGTAACACCAAAATCATTCAGAAAGGAAAGTTAGGAGATCGCTCATTGGTTAATCACTGAATTGAGTATTTGAGTTGGTCATCACCAAACCCGATTGTACGTTAACAATCATCCCTCAACTTTGGCTGCCAAGTCGACTAAGCTAAGTTTTACATCGTATATACCGGGCAAAAAGAAGAAAACAAAGCAGTATAGTGGCAAATAAAAAAAATGTATGGCTGTGTTGAAGTTGCATCAGCACGAATCTCAATTGAGCTGCTGGCCTGGGAGACTGGTAACTTGGTAAGTCATGCACTGATGACACCAGACATCCATGGCACAACAACTGGAGCAGTGGGATGAACATCTCGGTAAGACTCTGAATACTTGTCTTTGAAGTTCAGTTTGGGGTGGTCAGCCTGGAAGCAACAGCATAAACCATCCTGAGCGAGATATATTTGACAGGGAAATAAAATGATAAACTCAATAAACAATGACCAGAAATTTGAACAAACATTTTTCCTGTAGAAAAACCTGACATGAAAGGAACCTTCGGCTTTCTCAGACTATTTATCAGCATTGCAATAAGACCGATCAATCATGAACTAGACTTATGCTTGAAAAGGCATAACAGAAACATTTATTTACATCCAATATAATAAGAGGAAAATTGATTGTTACCAGGACTAAAGATTTTCAAAGAATAGCTAAAATAAAGCAAGCAGCCAAGCACAGACCTCAGCATAAATGAAGTTAATAAGGTAAACCAACATGCCACTAACCTGTCAAAACATCACCACTAGCTTATTATCCAGACTAGGTCCAAATTGCAACAGAATGCACAGTTCATATGACGATAACAAAAACCAGAATTTACAAGTGCACAAGCTTCAAAGAGTAGCAATTTTGCCGAAAAATCTGATCACTCTACAATCATAGCCGAAAAGAAATGTAATGACTATGCTACATATACAACAGCACCATGTTTTTATTTTGCTTCTGCTATTCAAATCATGCTTTTCAACTTGGGAAGGAATACACTAAAATCACAAATATCTACTCAATCCCATACGGTTAATACTCCCTCTGTTTTAAAATATATATGGCGTTGGACAAGAGAAAATTTGCGTCACATATTTTAAAACCGGAGGGACTAATAATTAACCTGTGTGATACACAGAAAATGCACAAAACACTGAGGTCCTTAGTTACGAATCACGAAGAATCGGACATTGCTAATAGTCATCTAAAGCTAAATATGGTAAAGATGAAAAAGATCAAAGGACTACAATGATTGCAAGAATACAGATTAAACAGACATAATACCTGTTTCAACCAGCACTCTTGATGTTTATGTTCATATTTGTCTGGTGAGTAGCATCCAAATTCTGATGGGCAATAAACCCATATATTGCACTTCAATTCCCCTGGCTTCGCATTCTTAGCTTGATCAAGACAAGCTTGACAACAATCAGCAGCAGATTCTTTGTGGTGCGTTAAGCCCCATCTAACAGCAGCACCATCGTAATCAGTATGTAGCTCAGCATTACATTGTGGGGACAAAGGAGGACCAGCTATTATCTCTTCTTCTGCAACAATATAGAGCATTGGGGATCATAATTCAAATCCTTCTTTGGGTGATTCAAAACTCAACAAGTAAAAATACAAAGGGGCCAACTTGACACATTAAGTGCCCTAAACATCATAAATTTTTAATTTGCACTCATTGCATGAATATAAGAAACTAACCTTCTGGTTCATTTTCAGGTTTGTCATCATGTACAGTATGTGTGACTTCCTCTGGTATCCAAAGGCCAATATCCTCCATAAGCATACACCAGTTGAACTCTAGGGCTCGTTTTAACATTCCTAATGGGAAAGATCAGATTCAAGCTTTACATTTGAGAAAACAAAATATACAGAGGCACCAAAGATACCAAATTATTAGAAAGCAGCGCTCACGTACGAGTTTCCTCACTGGATAGGTCCAAATTTGACTGATTTTGAGTTGATGAACTATTGATGTCATTTAACTTCTCAGTGCGCCATGATTCCACTACATCTGTCATATATTAGGCAAAAGCGATATAATAAATACTTGAATCATATCTGTAGAGTACTAGAAGACTGTGTTCAGGTAAAAAAAATCAATCTAGATCTTGTATGCTGCAAAAGTAAAGACAAGCAAGCATAGGACAAAGGCAATGGCAAAAAATGGTCATTTTCAGCGCTAATTTTGAAAGTAATGTAGAACATAGCAGAAGGAAATTATTAATAGGAAACTGCAGTAATGCTAATGTCGAATGACTCAGGTCACTATCTCATTATTTTGCTGAAAGCTAATTCATAATCTTTTTATGTTCAAACAGTCACTCAGCAAAGTAACTGAAGCCACTTGCAAGAAAGCATTTAGCATTAGTCAAAAGTGCAACCAGCACACTGATAAGCACTGAGTATTTTTTTAACAGTTTTTTCATCTATCCACTGAATGCATCAATTGCATGCTTAAAATCGCCCTTTGAACAAATGGATGCAGAGTAGGCAATGAAGAACGGGATAAGATAAACATTAAGGCCAAGTAGTATATAAAATGGCTTCTTGAACATAAAGTGGTAGCATTAAGCAGAATACCTCTTTGCTGTGCGAGGCTGCCATTATCCCCCAAGTCCTGCAACCGCTGGATAATATCATAGGAGATCTTCTGCTTCAGCACCAGCGGCAGCTCCTTCCGCCTCTTCTCCTCTCGTGCAAAAACCTTTCGCAGCTTCTTCACCTTTGATTTCAGTGGATTAGATTGCAGGTATCGAGAAAAAAATCAACCAAAAATCTACTAAACATATAAGGGTTGTCCATTAGTAGTACCGCTTGCACGAGCTCGACGGGCTCCGCCTCGCGGCGAAGACGGATCGACTCCTCCACCCTTCTAATCTGCTCCTCCGTGTACTGCACCACCTCGCTGCCTGGAATTAGATCAAAATAATATGCAATCAGATCAAAGAGAAAACAAAGATGCAAGCATGGCGAGAGACTCCACTCACGGTTGAGAGCGGACGGGGCGAAGTAGGCGGGGGCGGTGAGGGAGCGGAGCACGAGCAGCGCGGCGACGAGGTTGCCGAGGCAGACGGCCACGGTGATGCGCCGGTAGGAGCACCACCCCGCGGTCGCGCGGCCCCCGAACGAAACCGCCCGCGCTATGCCCCTCGCCATGGCGCTGCCTCCGCCGCCGCCGCCATCCCTACCGACGCGACATTGCGCCCCGCGGTCTCCGATTCGCGCTCCCCCCCCCCCCCCCCCCCCCCCCCCCCGCCCCCCCGCCTCGATTTCGTACGAGCGCCGCACCGAGCGACCGAAGGACCAATGCGCAGGTTACGCTCGATCGCAGCCGACTCGGCGACGCCGCGGTGCTAGAAACTTCTGGAATCCGGCCGCGGCACCGGATTTTGCTGCTCCTTCGAGCTCCCTCGCTACCGCAAGTGGAAAAGGGGGAATTTGGGTGCGGCGGCAAAGGAAGTAGGAAAACGAAGCAATCCCCTCCTTTGTGGGGCTTTCGGCTGTCCCGTGCCCCTGTCACGTGGGGACTTTGTTGATGCTAGCATTTGGACCAACATGTCAGGTTAGGTTTTTCTACTCCGGCTAGGCGTAAAAGTAGAATGAGAACAGAAGGAATGCAGCGAAGGGATTGCACTGGATTGATTCAATGCAATCATTAGCAACTTGATTAGCACATACAGTATGTAGTCAATTAATTAGTGACGGTATGTGTTCTCTGTTGCAAATTGCTGAATTGTTTAATGTTGGATGCTTCAGCAACTTGCGTCGAAGGTAATAGAATCTTGTACACAGGCACACAACAAAAGTGATTTGAGGAAAAGTGAGAAACAGCAACAGCAACAACCAAACATGATCTCTGTCATTTTCAGTGATTTGAGGAAAAGTGAGAACCAAGCAAAGGTCCGTCCATGGCCTAACAAATGCGGCGAGATGTGCCTTTCGGCAAGCCCAGCGACCAACTCAAATCAAAACCGTCAGACCTACTTGGCCACTCGGCCACCTGATGATATCATGACACGCAACCAAACACCAATAGAACAACACTCAAATTTAACGTCAAAACAGTACTATATATATATATATATATATATATATATATATATATATATATATATATATATATATATATATATATATATACCATTGTGCCAATTAGACGAGATTGTAACGTGAGTCTGCCATTTCGCATGAGTTTAGGTTCGACTGCCTATAGTCCACAAAATGCAGGATCTCACCAGCCGACTATCAATTGTTCTTCTTCAGCCTTCCGTTAACACAGTGTCAATATTTCCGGGCCATCCTCGGTAATCAGTATCGTGTGTTCGAATTGTGCTGACAAGCTGCTGTCTTCCGTCACAGCTGTCCAATCATCGGACCACATGACAGGATTTATGCTCCCCAACGTTAGCATGGGCTCTGATGACAGAAAACGGGTGAAAGTGAGTTAGCTTTCATATGCTTTATCTTGGAGCATAAATGTCAGTTAAACTAAGACAAAGAATTCTATTCCACCCTTATATGCTTTCTAGCCAGCGAAATAACTAGATAGGCAGATAGCAGTAACATAAAAAATAAGCTCAATAGTTTTTTTTAAGAACACTTATTTGCAGAAAGAGGGCAGTGACCAAATGCGGTTATGTTAGATGATGCCTGAAATATGCAATTACAGTGTAGCTGTTTTTTTGAAACATGTTAGCTCTAGGTATCATAGAGTGTGGCATTTTAATCACAGGTCCATGGAACAAGGACAACAATTTAAAATTATAAATTACAGGTGAAATAAGGGCAAACTGTGGAAACATGTATGTACCGATAGTAAATGTTTGATTCAACATCATACGACCCCATTCATTGTTTCCTGCAAATTCCAAAGTCATTAGTCCACAGCACAGATGTCACATCCTAAAGCTGATATGGTAGCGCAACATAAAAGCAGTGCAACTAGAAGCTTGAGATTGTTGAGACACAAGATAGCATTTAGTAAAAAGATGTTTTGTTAAAGTGGGAAACTCACTGAAATGAAGCACAACAGGCTCAGCATGAAACACTTTTCCTACCCCATGGCCAACAAAATGTCGAACTACACCAAACTTGAATTTATCTGCATGATCCCTTCAAAGATTGAGTGGTGTAAGTACGGCATGTCAGTTTGAAATCATGATAAAAGAAAGAACAACCTGCTCATGAATCAATGACTAGAAGTCTACACAGGAAATAAGAGTTCATTTTGATTACTGAATCTGTTGCAGAAACTACACTCTACTAGCATACAGTCTGCAACAAGGAGTGTATCAACTAATCAGAAATTGGTATATTAAGACAATGGGTTTAGGGTTTAGGGTTTAAAGCTTATGAGGATACAACTCATGGATAAACTGTATACTGCTTTTTAACATAATATAAATAAAAAAATACTCTGTGCATCTGTTAAAGAGCACTGATTATAAGAAATAAATAAGCATCCCCATGTTCATTTGTATTTCTTCTCTGACCTACCTCAACTTGCTTATAGGACTAAAAGGTTTTGTTGCTGCTGCTGCTGCTGTTCATTATTATAAAAATTCAGGTCAGGTTTTGTGACAGATGTGCCGTAACCTAAAAGTGACAACTTATAGATTTTCTTTGAAGGAAGCTTCCAAAATTTATTCAGAGTTTAATCAAATAATACAAGAATAAGCACTGTTAAAAAACAATGAAAAAGATAAAAACACATGAAAATCCAGTGATACAGCTTCCCATTTACATACTGTATAGTTCTACTAATTCGTTTGATCTCCACCCCTGGTGCACAGATTGATATAGCCTTGTCAAGACATTCTCTTGTCACCTGTTTTGGACAAAAGGTTACATAAAACTCAGAATCAATCACCTAGTAAAGAAATATATTTTAGATGAGAGAAACGTCTGAAGATATTGCCTCGCAATTAAGAAATTGTACAGGTTACCTTAGACCTAAGTATCTAACATTCTATCATCAATTAGATCTCTTAAATGCATAATATACATCATATTGTACTTCTCTGCTCCTAATAAAAACGGAGAGGTGAATGGTGTACGCAAAAAAATTCCTCCTCTGCCTCTCCTTCGTCGCTCCTTCCAAATCCAACGTTCGTGCCGCACCCCCGTCCGCACTCCCTTCGTACCCTCCGCCTCCTCCCCGTCCGCCCCAAAAGCCCACCTCTGCCCAACCGCCGCCTCCCCACCAACGATGGGCCGCGCTTCTCCCGCCCCCACTCGCGCTCCCGCCCCTCCCAAACCGCCGCCTTCCCGGAAACCCCGATGAGAGGAGGCCCTCGGTCGATCAGGAGCCAGAAAAAGTGGATCCCCGCGGTTCCCTTCGTCTCCATGCCCTCGAGCACGACAGCCTAGAGGTGCGGGGTCGGCGGCGCGGGCGAGGTGCGCGGCCACGACGGCGCTGGGCAGAGCACGCGCGCGGGACAGAGCGCACGAGGAGGGCGGCAGCGCGGGGCGGACGATTAGGCGCGTGTCTATGGTGGAGGCCATGGCGGACCTCCAGGAGCCAGGCTAGATTTGCGCGGCGGCCGGCAGCGCGGGACGGAGCACACGAGGAGGCGGGCAGCGCGGGGCGGACGATTAGGCGCGTGTCTTTGGTGGAAGCCATGGCGGACCTCCAGGAGCTAGGCAAGATCTGCGTCAACGCCAAGTACATGTGGACATGTTCAACCAGTTGCTCTCGCCCATTGCCCACAACCGTCAGCATCAGCATCACTGCTGCCCATCAATGCATCCTCGACTCCGTCGACAGGTCCCGGTGTCTGGTATGCTGCAACGCATTGTACTTGCTTTAATTCCTTGACGATGTTCTTGGCTCTGCTACTGACGCGCTCTCTGAATATTCTTTAGGATCAGCCATGGAGTGGACTAAATCTGGCAGAGGACTTACAATGTATATGTTGTATGCTCACAATCTTATGCTTGGTCTGCCCACGAAAAAAAAACCCCTTACTGCATGGTTGAGAGCTCAAGATGAATTTTCAGCAAAAAGGAAAGGCAAAGGAAGAGAAATTTGTTCGGAGTCTGAGGAAAGGCTGTGTAGTCCACTCAGTGCACGGTTTACCCTACACCACTGATGAACCAGTAGAGGTACAACCGTCACACTGGCGATTAATTTCAATTCATTGTGTTCACGGAATTTCTTTAACTTGCATTCATCTGAATTAGTAATTAAAAATGCTCATTCTCTTGCAGGTTGGAGAATGCTTCTGGGCCTTCCGCTGAAGGAAAATGCTCATTGAAAGTAGGATGCTCCATGCTGCTGTTAGATGAAATATCGAATCGCCAGAGGCTCATGGCTGCTATATTTGGCTTGTTCATATCATCATGTTTAATTTGGAAGCCCTTTACAGGAGCTCTGATATCGTCATCTCAGCCATCTAGACTTTGCAATTTGTTTGGCATCAATGAGGTACGTCCTGCTTGTGATATTTAGCCTAATTTCTACAAGCATTTAGATGTGTGCTTGCATAGCACTTTTTTAATTCAATTTAGTTTGAACTATATTGCTTTTAATTGCCGTAATTACAGTTTGATCAACATCTTGTGTCTTTTTGGCAGGCCACTAGCTTATTGCTTTGCATCAGGTTTAGGTGCGTGCCAAATGATTCAGTTAATTGGTCTGTCTTAGCACTGTCCGATAGGTAAGCTCACTGTCCGATCTGGTTTGTATTCAGTTAACCGATCAGGAATGACACTCTGTTTAGCAGTCCAGCAATAGGTGATGACATGTCTCCTAAATGTATAAATATAGATGACAGTTAACTATGAGGGTATATGCTAGCAAATTACCGTCTTACGTGCTCTTCTGAAATGCCAATAAACACCCACACATTATATATTTCTAATGATCAGGATTCTTTTTTTTTACTATATAGCAGGTTGATTAGATTTTTAGAGCCGGCACATCAGAAATTTTCAGAGCTGGATTTTGGTACAGCTCAGAAATCATGTCATGCAAGTTGGGTAATGGTAAATTAAAGGCCCAATTATTTCACTCTAATGAGTTTATTCAGCATAGGCTATCTAAGTTAGGTAAAATGATGGTTGTCAGTTTTAATTTGTATGTTCTAGATACAACACTAATTTTCAGATAGATATGTTGAGTTTATTTCTAGGCAAATAGAAGCATCGACTCTTCATGATTCAGGCTGGTTTTCTGAAATGATAGTGATCAGTAGGCCGCAACACTTCAAAAAGACGCTTGGTTTGGGAATTTTGAGCTCCATAAGATGCTTTGTATATTTCATCAGATATGTTGTGCAAATAATAACATTTTCCTTAGTGGTGGTTCTTTTTTTTTGGAGCTCTCATGCTGCCCTGCTCTTATTAATGCTTGGTTAGCTCTCATGTTGCCCTGCTCTTAGCGGGCTGCAGCTTCTGCCTTTTATCATCCTATACGGATGCATACCAAATGTCTGATAGAATTACCAACCCAAAAAATTGCTTTGATTTAGTAGGATTTTGCGGTCAGAGGCCTCTGACCAGAACTGACAGTCATGTGGTTGTATTCAGAATCTAGAAACCTGACAGTTTGGTCATGCTACATTCAGAATTTAAAAACTGACAGTTTGACAATTTGGTCATTACTAATTGAAGTTAGAGAACCAAATCTTCTGTTTTTGATGTGATCGTTTGATGCATCAAGCTGCCAAAAAATGGCTAAAATGGGGAGGGCCGTTTTCCTGCCAGCTATGGCGATGCTTCCGCCGTGTGGCATGCCAATTTCTCTTGCTAGCCCCTGTAGACTATGGATAGTTCTCAAGAAGACATCCCTCTTTGTTAAGGTAAAGCGAAATATAAAGTAAACATGTCTCCTCTGAAGAATTAATGGAATGACCCTGCAATCAGAAATTCAGAATTCCTTATTCAGACCAAGTTTCTCCTTTCTCTGACATAATTCTACTACCACAGGCTGCCAACAAAATCCCCGGGTGAAACATCAACATAGCCATGATCCAGATTATGATTCTTGGATGCAATCCACACTGTCCCAGACAGGGTACAGATAAAACATGCATGAATAGGTCAAAACTGTCTAAAAGTATGGTGTTGTTCTCGCATTGTACTGATTATATGTCGTAGGAATGCTAATTTTAGCTGTTGTTTCTTTAATACGGTGGCTACAGACCTTGCTTTACCCCAGGATGTAGAGTACATGGACTGATATCGCAAACAAAAGTAGAATAATCAATAGATGGGAGTGGAAGTAGATTGGATTTATCCATTTGCGCAAACAGGATAGAGGGGATCGATTTCTGTTGTAATTTAGGAGTTGTTCACAGACACAGTTAAGCAGACTGTCTGATTAAAGCTCTGATTACTCTACAACAAGTATGATGATTTGTCACTATTAGTATAATGCTTACTCCTGCAGAAGTTATTTGATCTTTTTAGGATGTTGCAATCAGATCGTAGTTGTAGGCTTGTGCCACAGTACAGTAGCTTACGGTCAGTGTTCAATATTTCCTACAGGTTTTCCCCTTCTCTTGCGAAAAGCTTTTAACACACCCTTTTTCTGGAATATAGACCAGCGATCAGTCCATATAGACCAGTGATCAATTCATGTGCACTAATTACACTCCTGAATTATCAACTTGTACATGCATTTTACTTATAGTAAATGTATCAAGGGTCAATGTATGAGCCACTTAAATGAATGGTATTGCAAAAGTATTTAGTCCTCCAACATAATTTGTCCAGAAATTATGCAGTTTTAGTTCCCTCATTATGTGTTGCTACTGTGGTCAACAGAAAGCATATATTTGTAGAGATCAACTTGACTGAGCGATTGCCATTTACATCTCTTCTGGAGAGTTATCTTATCTCCTATGTTTCTTCCATTACATATATATTTTGTAGGCTTGTCATTGTCACCTGCTTGAAGCGCATGATTTTTCTGACCATATTGCAGTTTGAGCAATTAGCTAGATGCTGGTAGCTAGCTGTCTTCTAAGGTATCGCCTTATTTCACATCTCCGTACTCATATGTCAATCTGATTACCTCTTTTAACAGCAAGGCCAGGCGGTGCATACTGTGAGGCAATCTGTCTCCAAAGTAATTTGGTGCGTGGGCCATTTGGTCGCCAGGTGAATTATCATCGCTGCACCATATGATGCTCACAAGTCATTTGTAGTATTGCCTGTTTGAGACTTTCGCTGAAATTGTTTCATAATTGTCATTAAGTTAGCCACCCTACTTGTTATGTAACACAAAAATGCGTGTTTCTGGTAATGCTAGGTTTTTGTTGTATCTGAATTAACCACCCTACTTCCTGTTAACTTTTTAGTGCATTTTTATTCCATTTGATCATAACTAAGCTTTTAGTAAGAGATCAAGCTAAAGTTGACCATGCATGCATTTTGTGTCGAGATGATTATGCACTTAAAATTTGGTCACTGAAAGCTGCACTCAAAGCTTCTACGATTTAAAAAAAAAACAACCGATCATTTTTACTCGCTTGATAATTTTACATACCATTCATTGGCTTAATTTTTTGCCTACAAGATACGGATGAGGGATGACGATGTGATGAAGCATGGGAGCTGTTATCTGTTAGGACATTGATGTATATTGATGTGATATTGTCATCACCGAGGCATTGGAAACATTGGTTGTATTTATATACTTTGCTAGCATAAGTAGGCATCCAATTTATGGTAACACAAAATAACTGTACAATTTGTGATTCATGACATGTATTAAAAAATGCCTTAAGAGTGTTTGAGGCGTCTATGTATATAGCCTTGGAAGATTTGAGGTGTGTTTTGGAAATGCCTACTATCATGCTTTGTTGCGTTTTGGAAAAGCATCTACATCTTTTGAGGCGTTCTTGAAAAAATGCCTCCAGTTACCTGATAACCTCACCGATATGTTCTGTTGTGATCACATGTCCAACAATTGATTTGGTACTTTGGATTGTTTAAAATAGTTTACATCTCTATTACTATATATGTTATTGTAAATATGCTGCACGATGAAAATGATGCTTATGAAGAATTATTTTGACCGTAGCAACGCACGGGCACTTACCTAGTCATTACTTAAAACTGACCACCAGTTGGATTACCTGAACTAATTTCTTAGCTTCATCATGAACATCACCACAGAGAAATGTAGCGGATGTATCACCATGGTAGCCCTGGAATAGAACATATAAATATTATACAATTGCAATGGAACATTTCACAAATGGACTGCAGCATCACTGCATGTGCAATAGAAGATCAAAATTGCACAGTCGATATCAATAAACAGATGTGACTGAACTGATATAGACATAAGCCAAAATAAAAAATAATCTCTAGACTATGAGTAGGTTTTGTGTACAGTGAAAAAGAAACGACGCGCATGACCATGCAAGGAACCAGATGAACAAGATATCTCTCGATAAAGTCATTACAAGTTTTCCAGAAAAAAAAATGTAAAGCATTGATGACACTTCAGTAAGCACAGCCATTTCTTTCCCTTTTTTTCCCTTTTGAACGAAGCACAGAAGTTTTAAAGAAACAAAAAAGACAATCATTTCAGCTGGTATATATAAGTTTTGAGTGACTTACATTGAGGTAGACAGTAACATCAATATTGATGATATCTCCATCCTGCCATAAGCCCATAAAGAAGATTACTTGTAACTGTTTTCTATGTACTCAAAGTTGTTACCTCAGGATTTTGGATGGCTTACCTCAAGTGCACGAGAATCTGGTATCCCATGACAGATGCATTCATTCACTGAAGTGCAGACACTCTTTGGATATCCACAATAACCAAGAGGTGAAGGATATGCTCCATTGTCAATTATCATTTGGTGCACCGCTTTATCAATCTCATCAGTCGTTATGCCTGGCTGTCAATAAGATAAAATCATTCTCTTGCACTTAAATCTTAGATCCCCCAAGCATTTAGTAAGTTGAAGAATAACAACCACAGTCATACAACAGATGGAAAGAAAAACCAACTGTCTTACTTCCTTATGTGCTACCTATACCTATAATCCAGATATAGATCACACCAAGAAACAGATGGCACGGCAAGAGTTATTGCCAATACCAGAGAAAATGAGAGTGATAAGATAGAAGAAAGGCACTTTTACTTGAGAAAATAAGTTACAGGTATGTAGCGTGTAGATTCAATTCTGTCCTATGCCTCAGCAATAGGGAGGAATCATGTGGCCAAAGCCAAACAGTACGCTGCTTTTGAAACTGTTGAATGGAATGGTGTTTCTCTTGTGAAAATACTGGTTTACTGATTGGATAGGACAATGAAGCTTTTGTAGCAACACAACATTACCTTTACAAGAGTCCCAGCAAACTTCAAAACCTGCGCAGCAAGCTTTCCAGAAGCTCTCATGCACTCAATCCCTTTCTCATCATGTATTTCAGGTCCATTATTAACACCAGGTCTTTGACGAGAATTGACATATGGAGGCTGTTGTATATGATCGGGAACACTTAGGCGTGGAGATACTTTTCCAGGACGTAGGCGTCTAGGGTTGTTTTCCGGTGCATCATCCCGACTTCTGTGAAAGTTTTGTCACAGTAATACATTTAATTGTGGATCCACATATTCAGTTCATACAGAAATGACACGTACCGACAGTAATATGTAATGTAGGCCTTAGCATACGCCATAATCTTTACAACAATGACTTGTACTGTATAACTAGATAAGCATAGCAAAGTTACTCAGCAGATTTAAGACATGGTCCACATTCCATAATGTCAGTAGTTCTTTGAAATTTCATAACTAATTAATCTCAATCACTGCAAGTACTGTGTATGTAATTCTAGTGCAACTGTGTAAGCACTAAATCGCACCTTTGCTGTTTTTTTCATGTAAACTGAAAGAAACACAACGATATTTGTAGAAAGAAAATCAGTCAGACACATTGGATTACAAAAAGATTGCATCTCATTGTTTCTTAATTCTTAATATCAAGACTACACACTGGTCACGTGTTCAACCTTCAGTTGCAAAATATCTCTATAGACCGGAATTTATGTGCTGTGAATGCAACTAAAGCTAGGTGAAAATTGTGATTCCATATACCCAGGAGTTCAGAGCAGCTCAGATGCTGTACTGGTTATCCAATAAACCGGGAGCAGGAAATATGAGGCGTGTGATGGGAATGAAAGCTCACCTCCTGTTGAAGAGGATATCCACTAAGTTGCACAACGTTCTCGTCGCCTGATACGCCACCCGCCTGCTACCTGTAAGAGAGAGAGCCATCTCATCTCCGCGAACTGCTGCCATGTGCCGACGCTCTGAATCACGGGGACAGCCACGGAGTGGCAGCGCCGGCCGCGGGAGGTGGTGCGTACCTGGGGCAGCGGAGCGGAGGAGGAGCGGCCTGGCGGAGAGCGCGGGGCGGGCGCCAAGGAAGGAGGAGAGGAGGCGCGGCGGCGACGGTCTCGCCATGGGAAGACGAGCGGAGCAAACGCGAGAGTTCAGAGTTGTACTGTGTGTGGCCTGCGGGCGTGCGGCTTGTGTGGTTTGGGAAGGCGAGGTGCCGAGGCGGGTTGAGCCGTGGCGGCTGCCCGCTAGGGCGCGCTCTTCTGACTGGCGGGGTGGGCCGTGGGCTTCGGACGGCAGGGAGGAAAAGGCTATCAGGCCGCTTATTCCAGGCCTTCCAAATAGTTTCTGGGCTGGGTGGAAACTTGGCTGCAAAGTTAGCCCACCTCTAAAATAAGCCGGAGGTCGAATGCCCCCCGGCTTCCCGAGACGACCCCCGTTGCCCTTCTGTCACCTGACTCTGAAGCCTCGCCGCCGCCGCCGCCGTCGTCGCTATCCCTTGCGTCATGGCGGAGAAGTCGCCGGCAGCCGACGTGGAGGCCGGCCTCCTCGCCCACCTCAACACCACGGACGAGGTCTCCGACTCCCGCTCCTTCGCCTCCTCGCTCGGCGTCTCCCACCTCGAGCTCGAAGGCGTCATCAAGAGCCTCTCAGCTTTCCGCATCGTCGACAGCACCGTACGCTCCTCCTCCTCTTTCCACCCCGAAACACCAAGATGTATTCCCAACCCCGAGACCTGAGGGGCTCTTGTTTGCCTTCCCGCTCCCGCAGGACATCATCAAGGAGACATGGGCGCTCACCGACGAAGCCAAGGGCTACGCTGCCAGGGGATCCCCCGAGGCGCAGCTCGTCGCCGCCATCCCACCGGAGGGCGCTTCCAAGGACGCACTCAAGGTGAGGTGGTTTTGTTGTAAGACATGACCGTAGGGTTTTGCTTTTGCCGGATGCTGATGTGTAGATTTGGTGTGTATTAGGCAAAATTAGGGGATGCTTTTGATGTGGGCATGAAGGCGGCTGCGAGGAACAAGTGGATTGGGTTTGAGAAGGGGAACAAGGACTTGGTCCTCAGGAAGGTATGTATGTGGACTCATTGCGCAATGTTGGTACACAGCTGCTCGAATATGCAATGTTGTTTGTCAGTGTTTTTTTTCTTCACGGATTTATTGGTTACTCTGCTGGAGCCTCTTTGTGCCTATATCCAAATGATAGAAATTTTGCTGTGAAAAATTGTACCTCACATAACTAGGTCATTATGATCAAGTTGATTTGTGCGCTGTGTGCTTTTAACTGCAGTTCAGTTTCTATGTGAATATGTCGTGTCTAATAGTTGCTCTCCCTTTTCCTGTATTCAGGTTGAGAATGTCAAGGATGAGTTGCAAGAGCAGCTTAAGAGGCTAGAGAATGGCGAGGTTTGTGAGGCTCATCCATTTGACCATATAGATGCATCTTTTAATTGTATCAGTTGTTGGACTTGGACTGTGTTTTCACACATAGTTGTCAGGGAGCTGATTATATGGTCAATTTTAGTGCATTGGATCTGTTTACTTCTGCTGAGTTCAGCAATCAGTATTGTGTACAGCATACAGTTTATATTTACTAACCAAAAATATTGTTTGCTATTCTGTCCCTACATTTCACTGTTTATTGTTCCCTTTATAAGGAAAAGCATTTGAATGTAGGTTGTTCCTGATAAAGTGATTGATGACTTGAAGAGAAGGAAGCTTATTACGAAAGAGTAAGTACATGATCCGAAGAGATGAATTTCTTTTTATTATATGTACTATTGTGATCTACTGATTACAAATTTATTCATCTACCTTGGTGCTTAATAGGAAATCGATTTGGTACTCCCTAAAGAAAGGACCTGAGTTTGTTTTGAAGAGAAAAACATTGGCCACTGATGTGACAACAGAACACCTTAGGAGGTATTTTTTTGTCATTTCTCTTGAGTTAGTTTCTAAAATTTAGCCCCCTGTTTGTTGACTGTATGATCGAATTGGTAGCTTGGTGTATATGCAAAATTAAGCATCCTG
Source organism: Echinochloa phyllopogon (assembly GCA_033239725.1). Lineage (NCBI taxonomy): Eukaryota > Viridiplantae > Streptophyta > Magnoliopsida > Poales > Poaceae > Echinochloa > Echinochloa phyllopogon. The sequence goes on from BTCW01000010.1 coordinate 56,011,958, forward strand.
TTAGGTTGCTTGCCTGGTATTATCAGTTTATCATGTTAAATTATGCATCATATTTTACTAATGCATGTTTCTCAAACAATGCATACATGTATCTTCTTTGAATGATTTTATATGGATAGGGATTGATTGCTACATTATTTATCTGTGCAAATTGTGATATTTTCATTTCGGAATGAATTTCTGCCCTTTAGTGGTGACTGGAAGGACCTTGAATTCAAAGATTATAATTATGAAGCTCAAGGACAACCTATAGCCAAAGGTTATGTGCAACCTTTGATGGAGGTATATTTGTAGTTTCTGCAGTTTACCATACCCCGCTTTTTTTCCTGATAAATTGAGTAAATCCTAACTGTAACTTGCGATTTGCTTTAGGTTCGCGAGGCAATTGAGAATATATTTATTATGATGGGGTAAATAGAAAAACAATTTGTTTGTCATATTCAGTAAGGTGTTTTCAGAAAATGTATTAATTCATCCTGTATTGGCGATGCAGATTCACTGAGATGCCAACCAACAATTTCGTTGAAAGCAGGTGTGTATTCTTCTACAACAAAAAAAACAACCATATACATATAGTACACCATATGATGAATTGATGATTATGGTGATGTGCTATAAAATAAAACAAGAAATGCAGCTTTCTGCATGCCGCATTTTAGCAGTACTAACTTGTGATCTTTTCAATAAACTTCCATGAGACAGCACCTTTTAAGGGCAATGTAACATATAGAGTTTCAGTTTGCTGGTTGGAAGGATATATATATTCCTAATGCTGAGTGTGATTGCTGCTTCTTTGCTAGTTTCTGGAATTTTGATGCACTGTTCCAGCCACAACAGCATCCTGCTCGAGATTCACATGATACATTTTTCCTGAAAGGTATCTTTTGAGATATTGTATAGTCCTCATGATTAAGTTGGTTGCATATCTTAGTTGTCCATCAAATTTTGCAGCCCCTGCAGCTACAAGACAGTTGCCTGAGGACTATCTTGAGAAAGTAAAACAAATTCATCAATCTGGTGGCTATGGCTCCAAGGGGTATATCATCTTATATTAGTGTTGCACCTTACCTCCAAAGTTTGTAGTTATATAAGATTATTGTCTGCAGATATTGTTATGACTGGAAACGGGATGAAGCAGAGAAGAATCTTCTTCGTACTCATACAACTGCTGTTTCGACAAGAATGTTGTACAAGCTTGCTCAAGAGGTAAATATTGATAAGTTCTGTTTACGACACTGTAGTCACTAGTATTGCATATTTGCTGATCTTAGCTTGTCCAACTTATCGGTGGTGGCATTAAATTTTTGTAATGGCTATTGAACGGTTCATGACATTTTTTTATATGATTACCATTGACCTTGCAGAAACCTTTTGCTCCAAAGAGATATTACTCCATTGACCGGGTTTTCCGAAATGAAGCTGTTGACCGGACTCATCTTGCTGAATTCCACCAGATAGAAGGTCCATTTTCTGTTTTTAATTTGATATCCCGGCACAAGAATAGTTTCTCTTAAAGATTGTGGATTTGCCGTAAATAGATCATGTAATCGTACTCAATCTTTCTTTTTTCAGGTCTTATCTGTGATTATGGTTTGACACTTGGTGATCTGATTGGCGTATTAGAGGATTTCTTCTCAAGTCTAGGTGCTAAACCATCTACGAAATCATAGATCAATACTACATCATGCAAAGATTGTGCCTAATTATTGTCATCTCTTTTCTTCTGGTTTTAGGCATGTCGAAGCTGCGGTTCAAGCCTGCCTACAATCCATATACTGAGCCAAGCATGGAAATTTTCAGGTCACAAACAACTCTTGCTCTGTTGATAGTTTCCTGTTGTTTCTGAATCGTTGCTGTGCTTGTGTTTTCAGTTATCATGATGGTTTAAAGAAATGGGTTGAAGTTGGTAATTCAGGCATGTTTAGGCCTGAGATGTTGCTTCCCATGGGACTGCCAGAAGGTGTTAATGTTATTGCATGGGGTCTTTCACTTGAAAGGTATGCTTGTTGTTTTCTCACATTATTTTCCCGTTCAAGTTAGGCTAGTGTGATTTTCCATAATAAATACGGAGTACCCTAATTGCAGAAGCGTCTGATTGATAATCTGAAATGTCATACTTCAAAGATTGCTATATGTTTATGTCCCATGTTTGTTCAAATCGTAAATTATCTAACCAGTTGCAAAAAATCTGTACTTACTGTGCTCTGTTTCTTCATTCAGGCCAACAATGATTCTGTATGGAATTGACAACATTAGGGACCTGTTTGGACCAAAGGTATTGTGCTATACTGTTCAGGCGAAATTTTTTCATGTTAAAATGAGCCCTTGTTTATGTCACGTTCTTTCCAGGTTGATTTCAACCTCATCAAGAGCAACCCACTATGTCGGTTGGGACTGTGATGACTGATCAGCTGGGGAATGCTGCGAGGATTCCACCACCCATCGCCCTCTTTTTCTTTGTTGTTGTACTCCCTTTAAGTTGAAATACACACATGTAGATTATGACAGAGGAGGAGGTCCAAATCGCAAAATGTAACAAATCCATTTGTAGATTGAAGCAGGAACTTTGTTATTTTGAAAGTCTGTAGTTTGCGTATTGCAATTTTTAATGGTATGGGATTGTTACCCAAAGAAGGCTGGTTTATGTTCAATCTGTGTGAATGTTTTGTCATTCTTACTAAGCAGCTGTCTAGAATGCTGAGTTGAGCAATCCTTATGATTGCAGTACCTTTTTGCCTATATACTTTTTGAGGCATCTGCAGAATCGCAGTGGTAATACTGATACTAGCTTTTTGTTTACTTCGTTTACTTACTAAACTTTGGAAATTGGATAGCCAACGTCCTGGAAAATCTCAGAAACCACATTTGTCTATCCAAATTAAAATGATTTTGAGGCAGGTGTAAATTGCAGATGCATTTAGTTTTGAAAAAATTGAATAAGTTACTACAAACCGTCAAGTTCTCCAAAATTCTAAAAAGAAATGGTAACAGGTGAGCTACGTTCTACATATGTTCCAGTGGTTCAGGGCTGCCGTCAGACAATAATGAACTGTCACAACAATCGAATCCATCAAATAATCAGCGTCTTTTTCGAATCCATTAAATTATATTACAGCCTTTTTGAGCGAAATTGCAGTTGAAATCTAGAAATCGAAGTTCCCATGCTTCCCTTGTAGGCCTGATGTATTCCGCTCTGAACGTTTGGCACGCTGCTTACCATCACCGTCAACTCCAGGAACCCCTTTAGTCCTTCCTATGCCTAGTTTTGGCAAGCCTCGGTTCAATCCATCCAGCAAGACGCAAGCTTTGCATAATTTCTGTCGCAACAGAAGTTCATAAAATGTTAGGTTGCTTTCATAGAAAAAGTTTAGGCGTTACCAAAATAATTATTTCTGTTGGAATTGAATTCTTGGGTGAACAATTCTTGCATGCCGTGACGACAAAGCAAACAAGGTGCCTTGAATAACATTCTGCGCATATAGTCATACTGTTCATGACTTTTTGAAGCTAATGTGTGGTCTCTAACATAGTCACAATCTCTAGTATCTGTGGACAAAATTTGAACCCTTGGAATCCCTTATATTGTGGACAGATGGAGTCTAATTCACACGATTCAATAAAAACTAGTCATTATTGTGTCCTAGAAGAAGCATAAGTCTACAGTTATTTATATCCACAATAAGAACTCAAATATCATGTCATGATAATACCTGACTAGAAATGTAGCCACAGCGTTCACACGTTCCTTGTTCTGGCATCCTTGTAGTTGTGGAGATTCTAAAATTTTCACCAGATCTTATGATGTCCAATATAGCTCTAGGCCTGCACCATTAATTATTTACTGAGCCAAGGGTACTGAAGTAACAAGCAAATATTCAAAGATGATAGTGGGGGAGCATCCTTTGTTTACCTCATCCTTTCTAAATCTTTAATAAATTCACGAGCAAAACCACGGTACGCATTTGGTGAATAGATGCCTGAATCACGATGGAATCAAATAAAACATGCTCAATTCTAGCATAGATTGATGAAATTAATAGATTTGCTGTACATATTGTATCAATTTTGGAGGAATAAAGTTGAGAAGACTTGTACTGATGTGCATAGTATTACTGATATGAACTACAGATCCTAGAGCACACTGTAGCAATTGGCATTTTGATTGAAGTACCATTCTAAAAGTACAATCTTTAGATATCAGAATAAGGTGATGTTTTCACTTGCAGAGAAAATGACTAGAATTGCATGTTAAAAGAACCAGGTATTACATTCTGTGGAGAAGTAGTCCAGCTTTTTGAAGTATGCGTACGTGTCGAACAGTCAAGGATTTAAAATATACTCAAATCAAGCCAACATAATAGCCAATGAAAATATGAGATATTTCATACAAAGGATATATGACAATCTCCTTCTCGTAGGTGTATTTGAAAGGCTTGCATCTTGGGATTGGGCCGTCTTCACCAGTGGTTATGAATGTACATCTACTTAATCTATAAGAGAGCAACACAACATCAACCCAAAGGTATAAAAAGGAAACTTAGCAAAATAGCTTATCCTGCAACCAACATATACCTTGCAATATCACCACGTAGAATGTTCAGCAATACGGTTTCTGCAATGTCATCTGCATTATGGCCAGTTACAATCTTATCAGCCTTCAGGAGAGCAGCACCTCTGTCTAGTGCCTAGTATGAAAAAGAATGTCAGTGAAGGTGGAGTCTAGTTATAAAAAAAACAAATACACCATGCAAGTTTTGCAGGTAAGAACTACCTGACGTCGAAAAACTCCACAGAAAGTACAATTGTTTTTCAGACCAATTTCTTTCACAATATCATCCATTGTCCAGCCATAGAGATCTTTATAGGAAACTATCTTCAGTGGTAGGCCATACTACAATATGAGAACCATGAACTTAGGGAATTAGGGTTAATTGTCTGCAGAAAATAGAGAGGGGGAAGGGGGACAATTTTGACAGTTGAAGGTTCCAAAGGAACAGAATAAATATGTGCTACAGTGGGTATCCAAACCTGTATTTCATTCCTTTTAACAGTTTCTAGCGAGTCATCTCTATATCCTGTGATTCCTTCATCAACTGATAGAAGGAACAGATCAAGACCATAGTTGTGACGACGGTTTAGCTCCGATAACACATACGCAAGCACGGTTGAATCTGCATAACAGCAAATAAAAGACATGTTGGAATTTGCAGGCAGGTCAAGCATATTTAACCAAGAAAGAAGCATGTGGTAATGTCACTATAAATGCGTAACAAACTCGTCTTTGCACCACAAGATTAAGCTCAATGACTCAATACTAGCCTTGATCGTATGATTTTATCATATTTATTTATGATAGAGCAACATTGGACCTACTGCTATCAAAATCAGAGTAAATAAAGCAATGACACACGGGCATAAAGCTCTCGAGAAGACCGTGACCCCTTCCATACTGGCCATATATTTACTTCACAGAAAAGAATATGATTACAGGTCCACTCCATAAACAATTTGTTATGAAGCGCATCTTTATATTTCAGTATTTCAAATGCACAAAACTGAAACTAAGGTGTACTGAGTACCAGAAGAAGTATTACTTTATTAGTCACTGATGACACATGAAGTCTGCACATACCTTTTCCCCCAGAAGCTCCTATTGCCACACGTTCACCGGCTTTAAACAAAGTATTGTCAACAATAGTTTGATGAATTTCATCCTCAAAGACGACATAGAAGCATTCCCTGCAGATCTAAAACAAGATATATCTAAGTACTCTTATAGAAGATGAATAAGTTCACAATATTTGCTTGTAGCACCCACGAAACAAGAGTGCCGACACCACACGAAGTTCAAGCAAACGTAAAGATCAGCAACAACCCCCCCCCCCCCCCCCCCCCCCCCCCACCACACACACACACCAAAAAAAAGTTCTGAAAATATAGCCATCCCCGTGAACCATACTGAACTTGCCATAGCTACATAATTGGCTCCAGCGCTGGAACTCCGCAAAAATTGCACCGACGGCGTAGCGACTCGACGGGACTTACCTGCTCTAGGGTTTTGGGCCGCTTCAGCGCGGCCTTCCGCTCGCCGCACCGCACGCATAGGCGGCTTCCCGCCCTTGACGGCGGCAGCCTCGTGCCTTCAGCGGAGGAGCTGTCCTGCTTGTCCATGGTATGATAATTTCCGACGGGGTCGAGGAAACCGCCGCCGGCGAGGTGGCGGCGCCGAGAGGGAGGTGCGGCAGTTTGGGGAAAGGCGCGAATAGTAAAGTGGCCTCCGGGTTTTGTGGGCTTTTGGGCCAAGATGCCGATATGTTTGTGTTGGCAATTTTTTTTCTCTAACTGACTTTTGTGCCTAATGGGCCTTTATGTAACACCCTAAAATTCATCACATTTAAATTGTAGCAACCATTTTAATTTTTCTAGGATTTATTAAGGCTTAAATAAATTTTCTAGAAATTAATTGGAATTTCTAGCCTTTTATTAATTTAAATATCACATTAAATAATTATTTTAGTCAAAATAAGTTTTTGTTGCATTCATGATGTTGCATATATTTTTGGTTGCTAGTAAATCAAGTTGGAATTTAAATTCTGTTTAAATTCGAATTTGATTTGCTTTTGTTTGAGTTTTAAAAAAGTTTAAATCAGCCGAGTTCGGTTTCGCCCCTCGAACTCTTGGCCCGGTCCAAGTTTGCTCCCTGGACTTTTTCTCCCGCTCGCTTTTCCTCCCCGCACTTTTTTCCTTTCTTCCCGGGCCGAATCTTTTCTCCCCGCCCGGCCTTCTCCACTTCCGGCCCAACTTCGGCCCGTCCCACTTCTTCCCCGTCGCTCTCTCTCTTCCTCTCGCCGACAGGTGGACCCCACCTGTCAGCACCTTCGTCCCCGGCTCGGATTCTGCTCCGAGTTCGTCCCGAAGCCGCCGCCGCCTCCGACTCTGATTCCCGCCGCCGTACGCCTGCCGAGGCCTTGATCTCCGGCCTACTTAAGCACCCGCCGCCCTGCTGTTTCCCCATCGAAATCCAATCAAGCCGCGAGCCCGCAAACCCTAGCGCCGCTGCTCGAGATCCGCCGCCGCGTCGGTTCGCCGTCGTTCGTCGCCGTCGCCGGTCGGTCTTCGTCGAGTTCACCCCTGGTGAGTTCGCCATCATCTCCTCGTCCTTCCTGTGTAGTCCTTGTAGTTCGTAGAAGGCCGTAGCGTCGAGTTCGTCGCCGCCCGAAGCTCTACCGATCCGGCCATGGCGCCGCCGCCGTCGGTCGTCGTCTCCGTCGCGCGTCTGTTGTCAAGATCACCCTGGATAGACTCGTCATTGCCTCGCGAGTCCGTAGGACCAAGTCCCGTCGTAATCCGCGCGTCGTAGCGTCGAAACGTGTTTGCTCCGACGATGTTCCGCCGCGGGATCGAGCGGCGCCGCCGTCCCGGCCGTCGCCGGCGATACCCCCCTCGGCCGATCTGTTTTAAGCCATCCGATCGCGATCCAACGGTCCACGTCAGCCCAAGCGTTCGAGTCAAACCCGAGCGTACCGGTCAGCGTGACGATTTTGCTAAAGAGTCCCTGAAGTTTTCAAAAATCAACCCGCAGTCCAAGTTAGTTCAAAAATAATTACAAATAGGTCCTTTTTCTTTTGTTTAAGCCCCTGCAAGATTTAAAATTGTGCCCGAGGTCCTGTTTTGGTCTTTTTACCCGTAAGCCCTCGAGTTTTTATACAAAATTATGTTTTAGCCCCTGGTTTTTCGCAGTTAAGCCCCTGGAACTTTTAAAACTTTGCCAGCAAGTCCCTGAACCTTAGAAAAGCCATATCTTTTGCGTTTTAACTCCGATTTTAGTGATTCTCGCGCTCACGCGTTCGTTGTAACGTGTAGATTAGTTTTGTGCTTCTGTTTTCTTCTGTTGGAATTGTTTGGTGTACTGTTTCTTATTTGTTGTATTGTTTCCTTGCATGTGAATGTGTGATACGATTAGGAAACGACCAGTTCGAGGATTTCTCTGAAGAACCAACTGTTGGAGAAGGATTTGAGCAGCAACCGAGTTGGGAAGAAGGCAAGTGTATTATGCCATGCAAATGTCCTAATAATTATTAATTTCACCACCCATGCATGTGTCTTAATTTGATGGGTTCCTATTTAAGGATTTACCTAGCCACTATATTTTTCCTGTCCCTGAAACTGGGTTACTTAATTAATTTTGATGGTAGATGATGCTTAGCTTGCTCAACTGGGATTGGTTAAATGAACCCCTACTCTATGTTCCAAATACTCTTTAAAGTAATTAATTGGCAAGATCATATCTTTTTAATTGGAACATGGAGAACCACCCAGGAAAACAGTACAACCATGAGTGCCATGTGGCTCTGGCTTTGACTGACTAATTAGGTGCTCTAGTTTATGGTAGCTTTACTCGAAAGGGGCATGGGGGGCGGCGGTTGACGGGGTATAGCTCGGTCCTTTTGAGCTGTGGGCTTTGGTAAGAGACAGACCTCATTAGGGAGGGTTATGCTTTGCTTCTGAACTGGAAACCTTAGCGGGCTATCATTTATTAGAGTGCTTTTGTAAAGGTCTCATAGTGAAACCCAGTATTCGGTCCACATGGTGTGGGAAGGGTACAATGCTTCGGCAGTGGGAATCACGGCTTATGGTGAAAGTGTACAACCTCTGCAGAGTGTAAAACTGTTATAACAGCCGTGCTCACGGTCAAGAGCGGCCTGGACCCTTACATGATAATCATACTTGAACATGATCTAAATCGTGGTTACTTGAATATGTTGGGAATATGACATTCATTAATTTGTGGGTGGTATATACTTTCATTTGCTAAGTAAATAGTTGCTTAATAAAATTTGACCAACTAAAAGTGCTTACTGCAGTATGGTCAGCCAACCTTTTTGCCTCAGCCTTGTATGTCATATTACATTTGCTGAGTACGTATGTGCTCATACTTGCTGCTTTTCTTTCTTTCTTTTATTGCATCTACTACACCCGGAATGCTGCTCAGATTGGGAGAATTTTGAGGATTTCACTACTGATTTTGAGGAGTTCTAGGCGAGTCTCCCCCAGTCAATGCCTGTGGAGTTGGTGTCACTTTTGCTTCGTTAGATGAACGTTTATTTAAGTCTTCCGCTATGACATTTGAGTCAACTCTGATATTGTAATAATCGCACGATAATACTCTTTCGTTGTGCATGGTTATGGATATTCACTTGTGACGTCTACCATATGTGTGTAAACTGATCCTGGCGCACATATGAGATGCACCTGGTTTTGCCTTTAAAACCGGGTGTGACAGAGGTGGTATCAGAGCTATGTTGACTGTAGGACGCAAGCCTAGATAGCAATGGTCATTCTCTAAGGATTATTTTGCTTAACTACTCTTGGTCTATCTATTCTTGGTTTAAATTGCTAGTAATCCAGGTCATTGATAATTGTCTCCTCCTTGACTTTGTTTTCTGGTCTATATTTTTCACCATCTCACCTGGTTCTGATATCTTTAGAACTGTTCTCACCCCTTTCTTGCTTAAACCATAGATGGTGCTGACAAGGCAAGGTGCTCGTAGATTGGCAAGCACTCTTTCCTCTTTTTCGTCGCATTTGGTGCAAGAAGAGGAACCGGAACCTGAAGAAATGGAAGTAATGGACGAAGAAGTCAACTCAGGAGGGAATGCTCCAGCTGGATCTGAAGGAAGTGAAGGACCCTCTCCGCCGCCTGACATGTGGGTAGTGACTATTCACCACCACGACGGAGGCAACAGTGGGTTCCCTATGATGCTTCGAATGCTCTTCGAGCGTCTGAACTACCCAGTGGAGATAGAATATTGTGGAAGAAGAAGGACACATCCAGATCACCCAGAGGACTGGGAAGTCGCTGTATACATCCGGGAGCCTGATTATGAGTTTGGAGGAACCAAAGAGGCTGCAGTGCATCACGCCATCGCCATCAGATCAACTTTCGAAGCTGGAATCCAGGATGCAGCCAGGAGGGCACTTTCTGTGCTTTGTCATGAAGAGGCTGCTGAAGTACGTTACACTGCTTGGGCATATCTTCCTCGAAGGCAGCAAGGCACTCCAACTGGGGTTGTACCACACCAGCCAGGTGTGAACTCTACACTCAACGTCCAAGTGGCGTTCACCCAGATGCTTGACGTGCACGCCGATGACACCTCAAGAGAACTACAAGAAGTGCGTGAGGAACTCGCTGCTGAACGAAGGAAGAATAAAAGGCTGATAGCTGAACTCAAGGGAGAAGCACTTCCGCCATTGGATGAAGATGTAGAAGGGTTTTTGGGACATTCACCGCCCCGCTAGACAGTGCTTGGTGGATCGTCTAGTTGCTTCACCCATACCTATTAAGATAGGATACCCTTTATTTTGTTAGTTCAGTACGTTTAGAATCGTTGAGACTCGTGCGTAACATGTGTTTTAGTTTGGTTTAAAAGTGTGGTAGAGATGTTTTGCTTTTGTGCTAAGGTGTGTGATTTGGATCTTTGTAATGATTGAACTTAATTGTGGAGTGATGACCACAATTGAGTAATTATTAAATAAATAAAGTTAGTTAGTTTTGGGTTTATCTTGGTCTCTGATCTTAGCCCTTGACCATCACTTTATCCCTATATTTGTACCCCTCATATAAATCATGTTATGCGACAATCTATTCTCGCTGCCGCATGATATCCTGGTACTGTCCGAATTGTTTCTGGAGCTTTAGAACTCCGTTTGACATAAATCCAGTTGGATTGGATTAAGGACTTGATAACCTAGGTTCTGGAAATTTTTCATGATTTTTGGAGGTTCTGGCAGAGAGATATAATGGTTTTATTGGAGTAACCAGAATCTGTCCTGTGGTCCTGACACAGCTGTCTTGTTTATTTTATACCTCGAGCTACAAAACTCCGATGGAGGTGATTCAAGTTGGGTTAGTTTCAGAATTTGATAGTCTACGTTCAGACAAAAGATCATGATTTTTGGATACACAGAATGAGAGTTACAACTGTTTAATTAGGACGAACAGAATCTGTTTCAGGATTTGATTTGCCCGTCATTGGCAACTAGTTCTACACTAACTCTTATCTGTTCATGATGTGAGTTATATCTTTTTACCACCCTCTGAACCTCATGTTCTAACCACTAGATGGTAAACACCAGGTCTGGAAGTGGAGTGGATCAACCACCTGTGAATCGTCAGGGACGTGCCAACCCCAATCCAAATTCTCCGCCGAATCAAGCATCCGTAGCAATGGATCAGATCCTCGCCAACCAGACTCAGATTCTATAGGGCATGGCTAATACCTTGGCAGCCATGCAAGCACAGAACAACAACAACAACAACAACCAGCAGAGGGACAAGCACCGGGAGTTCATGAGTCACAAACCCCCTACCTACTCCCACTCTGCGGATCCACTTGATGCTGATGATTGGCTGAAGACTGTCGAGAAGAAGCTGGATATGGCTCAGTGCAATGACAGGGAGAAGGTCCTGTATGCCTCAGGTCGCTTGGAAGGATCAGCTTCAGATTGGTGGGATGCTTATCTTGCTGCTCATGCCACCCCTGATGCTATCACCTGGCAGGAGTTTAGAACCAACTTCAGGAGCTACCATATTCCTGCTGGTGTCATGAAGCTGAAGAAGAAGGAGTTCCTCTCACTCAAGCAAGGTGGGATGACCGTCAGTGAGTACCGGGATAAGTTCATTCAGTTGTCCCGTTACGCCCCAGATGAGGTGAAGGATGATGAGCAGAAGCAGGAGCGATTTCTGGAAGGATTGATTCCGCCGCTCCAATATTAACTCATGTCTCACACCTTCCCAACATTTCAGAAGCTGCTGGATAAGTCTATTGGCTTGGAGAGCAAGCGTCGTGAGTTGGGAGAGCAGAAGAGGAAGTTCATGTCCTCAGGACAGTCAAGCAGTAACACCCGCCCTCGTTTCCAGCAACCTCAGCAGAACATGTCCGCTCGTTTTGGTGGGCAAGGGAGTAACTTTGTGCAGAGTCAGGGACAGCGGTCAGCACCTCCACCTCAGCGTCCAGCATTTTAGCAGAACCGCCAGACCACCCCGACTCAGACTCCAGTGAAGACCCCTGCACCAGGCAGTGCTCCTACTCCCCGTACCTGCTACATCTGTGGAGATCCCAGCCACTATGCCCACAACTGTCCTAAGAAGAATGCTCAGACCCCTCAGCACCAGAGTGGCAGTGCACCTAGGCAGAATACCCCTCAGCAGCAAAACAGGAATGTGAACCCGACGCCCCAGAGCAACAAGAGCCAGCAGAATCAGATGCGGGGCAAAGTGAACCATGTTGCTGCAGAGTCCGCGCAGGAGGCCCAGGATGTGGTACTTGGTATGTTCCTCGTCAACTCAGCCCCTGCATCGGTTTTATTCGACTCTGGAGCATCTCATTCTTTTATTACTGCTCAGTACGTAGCTAAGTATAATATATCTATGGTCCCTATGAGAAATTCCATGCTAGTTAGCTCACCCGGTGGAAACATGAAAGCTAATTTTATCTGTCCCCGAGTTAACCTGAAAATAGTTGGGGTAGACTTTCCTGCTGATTTGATAGTCCTGAACTCTGAGGGAATTGATGTCATACTTGGAATGGGATGGTTAGCTGCTTTTGATGCGGTGATTCAGTGTTCCAAGAGGTCCGTGTTGTTGACTAGCCCTCAGGGAGAGAAGATTGAATTCGGAGCCACACAACCCTCAGCTTCAACTTACTCAGTGAATCAGGCCAGTGGTGTTCCTTTGGAGGATATCAGAGTTGTTTGTGAGTTTCCAGATGTCTTCCCAGATGATTTGCCAGGTATGCCACCCGAACGAGACATTGAGTTTATTATTGAGCTTTTACCTGGTACTGCTCCTATTTCTAAAAGACCCTATAGAATGGCTGTTAATGAACTAGAAGAACTTAAGAAACAACTTAAGGAATTGTTGGATAAAGGTTACATTCGTCCTAGTTCATCACCTTGGGGAGCACCTGTAATTTTTGTGGGTAAAAAGGATGGTACTCTGAGGATGTGTGTGGATTATCGTTCATTGAATGAGGTAACCATCAAGAATAAGTATCCATTGCCCAGAATTGAAGACTTATTTGATCAGTTGAGAGGAGCTAAGGTTTTCTCCAAGATTGACTTGAGATCTGGCTACCATCAGTTGAGGATCAGGCGTTCCGACATTCCTACAACAACATTCACCACCAGGTATGGATTGTATGAGTATACTGTGATGTCGTTTGGATTGACAAATGCACCCGCCTACTTTATGTACCTGATGAATAAGGTGTTCATGGAGTACTTGGATAAGTTTGTGGTGGTGTTTATTGATGATATTCTGGTTTACTCTAAGAATGAGGAGGAACATGAGGAGCATTTGAGGTTGGTGTTGCAGACTCTTAGAGAGAACCAGTTGTATGCCAAGTTTAGTAAATGTGAATTCTGGTTGAATCAAGTGTCTTTTCTTGGTCATGTGGTCACTGAAGGAGGTATTGCAGTGGATCCAAGTAAAGTCAAGGATGTGTTGGAATGGAAACCTCCTACCACCGTCTCTGAGATCAGAAGTTTTCTGGGATTGGCTGGATATTATAGGAGATTCATTGAAGGCTTTTCTAAAATAGCGAAACCCCTTACTTCGCTATTAGAGAAGGGCAAGGAGTTTGTTTGGTCAAAAGCGTGTCTGGCCAGTTTTGAAGAGTTGAGAAGGAAGTTGACTAAAGCCCCAGTGCTTGCTATGCCAGATATTCACAAGAACTTTGATATATATTGTGATGCTTCTCGTAGAGGTCTTGGGTGTGTGCTCATGCAGGAAGGCAGAGTTATAGCCTACGCATCCAGGCAGTTGAGGAAACACGAGCTGAACTATCCTACTCATGATCTGGAGCTTGCAGCTGTTGTTCATGCCTTGAAGATCTGGAGGCACTATATTCTAGGTAACAGATGTGAGCTGTATACTGATCACAAAAGTCTGAAGTACATATTTACTCAGAAGGATCTGAATTTGAGGCAGAGAAGATGGGTGGAGTTGATCAAGGATTATGATCTGGGAATCAACTATCATCCTGGTAAGGCTAATTTGGTTGCTGATGCGTTGAGTAGGAAGTCACAAGTAAATGCAATGTTTGGTCGCCAGTTGCCAGCTGAGTTGCTTGCAGAGATGGAAAAGCTGAACTTGGGATTCCTGAATCAGACAAAAGGTGTGACAATGGAAGTTGAGTCTACGCTAGAACAGGAAATTCGGAAGGGTCAGCTTACTGATGAGAAGATAAAGGAAATCAAGGAAACCATATTAGCAGGGAAAGCTCCCGACTTCACCGAAGATGATCAAGGTACGATTTGGTTTAGAAAAAGGATATGTGTACCGGATATCGAGTCTCTCAGAGAGCAGATATTGAGGGAAGCTCATGATTCCGCATATTCTATTCATCATGGAAGCACCAAGATGTGCCAGGATCTGAAGCAAAGGTATTGGTGGTATGGACTAAAAAGGGATGTGGCTGCTCATGTGGCATTGTGCGATGTTTGCCAGAGAGTTAAGGCTGAACACCAGAGACCAGCCGGTTTGCTCCAGCCACTCAAGGTACCTGAATGGAAGTGGGAAGAAATCAGTATGGATTTCATTGTTGGATTACCTCGCACTCGAGGAGGATATGACTCCATATGGGTTATTGTGGACAGATTAACTAAGGTAGCTCACTTTATACCCGTTAATACTACTTATACCAGTGCTAAGTTAGCAGAGTTATACATGTCCAGAATTGTTTGTCTCCATGGTGTACCTAAAAAGATAGTGTCTGATAGAGGTACTCAGTTTACATCTAGATTTTGGCAGAAGTTGCATGAGTCTATGGATACAAAGTTGAATTTCAGTTCTGCATATCATCCTCAGACAGATGGTCAGACAGAGAGGACTAATCAGATTTTGGAGGATATGCTGAGAGCTTGTGCTTTGAAGCATGGAGGCAGTTGGGACAAGAGTCTTCCATATGCAGAGTTTTCATACAACAACAGTTATCAGGCTAGTTTGAAGATGGCACCGTTCGAAGCGCTTTATGGTAGAAAGTGCAGAACACCTTTGTATTGGAGTGAAACTGGTGAGAGTCACTTGTTTGATCCAGAGATTTTGCGGGAAGCAGAAAGACAGGTTCAGATTATCAGAGAGAATTTAAGAACGGCTCAGTCCAGGCAGAAGAGCTATGCAGACACAAGGAGACGAGAATTAACTTTCGAAGTAGGTGATTATGTGTATCTGAAAGTATCTCCTATTCGCGGCTTGAGAAGGTTTAAGGTGAAAGGAAAATTATCTCCTCGTTTCATTGGACCTTTCAAGATTGTTGATAAGGTGAGGTGCTTATCAATTGGAATTGCCAGCCAGACTGTCAGATGTGCATAATGTGTTCCATATCTCTCAGTTGAAAAAGTGTCTTCGAGTTCCTGAGGAAGAATTACCCTTGGATGAGTTGGATGTGCAAGATGATTTGACTTATAACGAATATCCAGCTAAGATTTTGGAAACTGCTGAAAGAATTACTAGGAGTAAAGTGATTAAGATGTGTAAAGTTCAGTGGAGTCATCACGCGGAAAGTGAGGCAACTTGGGAAAGAGAAGATGAGTTGATGGCAGAGTTCCCTCAGATTTTCTCTATTCCATCCGAATCTCGAGGACGAGATTCTCTTTAAGGGGGTAGGTTTGTAACACCCTAAAATTCATCACATTTAAATTGTAGCAACCATTTTAATTTTTCTAGGATTTATTAAGGCTTAAATAAATTTTCTAGGAATTAATTGGAATTTCTAGCCTTTTATTAATTTAAATATCACATTAAATAATTATTTTAGTCAAAATAAGTTTTTGTTGCATTCATGATGTTGCATATATTTTTGGTTGCTAGTAAATCAAGTTGGAATTTAAATTCTGTTTAAATTCGAATTTGATTTGCTTTTGTTTGAGTTTTAGAAAAGTTTAAATCAGCCGAGTTCGGTTTCGCCCCTCGAACTCTTGGCCCGGTCCAAGTTTGCTCCATGGACTTTTTCTCCCGCTCGCTTTTCCTCCCCGCACTTTTTTCCTTTCTTCCCGGGCCGAATCTTTTCTCCCCGCCCGGCCTTCTCCACTTCCGACCCAACTTCGGCCCGTCCCACTTCTTCCCCGTCACTCTCTCTCTTCCTCTCGCCGACAGGTGGACCCCACCTGTCAGCACCTTCGTCCCGAAGCCGCCGCCGCCTCCGACTCCGATTCCCGCCGCCGTACGCCTGCCGAGGCCTTGATCTCCGGCCTACTTAAGCACCCGCCGCCCTGCTGTTTCCCCATTGAAATCCAATCAAGCCGCGAGCCCGCAAACCCTAGCGCCGCTGCTCGAGATCCGCCGCCGCGTCGGTTCGCCGTCGTTCGTCGCCGTCGCCGGTCGGTCTTCGTCGAGTTCACCCCTGGTGAGTTCGCCATCATCTCCTCGTCCTTCCTGTGTAGTCCTTGTAGTTCGTAGAAGGCCGTAGCGTCGAGTTCGTCGCCGCCCGAAGCTCTACCGATCCGGCCATGGCGCCGCCGCCGTCGGTCGTCGTCTCCGTCGCGCGTCTGTTGTCAAGATCACCCTGGATAGACTCGTCATTGCCTCGCGAGTCCGTAGGACCAAGTCCCGTCGTAATCCGCGCGTCGTAGCGTCGAAACGTGTTTGCTCCGACGATGTTCCGCCGCGGGATCGAGCGGCGCCGCCGTCCCGGCCGTCGCCGGCGATACCCCCCTCGGCCGATCTGTTTTAAGCCATCCGATCGCGATCCAACGGTCCACGTCAGCCCAAGCGTTCGAGTCAAACCCGAGCGTACCGATCAGCGTGACGATTTTGCTAAAGAGTCCCTGAAGTTTTCAAAAATCAACCCGCAGTCCAATTTAGTTCAAAAATAATTACGAATAGGTCCTTTTTCTTTTGTTTAAGCCCCTGCAAGATTTAAAATTGTGCCCGAGGTCCTGTTTTGGTCTTTTTACCCGTAAGCCCTCGAGTTTTTATACAAAATTATGTTTTAGCCCCTGGTTTTTCGCAGTTAAGCCCCTGGAACTTTTAAAACTTTGCCAGCAAGTCCCTGAACCTTAGAAAAGCCATATCTTTTGCGTTTTAACTCCGATTTTAGTGATTCTCGCGCTCACGCGTTCGTTGTAACGTGTAGATTAGTTTTGTGCTTCTGTTTTCTTCTGTTGGAATTGTTTGGTGTACTGTTTCTTATTTGTTGTATTGTTTCCTTGCATGTGAATGTGTGATACGATTAGGAAACGACCAGTTCGAGGATTTCTCTGAAGAACCAACTGTTGGAGAAGGATTTGAGCAGCAACCGAGTTGGGAAGAAGGCAAGTGTATTATGCCATGCAAATGTCCTAATAATTATTAATTTCACCACCCATGCATGTGTCTTAATTTGATGGGTTCCTATTTAAGGATTTACCTAGCCACTATATTTTTCCTGTCCCTGAAACTGGGTTACTTAATTAATTTTGATGGTAGATGATGCTTAGCTTGCTCAACTGGGATTGGTTAAATGAACCCCTACTCTATGTTCCAAATACTCTTTAAAGTAATTAATTGGCAAGATCATATCTTTTTAATTGGAACATGGAGAACCACCCAGGAAAACAGTACAACCATGAGTGCCATGTGGCTCTGGCTTTGACTGACTAATTAGGTGCTCTAGTTTATGGTAGCTTTACTCGAAAGGGGCATGGGGGGCGGCGGTTGACGGGGTATAGCTCGGTCCTTTTGAGCTGTGGGCTTTGGTAAGAGACAGACCTCATTAGGGAGGGTTATGCTTTGCTTCTGAACTGGAAACCTTAGCGGGCTATCATTTATTAGAGTGCTTTTGTAAAGGTCTCATAGTGAAACCCAGTATTCGGTCCACATGGTGTGGGAAGGGTACAATGCTTCGGCAGTGGGAATCACGGCTTATGGTGAAAGTGTACAACCTCTGCAGAGTGTAAAACTGTTATAACAGCCGTGCTCACGGTCAAGAGCGGCCTGGACCCTTACATGATAATCATACTTGAACATGATCTAAATCGTGGTTACTTGAATATGTTGGGAATATGACATTCATTAATTTGTGGGTGGTATATACTTTCATTTGCTAAGTAAATAGTTGCTTAATAAAATTTGACCAACTAAAAGTGCTTACTGCAGTATGGTCAGCCAACCTTTTTGCCTCAGCCTTGTATGTCATATTACATTTGCTGAGTACGTATGTGCTCATACTTGCTGCTTTTCTTTCTTTCTTTTATTGCATTTACTACACCCGGAATGCTGCTCAGATTGGGAGAATTTTGAGGATTTCACTACTGATTTTGAGGAGTTCTAGGCGAGTCTCCCCCAGTCAATGCCTGTGGAGTTGGTGTCACTTTTGCTTCGTTAGATGAACGTTTATTTAAGTCTTCCGCTATGACATTTGAGTCAACTCTGATATTGTAATAATCGCACGATAATACTCTTTCGTTGTGCATGGTTATGGATATTCACTTGTGACGTCTACCATATGTCCATATGTGTGTAAACTGATCCTGGCGCACATATGAGATGCACCTGGTTTTGCCTTTAAAACCGGGTGCGACACTTTATGAGCTGGATTCCGACCCAACCTCATTCTCTCTTGAAAAGCCTTTTTCAATTTACGTGGCGAGAGACTCCCTTTCTCTTGCGCATATGAGTGAATTGTGAATACTTACAACTTGAACATGGAAAGATGGTAGCAAAAGTGTGGCTGCCACACTGCCACTACAGCTGTGCGTATAGTCGGTTATGATTATGGGACTGACAGAAAGTCTATCTGGTACAAGAAAGG
This sequence comes from Echinochloa phyllopogon, assembly GCA_033239725.1. Classification (NCBI taxonomy): domain Eukaryota; kingdom Viridiplantae; phylum Streptophyta; class Magnoliopsida; order Poales; family Poaceae; genus Echinochloa; species Echinochloa phyllopogon. The sequence goes on from BTCW01000010.1 coordinate 56,030,749, forward strand.
CAACAAGAAGTTCTCAGATCGTGAAAGCCCTTGTCATACTTGGTGTGTGAGGATCACGGGCGGAGGGCGGAGGCCCAGGAAACCAGGTGGTTCAACTTCAGTCTTCAGTCAGTGTGTGCTAATGGGAAGAACTGCGCCAGGAGAAGCGAAGAGATCGTAGAGGTAGCCTCATGCACTACGGGAGAGCGACACGTCGTTTCTTGCCTTGGAATTTTGGAGGTGCAACTCTATTTACCGGGTACCTGCACTGGGATGTTCGGCTAGCTGAAAATTGGACGATTGAGAAATGAAGACGTTGATTTTCTTGTGTCACTACAGATGGCAATTGGCATATTTGACTCGACCGTCAGTCTAGACCGTTTACTCAACGAAAGGTGACCGATGTATGACAGTATCAGTATGAGATCGTTTCCTCTCACGATAAATCAGTCTGTTGCGATGCCAATTCGCGAGGGAAACAAAGGAAGGAGGCTCATTATAACTACACAGTGATTTTCTTTTGTCAGGCTGTCTTCTTTCTTTCTTTCTTTCTTTCTTTCTGTTGCACACGAGAGTTATGCCGTTACAATTTGCACATGGGAAGGTGCTAGCCAAGCCGATGATTAGTATAACAGCTTTACGCTAATCGTGAAAAGGAGGTTGCTTTTATCCCCCTCATCTTTATTTTGGACAGATGTAGCTTTTTCCTATCACCGGGGCCAAAAATGAGGGAATATTTTGTTGCTCATCCACCCCTATCATGCACGAAATCATTATTTGGCACTTTTGCGCGATCCATCGTCTCACACACTAATCAAACGTACTCTCTTTGAGCACCTTTTCCTTCCTTTTGCCCGTCGTCCTTCTCTCATCATCACAAAGCGCTGTAGCTACTGGTCTTAGCAGTCATCTCACCATCCATCCACCCCATGCATTTTTCAGCGCATCCAATAGATACCCACCTGCAGAAAAATTGCCAAACTTTTTTAGCCTACGGCACGTCGAAAACTAAAGGAGGAACGTGGTGGTCGGTAAAAGCGGGAGTGAAAGTATCCAAGTGACTGATAAAATAAAATCAGCCGGGATTTTTTTTTAAAAAAAAAGAAGCGTGGGCAAGGGCAACGGGCAAACGTTGCGTGTGTGATCCGCCGCGCGCGCCGCGTCAAAGGTGTTGGATCCGCACGGCCCGGTCCGATTCGACGGCTCGTGCGTGAGGCCATTTACGCTTGGAACCCAACGCGCGCGCCCCGTCCACCGCCGGCCAAGCCCCGTGCGCATGAGGCCCGGAGTGGCAGCTTCCATACTCGGCCACCGCCCTCCGCCTCCGTGTGAGAGCAGCCATTGCCATGGTCACGCCCGATCGCGTATACTACATAAATAGTCGCCGTAAACGGATCACGAGAGGGCCCGTGCGGCGCGACGGCAACGGGGTCACGCCTTCCGTTCCGTCCCACGCGCAAATTCATGGCGGGGGGTGGGGGCGTAGTAGGACGGCGGGAGTACGTACCACCGCACCGGTCCCGGTAACTAACAACTGGATCGAGTAACCGCATTACCAGGTGCAGTAACTGTAACGACTGGCAGCTCCCACGCACGCGTGCTGCTTGGACCTGGGCTGTCGCGCGCCTTCCCTGCATTACCTGCACGGCAGCAGTTCGAGTCTCTGCAACCCCTGTTGAGATGCCAGTAATTTGGATCGTTCCGAGTAACAACAGATGCTGGCGATTGCCCCCACGTAAGTTAGATCTGGAAAGGAAAAACGAGTACAGATTAACGGAATCTTCAGAGAGTGGATGGGATGGGGTGGGAGCACAACTGACTAGTGACTACCGAGACCACCAGATGGATGGATCGAACGGCAGCAGAAAGCAACGCAACAGCGGCGCGGCAAGTACCCCTGGAAAGGATGCCGTTGATTCCCACGGCCGCGGTCACGCTGGGCCGCAGCACGCGCCGCTGCTAGATTCGATCAGCTGTGTCCTGCAGCCCTTGCCTTGCCTCCCATGACTGACACTGACCCACCGTCTCCTCCTCGTCAGGTCCACTCCGCTGCCGACGTCGCCTCCAAGCAACCGAGAGCGACCCCATTCCCTTTTTCCATTTCCTGTAACGGCACGAGCAGGTCCTGTGAACCACCCGTTTCAAGATAAGGAGATGGCCTGATTTGAGGCCTTGGAGGCAAAATCTACACGACGCTCAACTTGCAACCCACATTGACCTGCGTCAGTCCAACAAGGTTGCAGCGAAGCAAAGCATGGACAGCGAAGCAGATGATTCTACTTCTTCCTCGTAGCAGCTATCTACTATCTAGCTGAGCATCAAGCATCGCATCGGATTCCTTCGGAAAATGGCAAGCAGCGTTTGTCAATCGGAGGATGGATGCAGTACGCCCGGGCATGGGGAGGATGGGAAAAGAACAAACCGCCCGAGTAACTGCCGGGACCCCGTCCATGCCCTCCGCTTTCACCAGCCCATGCCGATTCACTGTGTGCGATGCTGCTCCGCACTGTCACTGTCCTTCCCTGACCACGCGCCCGCTGTGTCGTTGCACCCGACCCCCGTCCCTTCCCTTGGCTGCTGCGGCGACTGCTCAGTAACAGAACGCCGGGGACCATCTAGCGCGGGGAGGACCAAAAGAGAAGCTTCTTACTGCCAGAGTTTTCATTGATGTTTATACTCTGTAGTCTGTTCAGCTCTGATCTTATGCCCCTACTGCTGTTTCCTGTCGCCGGTGTAATTTTTGTCAGCTATAGAAATTACTGCCAAAAGAGCAATCCCTCTCATTAGAGCAGCTATTCAACTTGCAAAAAAAAAGATGTTTGGCTAGTCTCTTGGAGATGCTCTGTTGGAAACATTTTTTCTCTAACAATAGCTAAATTTAACTTTAGAAAATGATTTGGCTAGTCTTTTAGAGATGCTCTAATCCTACTCACTTCGTTGTTTGGGCTACAAATATAGCCAATGTGTCTTTGTATCAGTAGTGCTTCTGAGATTCCTGGATGCAGGATCCGGTATATAGAAAGTAGAAACACTCTGCAGGAGTGGTTTATTTCTCGGGAGCAGTGTGCTTCGGTCATTTGGAAATGGATAGCCATCAATTCTTCCATGGCTCAACCATGTTGTCTATGTAGTGCCATCTACTAGGTTTTTTAGGCAATACGGCCCTATATTAAAAGATAGGGAGAAGAAAATAGTCTCATGCAAGAAATTGTTTCAAGAAAATCAATGCACTAGGCACTATAAAATATTCATTTAAGATATTTCTGTCTTTGTGGTAGAATGGGGAAAAATTATTGGTGGATATTAGAGAGAGAATTGAGTGACTAATTAACTACTTGGGCTATGGATAGATTATAGATATGGTGTGGGAACTTTTAAAGAGTAATAGTGCCCATGTAACATTTCTCGGTATATGCTTTGCAGGTATATTTCTCGGGTGCAGTGTACTTCTGTCATTTAGAAATGGATAGTGTCATCTACTCTACCATGTTCCTTGGCCAAACTAGCTGACTCTACTATTAACTATTGTACTCCAAGTGTCAGTGTCAATCTGGTTACTGTTTAATACTCTTGTACTACTCTGGTTAGCACACTGTTCGTTTGGCTTATCAGCCATCGCCCAACAGTACTTTTCTCTCAAAATAAATCAGCCACCGGTCAACAGTATTTTTCTCTCAGAATAAATCAGCATCGGCCACCAGCCAGACGAACAAAAGCATGTAAGCAAATTACTCATATCTGGTCTTACTTTTATCCGAATTATTACTGATGTAGGTTATACCGACTACTAATCGGGAGCGACAGTGCATTACAGGTCGAGCTCCTGGCATACCACGGCGAATCTCAGCGCATAGGTGAGAGAGGAAAAGAGTGCTACAGCAAGGAGTCGAGGTAATCACGCCAGACGATCACTTGCGGTTTGAGCTGTTCGTATCTACAGGCCCAATGCGCTAAACCCTCATTTTTTGGACCAGTTCATCTGCTAGTCACTTTTTTCTGACGGGAGAACCTTATTTTTTTCGCGAACTTGCCTTAGCACGTATTTCATTAAGAAGAAAGCAGTTTACAAACAGTATTTGATCCAGGTCAAATAGGAGTTGACCTACACAAGAGCATAAATGACTAAAAATAGAGAAAAAACTAAAAAACACCAACAAACAATCGGCCAGCAAACCAACAAGTAAAGAACGACGACGGCTCCAGCACACTCCAACCCCAAAATCTAGACATGACCACTCTCTTGAACCTGCAAAGAAATAACCTCGTCACGAGCGCTAAAGGATTCAACGGTGGCAAAACATCCACACAGAAGCACGAACACGACGACAAAGCATCCGCCCGAACCAACGACCAAGCACAGCGAAGGTGGCACAACATCCACCCAACTGATACGACCACGGCAGCAAAGCATTCGCCAAAGCGACAGCGGCAAAGCATCCGCCAAAACAGCAGGGGGTGGCAAAGCATCCGCCAAAACAGCAGGGGGCGGCAAAGCATCCGCCAGACGGGAGAACCTCATCATTCAGAGGATAACCCTACTTGATGTTGAAGTGCGATTTCGATCAAACCATTTTGTCGCAATTAGTGAGACACATGCGACGTCAGAAGGTGGCACCAAATTGCACACGCTTGGTCTTACTTTTATCCGAATTATTACCGTAGGTTATATCGAATGTACTAGTTGGGAACTCCTCCATTTCTGGAGCAGATCATCTACTACTATCTTCTTCTTTTTTTTGTCGGGAGAAGCTCATCAATCAGAGGATAACCCAACTCGATAATTAGTGAGCCACATGCTACGTCAGAAGGTGGCACAAAACTTAGATTGGTCAGATCGAAGCCATGCATGTGATGAGATCTTCTTTTTGCTCCTTATTTCCTCCATATCATGGCACCGATTCAAACTATACACGCAGCATTTGAAAGTTGAGACAGCAGATTGCCCAATCCGAATCTGTCTTTTCACCTTTCGTTCCTTTGTTTTCTATTTAAACCGATCCCAATCCGTATGTGTCGGCTATTATTGTATCCTATGATGAGATGTCTATTTGTATAACGTGATAAAGGGCATTGGATCCATTTGGACGACGAGAGGAAACGACGAAATACCATCTTATAAAAACACAACAAAGGGAGAGAATCCAAGCCTACACTACACTACACCAGAGGTTGGACTATTGGAGCATACAACATTCTTTTCTTGTCCACCTTGGATGGCGTACAAGAGCAGGTAAAGTCAGGTGCTGTCATTGTCCATTGGTATATCCGTCAACTCCTCGAGCGTTAATCCTAAACAAAAATGACTCACCCTCCTACATGTATGCATGGTCAACGAGTGACGTTCCTTATAGATGATTTTTTGGGACCCTCCGTAAAATGTCTGGATTTTAAAAGAGAGGTTGTACCTACTAGATAAAACGAGATAAAGTAAAACTGTAAAAGTAACAACTTCGGAATGGAAGTTTAGTATAATTGTTACTCGGACGCCCATTTGGACCACAAAGCCCAGCCAAAGAAATACGGATTTTGGTGCATTGCACCGCGAATTCCGTCGAAAACAGCAAGATCAGCTGCTGCGCTTCTGTGCGTGCCCTGCCCTCGATCGCCAAAGATCAGCAAGACGGAAAAGAGTACAACCCAACGCGCCCAACCCGACGGAGCCACGCATCAATCGTCAGACCCGGCAGACGTCCGAGCCCAGCGCGATCGGGCATGATGACACACGTGCACGCGGCACGCCTTCGCAGCCCGTCGAGACGGTGGGCACCGCGCCCCTCCCTGCATGCCGCTGCGCGCACGGCGGCTTGCGCTAGCTTCTTCGTTGCAGCCACGGCTCGGGCGGGGGGACAAGCAGTACCACCCCCTCTGCGCGCTCCCGTCCGCGCGGGTTGGTTGATCCGGGGCCTGCTCTGCCAAAACAGGTTACTACTGCGATCGCTCCGGACGCTGCAGGGTCTGGGAGGAGGACGAGGAGCACGGCCCGGTACAGAGACATGGCCGCGTCCTGCCCCTGCATGGATCTGTACGGGTGGCCGGTGGGCATCAGCGCCCGAATCGGCCTTCTGCTGCTGCGTGGGCATGTTTGGTTGCCCACTCGATGACCATCTGACGCATTTTGTTCCCGTTGGCAATTGGCATGCATACGGAGACAACAACAGGCATAGTATTTTGGTCGGCGTAAACGACGACTCGTGACACCGGGCTACTGCGCGCTACTCCTACTTGGGATGCCATGGTTCCCGTTCCCAATTTGCAGGCGTCGTCGTGTTTATCAGGCGTACGGCAGACGATAGCGGCAGAGCTCTTTCGGCCGACAGGCTCTCGTCAGTCGCAGGCGGATGGAACCTGAACAGGCCAGCCTCCCTGCACTGTTCGCTGGACCAAACAGGCCGTCCTGCTGCTGTGCCAAACAGCACGCTTTTTCAGAGAGAACCTTTCGAGAGTTACTCCACTGCTGTGCCTGTACTGTGCTGCTCCGTCTGATGCAGACCAATACCATCGGCACCCTAGCCCAAGTTTCTTTCGTGCTTCAGGTAAGGCTGCACCGCACCAGAGCCCGTTACGTTTTCTTCCTCTTTTTTCCTTTTTCTCCCCACTGTTATATGTACCCCGTAACGTTTTTATCAACGGAACAAAGCCTGAATCGCGCGTTTCGCAACGTCCCTCTCCGTATACTGTACAGTACGGCGCGGCTGATTCAACGCGGCCCCCTTAACCGTAACACGCCGCCGCCGCTCCTCTCGCCGTTGGGATTTCGAATTTGAAAGCCCCACCCAGCCCCAACGGCACGCCAACCGTCGGATCCGCCGCGCTACACGTGTCAACCGCAGGCCCGCGGGGCCTATCTGGTAAATACGGGCGGGGCGGGTGTCAGGCGCCGAAGCTTCCCTCCGTGACGACGTTCCGTTTAGGGGGCTCCGCGCCGTTCCCACCGGCTGCACCCCGTTGCCGTCGCGGGCGCGTGGTCGCGTACCGGCCGCGGCAGGTGGGGCCGGCCGCACGCGACCGGCACCGCGCGGCGCATCCGGTCCGCCTCCCAACGGCCAGATCCGGCTAACGGCGCCGTCAGGGAGGGGCGATCCTGGCCGTCGGATCCGGATCCCATCCCCGCGGCCGCGGCATCTTATATTTGTACGCGCACGCGAGCGCCCGACGGGGGGCGAGAGAATCCAAAGCGCAAGCGGCAGCCGCAGGCAGCGCCGCGCAGCGCAGCGCAGGCGTCGTGAGAGAGAAAAAGAGAGGAGGAAGCGGCCAAGGGAAGCGAGGGCGGCGGCGTGCGCCAGATGGGGAAGTACATGCGCAAGTGCAGGGGGGCCGCGGGCGAGGAGGTCGCCGGCGTCGAGGTCACGCAGGTCGTCGGCGTCCGGACTAGGTCGCGGTCCGCGGCGGCGCCGCCGGTGGCCGGCGGTGTCGCGAAGGTCGCCCCGAGGAGGAAGAAGGGGCTGGCGCCTGCGCCGGCCAACGCGACGCCGGGTGAGACTGGCGATGGTGGTGACGCCGGAAGCTGCTACATCAAGCTGCGGAGCCGCACGCTGTTCATGGCGCCGCCTCAGCAGCCTCCGGCGCCGAGTGCTACGGGGCCGGCGGAGGCTTCTGGTGCCGGCCAGGGTCCGGCGCTCGCGGCTGTGCTCTCGCGTTGCTCCAGCACGGCGTCGTCGGTGGACATGGGGTGTCAGGACAGGAGCCTTGCCTGCCGCTCTGTCGCCGCGGAGGTATGAGATAGGGAAACCCTAGAATTCGAATTCGAAAATGGTCCGAGATTTCCGGCGTATGCCGTTGCTGAATTCCCGTCGTTTGCTCGTATCCCGTTGCTGAATTCCATCGTTTGCTTTGGTTTTGGGATTTTACAGGCAGGCGGGGATCATATCCTGGAGCTTTCGGCAAGCAACTCGGGGAACGGTCCGGACAGCGAGAGGTGGGAGAATTCTCCCTGTTTGTTATAAATCCTGTTGAATTATGCCTCCCGGCGTGCTCCTGACGTCGTTCCGCTTGTGGTTTTTGAAAATTCAGGCGAGAGACGACGCCATCGAGCCGTGCGCACGGCGAGGTCAGCGATCTGGAGTCGGATCTGGCGGGTCAGAAGAACGGCCGGTCGTTGCAGGCGACAACGTCGGCTCCCCGGCTGATCACGCCACCGGCGGACGAGATCAAGGCCTTCTTCGCGGCGGCCGAGAAGGCGCAGGCCGAACGCTTCGCTGCCAAGTAAGTAGTCGTCGTCAAGCTATTACCAGCGGCCAAAAATTACCGCGTGCTAGTAGCATGCAGCGTAAAGTTACTGTCTTGCGGCACGCATATTTCTCCTCGTCTTCGTAGCGCGTGCCGTGTGACTTGCTATGATCTGACGTGCGTGCCTGCGCTCTCCCCTTGGGCAGGTACAACTTCGACGTCGTCCGCGGCGTACCCATCGACGGCGGCCGGTTCGAGTGGACCCCGGTGGTCAGCATCTGAAGCGAGCGTGCAGTGGAAGCTAGAAAGAGGAGAAGAAAAAGATGCCCCAAAAAAATAACAGAAAGGAGAAACCAAAGACGAAGAAGCATAGCCTAACCACCATTCAACTGTCTCCGTTCATGCCTTACTTTTCCTGGAGTAACTTGTAGAATCGCAGTAGTATTTACTATTTATTCAGAGAGGTTATCTTGACCCCTATATAGATCATCCGCTTACTGTAATTGCTCTCCTTTATTTTGGATGGGATTTAATTTACTGTACAGCAGCTAGCTGCCTTGCATGCAAATCTGATTATCCGAGTTTAACCACCGCTGTTTGGATAATATCCCTCTCTCTTGTTGCTGGTCCTGAATCCGGATCCTTCTGCCTCACGCTATATATGTGAGCTCCATATATATCTAGTGCTTCGTTTTGTATCAACCTCACCGTACATCAAGGTAAAAAATATAGCATACCCTTCTATGTACATACCCAGAAGTCAACCTGCAAATTCTTAACAAAAGTTAATTTCTACCTCGCTAAATTTACCGCGTTTGCATCTTGATGACTGATGAGAGGCGGCAGCAGCAGAAGCCATGACGTACAGCGCACACGAACGATCTCGGCGAGATTAATTTTATCCCATCACCTGCATCTGACACGACGTACTAGTACGCAGCATAATCCGTCCATGCATCTACCACTGTATCCCAGGACAGGCAAACTTCAGTGGAGGCTTCTACGGCGTGCCGTGGAAAGAAGGTTACGGCGAGGTGGGGACCCGGCGCTGGCTCGCTCCCTCTCTCGCCGAGGCGGATCGCGCGCTAGTGGAAGCGAGTCACCTCTGCCTGCCATCATCAGCCCAGTTAAAAAGTGTGGTTTACGCAGTAAAGCGCGATTACAGTAAGCAGTAAACTATGATTAGCGTGGTGACTGCCGTAATTAAACAAGTGTCAGTACACATGTTACTGGGAGATGAGGTGTGAGGTGGCTTGGGATCATGTGAGCACATGGGCAGGGTGGCAATGCAAGTGGGGGGTGGGGAGGAGGAGGGAGCAAGGAATGTTACGGCCATCGGGATCTGGGCTGCTCAGTAGGTTGGTGAAAACTAGGAAGGCCAGGGCCAGGCCGCCACACAGCCCAGAGAAGCAAGGCGAGACGGTGATTCGGCGCCACGGCACTGGGTCGCCCACTGCCGCTTGCTGGCTTTGCACTGAAAGGGAGAGGGGCTTTTTTAATGCTGGACCACTGTTTCCTGTGGCTTTTACCCTCGATCTGCCCATGGGCTCTCTCCCTCTTTGTTTCCTGGCCAGCTGCTAGTTAGGTCTAGCCCAATATGGAAAAAATCACTCCGTCGGTTCTTCTGCAGACTTGCAGCAATAAATATATTCAGTGTAGGAATGTTTTTTTGGACCTGTAAAAAAAGTACTGTAAAGAATATGCATATTTTTTAAGGCAGCATATGCGGGGTTAAACTGGCCAGGAACATTATATGAATGTACACTAAAGGCCGGCATAACATTGCAAAGATGAAATTAAGATGGATCATTTAGAAACTCCAGCGTGGTAGTAGTTGAGCGCATAGCAGATACAGTATGTGAGACTCGACCCCGTCCCCCGCGTCGCCCTTGTGGGGCGACACGGGCGGAACTGCCGCCGCCGGTGCGTGCGCGCCGCCTCCGCTCGCCTCCGGCCCCCGTTTTCCCTCGCCCCCGGCCTCCTAGCCGGTAGTAAGGGGAGCGGGGGTCCGTCCTTTTACTAGATCGAGTCCTAATTGAGTCCTTCTAGGTTTAGGGTTTGTTCGCCGCCGATGCTCGGTGGTGGAGTTAGGTTTTGCCGGAGGAGCATGGCTCATCTGCGGCTTGGTTTTCCTGGCGGCGCCGGCGATGCGGAAGCGACGACGTTGCAGAGGAATAATTTCTCCCAGCTTCTTCCGTTCTCCGATGGCGATCTACTCCGACGTCAACGGAGAGGCTGGGGAGACCTGTCCAGGAGTCGAGGGCTGGCGTATCGTCGTCTTCTTCAGATGATGATGGCGTTGACCCTGTTAATCTCGAGGAAGATGATCTTTGGTGAAAATCTGAGCTTTGCTTGGGTTGCCGGCGGTGGAATCGAAGGATGCGTCGTGGGTACTGGAGTTGGCCGATGTGCCTGGGAGGCAGTGTACTCGGCTGATTCGCCTAGAAGTAAGCCCTCCTCTGCGGCCTCCACCTTGTGGAGATTGGTTTTGGTGCCCGGCGACGATTGGGAAGCGGCTTCGGCGGCGATGACGAACGGATCTCCGAAGGCTTCGAGGAAGATGAACAGGAGTTTTAGACTTCTTTGTAATTTTCCTTTTCTTTGAGGTCCTGTTTGTAAAAGGGCCGGTGTAATGGGCTAAGATCAATCCATCTTTCTTCTAAAAAAAGCAGATACAGTATGAAAGACGAGTAGAATACTACTACAGTAGTGTTCAAGAGACGTGGAGGAAAGGGCCGGGGCTGGTTGATGATTGGGGTGCATGGGAGATGGGCGCCATGATCTACTCCGTAGCTAGCAGTTGAGAGCACGTCACGTTCTAGCGTATTGATGGCTAATAAACAAGTAGGGTTAGCGGCAAGCCGAGATCCGTGGATGGTGGGCAGATCTTGGGAAGCCGGGCGGCAAGCGCATCCCATCAGCCATCAGTGAGCGCATCATATTCAGCGGGCTGGGGAAGCAAGAATAACCTTGCTCATTAGAAAAACACGACGAGAAGCGTATGAAAATCAGGGGCAAGTACACGCTTTGGGGAAGCGCGTGGCCGGCGTCGGAGTCTGCGCCGAGGAAGGTGAGGATCCCCAGGCTGGTGAGACATTCCGCGAAAACTATCGAGTGGTGGCACTGAAACTGTGGTTTTTGTACTCTACTTTGGCCCTGCTTCTGGGGTAGCTTTAGCAGACTGGCAGGGCTCATTCCTGTCACTTGCTGCCTGTCTCTGCTCTGCTGTCAGGCTTGCCAAGATCTGCGGCTCCCATGAAGAAAACCATTTTTTTTTTGTTCAGATAACGCTGCAGATATATATATATAGAGAGAGAGCCTGCTACTTGGCATAAATTCGAAAAGGGCAGCCTGCTGTGACAGTGGCTAATACGAAATGATCCAGGGAATGGCAGAGTTTACAGCAGATGGCGTGTCAGTTAACGCCCAAATGTTGGCCATCAATTCGATGGATCGGCGCGATCTGCTGCTGCTACGACTACGGATCCTGTATTAAGTGTGATGCCTGCAAACACCGTTGGAGTAGCAACTAATCATCCATCTGTATGATTCGATCGGTTCAGGCAGGCGACAGGCAGATCGACCAATCAATAACGCAGAGCGGATGGACAGGGAGTACAGGCAAAGGACGATTTGTGCGCGAGCGAGATAGCCGCGAGGCGCGAGCCAACCGCATGCTCTTTCAGCACTGCATCAAGGGTACTTGCTGCGTAGTAGTACGTAGTACGTGCCCGCATATTTTGTTTATGTTGTTTGGCGCATTCATTGGCTTCGCAGTACGCACGGGAACGGATTGGATTTGTAGTTACGGAGGAGTGGATGGTATTTTTGTGCGGAAGCCGTATGTATGTGCTCGCGGGATCGGGATGAACGGCTTTGGATCCGATACGGGCATTTACGGCGGGGTTAATTGTAGCTAACTGTATTTGTTTTCAGGGAACTGGATTTTTGTTTTGTGAGCTGATCTAGAGTCCCGTGCATCGGTCTCGAAGAGGATTCACCAGTTCATATCATATCATATCATATCGTTGTGGCGAATGGCGGTACACTATCTCGTGGAACTACCGTTCCTGGGAGCTTGGACGAGGGTGAATCTTTGTGGAATTTCAGAATTTGTATCGATTTTGACTAAATGCTCTGAAGTTCAAACTTGGGCCATGGGGAGAAGGCCCGCTCGGCCCCTTTTGACACGGGTCCAGCTTTCAACAACAACCCAAGCCCACCCGAGCTAAAATCATCCGGCGAACGAAGCGCAGGCACGCGGTCAGTAGTGGCCCAAACCCGTGCTGGGCTTTTCCTTTGATCGTTGGAGCAGGCCCGCCCAACCCGCTCACCGGCGATGATCAAACGGTGGCGCCGCGGTGGTTTCCGGTGCGTCGGCCGACCTCGCCCGGCCGCGGCGGATCGCGCGCCGGCCTCACTTCACGTCACGTCCCGCACCGCCGCCGGAACCGACCGCGCGCGCTCGGCTCGGCCCGGCCGTGTGGTGGTCGGCGCCGTTGGTCTCGACATGGCCGGCCTGTGATCCCGGGCCGACGGGGCGCACCGGCCGGCGGATGGCTCGATCGAGGCGCCCCGATGTTCGCGTCGTCTGCCGGCCCGGTCTCATCCTCACACCTCGTGCGGCACGCCGCACGGCGACGTCGCTCTCGATCGGAACGCATCGCTCGCCCCCGCGCGCGTACGGCGACGTCGCCGTGTGCCGTCGCTTTACTGGCTCCCAGCTGTACTGTAACGGAGCAGACAGGCACTACCACGCTGCAGGGGACGGGACTGGTGATTGGCGTGTTAGGTCGGAGGGACGGACGGGCCAACGGCCTCTCGTCGGGACAAGGAAGGAGCCGAGCGCCCCCCGCCCGCCCGCATCATTGCACCGGATCGGCCATGTGTGGTGGTGTCGCGTTGCGTTCGCCGATAAGACCGACCGGTGTGTGCGAGGACAGGAATAGATGAGATGCCCCGCCACGGGTCAATGTCCACAGGGCGACGCGCCATGGGGAGCGGAGCGAGGACGATGGAGAAGTGATCCATCGAGCTCTCTGGCTCTGGGAGGATGTTTGATTATTGGCTGATAATAAGGTATTCAGATATACTCATATGTCTACAAATCAGGATGGTTGGCTAGCACCGTAATTCTGTTGACAGGTTATCTGAGAAATCATCAGCACGCAAAAGATCTGATCGAAACAAAGCTGTGACCCATGCATCAACCAACAAGTCGTCTGCTCCTTGAATTGGCCTGCAAGTTCTCCTCACAATCTGTTTCAAGTCCTTTTAAGTTCTATAATATCAGCCATGCATCGGACAACAGTAACACTAGTATGTTACCGTGTCCTGAACTTCTTGCATACTTCAGACAGGGGTGCATGCCAAGATCTCCGGTGCAAGTTCCCTCAAGATTTGGCGATAAGGCGTAGCTTCCACGTGATTCTTCCGTGGCAACAGTTCCTAGTCCAGCTTCAGAGGTAAGGGGAACGCATTATTGGCTTCGGCCTAATGGCTATGCCTAACCGGATTAGAGGGAAAACGGCTTTGTGTCATTGTGTGTGCTGTGCCCGTCTCTCTTCAGTCTTCACCCATGCAGCAATCAATCATCGTCTCTGTTATTATTGCTCTCGTCATGGACCATTGCTGTTTCCGTTTCATGACGACACTATATATTGTAGCACGCTTTTGGCTGCGCTGTTGACGCGACATATCCTCCGTGACTCGTTATGGGTTCCTTTGAACTCTTGTGCCCTACACCCCTTACCTTGCAATGCCACCACAGGGGTGTTCATCACAAAGGTCGAGTGCCTGGTTGCTGGGCAGCCAGACAGGAGTAGTAGAGAAAACATGCCATTTAATTACCAGCACTTTTCATTCAGCTTGTTTGCATTACACTCCACTCGTCGGTGTCCACTACACACTCTAAAGCCTATCTAACTGTACGCAAAGTGGCCTTGAGCTACATGCTTATATCTATCATTTTTGTAGATCTCGTGGTGTCATGCTTATCCTGTAATATATCCACTATGCCTAGACGCCCGTACCATCTGACGGCTGATAATGGAGACAAGGAGGCCATGAAATCCGCTAAAGGGGCATCAACATTTGTTGGCAGTCCTGTTTTTTGCCTGTAAAGATGGGAAAGTTGAACATCACCATTGCATGCTCGCACCAATACAATAGTACTGCGGCTGAATTCTCCTCACTTTTGCTCTTCTTTTACCTAAAATAAATTGAGTGGCGATGGATTTTTTTTTACTTGATTGGCTGCGAGGATTCGATGGATCTGAAAGGATCGCAAGCATAGAGGCAGCTGTGCATCCATGACAGGCTGCAGAGGACATGTCGGGAGCCCAGAGGGAAGATCGATCACTTCAAGTCCACTAGATTTTTCAAATGGAAAAAGAGATCATTTTGCCAGGAACAAACAAAACAAAAACAAAAATGATCATTATGCAGGCCAGGGCTAGGGAGCCTTCCTTCCTCCACTAGCTCTCGCTGTCGCTTCACACATGCTCGCTCTGAGGCTCTTGTCCCTCTTTATATATACTCATCCAGCTGAGCAACGAGACAAATGAGAGCGCTGTTGATCCCCACAGGGCAGCCAGAAAGGCTCCATCACTGGTAACTGCAGCCTCCTCACTTCACAGATCTGGCCACCTGGCAAATCTAATCATTGCACCATAAATTTCCCATCTACACAGCCACTTTGTACAGGGTGGAGAAAGCCAAGAACAAGTAAAAGAAGAAGAAGAAGCAAAGACTGACCATGGATCGATTGAATGGACAGCTTGCTAGAGAGATCAGAGCACTTATGCAAGAAAAATACACATTTTTTTACTCTTTTCAACGGGCTATCTAGCACACAAGCAAACTCACAACAATCTACAGAGCCTAGCCCATGTATGGCGACAAGCACAATTCAAGAGGTTGATCAACAGCATCAGGAAGGAGGGAGGACAAAAGCTTCATGTGGAGTGCGTGGCTTTGTGCCCCATGCCCTGTCTCGTCTTCCACATCGGTCACCTCATCATCATAGCTCCTGCTGCGTGAAGCAAACAAATCTGTGATGAGACAAGGTGTCGACCAGATTAAGCTCAAACTTCGGACGCATGCAGGAGATGCCAACCTGATTGGACGCGGCCATGTCGGCGGTGACCATGTCGGCATCGGCGATGCCCTTGTCGCTGCTAGCCTTCTTGGCCGGAGCGTTGCCGCCGCCGACGCAGAGCGCCTTCCGCAGGCCGAGCATCTCCTTCCACCGGCTGGATCCTTTGCTGGCGGAGGTCCTCTCGTCGTCGTCGCTGGCGCCGCCGCCGCCACGGAGCTCGTCGCGGAGCGTGGTGGGCGGCCGGCCGGCGAAGGCGCCGTTGTCCTTGAGCGGCAGGATCCTGCCCTTGGAGAAGAGCTGGTCCGCGGCCATCATGGGGTGGCTGCCCACCGAGAACTCGAAGTTGAGGTCCTCCTCCTGGCACCGCAGGCTCATCGCCCGGTTCTGCACCGGCGGCGGCGGCTCGACGGCGAAGTCGCTGGAGAAGGAGATGCGCGGGCCCAGCGCCGCCGGCGGCTGCGGCCCGCCGCCGAACCCCGCGGCGCCCTCCGGGTTGTACATGTTGATGCACGCCATCTCGCGGCTGTGGTGCTGCTGGTGACCTCCTCGCGCGCTTCTGCTCCCTCTCGTGCGCTGCCTCCTCCTCCCCCTCTTCCACCGTGAGCTGATGAGCTGAGCTGAGCTTCGCGTGCAGCGCAGCGCAGGATGTGGTGGGGCTTTTAAAAGGTGGTGGTGGGGGTGATGGTGGTGGTGTGAGTGCTGAGCGGAGAAGAGAAACGGTGTACCGAATGGGCGTCTAGTCACTGTTTGGGGCCTGCTGGTTAGTTTGGATGGTTTATATAAGGGAGGGGGTTATGGAAATGCGTGGCGTGGAGGTTTCCGGTGGATGGGCGACGCAATTGTTTAGCACCGCGTAGAGTAAATGGTGATGATTGAGTTGCAGAGGCCAGAATGTGAGTAGTTACTGACAGCGTTTCAGCAGCAAAGAAGTACATATAAAACCTTCATCTCTTCTATCCCTTTGACTACCAGTCAATTCATGCTTGTTACTAAGGACAATAACGGCCCGATGCCGTAAAACTCTACGTACTCCTTCCGGTTCGATAAAAAAAGTCGTTTAGAATAATGTTTGAGTCAAACATTCAAAATATAAATTATGAATAACATTTAAGTCGTTAAGTTTAAAAATATGAAAATTATATAAATAGATTGGTCTTGAAAATTACTTTCATAAAAATATACATATATAATTTTTTAAAGTATTTTTATAGAAAAGAGAAGTCAAAGTTGTGATTTGAAGACCGCATCGCTGTCCTAAACGACTTTCTTTATCAAACAGGGAGTAACTTCTATGCCTTCTACGTATACAGACTAGGCGAATATTGCGAAAACACAGTATGAGATATGTAGTGTGATTTAGCAGCATATTTGAGCACAATAAATGAAAATAATACGGTGGTCACTGCATATTGAATACACGCATTAGAGGACAGGGTGATCAGGTTGTGCCAGAAATTTGTTTTACAGTTCAGGGTTGCTAGCTTTCCCCGGGCACGTGGTGGAAAATGGAATGATTCCCAAACCTGCTCTGAATTTTCTTTTGTCAACTTAGGGATAAGAAGTTTGGGTCGCTGATATGCGATCTCGAGGGGATGGATCACACGTCTCCATACGGATCCGACGCATGGACGTACGTGGGGGGAAAAATCGAGAGCGTCGGCGTCAGAAAAATATTCTCTCCTCTCTACATAAAGGGCAGAGTTGCTTGCATAGGTGGCAAATGCTGGGGCTTGGTTTGACTATGGTCAAACTATATTTGTCCAGGCCTCCATGCACGTTCTTTGACGATACAGAGAGGTACGAGCAGTTTATAAACCAACTTGGTGGTTGCATAGATTGAATTTTGGTACCCGCTCTCAGTAGTTGCGCACGTGGATCTGGGCACCATGATGAATTGTGGTTTCTCCTTTTCTCGAGCTGGTGGTGTCTGTCGAGAGAGGCTGTTGTACTACAGTACTGGAGTTATCTTTCATCTAACGTCATTGTATTCTTTTACTCTGACAGATTAAAAAAAGGTACGTACAGAAAGGTAGCTAGAATTAGGAGTTGGCAACCAAACAATTAACGCCCACCAAAACTACTTAGGGCCTGTTTGATTCATGGGCAAATAGCAAATGTCATCTATTTTACTATTTTTTTGTCATTTGCCTCCAAACACCCCATGGCAAAAGGGCATGAGACGGCAAAAATCGTTTGGCTTAACATTGTGGTAAAATTGGGTAAAAAGGCAAAACTTTTACCATTTGCCTCCAAACACCCCATGGCAAAAGGAGGGAAAATGTGGTTTAAATGGGTTTTTGCCAAAAGTTTTGCCATTGGATCCAAACACCCCTAATGACAAAACTTTTGCCATCTTTTCTTGAGGGTAAAAGTTTTGCTATTTTTTTGCTCTTGCCATGTGGATTCAAACAGCCCCTTAGTTTACCCCTGAGCTTGAGATTTTTTTAGATAAAGAGAGTTCTATTTCATCAAACAAACGAAAAATGTCCCGGCTACTACAAATAAGTTTGTATCCGGCCAAATTATTAGAAGATTTTTGCTATTTTAGATAATCTGTCTCCCTCATAGCACACTCAAACATCACAACACGAAACACTGGCATAAAAAGTGAAGATAAAAGCAAAACAATGCTTTAGGCACCCAATCTATTGCTAAACCTCCACCCATGCTTGGCGAAGATTTTCATGGCCATTGTCTCCAGATGGTGTCACGTCGTTCTTATGGAGTGTCCCCCATGATCTGATCCAGTGAGTTTCTCTAAAAAGTACATGTAAGAGAGAATACATAATTATTTTATCAAAAACCATATCGTTCCGGCTTAACTATATGGCCCAGCACATGGCGATCGCTACTATAAAAAAATTTCTTCATCCCCCTACTTTGAGGGGGTTTCAAACCAATTGTAACTTCCACTAGTCGCCAAAATGAATCTAGCTATAAAGCAATAAAAAAAGAGGTGATGTATAGTCTCAATAGACCAACAAAACACAATATTATTCATGTCCTTTCCAATTCCTTTTAATCAAATTGTCCTTAGTGAGAGTTGCTCCTTTATTTAGGAACCAAAGAAACATTTTGATTTTTAGTGGTATTTTTAACTTCCACAAGTATCTATTTTGAGATACTATGGTTTGATTTTGAATATAATTATACATTGATTGAACCGTAAATGTTCCCCGAGCTTGAGATGTAAAACTCAATCTTCACAAACAAATTACATGTTTTGATTGCATTGCAAAAGATACTTTAAGGGAAATTATATTGAAACCATGAGGGTGCGAAAAATAAATCTGACAATGTGCCCACCAATTCCATTTCATGTGTCAAATCCAAATATTGTTTATCGACATTTTGAAATCGTTAAGTACACGCATTTGAATGCGCTAGAGAATGGAGGTAGTGACATCTATGTGATCAGAGTCACCAATATAACGTACTATAAAGTAATGGTTTCAAGCAAAAAGATGATTATAAGGTCTGACCGGCCAATCGTATAGATACTATCCCTCGTCTCTTGTATTGTATTACCAGCGTCTACAGGGCCCAGCTGGCCGAACTTTTAGGACAACGTGAATAATCAGTATCCAGTACGGTTCATAATGTTGAGGGCCGGCGTCGAAGTCGATATTATCATCGTGTCTAGAATTTGTTCGCTACTGCTAGTACTATAGGATTATTAATGTTGATCGAACATGTAATAATTGTTGAGCAACATCTAATAATTTAGTGGTCTATATAAACCAAGAAGCTAACCTTTCCTGCATACCATAGGTGGAGTACAGGCATCAATCCATAATTGCAGGGAAGGGGACATTAGCGATGTCCCGAGGCGTGGACAACAGTCGCTTTCCTCATTGAACACTTGGTGATCCACCATTCGACACAGAATCATACAGGGGCCTGTTCGATAGCAGGCACGACGAGGGGATTTAAGTGCAGGTACATCCATACCGTTTAATAGCCGGTCAAGACGACTTATCAGATTACATGTATAATCGATTATTGTTTCAGTTATCTCATAATAATACAATATCCTTTAATTTATTAAAAAATAGAGAAATATTATTAATTGTATGACAACAAAACTCGTACAGGGAGTTGTCTTAAAATTTAGCTCATGAGACGGTTGTTTCGCGAAACAACGATCCTACATGACGCAGCATGAGACGAACTGTCGTACCACTAATAGTAGCAATGTACGCGCCCTGACTTCGTTCATGAACCGAACACCGAATACCAAGGAACAAGGAATTCGTACGGTCCAATCGCCGACGGTGCAGGGGTGTAGGCCGATGGTAGCTTTCTTGGCCCGGATTAGGGACCAGCTGCTACCGCTGAGAACCTGAGACCAAGAGCACACCAGTTGAGCCCAGAAAGCGACCGTCATTAGAAGGGAACAAATATGCTGTTCAGGGAGAAAGCGACTCCGTGTTAAGAGCTCTAAATGCAGGGGTGACCAGCGATCAAAGCAGTTAGAGTACAAGAGCTAAGCAAAGAATCCGAAAAGTTTGACAGTCTCTTCTTTTTTGCAAGAAGTTTGACAGTTAAGAGTACAGCCAAGCAAAGAGTCCGAAAAGTTTGACAGTGCTATTCTTTTTTGCAAGAAGTTTGACAGTCCTAACGTCAAAAGGGGAGGTAAACTTCATATGACTCGACCTTCTACAGGATAACGCAAGTATGTCATACCACTCACCACAAGGCTAAGGGGCTACAGATTCGTGAAGCAACATGCCAACACATGCAAAGAGAAGCCTGATCATGCCAGTCTTGGTTAAATCCACTTTATTTGTTGAAAGACATGAAATAATTTGAAACTGCAATTCTACACTGTCCACGAGTTGAACCGTCAGAGCATGCAGAATTATGACCTATGAAATCATAACCGTCAGCTATAGTGAAATGAACAAGAACATAATTACGGAAAAAAAAATCCTAGCTTAAAAACAAGTATAAACAAGCAATGAGCTGGGCACAAGCAAGGGGAGGTTGGTGACAAGATCATTAGACTGATACTTAGACTGGTTTGTCATTAGCCATGGTGAGCTGGCGACATCGACCTCTCGGAATAGGACCATGTGATCCCCAAGAATCCTCCCCGTTTTGGTTCCACCTCTATGACCAGACAATGATAACACAAGTCCTTGGTTTTGTGCCACCAGGTGACAACGGACCGGTCAAAGAGTTCTTGTATCATTGTAATGTTGATCCTATTTGCAATAAATCACAACAGTACCCCTGTTGAAACAGGACAATTTTAAATACCACCGCGGTTTCATGCTTTTACCTCACATCCAAATTTACAGACCTAAAAGGAGATAATTTCTACTTTACACGGGAGCCGCTGAAGTGTTGTATTGCCTGAATGGCAAATTGACTGCCAGCAGGATAAAACGATTAAAATCACTGTTCTTAAGTTTACACAAGTAATCATGTGCTATGAAATATAGTACAGGAAACATGATTCTCATGCTGATCAAGAGAATTAGCTTGCTGCACAAAAATCAGAAAAACAAAGCTCTATCTCAAGTAGAGTAATTGTTAGTTTTCAACCAGAGCTTGAGATTCCAAAGTGGTGCACTACATAAAAAGACAGCCCTGCTGATCATAAAAAGCATATGATTTAATTTGTCGACCACCCAATTTGTCGAACACTCATGTGTTAAATATCCTTATTTGAAATGCATCCTATGGCAAATAGATCATAAGTTTGACATACCCAACTATTAATGTTCCACTCTCTTACTTTGGGTGCCAATTGGTATTCAGAATATGGGCATACTAAGGCAAGAGAAACATGCCAAATAGAATAACCAGATGCACCTTGATTTTTTTTTCAAATTTAGGGCTTGTTTCCATTCTCCAATTACTATAACAAATCAAATTTCCGATAGGAGCTAGGACATTAGTGTTGTTGTGATGCACTAATTGCAGAATAATGAAACATGTACAAAGCTTGATAAAATTAGGCGTAACCCCAAACCACAAGGCAACAATTGAATGGGGAGACGGGAGAAAACATGTTCATATGTTTTCACCACGATCAGAAAATGAGATTATGCACCCAATATTCCTACTAGGCTAATTCTTCAATCAGAACTTCAGAACTCTCACATATCCGTATATGCAACAAATGGCTAATTCTTCAATTAGAACTTTAGAAGTCCATAATCATCTTAATTAAAATTTTTAAAAACATCTTAATGAAAATTAAACCATGCTTCAGGTAGAGAATAGTCTATCAAGGAACTCTCACAAGTTAGTTTGCATGAAGACCTGGAATACCTCATAATGGTCAAACCGACAGAGCTTAGGCAAAGCTCTTAAGATCTAGAGCACCCATGTGAGCACATGAACAGCACCATTCTTTTCTTCCAGTAATGTATTTAACTGGTGTGACTGCACATGTGAGGGATGGGACTGAAGACCAGACTCGTTGTCCCTGACCCTTACCCTTAATCCTACAGATCCAGAGAGAGAGAGAGAGAGAGAGAGTAGCAGGAGGGTCCAAAGTCATCAACAAACCAACAGAAAAAAAATGAAGCGTGATATAAAAAAATACTCCCTGTATATTGCAACAAAATTATACATTCATGTCAATTAAGGAAAATTAATACCTGCACCGCATGCTAAGAATTAACAGAACCATAATTGACAGGGCTATTTGACTTGACTATGCCAAGGGGAAGAGTGGAGTGCAAACGGTCAAGCTTACAGAACAACTCAAAAGTGTGGCTGTCATCCACATGGATAGGCCTCAATAAAGGACAGCTGGAGGTGAAAGCATATCATCCAAGTGGCCGGTCTAGTTTTTTGTCGGAATGGCATGCTTAAATCTACTAGTTGGTCTCCTGTCCTTGGGGCAGATCTCACTCTTTTCTGAACCTTTATTTCAGAACCCACTACGCGCCGACTAACTTTGGACAGGAGCACAATCCCCAAGGCCATGTGGAGAATGTAGTAGTATAATCATTATACAAACCTATCAAAATTATATTTAAACAATATATACTAAAATAAATAACTTTATTATGGGACATCATGGATGTAGAGTAAGGGAAAAATATTTATCAAATATCCAAAAGCATTTAACACTGCATCAGATAAAAAAACCAGAAATAATACAGAATCCACATCAACCAATAGACATGTATGTATGAAAATATATAATAGAAAGAAGCAGACCTTTAATGGTAATATGTTACTACAAGGACTAGTCTTCTGGCCCTTCCACTTGAAATGAACTACACGTAATTAACAGCCATGTCAGTGGATAATATTTTGTTCAGTGTTTTTCAAATTTCACAAATTAGAAAGAGATGATTAGACCTAAAAAGTTATGCTTCACTTACATTTTAAGAAATATATATCTGCTTCACTTTCTGCAGAGTGATGCAAGCACATGAGATAGGTCTTTCAGGTGATTAGTTAACTCACCAGCTTGCATGCGGTATTTACAAAGCAGATGACAGCTTTTAAACAACAGTCAGCAGATCATTAGGTAAACATATGACATTATATACAGACATTTGAATTCGACTCAAACAAAGTCATCGTCAGACATATCAGAAGCAACATGAAGCTTTTTAGTTTGAGGTTGATGATCTAAAGAGGAACTGTTCTTCAGCCCTTGCAAGCAATTTGGTGATGCTGTTTTGGACCTAGTTGGACATTTCAAAGATGAATTTTTTAAATTAAATCCCATCATCTTCAGATTCTTGCCAAGTAAAGATTGTTTTCCAGGTTTGCTAGGAGAATTGGTTTTCCCCACTCCCTTATTTCCATTAGCTGCTATTCCATTTGGTTGATGAGGTGCTGATCGTGCCATAGATTCAACTGGAACAAGCTTTCCATCAACCTGATTGGTGAAAACGAAAGAAATCTGCAAGATGCACATGTGATATGTTAGCAGCTGCAGCTGTCACCTGAAAAACAAATTAAACTGAATTCTACAACACACAAGCCATATACATATTCTTTGTACTCCAAAGGTTTTTTTTTAAATCCTCGAAGACACATTAAAGATGCTAACTATCTAGAGCCAGCTTCTCAATCAAGTTTTTTTAAGAAAAAACTATCTAAATCTAATGAAGCAATGCATGAACAAACAAGTTAATCCAGTATCACTGGAAAAGGTGGGAAATAGTAACTTCTGGGGTGGACTAGGTCAGACATAGAAATTGAGAGGTGTCTTAGGTCATCACCTCTTCCCCAGCAGAGCACTGCAGTATAGTATCAGGTACAGTTGATGGCTCACAATGATGTCCCCAACTTCCTAGATCTTCTTCAGAAGGTCTTCCAATCTGATAAATGTGGGGCGGGAACACAAAAGGAAAGCTATTGAGCCTTGAAGCTGCTACCGAAGTGTAGATAGAAAACAAAACAGATTTCATCAAAACTTACCTGGTGATGTGAGCTATTCATTTTCTGCAAACATCCAGATATCTCTCCAAACCCACCAATATCAATATAATCTTGCATTCCTGGCATTGAAGCCTTATGCTCAGTGGCCGCTAAATCAAAACCATTACCATCCAAAAGCGAGTTCCCATCCTTGTTACAGCGGCTACACTTCAGATTTTCATGTATTTCAGATCTGTGCATCAATTGCAGGTAAGCAACAATATGATGCAAGATATCAACGACTGCATTTTATAACAATAGTGAATACAGATTGCCAATTGCAAATATTGAAAATTTGCAATGACAGGATATTTAGGCCAAGCTATTGAATTAATTAGGAATCTGATTGATCTAAAATAGCAAGTTAGCAACTGCTACTATTCTTGAAGATTTTATTCATGGCCTTCATGGTTTGATATTATATGATCTAAAGAAAATAGTGTCCAACTACAGGGCACGATAATGATCTAAATCTGACAGACAATTAATTAGTTAGCAGTGATATGCACTTTATATAATATTCCGTACACGAATTCGTAGTCTTCTTAATCCTCAGTTCCTCACAACTGAATGTGAATGTGAATGTGAATGATCTAACATTCTATGTTTACTGAATTAACAATTAGGTTGACTAAAAAAAGGTTGGTACGATTTGATGGTGATGATTAACCAACAACAGATAGCTCATGTTTTTCCATCTCATTTCTCTATTTATCCAGTGTCAGGTCCAATTTAATTAAGCAGCAGGATTCCTGTTGTTTTTTGGAACTCATTCGTAGATGCCTTTTCCTACTGCTAACAAGATGATAAAAGGAACTATAAGCTACAATATTCACAGGAACAGACTTAACCTGACTTGTTCATGAAAAGCAAAAAGATCATGCAGGTCTTCTGTTGAAAGAGAACTCCCCTGTAAGAATCAGATGAGGAATCAAAATATTTGGCACTTGAACGTATCAAAAGGAAAGTAAAAGCCACTCCAAGTACTTAAACCTGCATTTTGTTGTCCGCTTGTTCCTGCTGAATAACTTTTTGGAGGCCTTCTTTTGACATTTGACGTTGATATACCTATAGAAGGATGTAGCATATCAAAATAGCAGCATAAGAAAGAAATTATCATCCATTTACTTGACAATGAAAAGGAATGAGAAAACAACTGAAAATACAAGTTTCAGGGTTGGCAACCTTCTCCTCAATGGTTCCTGTGCTTAAGAACCTATAAATGTAGACTCTCTTTTTTTGTCCATCTCTCCATACTCTAGCAGCAGCCTTTCCAGATGGCAATAAATCACATAGGTGAGATAAGGCGTGCAGCAAAAATGGTGAACAAGAGATGCATAGATATGAACCTGCTTATCATTGGCCGGGTTCCAATCAGGGTCAAAGAGAACCAAACGATTTCCTCCTACCAAATTAAGCCCACAACCACCTGCCTTGCTACTAAGTAGAAAGACGAACTCATCCTGCAAAATAGAGTAATTTCAGATATACTGGTATGTTGTAACGGTCCTTCAGGATACAGGGCAGATTTTATGTACCCTAGATAGGTCATTGAATTGGTTCACCAGCTTCTGCCTTTTACTAATGGATGTTGCTCCATCAAGTCTAACATATGGGTATCTTCTTTCCCGACATAATTGAACAAAGAGATCTAATGTCTGATCGAAAAGAAAAAAATGGCAACAATTAATCATTCCAAACTTTGAGGGTATCAAAAGCAATTAATTAGACTATGTAGTATTCTTCATGAACAGAAACAGCGCGAAGCTTAGAGCCGAAAAAGATGGTGGTGCTGTGGTGCACTGCTTCACTACATGTCTAAAACATAGAATTTTATATGTTCCAGATGAGCCACTTATTACTGACTTTTTTTTCTTTGCTGTGGTCCATGTGCACCACCTAATACACTCTAACACTGCCCCTGGACAGAAACAAAGTTAGATGTGCACTTTTAAAGCACCACAATGTTTCATTTGATGAAAGCATGCACAACATACTATAGGTAGGATAGGAGGATCCTCTTAAGATGTGCTAAGGGCGTGTACAAACAAGCCCATTGGACTCATCTTTTTCTATGGTCATAGACGGAAAACAAACATATGTCCCAAAATAGATTCTGAGACTGTAATGAGGTAAATATATTCTATCGGTTATCCTACAACGCACATTACAGTGTTCTGGTCTTAAGTAGGCATGCCCATTGCCCAATTTGTATCTTGTTAACCAACATATTTTTGTGATATAGGATTGGGATAAACCAGCCAATTATGGGACTGCTGGTTAAATACATATCATTGGAATTGGAAACTCTTGTGCTTGTCCCAGTCTGGTCATAAACTACTGTACAAAACTGTTCAACAAGATCTTGCTGTGGGGGCTTCCCTCATAGTTTCCAGTAAAAAAATTGTGTTTATCCAAGGTCCTCAAGAAAAAAAAATTATACACCAACTATACCTTATGACATCATATCAAAATATTGTACTGCAAATAGCTGACCTGAGTATAATTTGAAACAAGGACAATACGATCATCAGTTTTCTGACGCAGGTGCCCCAGTAATCTTGCCAATACATGCATTTTTCCAGATAGTTCTACCCACATTCCTCCTCCACCGGTCCATGATCCAGATCTTTGCATAAGATATAGTATTTGTAAGTTTGTGCAGCAAAATGAGAAGATAGAGAGAGAAGTGTGAAATACCTTCCTGAAAACAGTTCTGGTGGAAAAAAGCGTAGACAATCATCAAAACCAGAGCCACCTGAATTGTTACTTTTTATGGTGTCGTAGATCAACTGCAATATGAAGACAACCGACCGACACAGATATTATGGATTTTTTTATATAACGTAAAAGATGAATGCTAATTCATGATACCTAAAACAACAGTAATACAACCTCTTTGCCCAGATTTTCATTATAACTTGTGTTTTGTGGAGTTATATCCCTATCAATCTGTAGAAAGCACACTTTCATGGAGGCTAGAACTCTCAGAATTCCACAGAACAAATACAGAATACGTGTTAACAATCAGAGGAGAAATTTACATTGTTCTTGCTTAATCCTACTGTTTGAAAAGGTTATATAGTGGACATAACAAATTGTTCTGCAGAAAGCATACTGTTCAAGATAATTTAGCTGAAACTTAACATAAATGCATCTCAAGAGAACACTAAGACTATTTACCTTTGGATGATTGCATAATTTCTTAAGCGCGGTAATATAGGCCAGAATTTTGGATTGCTTTGCTTCTTCGGATATCAGGCGTTTAACCTGAAAGGATAAACAAGATTGTTACAAACATAACTCTAACCGTATAGTATTTACCTAATAAAAATCATTTTGAGATCCATAGCAATGTAAAATTGAGTCCTCACATTTTTGGAATGTATGAAGTGGTTGTACAGTGTTGTCTGCAGAGGAGTCAGCTTGCAGCACACAACTTCAACAATCTACACAATAGCAATGTTAAGCAAGGTGGGTAAAACATTTTTTTAAAAAAAAGGCAAAATCTACTTCAGATATTACAAAAATCCTTATGACAAAATAAACAGGACAATACAGAACAGTGAGCAACATTTTTTGAATTTGCACAACACAGAACAATAAAAAATGTTTAATCAGACAAAAGCATACCTTTGGAGGCAAGTGATTAGATAGCAGGGCATTTGTTCGTCTCAATATAAACTGAATATCATAAAGAAATCATCACTATTCAATAAATCTCCAGAAAGCATAGAACAGCATAAGGGAATACATCAAAATAGCTTTAATGGTGTAAAACAACATAGCATGCACATGATCAACACAGAAAAATACTCTGTACTATGAATAAACTTATTCAACAGGAAAGACTTGCCTGATTTACTTTTGCACTAAGCTCTGCAGATCTCTCAGATCCCAACTTCTTTTCTTCTGCACTTGCGGTGGGTTCTCTTCCACAAATGATCGGTGCCTTCATTAGGTGTGGATGATATAGAGGTAAACAAAGAGGAAATGTATGTAATTATAGTCACAAAAGCTTATAAAATTATTGAATGACAATTCTAATCATGTTCTACCCTAAACACATCTAAGCAAACATGAAAATATTGATTATCTGTGAGTGAACAGCTGTAACTTTTAAGTTGGGAGTACAGACTGATTCATGTCAAGCTCCATACTTACTTCATAATATCGGCGGAAATATGAAGCATCCCCTAGAACACCTGGATTTGTGAAATTAACCATTGAAAAGAATTCTTCCAAATCATTCTGCAACACCAGAAAATATTGAATAAATCAAATTTCAAATGAATTGTCCCAATGAAGGTGTTTTTCCTTCTTATTTTGCTCTGTGGGGTGGTGGTGGTGGTGATACCCAAAAAAATACCTGCATCGGGGTACCAGACAAAAGGATGCGTCGTGTACAAGGAAGGGCAGCCAATGCCTACACATTATGGATTTTAGTGCTTCCAGCAGAAACAAAGCTGGAGAGGAACCCAAAGCACAAATGAATAGTGTGTATAAAATGACATCATAAACTGATGAACCTTGTTTGTCAGTGTCTGATCATTTTTCAGCCTGTGGGCCTCATCGCATATCAGAAGGTCACAGCTGCCCGGTCTTTCAAATTTCGAAGAATGCATGCGGAAAGTCTCATAAGATATGATAAGAACCTGAAGACAATTTATACCCAACATATATTTTGAGCAGACATTATCATCAAATTACAGTTATGTTTTCATTTTGTATAGCATATATAAAGAAAATAATGAGTAAGAAAAAGAAAACCTGAAGACGGCTCAAGGGTTTTAAGAAACTTTCTATCCCAGAAAGAACGTCAGCGCGTGTGCTTTCACAGAGGGCAAGCAGCTGCACTCTGCCTTTTAACCACTTCATTATCTCAGATTCCCAGTTGCTTACTAAGCTTGTGGGGGTTACAATCATAGACCTTTTAACCATTGGTTTATCATCAAAGCCTTGACAAAGAAGGGTATATAGTAAAGTTATTGACTGTAAAGTCTTCCCCAATCTGGACAGGTATAAAGTAAAGGTTAGAAGTAGCTTTCTATCGCAGTGATCAAATGAAGGGTTGAAAAAACCGTGTAGCATTGCAAATTGCATGAAAGTTTAATAATGGAAAAGAGAGGGAAGTATTGTCCAGCTTATTACCCCATATCATCAGCTAAAATGCAACCAGAAATACCATCATCACTCAACGACCCAGAGACACAATCAAACATAAACTGAACTCCTTCCCTGCATTAGAACATAAACATTTAAAAAGATGCATGCTGAATTAAATCATACTACCTCGGTTCCAAATTACTAGTCACTGTAACTTTTTTTTTGCAACGTTTGACCATTCGTCTTAGTCAAAAAAATTATGAGAGTATCATTTGTTTTCTTTGTGACTTACTTTACCATAAAAATAGTTTAAGTATGACTTTTTTCCCGTATATTTGGATTAAATTCTTGAATAAGACAAACGGTCAAACATTGTGACTAGTAATTTGGAATGGAGGGGGTAACTATCATATAACTGATTTTACAACAGAGCAAAACAAATTTTCTTAAATAACATGGTTTAGCCTCGAATGACAGATATAATTGCAATACATCATGTCCATACCACCAAAAATCAAGATCAAGTGTGTAAGAATGTTCAGAGGGAAAACAACAACAGAAGAGCATAATACCTTTGATGGGGTCGGAGGTAACGTACAAGCAAGTAATCAACTTCAATCACAGCAGAATTGCAGTTTTCCTTGTCACATTCATCACGTTGCCACAAAACCAATGGCTCTATGCCAGGTGGAAGAGGTTCCTCCTTTTCTGATGAACTAACATTGGCAATAACAGGCGATAATGGAAGATTATGTATAACAGCAAATGTCTGCGTTGAACCCCACGGGACAAATCTTTTACGAGCTGAAAGGCGCCGAGCAAGCTGCTCATTATTCTCACTATATCCATTTTGGCATGGAGGTTTGAATGGCTTTCGAGCTATTGCCGCCGCATCAGAAACTGAAAGAATACGTGGAATGAGTGGCTGCCTCCTTACAACCAGGTTACCCCTGACAGAAACCAGAGAAAAGATAAATGTAGCCAAACAAGACAATGTTAATTGCTTGTTAGTTTTTAGTATACCAGGGAAAAAACATGCTGTGTCAGATTATCAATCAATTATCTATTTTGTACTACTGAGTACTAACTTAAACCACAAACTTCTCAGTGGGGCATGCATGTCTTGTGAATTCCACCTGTCAATCAATCTAATAATGAAAGCAATGCATGGCCATGGCATTGATATAGCACAAACATGAATCATTGAGAAAACTGTTAAAACTCTTGGCATTACATGCTATCAGGTAGTTGAATTGACAAATTATTCATAATATTTCTGGAAATGCTACTTCACTTGTCAAACTTGTTTGACATTCTTGTTATCTCATCATGCATGATTTAGGACACCAACACACATTAAGCTATACACGGGCTTTAAACCAACTAGTCGACATTCAAGGCTTCAACCATTGGATATTCTATAACAAATCCCTTCACGAATTAAACCCAACAAATACTTGAGGAGGAAACAACCGATCCTCAATGGGATCGAGTCCTCAATGGGATCGAGTCATGTCATTCTTTTAGGTTTCCAATTCCGCTGACTTAGCTCCACATGGGAATGGGGATTTAAACCCTAATGCATCATTGTAAAAACAAGCCAGGTGCATGGGATTTTTTCTTCTTTGGTTGTGGATGGAACAATTATGCTAAACTTGCAAATTGGATTAAAAGCGCCCATATGTGAATTCCCTTATTTAAAGGCTTCAAGAAAGTTGAGCACTCGTATCACGCATTGGAAAATTAGTGCTGAATTCATCCCCCCTCCCCAAACCACATCTAAACGCAGATCCGTGCGTATTCAAGCCATAGCAATTCGCGATACGTCAATCGGTACAACACCAGCTCACAGGCACATACATCGAAGACGAATCCATTGATCCATCAGCAGAAATGACGGCATCAGAGCGTACCTGACCAGAGCATCTACATTTTGTGATTTCCTCTCCCTATCGGGGGTCAACACCTCGCGCCTCCCGCCCTGAAGTGTCCTCCCGCCGTCGCCATGGCCGTCCCCATCGCCGCCCCCGCCACTGTCGCTGCTGCCTGGTTCCTCAGCTTCGTCGCCGCCGCCCGCGTCACTGCTTCCCCCCACGTATTCTTCGTCGTCGTCATCCGCGTCGGCCCCGCGCTCCGCCTCCGACTCCGACTCGTCGGGGTCAGATGAGATGGCGACGATATCTTCCTCTTCCTCGCCGTCGAGGCCGAGTCGGCTGCGCTTGCTCCTCGAGGGCATCACCTCGCCTCCCAAATGAAATCAGCAGAAATGGGCGTGGATGGAGTGGTTTCTGGATGCTTCGATTGCTGTTTCGGCTTGGCCGCTTGGGGGATTAGAAAGTGGTGGAGAGGCGGGTTCGATTGGAGTTGGACGGGAACTGGACGAATTGGGGTGGACGGGGGTTTGGGGGCGCTGCAAAAATTTTGGCGGTAGGAAGGGAGAAGCGTGCAGGGGAATATGCGGGAAAGAGAAAGAGGGAGCTTTAACTGGGCCAACTAAGGCCTTAGGGGAACAGAGGAAGGGTCGCGACCAAAACTTTTTTTTGATTGGCCCATCTGAATCTGCACATATGTCGCGACCAAAACTTGGCAAAACGGCGGCGGGATTGCAGCCCAACGTGGTTAATAGCCCAGCTTAATTGGATCGCTGATAATAATCGCGACCCAGTGCGGTACAGGCCCAGCCAAAATTGCGTAGCCGATAATAATTGTGACCGAAGGCCCACCCCGAAATAATGCGTTTAATTGTCTGATCCATTTGTTTTCTGAAACGGTCGGCAGATTTCTGCTGAACTTGTATTGACAGAGAAGAGATAATTCAGGGCTCCTTTGGCAACCAAAATTTTCCATGTGTTGAAAATTTTGAGTTAATTTGGCCATTACCTGAAGTTGCATTTACAAATCACACAAGCATTGAGACAACAATCGAGGTAAAAACTTTATCATGTATGTACAGATTCATAAAATCTTTTGTTGCGTAGAAATTGTACTAGTACATACAGTTCAGTATACCCTAGTATTATACTATAGTAATAGTAATGTACACAAAAATGCAATATGTACTTCTCGGGATTATGATTAAGTATTCTAGCCCGAGACCATGGAAACGAAAATGGTTACCAAACCTTAGCAGCACACGACTATGACTATACAAATGATGTTTAGTTGTTCACACTTCACTCAACTAGTTTTTTTTTTACAACGAAAACCACCTACCCCTACTCCTCCAGCTGGCTCATCTTGACGTGGAGG
Source organism: Echinochloa phyllopogon (assembly GCA_033239725.1). NCBI lineage: Eukaryota > Viridiplantae > Streptophyta > Magnoliopsida > Poales > Poaceae > Echinochloa > Echinochloa phyllopogon. Next base: position 56,062,748 of record BTCW01000010.1, read on the forward strand.
TGCTTGTGCGCGAAGGCGTAGAGCCTGGCCATCTCGTCGCCGTCCACCACGCCGTTGCGGTTGGCGTCGACCGCGCGCATCGCCTCCCGCGCCTTCCACCACGCGAACCACAGGTTGAGGCTGCGCAGCGCCTCCTCCAGCTCGTCCCGGCTGATCCGGCCGTCGCCGTCCGCGTCGAACTGGCTCAGCCACGCCCTGAACTCCTCCACCGTCGTCTCCCCCTGCGGCAGCGCACGGTAGTACCTCATGAACGCCATTGTTACACTACTCCGATCCTCTCAGAACGTGATGATGGCTATCCAGAGACCGGCCGTGACCTATATATATAGGTAAAAGATAACAACGCCGCTATATATACTGTCTCCCGGTCTGCGCAGTTAGGCCGGGAAGGCGCCGGAGATTTGCAGTTCGGTTGCTGCACGTTTGGTGCGATCGAGCACGACGCCGGTCATGGACGAGGACGACACCGGGGCGTGGAATTCGTGCGCATCGTTAGGCAGAGAGGAGAAATAAGGTGCTGATCCTCGGGGACGGCTAGGCTTTTTGACAGATGGTTTAGATTCGTTCCTTGAAACGAGAAGGTCGGCATCAGATCCCAAATTCAACTCCCAAATTTACTATAAAAAAAAATTCGCCGTCACATCAAAATGTCATACTATGTATAGAGTACTAAATGTAGATGAAATCAAAAAACTAATTGCACAGTTTTGTTGTACTCCGCGAGACGAACATTTTAAGCCTAATTAATCAATTTTTGGACAATTTTTCATACATACAAACGAAATGCTACAGTGCCGCAATGATTATGAGGTGACACTATACTCCCAAATTTCCCTCCTTTGGGATCTAAACAAGGCCGAGAAGGCCGGCATCAGGATTCCTGGATGGGGATACGCGCAGGGACGAAGAATCGGATGCGTTCTCCGTTTGCTGCGCATGCATTGTTCATGACTGGTCCTGTTTTGCCTGTTTCTGCTTGGGTTTTTTGAAGGAACCGGAGGGCAAGCCCCTACTGATTAATTTCATTAAAAGAAATATTAGGTTAAACAAAAGTATAAGGCCTTAGAAGACCAAGAGAAAAAAACAACAAGGAAGGAAAAAAGGAGGGGGAGAAGGGCTACAGGCTGTTCAGCCATAACTCCACGTGAGGCAGGAGGCTTGGTTCAACGTGAATTCAGCAATAAACTTCCTTTTGCAATTGTCGGCTGTGGGATCGATATCTTTGAAGATCTAATCATTTCGCACTGTCCAAACGACCCAGGTCATAAGCACTATTATTATTTATGCACTACGGGAAACCCGACGTATGCCGAGTGCTTCCCTCTTTGCCGAGTGCTTTCTGTCGGGCACTCGGCAAAGACTGGCTGTGCCGAGTGCCTAGACAACGGCACTCGGCAAAGAGCCGACACTCGGCAAACAAGATCTTTGCCGAGTGTCAGAAAAGAGACACTCGGCAAACAGGATCTTTGCCGAGTGTCAAGACAGAGACACTCGGCAAAGCTGACGCACGTGCCGGGCGCGTGCCACGCCACGGACGGCCGTTTGGGCTCCAGTAGCTTTGCCGAGTGTCACACGGCAGACACTCGGCAAAGCCGTACGCGCGGGACGGCCGTTTGGCCTGTCAGTTCTTTGCCGAGTGTCACAGTCTAGACACTCGGTAAACATGTGGCACGTGCTTGACACGTGCCAGGCCCGTTGACGTGTTGGCCCTTTGCCGAGTGTCTGGGTCAGATACTCGGCGAAGAGTTTGAAAATTTGAAAAATATTTTTAAAAAACTTGAAATTCAAACTCAAAAAATTTGAACATTTTAAATATAAGAGTTTTTGGCCAGCTGGATTGGTAGTTTTGCCGAGTGCTTCGGCGGGGCACTCGGCAAACCACCTCTTTGCCGAGTGTTTCCTAGGAGACACTCGGCAAAGCTTATGTTTGCCGAGTGTTTTCTAAAAAACACTCGGCAAAGTTTGGCCCTGTTTATTTAAACTTATGTTTTTGGGATCCAAAGTTTATTTTTTTTCTAACAATACTTGTCAAAGGCTCTTTATATCTTATGTGGAGCCTGTGGCAAAAAGTTGGGATGATTTCGAAAAGTTTATATATACGGTCCTTTCCAATCGGAGCATATCCCCATAGAAGATTCGGAGAGTTGAGAAGGAGACAGCTGGATTTCGAAACGAAGTGAAGTTGAATTAGAGTTTGAGTTCATAACTTTTTGTATAGGCAATAGACGACGTAGATTGCTTCATTTGAAGTTATCATATTTTTCCGGACCCATTTGATATTTTTTAAATTATTTTTACAACAATCTCCACATGAAATAATGAAATATATGAAGGAATTATGAGATATATATGCTTCAAATAATGAAAACATTGCATCTAAGCATAAAATGTGCATTGTTGAATTTATTTGACAAGATATTTTGATGTGTATTCGATCGAATTTGAAAAATTTGTATGCAAGAATTATTCTGGGAAATGTTTGCCGAGTGCTACACTCGGCAAAAAGCACCTTTGCCGAGTGTCAGGTCGGGGACACTCGGCAAAGAGGACCTTTGCCGAGTGCCTGCTCGGGGGCACTCGGCAAAGAGGCCACGAGGGCTGGCCGGACGTGGCATGTTTGCCGACGTGGCATGTTTGCCGAGTGCTGGATCTGTTTGCCGAGTGTCAGATCCAAGACACTCGGCAAACAGGGTGTGCGCCGGGATACTTAACCGCCCACGCGCGGCCCCAACCCTACACAACCCGCACACACGCACGCCGCCCGCCGCCGCTCCCCGCCCCGTCCGCCCGGCGCCCCGCGGCCGCTCACCACCCGTGCCGCGCCGCCACTGCTGCCCCGGCCGCCGCTCCAACCCGACACCGCAGGCCTCCTCGCAGGGCCGGCCGCCCCCAACCGCCGGCGCCGCTCCACCCCGACGCCGCCGGCCTCCTCGCAGGGCCGGCCGCCCCAACCGCCGGCGCCTCTCCACCCCGACGCCGCCGGCCTCCTCGCAGGGCCGACCGCCGGCGCCTCTCCGCCCCGGCCTTCGCCCGGGCCTGTCGCACCGGCCGCCGGCGCCTCTCCGCCCCGGCCGTCGGCGCCCCTCCGCCCGTCCTGCCCCGGCGGGCACGCAGGCACGCCGCCCCGGCCGCCGGCGCCTCTCCGCCCGTCCTGCCCCGGCCTCCGACGACGCCTCTCCGGCCCCGACGAGCGACGCCGACGCCGCCCCGTTCATCTTCTGTTGGTGAGTGCGCTGCTCCTCTTCTTCCTTGATCTGTCTCCAATGCAAATCGATGATTGTTTTCATATAGATATTTTCAATTTCTTGAATCCGACATAAATAAATGCAAATTGTTATAGGAATGGACGATTTATAGTTGTGAATGTGTATGTGGTATGTGATTGTGAATGCGGATTGTGAACATGGGACCAACAATATTTAATGTTTGAATTATTCCAAATATTGAACAATGTGGATGTATATGTCGGCCTTCGTGCCATGGTTATCTTTGTATACGTCGTTGTCGGCCTTCGTGCCGTGTTTTTTTGCAGGATGGGGTTTCAGAAACCTCCCCGTGCAGGGGAGGTGCTGCCGAATTTTTAATTTGACAACATTTAATTCGTAGATTCATATTTAAGTTGTGTACCTTCTTCGTCTCTTGTATTTATCTTTACCGTGTGGCTTCTTTGCCATGTTCTTGCGTTTCCTACAGTAAATAAGATGATATGACATCTTATTTACTGTAGGATACGCAAAGACATGACAAAGAATTCATACCGTACAGTTAAATACTGCAGGCCAAGATTGTGCACAACTGTGTCACGTAACCTAGTTAGGCGTCACATTCTGCCAAAGAACATGTTTGTCTCTTGGAATTATCTTTATCTTGCAAATCACTATTTTGTCTCTTGGAATTATCTTTATCTTGCAAATCACTATTTTGTTTTTTCGGGAGAAACGCCCTGCGCTGCTGCCCGGCGTCGACGGGCATCGGAGTCGCCCACACTGTGCACGAGGCATTGGTCCTCGACGACTTCGCCATGGAAGAGCTCCGATTCTACGAGGAAGGGGACTACTACAACCATGGCCTCAAGCTCCATGATGAGCTTGAGGCCATGGTTGTAGTAGTCCCCTTCCTCCGATTCTGGAGCTTGAGGCCATGGTTGTAGTAGTCCCCTTCCTCGTAGAATCGGAGCTCTTCCATGGCGAAGTCGTCGAGGACCAATGCCTCGTGCACCGTGTGGGCGACTCCGATGCCCGTCGACGCCGAGCAGTAGCGCAGGGCGTTTCTGCTGCCATGGCCTAAATTTTTGCCGAGTGCCAGAACAGACACTCGGCAAAAAAAGTCAACCACCTTTGCCGAGTGCGACACTCGGCAAAACCCGGAGTCTTTGCCGAGTGTGGCACTCGGCAAAGGCCCCGTTAGCCCTAACAGCCGTCCACAGACGGCGCCGCGCCGTCTGTTAGTGCTTTATTTTGCCGAGTGCTGGCTTTGCACTCGGCAAAGGCTTTGCCGAGTGCCCGACAGAAGACACTCGGCAAATGGCCTGTTTGCCGACACGAGCTATGCCGTAACCTCTTTGCCGAGTGTTACACTCGGCAAAGCCTTTGCCGAGTGTATTTCGGGGTTTGCCGAGTGCCCCAGGCACTCGGCAAACTCCGGGTTTCCCGTAGTGATGCTCGGATATTGTTGATCATCAGTCTATCTGGCAACAAATTTGAATCCATACGCCAATGACGTACTATATGACGAGACTAATCAATGAGAACAAGCATATATACATTCTGACATATCGTCTATATTCATCCATGTTGTCAGTCGTAACCAAGCAACCGTGCTCTGTTTCTAGAACATGGTCGAGGCGCGACGTTACTCACAGATTCCTAACAACTAGATTGCTTCAGAGAAGCAATAACGCACAGTCTTAGCCATTAGGTAACCGTTGGTCAAGAATTTCAGCAAATCCTAAGTTGATATTGCCTTATAGCAGAAGTAAACCCGTTTCACAGCTTGTATTAGCCAAGATAAGAAATTATGCCATTGAGTATTGAACTTCCAAAGTTCTCCCATGTGAGGAGCGGTCTTCAAGGCCGAGCAAACCAATGTGCAGGTAAATTTAATGTGTCCATTCGAGTACTCCCTCTGTCCCGAAAAATAAGTATTCGTTGACTTTCAGACATCGCGTTTGACCATCCGTCTTATTAAAAAAATTTATAAAAATATAAAATAAATAAGTTACACTTGAAGTATACCTAATAATAAAACAAGTCATAGCAAAATAAATAATATATTCACAAAATTTTTGAATAAGATGGATGGTCAAATGTGATACACAAAAATCGAAAAATACTTATATTATGGGACGGAGGGAGAACGTACTATCCTTTTCTATCTCCTGACACATAGAGTTCAATATAATCGAATCTTTCACCTAACTCGTGACAAACTAGTACTGCATTGTTCAAGCAAAGTGAGCTTGTTAAATGATAAACAAGAGGATAAGATTTTGCGGGTCTTTCCAGTTATATTGTCAGATTCTGAATCACGGTTAGCACTTTTGCAACGACACGTTGGTTGGAGTACAAGTAGCTGCTATTATGTTTTTAGCCTTTGAAATATGCATGTACGTGTTCCAAGTATCGTCCTCTTTTTAATCATCTCGTATGGAATAAAGATAATTTGTGCTGCGATGGTGCTTCCGAATGTGCATATATGCCAATATGCAGTGCTATGTTGCTCAGTGGCTGCTTCAGTAACCAACCCCTTTCTCCATTGAAATATAGGGACTGCACCTACGTCTTGCCCATAAGGCTATAACCAAACGATCAATGATCATTGCATTGCTAGTATTAGCGTAGCATCCATTACAAGTGACCAAGGGGGGGAAGCTTCACTGCTTCAGCCGTGGTACTGGTACATTATTGAGTACCACTAGTACGTTATTTGTTGAAGACTTGACTTGAGTCGAGTGTCCAGGTCTCCCCTGGGGCCTGTCTCGCTGGCTCCGGAGAGAGAATCGTTAAAAGCGGAACCAGGTCCTACCTTTCCTTGCGCGTTGCCACTCGCATAAACAGCAAAAGCAGATCGTATTCCCAAGCAATGTATCCCTCGGCGCCTCCGGACGCGTATAACAAGTTCAGCAGCGGAGCTCCGCCAACGGCGCCGCCGCCGCCGGCAGCTTACCAGCAGCACGGGGTGAACATGAACTCTTCACGCCCCGGCGGCGCGCTGAGGACATGGTCCACCGGCCTCTTCCACTGCATGGACGACCCCGGAAACTGTAAGCCGCCCCTTCTCTGCTTCTTCTTCTTCTTCAGAGTTCAGAGCAATGTAGTTTCATCCGTTTCTTTCGTGGCCGTCGTCGTTCAGGTCTCATCACATGCCTGTGCCCCTGCATCACGTTCGGGCAGATCGCTGACATCGTGGACAAAGGCACCTGCTGTGAGTTATATTTCTTCTCCTACCCTTTCAGCTTCACGCAGCGTGTCATGTAAAATAAAACCGCTCAAAGATCTTGCCGATTCACCCTGCAAAACCTTGATTTCGCAGCATGTATTGCGAGTGGATTTCTCTATGGGCTCATCTGCGCCTCGACGGGGATGGGGTGCCTCTACTCGTGCCTCTACCGGTCCAGGCTGAGGGCCGAGTACGACCTGCAAGAGGGGGAGTGCCCCGACTTCCTGGTGCACTGCTGCTGCGAGCACCTGGCGCTGTGCCAGGAGTACCGCGAGCTCAAGAACCGCGGCTACGACCTGGGGATCGGTAAGCGCTTCTGCTTTGCTTCAATCTCAAGCTTGCTCTCAGGCGCTGGCTGGTGTTGTTGGGTTTGGGTAGCAGCTTGCTTCAACCGCCTCATTTTTTTCTGGGTGGGTGTGTACTCAACTACTGACAATCTGACATATCTTGTCTATGCGTGAGAAGGTTGGGATGCCAACATGGACCGGCAGAGGCGAGGCGTGGCCAGCGGCACGGTGATGGGGGCGCCGGCCACGCCGCTCGGCATGATTAGATAGGCGATGGATGTGAAATGGCGGTACTTTGCCTCCGTTGGTTTGTTGCTCTACTGTCGAGCCTTTTTCTCGTCTTGCGTGAGTGGAGATAAAGATGCACGTATTTCTCCTCTATTTTTTCCCCCCTATCGCTGGTTTCCTGTATTTAGGCTGGGTGTGTGTTGCCAACTTAGCATCGATCTGTGATGTACTGTAGAGTTTGGACAGTGTCCCTGGCTTTGGTTGTTGTGTACATAATTTCCCTTCATGCTTGTTGTAATTGACCGTAATCCATTCATACCATGGTATGTACTCCCTCTGATTGAAATTTCTATTCATTCTTTTTTTTTGAAAGTTAAACCATTTTAAGTTTGATTAAAAATATAGAGATGATTAAAAAAATTATGGAATCAAATAGATATATACTTATTTAGTTCATGAATGTTAATACTTTGTTATATAAATTTGATCAACTATAAGATACTTATCATCTGTTGAGTTTGGACAGTGTCCTTGCCTTTGGTTGTTGTGTACACAATTTCCCTTCATGCTTGTTGTCATCGACCTCCGTTCATATGTGTTGACACAAAGATGCGACAACACACTTGAAAACGTAGCACGGCCGTCACCACGGCCAACACCCGGCCTCCCTCGGTAAACCGGTCAGACCGGTTACTAGAACCGGTCAGACCGCTTTCTGACAGGAGGTCGTGAAGACCTAGAAACTCGAGCTCGGGAGGGACCCCGTCGGAGCTCAAGCAATCTAGGGTTGCTCTAGGGTCGGCAGGCCACCTAGAACGTCCTTGAACGCCGTAGAGACGAGCAACGAACAACAAGTATGGGGTTGGAAAAGGGCTAGGGTTTGAGAGGTAAAAAATAAATATACAATTGTGTTTGATTCGATTGGAATACCTCAATCGGCCTTCTAGCCTTTATATTTATAGGCCGGGGAAGTCTTACCCCTCATGAGTCAGTTACAATATGGGATTAAACTCGGAATCCTAAACCTACTCGAATTACGGATCAAAACCGGTAAGACCGGTTTGCCTCGGTGACTGCCAATTTTGGCTGTCAACAAATGCCCCCCTGCGTTTTTAGTGAACTTGAGAACTAAAAAGCAATATATAAGCAATTACAACTCATGGACTAAAAATTTATGCTAAGGGCGATATCAAAGTCTATCGGCCATCAATCTTCATGCGTCTTGCCAAACACTTGGATAGAATTTCTTCAAATATCTTCCATTGATAGCTCTAGGCAAATGATCTCCTTGCAATGTCTCCAGCATATAAGAATTCCCAAAAATTACTTTGACAACTCTATATGGTCCTTCCCAACTTGGTGACCACTTCCCGAACTTGTTGCTTTTCGTTCCAATAGGCAAGATCGTCTTCCAAACAAGCTCACCAATCTGAAAATATTTCACTCGCACCTTCTTATTGTAAGCTTTAGCAACCCGAAGCTTGTCTTTCTCAATTTCCTTCAAAGCCTTCAATCGCTTGTCAGTTACTTCATAAATGTTGTCCATCATCAAATTGTGATAATCAACAGTATCAAGGTCATTTTGTTTAGCCAACCTATAAGCGTGCAGATTCACCTCAACAGGCAAAACGGCCTCTTGACCATACACAAGCTCAAAAGGAGTAACTTTAGTAGCACCATGTCTAGATATACGATGAGCCCATAACGCTTCGGATAAAACTTCATGCCATCTCTTAGGATTATCTTCTATCTTTTTCTTAATCAATTTGATCAGGATTTTATTACTTGACTCGGCTTGACCATTAGCCTGAGCATAATATGGAGATGAATTGAGCAATTTAATTCTATAGGATTCGGCAAATTCACGTACCTCTTTAGATATAAACGAAGTACCTTGATCCGTTGTCAAAGTTTGTGGGATACCGAATCTATGAATAATATTTTGTATAATAAACTCAATTACCTCTCTATGTGTCATATTCTTCAAAGGAATAGCTTCGGTCCACTTGGTAAAATAATCCGTAGCAACCAACACGAAACGATGCCCTTTTGATAATGGAGGATTAATTTGTCCAATAAAATCCAACCCCCAACCTCGAAACGGCCATGGCTTGATAATAGGATGCATCAATGCAGCAGGAACCAATTGCAAATTACCAAACTTCTGACATTCTTCACACCCTTTATAATATTTGAAACAATCCGACATCAGAGAAGACCAATAAAAACCGGCTCGTCTAAGTAACCACTTCATCTTGGGAGCCGACTGATGTGTGCCACAAATGCCTTCATGAACTTCTCCCATGGCAACTTTGGCCTGATCCGAGTTCAAACACTTCAAAAGCAAATCTTCGGCGGTTCGACGATAAAGCTCATCATTAAGCAGTATATATTTAAATGATAATCGCCGAATATTTCTTGTTGCACCACGACCATGATCTTTTAAATACTCAATAATAGGCACTCTCCAATCCTGATCTTCATCCTTGGAATTATTAACATCATCCAAAGGACTTTTGCCGCTGTCAGGAGACGAAGCGGTCAGACCGGTTTGAGAAACCGGTTGGACCGGTTCGTCCAGAACCTGAACCTCGGCTTTCGATTGCATCGGTTTTTGGAGATAGAAATATATCTTTGCAACCATATAACCAGATGCTTTCTGAGCCAGAGTATTGGCCTTGACATTTTCATCTCTTGGAATATGTTTGATAGTAAATTCATCAAAAGAAGCAATGATATCAAGGCATCTATCAAGATATGCGTTTAGTAAACCATTATAACATTGGCATACCTTAGATACTTGCTGTACTACCAGGAGTGAATCACCAAAGGCTTCAACATGCTTTATTCCCATACCTTGCAAAAATTCCAAGCCGAATAGAAGAGCTTCATATTCAACTGGATTATTGGTTCGCTTTTCTTCCAATCGGTTTGAGAACTTAAAAATGGCACCACTTGGTGACATAAGAACAGCACCAATCCCTTGCCCATCATTGCAAACCGATCCATCAAAGTATAATTTCCATGGTGTACAAGCAACATAACCGACGTCGAATTCACAAGTATCATTAATCCGATGTTCAACTATAAAATCAGCTACAATTTGGCCTTTCATAGATTTTAAAGGTTCACAAGCCAAATCATATTCAACTAAAGCATAAGCCCACTTACCGATACTTCCACTAGCAATCGGTTTTTGTAGCATATGTTTAATCACATCGGTTTGACATAATACGGTGCAAGTACTAGATAATAAATAATGCCTCAATTGAGTACAAGCATTATATAATGATAAGCATAACTTCTCAATGAAAGTATACCTCGTTTCCGCATCAATGAGCCGTCGGCTTATATAAGCAATCACATACTCTTTAGCATCAATCTCTTGGGTCAAAACAGCTCCAATAACTCTTTCTCCAGCTGCTACATAAAGTCTGAACGGAACTCCTCTCTTAGGCGCCCTAAGCACCGGCGGCGAAGACAAATATTCTTTGATTTTCTCAAAAGCTTCTTGCTGTTTTGCCCCCCAAGTGAAATCGGCTTCATTCTTCAACCGAAGTAAAGGAGTAAAAGCATCAACCTTTCCAGACAAGTTAATTATAAACCTTCTCAAGAAATTTACCTTGCCTAGAAATTTCTGTAAGTCATGCTTGCTAGTAGGAGCTTCGACTTTCTTCATAGCTTCAATTCTCTTGGGATCGACTTCTATGCCATTTTCATGAATAACAAACCCAAGAAACTTCCCAGCCGAAACACCAAAAGCACATTTGAGTGGATTCATCTTCAAACCATACCGTCGCATCCTCTCAAGAGCAAGTTTTAAATCGGCTAAGTGATGATCCAATCCATCCGATTTAACTACAATATCATCAATATACACTTCCACAATCACACCAAGTAAATCATGAAAGATTAAATTCATAGCCCTTTGATAAGTTGCGCCGGCATTCTTTAATCCAAAAGTCATAACCACCCACTCAAATAAACCAATAAACCCCGGACATTGAAAGGCCGTTTTGTGCATATCCTCTTCGGCCATAAATATTTGATTATATCCGGCATTACCATCAAGAAAACTAACAACACGATGTCTAGATGCTTCATTAATCAAAACATCGGCTATAGGCATAGGATATGAATCTTTCGGAGTAGCTTTATTAAGATCTCTAAAATCAATGCAAACTCTAAGTTTTCCCGAATCTTTCTTTTCAACGGGAACAATATTAGAAATCCACTCCGCATAACGACAAGTCCGAATAAAACCAGCATCTAATAAACGATTAATTTCTTCTTTTATTCGGTCATAAATAGCGGGATTAAAACGTCTAGTCGATTGCTTAAAAGGTCTAAAACCGGCCTTAATTGGTAATCGATGCTCAACTAAATCACGACTTAAACCGGGCATCTCACGGTACTCCCAAGCAAAGCAATCAACATACTCTTTCAACAAATTTATTAACTCGGCTTTATACTCAGCCGATAAATTTTTGTTTACAAAAGTTAGCATAGGAATGGTACCATCACCAATATCTATTTTTTCTAAAGGGTCGGCTGATGTAAATCCTTGACCCAATTTATCCATATCACCCAGATCTTCAACAGCTTCAAACATACCACTTGTATTCGACCGATGATGATCAATTCGGTCTTGAAGCCACTGTTTCGCCTTAAACCGGTCTGACCGGTTTCCAGAAGCGGTCTGACCGGTTTGCCTTGTCGAGCACTGTTCAGATCCAAACCGGTCTGACCGGTTCCTGAAAGCGGTCTAACCGGTTTTGCCTGGTTGATCTGTCCGCTCCATTAATTACAGCAGGTAATTCAACCGATTCTCCATCGACTTTAATGTAGCAGGAACAAAACCATCTTTAGTGCAGCTGATAAGCTCATAGTCGGTCAAATCCATGCCCGACAAACACTTGATGTTTTCATTAGCACTAATAGAATCGGAATCGGCCATTGCAATAAAGGAAGAAGTGTCACCATTCACAACTTCAACTTCATCGCCGATCCACTGAATAAGGCATTGATGCAAGGTAGACGGTACGCATTGATTTGCATGAATCCAATCACGACCAAGAATTAAACTAAAGTTACCTTGCACCTCTGAGACGAAGAAGGCCGTAGCAATAGTCTTGCTCCCGACAGTCAACTCCATAGAAGCCACTCCCTTGGCGCCAATGGGATCACCTCCACCGACTCCACTGACCGTCATGTTCGTCTTGATAAGATCTTCGTCTTTACCACCAATCTTCTTGTAGAGGGCATATAGCATAAGATTCACAATAGCTCCACCATCAACCAACATACGTGAAACTGGTTTTCCGTTGATGTGCCCTCTCATATACAAGGCCTTGAGATGATTCTCTGATTCTTTAGGCTTCTGAAATATAGCATCTCGAGGTCCTAACTGAAGATGAGCGATTTCCTCCTCCGGCACCACAAAATAATCTGAAGACAAATAGACGACGTTGACCTCCATATTGTCACGCTCTGGAGAAGGCTCAAAGTCAACTAACTCTTCATCTTCAACCACTGGAGGAATTGGAGGAGTTGTTTGTTCATTGGTGGTCAAAGCAGCGTTAGCTCCTGCCTCTGTCTCCAAACCGGTCTGACCGGTTCCAGAAACTGGTCTGACCGGATTCTGAAACCGGTCTGACCGGATGTGCTGCTGGCTGCACAACTGATTTGACTTGCCACGTCTTGGTCTGAGGAATCAAAGGCCTATATTTGTTGAATTGCTCATCCCTCAGCTTTTCAGCTTCCTGTTCCCTTTTTTCTTTGTTTCGCAAGCGCTGTAATTTTCTCTTCTATGTATGAGTTAAACCAGAAGGGCACCACCTTGGTTGAAACACTTTCTTTACAGCCTTGCTACTGCTAGCTTCATGATCATTAGCCATGGCAGGTTCTTTAACAGCCGAATTTCCAATAATTATCGGCTTTTTACCCAAATCTTGCATAGCCACTAGAATATCACCAACCGTTACAAATCCACTGGTTTTGGCTTGCTTTGGATCCACTGTACGCTGTACATCCTCCTTCTTTTCTTTGACACGATATTCTTGCTTAGGAGGAGCTTGATCCTTCTGTTCAGATCGAAACCAGTCTGACCGGTTTGAATAAACCGGTCTGACCGCTTTTGGGGCAGGCGCCGGACCTGATTGGTATGAGCCCAATCGGTCGTGTACTGGAGTCCTGGGACCTTCCCTCATGTAATCTTGAGGTGGTTGTGGTATAGGAAAGCATTGCATCCACATTCCTTGTTCCCATGATGGATATGGAGAATTTGACGCGGGAGGTGCCCATGGCATGGTAGCATACATCTTCTGTGGTGGATAAACAGTAATAACATCACCACGGCGCCTATTGTTCTCTGGATAACCATCTCCATGCATTGGTGATCTTGATCTCTTTTTTGCCGGCCGATCAACTTGAGCGGCCTTTGTGTACTTGTTCAAGAGCTGATTAAAGGTAGGTCCTTGCTTCAGAACTGTACCTCTGACTTTAGTCTCATTGACCTTCCAAGTACCCACTTCCGGGCGCATAGGATTGAAAGTTCTAGGTCGGTCCTGGGGCAAACCGGTCTGACCGGTTTGGGAAACCGGTTTGACCGGTTTCGCCTGATCAGCGGACCGATTCTCTGTTGATGAAGGTGCAATTGACCTCGGTTTTGGTTGATTAATGACAAAGCATTTGGAAGTCTAAATCATTTGTCAAGTGTTGGGCAGGTGGTAATACAAAGGGAATACTACATGAAGCACCAAAAGAGGAAATGAGTTGCAAAGCTAAAGGATGCATGGATGCAATTTAAGTTTTAATGCATTTATCCTTGAGTAAATAGGAAAAGCCGTACTATAAAGGGGGATTCGAAGTTTGTAGGTCTTGGTGATGATGAAGTGCTCATAGCCAACCTAACCACTGAGACAAAGCCATATTCAAACACTTGCAACCCTCCAAACCAGCTTGCCTCCGGAGTGTCCACATCTTGTTCGGAGACTCCGCATGTCCCGAGACTCCGGACAAATGTCCGGACACTCCGCACTTTGACAGCATAACGGCTAGTTTCGGGTGAAGGGGTATTTATACCCCCTCACCCCCTTCCATTGAAGCTCTCTTGACCAAACACGAACCTAACCTGCCCTCTTGCATTCAAAGCTTCTCCCCACTCCCCTCTTGACTTCCTTGTGAGATTTGGTGAGGGGATTGAAGTGAGATTTGAGTGAGAGCAAGGTTGAGTGCTTCCAAGTTGATTTCCCATCCTTTGAGCACTTCGTTCTTCGTCAAGCCTTGGATTTCAAGTTTGTTACTCTTGGAGCTTTTGCTCCTAGACGGCTAGGCGTCGCCCGGAGGCTCCAACTCGGTTGTGGCAGCCCCGGGAAGTTTGTATTACCCCGTGAAGTAAGTATAAGCTCTAGGGTCCTTGGATCCTAGGGAGAGGAAGTGGTTTAGTGAACAAACCTGCCCTTTGTGGGCACCTCAACGGAGACGTAGCCTTTCTTTGTGAGACTTGAACTCCGGTAACTAAATCCTTGTGTCATTGTCTTCGATTCACTTGTTATTGCACTTGGATTGTGTGTTCATCATATCATTAGGGTTTGAGGCCGATCTACTCTCTCCGAGGTATCTAGTCAAGTTTAGTTGGTGGAAGTAATAGATCAGCACCTAGAGTATCTTACATTTCAAAGGTTTCAAGTTTGGTTGAGGTTTAAATCATCGAAGTTCACTTTCAGCTAAAAGTCCGGAGTGTCCACAGGACAAATCTGCGGAGTGTCCGGACATTGTACTGACAGTTTGTTTTAAAGTGTCGTTTAGCTGCAGATTGGACTATTCACCCCCCCCTCTAGTCCATCTTAGGTCCTTTCAGTTGATGAACTTTCTTGCCCCCCGGGCCTTGATGTGTTAATTGTAATTTTCAGAGAGTCTTTACCATCCAGAGTCTTTCCAAGCATCACTTTTCGGACTGGAATTTGATCATTAACTTTTTCCGGCCTTGGATCTCCAATCACCACATTCTTACCCTTAGCTCCATCGGCTTGCTCCGGCCGAATCAGCACCTTGGTATTCAAATTCAGAGTATGAACAGGGAAAGGAGCCTTATCAACTTGCATCTCAGCTAGTACTCTTCGACCTTCATTAATAGCCGATTGTACCTGTCGTCGAAAAACATTGCAATCATTAGTCGCATGTGAAAAAGAATTATGCCACTTACAATATGCGTGATTCTTCAATTGATCGGCTAGTGGAATTGCATGAGAAAGTTTAATAAAACCATTCTTAAGCAACTCATCAAAAACACGATCACATTTGGCAACATCAAAAGTAAATTTTCTCGCCGATTTTTCTGAACCGGCTTCAATGAAGGACAAGAACAAGGCTTAGCTTTTGATGGCCAAATAAACTCAGCAGCATAAATTTCTTTACTTTCATCATCCGAACTATCAGAATCATTATCAACAATATGCACATTGGAACGATGAGGTTTAGCAGATTCTCTTGAATTCTTTAACTTAAGCTCTAAACTCATGACCTTCATTTGCAAGTGATTAATAGAAAGAAAATCAAACCCTTCTAATTTTTCCTTTAAATGAGACCGCAAGCCAGCAAAAGCTAAATCTGCTAAATCTTTTTCAGAGATTGACAAATTAAAACATCTATTTTTTGTATCCTTAAATCTTCTGAAATAATCTATAGCCGATTCCTCTCGGCCTTGTCTAATAGATGTTAAATCTATCAATTTAGTTTCATTTTCTCCGCTAAAGAAGTGATCATGAAATTTGCGCTCCAATTGAGTCCAAGTTTGAATAGAATTAGGAACAAGCGAAGAAAACCAGGAGAAAGCAGTTCCAGTCAAAGTTAATGAGAATAAACGAATGCGCAATGGTTCATAGAAACTTGCTTCTCCTAACTGCAAAATATATTGACTAACATGCTCCCAAGTAGTACGATTATCTTCACCATTGAATTTAACAAACTCAGGAACACGCCAACCATTGGGATAAGGAACTAAATCAAACTCAGGAGGATATGGTTTTTGATACAAGCGTGAGTTACCCAAATCAATCCCAAGTTTAGTTTTAATTGTATTAGCCAGATGCCCAGATCCTCTTTGAACTTAGAGAAATCGGCTTGATAGCTTGCACTATGCATATAACGA
This sequence comes from Echinochloa phyllopogon, assembly GCA_033239725.1. Taxonomy (NCBI): domain Eukaryota; kingdom Viridiplantae; phylum Streptophyta; class Magnoliopsida; order Poales; family Poaceae; genus Echinochloa; species Echinochloa phyllopogon. The sequence goes on from BTCW01000010.1 coordinate 56,078,852, forward strand.
GATGTATTAAGTGTTGGACCTTGAGAAGCGTTTGGAATCGGCCTAGAAGAAGTGCTAGATCCATTGGGTGAGCTTCCCACAACAGTAGTAATAGGAGGTGTAAAAACAGAACTAGAAGCAGCTGAATTAGCTAAAACCATTGCATTTGTTGCACCAGCACCCATGGAACCGGTCTGACCAACTGAAGTAGCCAAACCGGTCGGACCGATTGTTTAAACCGGTCTGACCGGTTCGTGGACCGAACTAGGATAAGGTGGCTGTCCTGAATAGTAATTCGCCGGCATACCTAAATTTGGATCTATAAGGTTTTCTGGTATGCCTGACGTACTAGGATCTGTTTCTACAGTACTTTTACCTTTATCAAGATTATTAACCATACTAACAAGTAACTCACTAGTAGCAGCTTGTGCAGCATTCAATTTTTCATCCATCATACGAGTCACTTGTTGCATGAAATCAGAGGATGAGGATTCACCGGTTACCTTAGGAAACTCTTCAACTTTGTCGTCTGATAGCTTGAAAGCCGGCATAACGAACTCCTCAACTCTCTTGACGAAACCACCGCGATCCTTCTTGAAGCCCTTCAAGAATTGTGCCTTGAAGTGTTCCTCAGCAATCAGGTACCGCTTCCGCTGCTCGTCCGTGAGCTCTTCCATCGTCACGGTGATGATATTGGACTTGTCGAGGTCGCAAGTAGCTCCCGACATCTTTGGAGTAGACTAAATCGGTTTTAGAACCAGATCAATCTTCCCCAGCGGAGTCGCCAAAAAGTATGTTGACACAAAGATGCGACAACACACTTGAAAACGCAGCACGGCCGTCACCACGGCCAACACCCGGCCTCCCTCGGTAAACCGGTCAGACTGGTTCCTAGAACCGGTCAGACCGCTTTCTGACAGGAGGTCGTGAAGACCTAGAAACTCGAGCTCGGGAGGGACCCCGTCGGAGCTCAAGCAATCTAGGGTTGCTCTAGGGTCGGCAGGCCACCTAGAACATCCTTGAACGCCGTAGAGACGAGCAACGAACAACAAGTATGGGGTTGGAAAAGGGCTAGGGTTTGAGAGGTAAAAAATAAATATACAATTGTGTTTGATTCGATTGGAATACCTCAATCGGCCTTCTAGCCTTTATATTTATAGGCCGGGGAAGTCTTACCCCTCATGAGTCGGTTACAATATGGGATTAAACTCGGAATCCTAAACCTACTCGAATTACAGATCAAAACCGGTCAGACCGGTTTGCCTCGGTGACTGCCAATTTTGGCTGTCAACAATATGATTATATGCACTATCTGCCGTTGTCTTAGGGGTTTGCCATGAGCCCATGACGAGCCCATTGTCATGACTCACCGCCATATAAAATCAACAACTTTGATGATATGCGCAATGGTGTGGAAACCCTACAGACTCCCCGAACATTTCCTATTGGCTATTGCAGCGTATCCTTCGTGCCCTTCATGGATATTGCGTTCATGATCGAATTAACTGGTGAGGAGATTGCTGGTTCAGTGGTCCAACCACTAAGTCAACCATTGAACCAGAATTCGATAATCGTCATGTCTAGTGTATACTCTATTTTATCACTCGTGAAACACTGGAGAGATGATCAGTAAAGCTGAAATTTATTCTAAAAAAAGGTGAAATTTATTCTGGAGAGCAGGGACTTCATAATTGTGTTATACTGGTCTGCGTTTCATGCAAGTGTTAGTGTGTTAGTCTGGAGCAAAATAACACTAAACTAACACTTTGGATCCAAACATATGTGTTAGTTTGGTGTTAGTTGGGACTAACACCCCCTAAAAAACTAACACTAGCAAGAGGTGGTAATTGGTGTTAGTCTTGATGGGTCCCACAAGAATTACTCCACTTTTCCCTCCTCTCTCTACTCAAAGATCCCAAAAAAGTACTACAAAGTAACACAAACTAACACATAGATCCAAACATAGATAATGTTTGTTACATGTTAGTTAGATGTGTTAAAGGACTACCACTAACACTAACACTAGGGATCCAAACATGGCTAATATAGTGCTAGTGCAGAATATGCTCTTAGGTTTTGTTTGGAGCGGGGATCTATGGGGACGGTTCCTACAAATTCTAAATAAGACCGCCTCTATTTTAGGGTCATAGAAATTGCTACAAATCTAGCAATAAAGGGCAAGAATACATGGGTCGGCTCGGCTCCCAACGCAAGAATACATCTACTCATCCTTGCATGTCCCATCGCGTCGATGATAGTTCTGGTGGTGGGCCGGCGGACCATGATACTACCTCTCGACCGGCTCCGTCATGCATGGCTCGGCATGTCCAGTCCGAACCCAATGAGGAACATGAGGTGGTAGCAATGCACGCTGGCACTGATGTTATGGTCGCATGACACTGTGATGGCATTTGCATTGTACAGGGATTAACACTGACAGTATGCATACTCACTTTTATGAATACACACGCGTAAATTATGATATTGACCGTTTTTTCATACGATGTAGTGAGAGTAACATTGTTCACAAATCTTATAGATCTCTCTTATAGTTTTAGAAACTATAACTCTATGAGAGAGATGGATTTTATGAACCATATTCATATGAATTTGTCAAATGAAGAAATGACCAAAGTGAAAGTTGTACATCTTGAGAAGCCATAAAACTTTGTAGTTCATCACTTTTCGATTTGAAGTGTTTTACTACTTTAAAATGTGGTTTGAATGTACCATAGTGAGGCCATCACAAACGGTTTGTGAGGCCATCACAAACGGTTTGTGAGGCCATCACAAACGGTTTGTGATGCCATCACAAACGGTTTGTGATGCCATCACAAATAGGCCATTTGTGATGACGTTTTCTGTAGTAGTGAAAGCACGGATGAAACCACTCTGCCAATCGACAGTGACTCTTCTCGCATCCGGCGATCGAGCTGCACTGCAAGAAGCGCGCGCAGGCGCAGCCTCCAAGGCTCTCTGTCCTAAGATCACCGGCGGTGGCCGACCAGTGGGAACCACAGGTCCCTGAAGCATGACTGGTAGGATACGAGCAGCAGCACGAGCGCGAGGGCGAGCACCACCCCCCACGTTGACGACGACGACGACCCGTCCCGCTGCTGCAGCGCGCCGCCCCAGCCGGCACCGCCGTGCCAGGAGGGCTGGTCCCCCAGGAGCAGCGACGAGACCCCGCGACCGCGCTTCCGGGACCCGGACGTGGCCGCCCACTACTGCACGGCCAGCAGGAGCAGCAGCGGGGACAGCACGACGGCGACCCGGACCTGGTCGACCAGGCTCTCCACCGCGGACTCGTAGCGCGAGTAGAACGTGGTGGCGCCCAGCAGGGCCGCCGTGGCCAGGAACACGCAGAGGTGGAATGACGACGCCTTTGGCGGCGGCGCCCGCAGGTAGGTGGCCATGCTCGGGTCGTAGTAGTAGCCGCCGCTCGCCATGTTGCTCGTGTTAGATCAAATCGATCTGTATTAGCTTAACAGACTTAAAACAGGATCATCTGGTTTAACAAGATCACATCTAACTTAACTAATGCGGATAAACATGAGTTAGTTCGGCTTATACCGGCGGCGTTATTGTCCATCGTCGTCGGTGTAGAAGTGACGAAGTCGATGGTGAGTGCGGAGTCGGGGACGTAGCGTAGACGCTCCTTAAGCGTCTTCTCGGGGTAGCGGCGGCCTTCTGGTCTCCACTAGCACTATCCCGGGCGTGGTGCTCGAGCTTCTGAGCCTTCCAGCGCGCTTAGAGATCGGTAGGGTGGTTTAGGGTTTAGGTAAATCTTGGATTGCGTGAAGCAAAGGATGAGAGGAACCCTTGGGGTTGACCCTCTACTTGTAGTCACGTTGTAGGCAAGGGGCTGAGCCCAATGGGCTTAGGTTTCGCCTCCCAATCACGACGAAAATGGACTCGGGATAAGATCTGAGTCAGAGGTTTTAGGGGTGATGAAAATCCCCTCAGAGTCGTTGGTTTGTTGTTGACCGAGGTCAAACTGAAATATCCAACATTCTCCCCCTTGACCGAAGGTCAATAACTTAAACTTAACCAATGACTGTTCAGTCACTAACTTAAACTAAAACTTAAATTATAATTCCTCCTCAGAAAATCAGCAAGTACCAGACCAATGTGTCATCAGCAGCGTAGCAGCATACTGGGACAACATTACCCATAGTCTCACTAATAAACTTTGTTAGAACTCTTACTCTTATTTAGGGAGATTAATGGCCCTGAACCGGGACTTGATCCAGGCTACCCACCAGACCCATGCCTAGGACATGCTTCTGAAAGAGGTGCGGTGATAGACCTTTTGTAAGCGGATCCGCTATATTCTCAGTAGTACTTATCTGTACAATCTTAAGGGTATTGTCCTGGTTTCTATCTTTCATGACACGATACTTAAGATCAATGTGCTTAGAAGCACCACTTAGTTTATCGTTTGCGCAAAAGAAAACCGCAGACTGATTGTTGCAATACATTGTGATAGGTCTCGAGATACTATCCACAATTCTTAATGCCGGTATAAAATTCTTAAGCCACGCTGCCTGTCCCGTGGCATCATAACACGCTATAAATTCAGTGTCCCGAGGCATCATAACACGCTATAAATTCAGCTTGCATCGTGGATGCAGCTGTTACACCTTGCTTAGCGCTTCTCCATGAAATTGCACCCCCTGCTAATGTGAATACATAACCGGAAGTGGACTTCCTCTCATCTTCATCACCAACAAGGTCAGCATCGGTGTAACATACAACCTCGAGGTTATCTGATCTCTTATATGTAAGCATGTAGTGTTTGGTGCCCTGGCAGTATCTTAATGCCTTCGTGACACCTACCCAGTGAGCCCATCCTGGCTTAGACTGATATCTACTAAGTACTCCGGCTATAACTGCCAAGTCCGGACACGTATAGACTTGTGCATACATCAAGCTGCCAACAGCTGATGCATATGGAATGTCGTGCATCTTACTTCTTTCTAACTCATTCTTAGGGCACTGACCTCCATTCAACTTATCGCCTTTTTGTAACGGAACAAGTGATGCACTACACTTATCAAGGTTATATCTCTTAAGCATTTTCTCAATGTAAGCTTTCTGAGATAATCCTAGTACTCCTTGGGCTCTGTCTCGGTGTATCTCAATGCCAAGTACATACGAGTCTTCACCGAGATCCTTCATATCAAAATGAGATGAGAAGAACTTCTTAGTTTCACACAACATATTCTTATCGTTGCATGCTAACAATATGTCATCCACATATAGTACTAGGATTATTAATTTACCACCCTTTTCTTTAATGTAGATGCACCTATCTACATCATTTTCCCTAAATCCGAATCTCTTAATGATTTCATCGAATTTAAGGTTCCACTATCTTGACGCCTGCTTAAGTCCATAAATGGACTTCCTTAATCTGCATCCCATATGTTCCTTACCCTTAACAGCAAAACCTTCTGGTTGAGCCATATAAATAGTCTCATCTAAATCACCATTAAGGAACACAATCTTAACATCTGATGTAACTCTAGATCAATGTGAGCTACAAGAGCCATGACTATTCTGAAAGAATCTTTGGTAGACACTGGAGAAAAGGTTTCGTTATAATCGATCCCATCTTTCTGTATAAACCCCTTAGCTACGAGCCTAGCTTTGAATCATTCAGCCTTCCCTTTGGAATCACATTTCGTCTTGTAGACCCATTTACAGCCTACTGGTTTGACTCCATCAGGAATTTCTACTAAATCCCAAACCTTATTAGAACTCATAGACTTTAACTCATCTTCCATGGCTTCAATCCATTTAGTGCAATTCTCACTTTCTACTGCCTCTCTGAATGAGACAGGGTCACTAATCTTCCCAACATCATAGATATCTTCACTTAAGTATGTCTCATATATATCAGGAAGAGCCCGTCTCCTGGCCCGAGTTGACCTTCTTAATTGCTCATGTACAATTGGTCCAGGATTGGGTTGAGGCTGTTCTAATGGCACAGGTTGCACCTGAGCCTCTGGGACTGGCGCCTGAACGTTTGGGTCTGGCGCCTGCACATCTGGCGGTGGCGGCGCCTGAACCCCTGAAGATTGTGCTAGAGCCCCTGAAGTCGTCACAGTGCTGCTTGTTTGAGGAATAACTGGTGGTACAAAGTGATATACCATCGTAGGCTCTGGAACTACTGAATCGGGAAGCTCAACTCGTAGTTCTTCGAGACTTATATCCCTCTGTGGAAAATCTCCACTAATTCCTGAATCTTCTAAGAACACAGCTTGTCTGGTCTCTACAAACTTAGTTGAGCGACCAGGACAGTAGAATCTGTACCCTTTAGACTTATCAGGATAGCCAATAAAGTGACAACTTATTGTCTTAGAGTCTAACTTCTTATGATGTGGATCAAATAACTTGGCCTCAGCAAGACAGCCCCATACTTCCAGATAGCTTAGTGGCAGTTTCCTCCCATTCCACAACTCAAAAGGTGTTGGGAACTGCCTTAGTTGGAACCCAATTAAGTATGTGAGCTGCTGCCTTTAATGCTTCCATCCACAGCTCCACAGGCAAGCTAGAATAGCTAAGCATGCTCCGTACCATATCCTTTAGCGTACGGTTGCGACGTTCAGCCACTCCGTTTTGCTGTGGTTCACCCGGCATAGAGTATTGCGCTCTAATGCCGTTCTCTTCTAAGTACCTGGCAAACGGTCCCTTAATTTGACCATATTGTCCAAGCTTGCCATAATATTGTCCACCCCTATCTGATCTTACAACTTTAATGGTAGTGTTGTGCTGTTTCTCAACTTCTTGCTTATAAATCTTAAAGATTTCTAACGCATCTGAACGCTTACGAATGGGGTAGATGTGTCCATAGCGAGAGTAAACGTCAGTAAATGTTATAAACGAATCATAACCATCTACTAATGTCACTGAGAGCAGGCCACCGATATCTGTGTGAATTAATTCTAACACGGCCGAGCTCCTAGTGGCTCCTTTCTTAATTGTCTTAGCATATTTTCCCTTGATGCAGTCAATGCAGCGGTCTGAGTCGGAGAAATCTAACTGGTCGATTATTTCATCTTTAATGAGACGTTCCATTCTCCCCCTCGAAATGTGGCCTAAACGACAGTGCCACAATTTCGAAGATGTCTCATTAAAACGCTTACGCTTTTTCGATACATGATCAACATTCATCACAGAATCACTAAGAGAGAGCATATAAAGTTTGTCTTGCCTGATAGCAAGACCCACATTTATTCCATTAAACTTAATCACACATTGATTGTTGCCAAACTCACAAAAATATCCCGAATAATCTAAAGCTGATACAGAAATAAGGTTTCTCTTTAAACTAGGAGCAAAAAAAACATCATCTAAAACTAGTTGGAAACCACCCGGCAACTCTAAATCGAAGCTTCCAACGCCTTCAACTTCAACGGGATGTCCATTAGCCACTCTTAGGCTTCTCTCCCACCTTCTTATAGTTCGGATCGAACCGAATGCCTGTAATGAATTAGAGATGTGCACAGTGGCACCTGAGTCAATCCATCAAGTATTAGGGGAAAAATCAGCTAAGAATATCTCATCAATAAATAAAACAACATCACACTTACCATTGTCCTTCAGCCATTGCCTGAAACCAGGACATTCTTTCTGAAGATGCTTAGGAGACTCGCAAAAGGAGCACAACAACTTGCTAGACGCAGACTTAGACTGCTGGCGCTTGAACTTTTTGTTGTTGTTCTTGAGACCAACCTTCTTGTACCCATTCTTCTTATTCTTCTTTTGGCCTTGTTTACTGCTTCCTGACTCATTCTGATTCTTAGGAGTGCCTGAAATGCTGAGGTTACTGTTGACGTCAATTCGGGCCAACACATGAATCACACTTGAACGCGCGGCGCACGGAGGGCTCCTTGCTGCTCCTCCACGCAGGTCGGTCAGACCGGTATTGGTAACCGGTCAGACCGGTCTCGTCGGCGGCGCCCGGCGGGAGACCAACGAACGCCCGCCCGGGAGGGACCCCGTCGGGGCAGGCGCACCTTGGTTTGCCCTAGGCTCGGCAGGCCAGCTAAGGCGTCCTCAGACATCACGGCGATGAAAGAACAGCATTGTAGGGTTGGAAGAGAAGGGAAAAAGATAAAAGTAAAGATAAAACGATAAAAGGTAAATATGATAGATTCGATTGGATGTTTTCTCAATCGGCCTTAGCCTTTATTATATAGGCCAGGGAAGTCGTACCCCTTCTGAGTAGTTACAATATGGGATAAAGCCTGAAATCCTAAACCTACTCAAATTACAGCTAGCCCTGCCAATTTTGGTTGTCAACATATGCCCCCCTGTTTTTTGGCAAAGCTTGCGTGCCAAAAAATAATCTTCAATGGTCAGGTCATCAATATATCTAATAATTGAAATCTTGATATGGTCATGAACGCCAACCATAGTTCGTTGGTGCATCATATTGATAATTATAATAGGGCAGCCAAGGATTATGACCAAACCATGAATTAAACACACCTGAATATGCAGTCCATGGTACATGCATCGACATGATGAATGACGAAAACCAATAAGACGACCGTTGATGCTTTTTTTATCTTGGTGGTGAAGAACTCCTGCTTCGTTTGCTTTCCAATTGATTGCTTTGTTTTTGCACAGATATTTTCTAGTATTTATCCAGAAGCTCCTCAAAGGTTGGCTTAATCCTATTCTTTGCACCACCAGACTTCCCAGGTTCAGACCGGTGCTGATATGGTTGCTTTTATCTTGCCCCCCAGCCGAACTTGAGCGTTGTTCAGCTATATTATTTGAAGTATGGTCTTTATTGGGGACAATCTGAGCAACAGAACTAGCCGATGTTTGTTCAACGGTCGGCTTTTCTTTATCTTGTGTAAAATCTGAATTTTTATTTAATCATCCATCTTTTTTGACACGATAAACTTGCTTGATCACCTTACGCTTATTTTTCTGTGTGGACCGATTCTTTTGATCAAAACGGTCATTATGCATAAGTGATGGCTTATTAATTACCGGCTCCCTATAAGTAATATAATCTGAACACAAATGTCTAGGAAGAGATGGCATATATGAATTATAATACCAAGGAGAATAAGAATAAGGCATATTACAACAAAACTCCCATGGAATTGGTGTAGGCGATCCATATGATGGAAACGGCATTGATTTGTGAGAATTATTCCATTGCCGATTCCGATTATGGAACTTCTCTCGAGGAGAAGATTTTGATTGTTTGGAACTTTTAGACCGACTAGCATCATTGACAATCTTTTGTCTTTGAGACTTAGCCGGAAGTTTCTTGTTATGCTTCGGCTTTTCTCTTTGATGCTTATGACGGCCTTTGGATTCAATGGTTTTCCAAACACCAATCTCAGGTTTTTTGGGTTTAACCATCTTTGGTTTTAATTTATTTTGTGAAACCCTAAATGAAGCAGTTAGACCGGTTTGAGAACCAGTCAGACCGGTTACAATGCAACCGGCACCGTTGCCTTTGTTTTGTTGCCCCCCGAGCGTTGAAGTACTAAATGCCCTTTCTATGCTCATGTTAGGGGATTTTGGGTCAATAATTTCGGCTAGAAACGGCCGATTTGTTTCTTGACCAACAACATCACAATTTGGCAAGTTGCAAGGATCAATAATGGCACTAGTCGGCTTTTCAATAGCCAACTCTTGATCGACAGGAATTAAATCTACCTTATCCTCTTTAGTAATCAAAAATTTAACATAGGTAGATAGATGGGTAGATATAGTACCGGAAGATTGAATCTCCTTTAATATGACGATGGTCGATGGTGGTTGCCACTCTTTAATCTTGATGACTCCTTGTCCTGTCTTACGATAGCAAGACAAGAATAGACTTTGAACTGCTTTGTCGTATTCTTGTTGATATTCCTCAAGCAGTTCTTTAAACGATGTCGTATCACTAGGGTTTGATAAATCGGCCATGATAACCTGATTTTCGTTCCCCAGCGGAGTCGCCAAAATGTGTTGACGTCAATTCGGGCCAACACACGAATCGCACTTGAACGCGCGGCGCACGGAGGGCTCCTTGCTGCTCCTCCACGCAGGTCGGTCAGACCGATATTGGTAACCGGTCAGACCGGTCTCGTCGGCGGCGCCCGGCGAGAGACCAACGAACGCCCGCCCGGGAGGGACCCCGTCGGGGCAGGCGCACCTTGGTTTGCCCTAGTCTCGGCAGGCCAGCTAAGGCGTCCTCAGACATCGCGGCGATGAAAGAAGAACAACATTGTAGGGTTGGAAGAGAAGGGAAAAAGATAAAAGTAAAGACAAAACGATAAAAGGTAAATATGATAGATTCGATTGGATGTTTTCTCAATCGGCCTTAGCCTTTATTATATAGGCCGGGGAAGTCGTACCCCTTCTGAGTAGTTACAATATGGGATAAAACCTGAAATCCTAAACCTACTCGAATTACAGCTAGCCCTGCCAATTTTGGTTGTCAACAGTTACCAACCATGTTCACAACATCCTTCATTTTCTCGGTCTTAAGCCTTTCTTCTTCTTCCACACAGTAGCTGATCAACTCACTGATAGACCAAATGGTCTTGTTGGTGTTGTAGTTTATCTTAAAAGCAGCATACTGTGCAGGAAGTGATGTCATGATGAAATGAACAAGGAAACCTTCAGAGATCTCCATCTTCATTTCCTTAAGCCTGTTAGCCATGTCACACATGTTGAGGATGTGCTCTCTTATGGCAGACTGACCATTATACTTAGAGGACACTAACTTCATGATGAGCGTACTAGCATAAGTCTTAGATGAGCTCTTAAAGTTCTCCTCAATCTTGGCAAGGTACTCCTTAGCATTCAGATCCACCCACTGAGCATTCTTAGTGGGGATGGCACCCTTAATACCAACACTGATGGTCTGCATCATGACCATGAGTGCCATGCGGTCAGATCTGTCCCACTTCTCATTTGGAGCAGAACTGGCTCCTGCAGCAGGTGTAGCAGGCTTATCCACCCTTAGTGCAATGTCAAGATCATTCCATGCCAGGCACGTCATGACCTTGCCTTTCCAGTCATGAAAGTTCACTCCATTGAGCGGCTCAATGTTGTTCAGGAAGGAGGCCGTAGCATTGACATTAGTAACTGAAATAAAATTAAATGAAACTTAACTTAGTAAAACATATACAATGAAATACGAATTAAGGCATGATAATAATCCTACGGTGGTTTAGGGTTTAGGTAAACCTTGGAGATCGGTAGGGTGGTTTAGGGTTTAGGTAAACCTTGGATTGCGTGAAGCAAAGGATGAGAGGAACCCTTGGGGTTGACCCTCTACTTATAGTCGCGATGTAGGTAAGGGGCCGAGCCCAATGGACTTAGGTTTCGCCTCCCGATCACGGCGAAAACGGACTCGAGATAAGATCCGAGTCTGAGGTTACTGAGTCATTGATTTTTGTTGACCGAGGTCAAACTGTAATATCCAACAACTCGATCTCATATGCTGTGTTCTTGTTCTTGTTCATATGCTGCACGCGTGTGGTGTGCCGGTGGTCATGGTGAGGAGGGAGAGGTATACAGGGGCGGAGCCAGGATTTGAGTATAGGGGGGGCCAAGGACAAAGGGCGACACCAAATTAAGATCCAAAGAGAGCTAAAGCAAGAACATGCTTGTATATCATCTATAGTAGATATCGTTTGGATATATATATAGTACTATTTAGATCCATTGACTATTAGCGGTAATTTTTTGAAATTAGCAATGTTTGTATATCAAATTTCTCCATACTAGAGTATGGGAACAAAAAAACAAATATATTAGATGGAAGTGAAATGAAAGTAAAAAATAGTTTTTAAAAACTGTATTGTGCATATACACAAACAATATCTAATTATTCTTAGTATAAAACATCTAAAGCTAAGTGAAATTGGAGAAATGTTAGGATCAATATTGGCATAGTTATCACAACTAAAGCTAGGTATTTAAGTAGCAACAACTCAGTCGAGTGGTGGACCAAAAAATAGACTAGCGCTATTAATGAGGGGGTTAAACAAATATTATGGGCTTGAGCTATTATAATTTAGTTTACTTACTTCTACTTTCTTTTGGCAAAATACTACTACTACGTTGGGCCGAGGGTTGTTGTTAGCCTACTGTAGAGTATTGATGGGGTCCATGTAGGCTAATCCTAGTAATTACCTAGTGATTAGCAGATGATATTAAGAGGCCTCTTGCTTTATTATCGGAAGATTACGTAGAGTATATAGAGGATTAGTAGAATGTTGGGGGTGCCAGGCCCCCCTCAGCCCCTCCCTCCCTCCGTGTAGGCGGAGAAAGGAAGGAAAGGATGTGATTCCGCAGGGGACACTGCTGTCCAGCACCGGGCCGTGTGTTTTACTTGGGACGGGAGGATTCGGCCATTCATTCCTTCACGAGGGGGTGAACGCGACGCGGCGGCGAGCCAACCGCGCGGGGACGCGTGCCCTGCTGCCGATCAGGCACCGAAGGATGGAACCGGCTGGCCGTTGGGGGTGAGTGGATGGTGGCTTGGAAAGCGCTGCCCACACGTCGGCGCGGTTTGATTCCCAAGCTTGTCGAGGCCCAGAAAAACGTGGACCACTTCTCTTCACAGCACTGCCGTTGCTGTTCGGTCTACTTCCATTCGATCGAATTGGATCCAGCTCGTTGTTACCTATTAGACCCCTAGGATTCCACATTTGCACATAGTTCATTGATGGCTTGCTGTGTTAGACATCCAGCCTTAACGTGTTCCGTTTCGAGGCTAGGCCCTGTTTACATTCCCTTGAAAGCTAAAAATTCTCTCTTCAAAATTCACTATTCACATATCACATTAAATCACATCTTTTTTTTTGAACAATATTAAATCACATCAAATCTCCCTCCTTATGCATAGAACACTAAACATGGGTAAACAAAAAAAACTAAGTACATTGTTTTGATGTACATAACGAGACGAATCTTTTGAGTCTAGTTAGGTCATGGTAGGACAATGATTACCACAAACAAACGAAAAGTGCTACAATGCACTACAGTGTTCGATGTGACATTTTCACCAAACTTCACATTCCCCTTTCGGGAACTAAACACACTATATGCGCGAGTACTCAATTACAAGCCCATTAACAGAAACAGGAAGAAGGAAACCCAATCTCAAAGTTGTAAAAGGAAGACAACCGTCAAATTCAGTAGTGCTTGCGCCTTGCAGTATACATGCCAACGTGAAATCTGAGTGATGTAATAAGGAATCATTATAGCATCGCATCATCAGTTCATAACATAAGGAATAATAGAAAAAAAACACGCATAGTGTAATGAAGCAGAAAACATTTGCCAAAACTAAGGGCAGGCAGCTGGACAATGCACATTATGAGTGGTCGGAACATAAGTATGGTCATACAATGGAATACAATCTCAAGGATATATTCACATTTGATATCCTTTCAATATTAAGAGCAGGATGGATAGAAACTACTCCCTCCAGTCCATAAATATATGTCGTTTTCGCTTCCCGAGAAACATCTTTGACCGAATATATAAAAATATATATTAATATTTATAGTACATAATAAATATCATTAGATAGATATTTGAATCTAGTTTTTTAATAAACTTATTTGGAGATTAAAATGTTGCACATGTTTTCTACAAATCGAGTCAAAGTCATAGCACGGAAACCCAAAACGACACTTAATTAGGGACAGAGGGAGTAGTACAGGTTAGATACTTGGAGTTCTCAGATTCCCAGACATCTGTTCAATGTTTCTGCAATACCGGCTTGGTCGCGTTGGATCTCGGGAGGGCTGCTGCGCACCGGCGAGCGCGATGAGGCCCACACCGCTGCCTCTGCTCCGCGCCGCAAGCGACGTAGAAGAGCTGCTGCTCCTCGCGGGCCAGGTCCGCCTCGGCGCAGGCGCTCCTATACTCCCTCACGACTAACCCGCGCCGTGAGGAGAGGAGAAGGAGGGGCGGAGGGCCGGCGGCTCCTGGATTCTAGTTCCCTGGAGCCGCGACGAAGAGGACGCCGACCAGCCTGGCGCACAGGCAGTAGTTCCCGGCGGCGGCGGCGAGGGATACGAAGGCGAGGGCACGGCGGCCGGGGAGGGGGGGGGGTCCTGGAGCAGTAGCGACGCCGACGCCGCCTGTGGCGCGCTGAGCCACAACTGCCTGGCCTCGATGGCGCCCGCTGCCAAGGTCCCCGTCTCCGTCAGCGGGATGCACGTCGCCCACCTCGAGGCCGCCGGCACCGCTGTGACAGGGTCGCCGTAGTGCGCGGCGTCATGGATGACCGCGGTAGCCATGGCGAAGGCGCTGATGAGTGCCACTAGCGATGGAGGAAAGAAGGCGCGCGTGGGGAGGAAACGGAGGCGGGCGCCCCGAGCTTGTGCTGGAGGGGTGCCGGGAGACGGAGCGCAGGGCTCTTGTTCCACCGGCACCGGGGGAGGAGCAGCGCCGCCGAGCACCGCTAGGGAGGAGTGCCGCCTAAGTATGCCACGTCGTCGCGGGTCACGGGTCAAGATCCATTTGGACCTGCAGTGAGACCCAAATAGCGATTAGGAACCTCAGTGACATACTTTATGAGTTCATGGACCGGCATGACACAGCAACAAGTTTGAGGACCGCTCATGCACTTTACTTAAAAAAAATAGCATGATGTACAATCATAGACAAATACAAGATTGCTAGCTTCTTAAACCTTCGGAAACGCGTACATAATACAGATGGAGTCACCAACCTAAAGAGCACAACATCATAGATAAACGGATACGAGATGTCTAAGAAGTGTAGCATGAAGCACCGCGACAGTCGCTAGAGAACAGAGCCTGGTAGAGCCTGTTGTAACTGACGGCGGTACGCCAGCATCGAATTGGCTATTGCGGTGCGCATAATCATAATGTGCAGATCGGCTAGCCTGCTTTTGGATCTCCGGGCAGACTTGATTAAATTTATCTCTAATTTGAAATTTGATCAAAATACTCCTCGTTCTCTTTTGACAATATTACTTCTTGTGTATACAATGTACTCCATGAAGTAGTTATTCCCATGACAAATCATATACAAAATTGCACCTTGTTCTGCATGTGGGGTAAGTTCTGTAGAATTCATTCTCTCTATGACTAATTACTTCTCTACAAGAGGAGTAAAATCTATACAAATCATTCCCATGACTTGGATAATACAGTGACTAATTACTTCTCTGCAAGACACTTATTACTCGATCCTATCATGTACACAATTTTTATGTGTAATTTTTCTTTTTTTAGTGAACATCCTATACACAAGTACACAACAAGAAAATTGGCAAAGTGAAGCAGCATCACTGTCTTTTATGCTTGCATTTCATCGAACAGCAGCATATGTTATGTTCTTTTCTGAATGCAAGAGGGCCACAGCTTGTGCTGTGGATGATGATCAATGTGGCCAGTGCAAAACCGGTGGCTGAAGCTCCGCATGTTTGAGTAATAATCCTATTTGCTGAAAATAATCAAAACGAAACCCAAATGTCATATAGGAGTAAAAATTTGAGAGCCAGACAATATTATTCTGCATTAGTAGTAGAAAGAGATAGCATCAGTCCAGAGCATGACACAAAAGCATTTATGCTCTGCAATATAGAAATGTAACCAGTGCATAATCCAAAAAACGGGAGATTAATTCTCACACACAAAAGCATGGAAGTAAATTGGCTCCCAAAACCAATTGGGAATTGATCTCTGATTTAGCTATATGAATGGCATCACATATTAATTTGCAGGGCTCATGTGATTATCATGACAAATGACAGAATTAAGTAACTTGATAGGAAAAATCAGATTGCAGATCCTGCCACAGATCAAATCCAAAAGAATAAAATAATTTGCCACGAAGTCTCACCTGCTAAATGTTCCGAGACCTTCTCACACTTGAGGATATAGGTTGATACCTGCAAGTATTTTCCTTAAGTAAGCTTTCAACACAGGTTCATAGTTCACCAAAAAAAAAGAGTGAGAAAACTATAATAAATTACACACCTTTCTTGCCGTGCCACCTTTGAGGTTACAGAAAATTGTTTGTTTTTCTGTTGTGCTTCAGGGATGTGTTGAGAGACAATTTTGTTTGGTGATAAAAAGGTAGAATAATGCCCCCTGCATTGTATGTTGTAAATTTCTTCTCTAAGTTTAGAGAAAAAACACATATAATAGTATATCACAAAGTCAAATTTTCTTCCTTTTTTTATTTTCAACTTACCCTGGCTGGCCATTTTTTCCCTTTCTAACTTGAGTACTCTCAGCAAATTGAAGTGCATGTGTGGTCTCACTGATTGAAGAGGCATCCGGTGAAATGTTCACCAGCATGAGAGTTTTAGGACCTCCCGTGAGATATGGCTACAATACAAAGAATTGTTCATTGTGAGGAATACATTTATTTTTAGATAGGTGAAGTGAACTCTAAATGGTATAATTTTTTATAGAAGTGGTACCTCCAATAGGTGTGTCAGTTTTGTATTTCTGAATGTAGGTTTCTCGCCTTTCGCAATAGCATACAATGTTTGTGTAAGCATAAGCAAACTGCTGTTTAAGGCCTATAATACAAAAATATACAATAGATATTAATTCCTAAAATACTCCATCCACTAGTTTATACAAATTTCAAAACGGTTCTGTATTAATATTACTAGTGGTATGCATCTTTAATAGATGTGCAATTTGTAACACCCTAAAATTCCATCACAAATAAATTATAGCAACATGGTTATATTTAATTTTTCTAGGGACATAATTTAAAATTTTTGAGTTAATTTGAGCCAATAAATATTTAAACATCACATAAATAATTTTGAGGCAATAAGTGTATGTGCATCATGTTTAAATTGCATGTCTTTTGCTTGATTTGTGTGTGATTTTCAAAACCATGGAAAAAGTCCAGAAACCCACCCTCAACTCTTCCCCCGGTTCGGCCCATCCCCTCTTTCTCTTTTCCCCGCGGCCCACCTTCCCTTTCTTTTTTCCCGGCCCAGCAGCACCCCCCTTCCCTCTTTTTTCCTTCCCTCGCGCGCGGCCCACTCCTGCTTTCGGCCCAGGTACGGCCCGACCTTCCTCTTTCCCCTCTCTCTCTCTGCCAGGCGGGCCCCGCTCGTCAGCCCCATCGTCTTCCTCCGACGCCCTCCTCTGCTCGCCGACGCCGCACCGCTCCCACTCCCGAGCCACTCGCTCTCCCGCTCGCCCTTCCCTCTCCCCTCCCACCGAGCGCAGCAACTGCCGCTCCACTCCATCGCCCCGCTCTCCAACATCTCGCCTCCCCACCGAAACGCCACTCCACCGAGTCCCCCACTACACCACCGAGCCATCAATGGCCGGCGACCCCGACGCCTCGCCGTGCCGGCCTCTCCCCTCCCTTCTCCGCCCTATAAATTCAAGGCCGAGCCTCTCCCCTCATCGCCTCACCTCGCTCGCACTCGCCTCGCACACACGCAGCAGCGCCGTCGCCTTCGCCTCTGTCGCTGCCGTCCGAGCGCTGCCGCCTTGTCGGACCGCCGCTCCGGGACTGCTCCGTCCTCTTCTTCCACTCCAGAGCTTTCGCACCGAGGTAACGAAGCTCTCCCCGCCCTTTTCATTCCCTGTTTAATCGGCATTTGGCCCCACCGCCATCGCCGGAGCGCTGCCGCCACTGCTCGCCGCCGTGCGCCGCCTCCGTCGCGTTTTAGGCACCAAGAACCCTCTGTGCTGTGATCAGCTCGCCACCCTGATGCTGTAGGACCCGAAATCAGACCCTGAACGAGGCTCTTTGGCATGGTTCGCCGATCGCCGGCGCTCCGCCGCCGCGAATCGCCTCTGTTCAACGTCGATCGCCGGCTCCGCCGCGCAATCGTCGACTTGATCTCCCCAACCATGTTCGCCACTTCCTCACGGTCCTGTAACACTCAACCACGCCCGAATCCGTGGCCATTTGCCCGAGTTCGTGTGAGCTCCGGCGAACTCGCCGCCGCCTCGCCTCTGTTTGTCGCCGACCGCCGCTCTCGTCGGCCAATCCTCAACTTGTTCACCATGGATGAACTCGCCTTGCCACCCTGAACCTGTAGGACTTGATCTCGTCCAAAACCAAGCCCGGCAGCTCGAGTTCCAGCTCGCCGGAGTTCTGCTCTGCTCGGCGCCGCCGCTCGCCGACGTCCCGCCGCCGCCCAACTCCCCCCTTCTCTGTCAGCCGTCCATCGCAAGATCAACGGCTCACGATCATCGCGACCCGAGTCAATTCGGCCGAGTAACGGTCAACCCTGGTTGTTTTGCAAAAAGAGCCCCCGGTTCTTTATATATTCCAAGCCGGTCCTTCCACCATATAAAACCCTTGCAAACAGGTCCTGTTTTTATCATTTAAGTCCCTGAGCTTCTCTGTATTCATTTCCCGAAGTCCAGCCCCGGTTCTTTTATGCGTTAGCCCTCGGGTTTAATGCATAATTGCAATCCAGTCCCTGTTTTCTTTCAGTTAGGCCCCTGGAAACTCAGTTTCTTTGCCAGCAAGTCCCTATACCTTGTCTAAGCCATATCTTTTCCGTCCTAGCTCCGTTTTTAGCGTTCTTAGTATCCTAGCGTTCGTCTTTTCGAGCTTGTTAGTGTTAGACGCTTGTTTTAGTCTGTTAGAATCGTTTGATGTACTGTTTTCTTATTTGTTGTATGCTTTGTTGCTTGTTCGTAGACCTCGTGCCAGTTGCAACCGAATCGCCAGTCGACGCGGATTCGGAGCAATATTTTGAAGAAGAAGAAGAAGAGCTTTTTGTGGATCAAGGCAAGTGGCCCTCCCCGCATATTCTTTTTATCCTATAATAATTGCATGACAACTAAAGTTTACTTTTTAAATGCATTAATATGATGGGAATACTTTTTTAAGGATTTACCTAGTCTTTCACCATGAACCTTTGAATCAACCCAGTTTAAATAATGTTTTGGGATAGTTATGCTTAGCCTTGCTACACTGTGGGAAATGCTTTTAAAACTGAATCTTTACAAAATGCTGAACATGATGACTATTGGTGAAATGTTGGTTAATACAAGAGAACAATACTTTAATCGGAACATGGAGCGACCACCCAAGAAAACAGCGCAACCATGGGGTCAATGGGCTCTGGCCTTAGCCAATTAATTAGGTGTGTGATCGTACTGATGACCTTATCCGCCTGCGAGGAGCATAGGGGGTCTGGGGTTGCAGGGGTCACAGCCCGGTCCTCTTGGGGTAGCAGCCTTTGCTAAGGTGCTGACCATTAGGGAGGTTTGTGGACCGCCCTAGCCGTAACTATGCGGGTCGTTGGTCTTTTGCATACCTTTGTAAAGGCTTCGTAGTGGATCCCTAGCCACTCACCTCGGAAGTGTTTAAGGGTCTAGCTAACCCGGGCGACATGGGAAACACGAGCCATGGTGAAAGTATGCAACCTCTGCAGAGTGTAAAACTGATATATCAGCCGTGCTCACGGTCAAGAGCGGCTTGGACCCTCGCATGATAATTGAACTTGAAGATGGACTATAAATCGTGGTTTTGTTTTTACTCGTGGGATATTTCGAATAAGATGTTTTCTAAATGCTAAGTGGGATGGTATTAACTTATACCTAGAAAATAGGAAGTTGCTAATAAAACTTGACCAACTTTAAAAAGCTCATTGCTGTGAAACATAGCCTATCCTTGTGGCCTTGCATATTCACCCCGCTTGCTGAGTACCTAGTTAGGTGTACTCACGCTTGCTATTGCTGATTCAGAAGAAGGAAATGGAGAAGAATACTACAGCGACTACGATGAGTTCTGAGGCTTGCGCTTCCCCCAGTCAAGTGCCTGTGGAAGATGGAAGTCGAAGAATGCTTCGTTTAGCTATCGTTTGTTCTTCGATAAAGACCTTCGTGTCTCTCGAGAGAGTGTAATAAGAATATTGTAATAAATCTCTTGTAGCTGAATACTGTTTTGTTGATAATACACTCTTCGGTCTATCATATGTGTGTAAACAGATCCTGGCGCACATATGAGATGCACTTGGTTTCGTTTGGAAAACCGGGTGTGACACAATTAAAGGATAGCAGGTATGCATTTTTCCATTTTCAAATCTTATTGGATGGTCCAATCTGGACCTTGCAAATCAACATGCATGAAAGCAGTAATGTAAGTGCGTGGGTAACAAGACAATGTGAGCCCCGTGCATTCTTAAACGAATAAATAAGAACAATTTCGTCAATTTAACTACAATATCAACAAAAGTGTATCGAACTTTGTGATAACGAAAACATACCGCTGCTTCTTGAAGAGAAACACCTTCAGCGCCACTTTTTGGGGCCCTTTCGCTCCCGCCTAAATCTATGAAGACTAGGAATCCATTGACACTTTGTCCGATCTTCTGGAAAAAAGATAGAAAATGACTTTTGTTAATTTACGTATTTAATAAATTAAGTAACAAGTAATAAACAAGACAGTTTATTTACTCTTTTCCAATGTACCAATAGTGTTGTAGTTTTCATTGTTATCCTAATCCTCTCTGCTGATCACAATCCTCAAGCACACACACTCTGTTATGACCAGTGGCCATAACGGGGATAAACACCACCGAGAGGATAGCCGGATGGAGACGGCTGTTAGGGATAAGAGCTAGACCATAGATGAGAGGGACGAACACGAGATGAGAACTAGATTGTTTGTTTCTTTCCTGCTTGATTGATTGATACAACTCCTCTCATTATATAGAGAGGTTGACTTGACCCCTAACACTAGACTCCCAATACGGTACTATTATCTCTAACAAATCTAACTAATCCCGTGGTGCTGTAGCACGCAGCCCACCTGGCCCAGAGGCGTAGCCCATAACACACTCATTGAGTTGGAGGTGGAAGAAGAATGACACACAAGGAATTGTGGTGCTGCTTCGACTGAAGCTGGAGCTGCTCCAATCACTCATATATATATATATATATATATATATATATATATATATATATATATATATATATATATATATATATATATATATATATATATAATATTGTTGGCACGAATTCGCGACCAACAGAGCGCAAACGCAGGAACCGGTCAGACCGGTTTCTGTAACCGGTCAGACCGGTTTGCCAGGCAGAGCTGGCGGTAGACCTTCGAGCGTCGTCCGGGCAGGATCCCGTCGGGGCAACGCACGTAGGGTTGTCCTAGAGTCGGCAGGCCACCTAGGACGCCTTCAATCGACGTAGAGACGAAGGAAGAACAGCAAATAGCAGATTGGAAAAGTAGGGGAAAGAGAAAAAGTAAAAAGATAAAAGATAGATGTATTTGTTCGATTGGATGATGATTCTCAATCGGCCATGACCCTTTATATTTATAGGGTGGGGAAGTCGTACCTCTTTAGGTTGGTTTACAATACGGGATAAAACTCAAGAGTCCTAAACCTACTCCAACACGGGAGAAACCGGTCAGACCGGATAGGGAAACCGGTCAGACCGGTTTGGCTGTTGCCAGATCGGCTACAGTGAAACCGGTCTGACCGCTTCCTAGAACCGGTCTGACCGGTTGCCAATTTTGGGTGCGAACATATATATACAGCAAAAGTGAGTCATGGTACAATTATGTCAGTCAGCTACTCTTCCGCTACCTTCTACTGTTGCAACTTGCTACTGCCACCAACTACTACTACTGCCATACTGCAAGTAGCTGCAGTCATTTGACTACTACTAGTGCCTGCTGCCTACTATGGCAGGGCATGGCCAAAATGGAGTATCTACAGGTCCTAGATGACAATTGACAGCAAGAGTTGAAAGATTACTAACATTTATATCTTAAAAGATATGTAATTAACATCGGGAGGGGGTGAAGAGTTGAAATTTAATAATGTGAGCCTGCTCAGCTCAAGCTGATTTGTTGGTTGCTCAAGAAAGATTGTAGGAGAAGAAAAAAAAACAATCTAAGAAATCTGAAGTGACAGAGATACAGGAGAAAGATAGAGTAGATTTCACTGGCGGTCATTAAACTTATCCCAAGTTCTCATCCCGGTCCTTGTACTCAAGATGCACATAACGGTCCTTAAACTTGTCCCGTACTCTCATCCCGGTCCTTAAACTTGTCCCGAGTTCTCATCCCGGTCCCAATACTCTCAAAATGCATACAACAGTTCTTAAACTTGTTTCATTCTCTCATCTCGGTCCTTAAACTTGTCCCAATCTCTCATCTAAGTCCATATACTTTAAAAATGCATTGAGTTATTTTTATTTAGGGAAAAAAAACTTTTATGAGCTATTTAAACTTTTATGATTTCAAACCAACTTCAAAATTAAAGGGGCAGTCATCACCAGAAATTGAGTGTGAAACATCAAAATCTCTAAAATATCGATTCAAAATAAGCAAAATTAAACAGTATTCACATCTCTTTGTAATCCCAAAAATAAAATCAATTATGTAATGATTCTGTTAAAATAACAACCCTAAATTCAACAAATCTTGTATCAAAGGTTCTTGGACAGCCATATATTTGCGATTATTTCCCATGAATTTTGGACCAATTTTTGGTGAATTCAAATTTAGTTTGAAACAATTGTAAAAGAATATTTCTTAAACAAATCAATGCATTTTGGTAGTATATGAACTTGGATGAGAGCGTACTTGGATGAGAGCGTGTGACAAGTTCATGGACCGGGATGAGAGCATGAGACAAGTTTAAGGAGCCTTACGTGCATTTGGGGAGTACCGGGACCTGAATGAGCACCGAAGACAAATTTAAGGACCGATATGAGAGTTCGGGACAAGTTTAAGGACCATTATGTGCATTTTGAGAGTACCGGGACCGGGATGAGAACTCGGGACAAGTTTAAGGACCGATGATGAAATTTAGTCGGAATGATTGAGTAATAGAAGGGGAAAAAACATGCAAGGGGAAGCATGCTACGAGAAACAAGGGCAAGTTGAAAGGGGAGGATTTCTGCTACATGGGCTCCAGAACTTGCAGCAACAAGGTATGCTCATGCTGCTCCATTGTAGGGTAGGACATGAGTATGGTGTCGCCTCGCCGCGTGCCTTATTCGCTTACGCATCTGGAAGGGGGTAGGTGGCCGCACCTCGCCTTACCGCCATAATAACCATGCCCAAGAAGGGTTCAATACATGGCTGAAGGGGCACCCAACCTTTACAAAACTGTCCCAAAAGGAGTAGGGAAATCAATGACCGTAGCACAAGCTCTTCATGACAGGGGTTGCGTGGCTGACATAAAAGGGGCCCTTACTGTCCAAGTCCCTATGGAATATCTTTGGATTTGGGACCAGATGGAGAGAGTGGTCTTGCAACAAGATGTTCCTTATCGATTTCGATGGAAGCTAAATCAGACCAGTATTTACATCAGCAAGTCGGCATATGAGGCTTTCTTCGTTGGCTTCATAAAATTTACGTCTTGGAGGAGAATCTGGAGAAGATGGGCCCCTTTGCGTTGCAAGTTTTTTATTTGGTTGGCCATAAAAGGAAGGATCTGGACGGCGGATCGCTTGGCCAAGCGTGGGATGCAATTTTCCGCTGTGTGACCAAGCACAGGAAACAGCCCAGCACCTTCTCTTATCCTATGTGTTCACTCTCATGTTTGGTTCCTGATTTTTCAACATCTGAACCTGATAGTGGATTTGCCTACAGCTGAGTCCTCTAGCTTCTCAGCCTGGTGGTGCAATACTATCCGGGCAGTGCCAAAAAACATGCGCAAAGGTCTGAATTCTCTTCTCCTTGTGGCCTGGGAGGTGTGGAAGCATCACAATTCCTGCGTGTTTGAAGGTGCACGGCCAAACATCCAGGCGCTCCTCCAAACTGTGGCAAATGAGAGCTCCTTGTGGTGCATGGCTGGGGCCTCTAAACTCCAACAGCTGCTCTCCAGGTTGCCAGCGCGGCTATGTAGGCCTAGTAGTTCATGGTCGAGTTTTTTGCTTCCTCGCTGGTAAGAGTTGTTTGCTGTTAGTAGTGGTGGTGGTGCTAAGATTGACGCACGACTATCCTGCGTTCTTCGAAAAAAAATACATGCTTGATTGGTAAATGACCACAAAGAATAAGAGATGATACTAGATCATTGGCATGTGATTTCCAGAAAGGGAAAAGTAGCTTGTAAAGGTTAGGAAGCCAATTTTGAAAGTGATCGAAGGAGAAAAGCAGTAGAAGTTGGAACAGGCAGAGTCTAGAGGATTATCTCAGCAGGATTGGAAGTTGAATAACATAAAGAAAATGAGCTGAATAATATTTGTGCCGGTGAAAGGTATTGGGATTGAGGTGGGGGGACTATTCATCTTCAGGGGGGGATCTCGTCTGAATACCAAAGATTTACATGTGAGGAAAATAAAGATCTAGTGAAACCATTTACTATGGAGTTGAAAGAGGTTGTTCGAGAAATGAGAAATAAGACAGCTCCAGGCCTAATGATCTCTCAATGAATTTCTTTAAATAATTTTGGGACCAGGTAAAAGACGATATCAAATAAATGTTGGATGATTTTTTTCAAAGAAGATCTGAGAAGTGGCTAACCAAGTTGACGCAGGAACTCAAGGTCCTAGGAGGTGTTCTGCATGGGAGGTAAAGCAACGATGCGTGGATAGTTGCAAACCACCACGTATCAGATACTTGATACTCATTAGGTGCTCATTAGACACTAATACTTATTTGATACTTGTCGGACAAGTATGAGATAATTTTATAACTTTTAAATAAAATAAAATAGTCTTGATACTTTGTCAATACATTTCCGATTCTTTCACGACACATCTAAACCTTAACCCCACATTCTACTCATAAATATATCCTTTCTTACTCAATACTATCTACTATGGAGCACTAACATAAGAAATTATGAATTATTATACCAATGCATAGACAATCAAATACTCCCATAACATTTTAAGTCATGTTTATGAATGATGTATGCATTTCAATTTTATTTATACAATATATTTCTAAAAAATATAAATATATTATATATATTTGTGTAGCCCTGTATCGGTGTTCTTGAGAAAATGATTTATTGGAATATTGCTGTATCGCTCTGTATGGAAGTATCAGGGTAACCTAGAGGTAAAGTCGCTAATGCATTTTGATGAATCATGGATGCAGGTTGCTTTTGAGTTGCTGCAAACATTAGGGGGTGGAGGATTTGTGTGTAATCGTCTTTTGTATCGTTGGTTCTGGTCATCTAAGTAGTGGGTAGGAGATAAATGCAGAGTAATGGTAGATCTAGAGTTGAAGCAATGGAAAAACAGCACAAGTTGCAGACTGACATACCTCATCGAAGCCAGATATCCTCACTCGGAAAACAAAATGGCTTCTTGATGAATAAGCATTCATTTTTGTTTCTCGAACAGATCTATACATGGTATGTTATATATCAATATATATATTCTCCCACAAAAGTACATATGCATATCGGAATGATTGTTTAGAAAACTAACCTCTTACACAATGCTTCCTCCAAAATTGCAATTGATGATGCTGTATCAGACACCATGATTTCAATAAGATTAAAGTCTGGAATCTTACATTTGCCTCGTGCTAACAGATCATAGAGGTCCTTAAGATATATCTCAGCAGCCGATACCTATGAATAAAATGTAATAGCAACATTAGCATAAAATTTTACTTGTTTGTATAACTATTCCTTTGTCACTAATGACTACTCGTGGTATGGAATTCTTTGGACTACAAGATCAAACCAAATAGTAGGACAGGGTCTCATAAATAACGTTCAACGAATTGGGATTCATTTAGCAACCGCTTTTATCTTCAATTTGAACTCATTTCCCTAATTTTTCTAGTTTCTTTAATAGGTGCAATTACTAAAGAATAAGTCAAAATTCTTAGAATTTCAAATATAAACTAAATAATCACAATTTTAATTTACTAAAACCATCTGCCTTTTGAACATGAGTTAGGTTAAAGATGTTTGAACATGTACTTTTTTATTGTTTATTTATATTTTTGCATTAGCATTTTATACTATCTTTAATATGCAAAATTTACTATAAAGATTTTTAGACTTTTTATTCTCTTGCACAATAAAAAATAAATTTGCATATACTCACATGTACAGTATAAGTCCAATTCTGTTTAGAATCAATCCTCTCAAAAATCTGCTTCAGTGAGCGAGGAATCAAACCAGCACTATCATTGCAAGAACCACCGATCATGGTATGAGTCTTCCCTGAGCCGGTTTGACCATACGCAAATATGCACACCTGTAATTCTCACACATTAGTAAGACCCTAACAATAACCAGCCAGTGACAATTTAAACGGTTAGCATGAACATGTCCGTGATAGAAAAATAGCGATAGAGAAAAAAATTAGTTATCATTCATGAAGAGAAACGTACGAAATGTACATGTATACGGAAGGGCTAACAATAATCTCTCCCGACACCCCCCCACACACAATATCTATTGTTAGAGTATATTGGGATATCTCCAGATATTATAGATTAGGATTGTAATCCCGGCCTGCCTTATCTCTAAGGGAGGCTACTTGTTCCCTAAGCAATGTACTCCAATATAATCTGCCCATGAGGCTCAACAATACATCATCTATTCCACCAATTCTATTCTCCTACATAGATAAACATGTTGGAATTTCATACATTAAACAATGAGTCTAAGCACGTCAATTTTCATTTCATTCCTATCTGCTCGTTTGCTATTTCTTTTAATTTATTGATTTCATTTTTTTATTAACTTGATATACAGTCAGTGAATTAAATTTAAAACGAAGGAAGTACCTTGTGGCCATCCAAGGAACTCTCCACTAGGTCCGATAATTCATCAAATATTTGTTTCTGATTTGTGTCAGGTCCAAACACTTTATCATACACATATTGTTTGACTTGACCTACATTCCAGAAAAAAATATTAAAGTATTAACTTAATACTCAAAGTAACTAAAATTTGAACCCACGTTTACCTATCTCTTTCACTTCAATGCCACGCCCTTTAAGTTCAAAGGATTGAGGATATGTGATATGATCTTCTTCTGAATCCTTTGCAGGTCTGATACGAACGAATACTCGCATGTTTCCTTTAAGCTCCTATGGACAATGAAATAAAACATTTATACCATACAATATTGAAAGATAATAATTTAACTAAGAATACTTACTAATATCATTTCATTCATTTTCTTTCTCAATTCTTCACCTTCATGGATTTCAGAGTCTTTAACATCCACAAGTTTTTTCAAATCTTTTATTTCATTTTCACATTGCTGTATATGAAATCAAGATTAATAACAGCACAATAATTTGTTAGAAAGTTTAGGGTAAATAACACTACTATCGTAATATATTGTTATAGTACTAACCTTAAGCTTATCACTGAGAAATGAAATCTTTCTTTGCAAATCATCAAGATTGTTTTCATGCACAGCTTGTACTTCAATTAGTTGTTTTTTCAGATAATCTCTATCTTCTGTGACAAATTCCAACTCCTTCTGCAGAGACGTGGCATCTTCTGGAGGACTTTGAAAATTCTGCACAACCTAGCATAAATATAAATATAAATGTATAAGATATAGTATTGAAGGTAGAATGACAACTGGCTTAATTGATTGATTGCAGTTTACACAGGGATTACAAATATATAGAGCCTGAGGAAACCAAAGGTCTAGTCCACATAGGGTGGCGCACAGCAGAGTAATTAGGAGAGGCTAGCTAATACAATAATCAAGGAGTCACTAGTAAATGAGGATAATCTAACACCCCACCACCCCACCCCACACACACAGTCGAAACATCGCTAGGGCGGACATTAAGGATGGAACGAAATTCTTGAAACACGGAAGAGGGAAGATCCTTGGTGAAGACATCAGTGAACTGGGAGGTGGTGGGCACATGAAGAACACGGACAGCACCAATGGCCACGTGTTCTCCGACGAAGTGGAGGTCGATCTATACATGCTTGGTGCGCTGATGTTGTACGGGGTTGGTGGAGAGGTAGACGGTGCTGACGTTGTCGCAGTAGACGATGCAAGCGGAGTCAAGTGGGTGGTGCAGTTCCTGGAGGACCTGCCGCAACCAGGAAGTTTCAGCGACACCGTTTGCGACAGCACGGTACTCGGCCTCTGCGCTAGAGCGGCAGACAATGGGCTGCCGCTTAGAAGACCAGGAGACGAGGCTGCTGCCCAGAAAAACTGCATAACCAGAGGTGGAACGTCGAGTATCCGGGCAGCCAGCCCAGGCAGCGTCGGTGTAGACGACGAGCTCCGTTGGAGAGGTCCGAGGAATGATGAGACCATAGTCAAGAGTGACCTGG
This sequence comes from Echinochloa phyllopogon, assembly GCA_033239725.1. NCBI lineage: Eukaryota > Viridiplantae > Streptophyta > Magnoliopsida > Poales > Poaceae > Echinochloa > Echinochloa phyllopogon. The sequence goes on from BTCW01000010.1 coordinate 56,107,053, forward strand.
AGGTAGCGAAGGATCCGTTTGGCAGCAACAAAGTGAATCTCGCGAGGATCATGCATGTGAAGGCAGACTTGCTGGACGGCATAGGCAATGTCGGGCCGGGTGAAGGTCAAGTACTGAAGTGCTCCCACAAGGCTGCGGTAGTTTGTGGGATCAGCAACGGACGGACCATCATCAGCGGAAGTCTTGACACATGTATCAACCGGAGTGGAACATGGTTTACAGTCACTCATGCCATGGCGAGCCAAAATGTCCAAAACATATTGGCGTTGTGAGAGGAATAAAGTATCACCCTGTCGGTGGACTGCCATGCCAAGGAAGTGGTGAAGAGGACCAAGATCTTTCATGGCGAATTCATTCATCAGTGCAGCAATAACCCGGCGAAGAAGCTGTTGTGAGGAGGCAGTGAGCACAATGTCGTCAACATAGAGCAGCAAGTAAACGGTCTCTATACCGCGGCGGTAAACAAAGAGGGAGGTGTCTGATTTTGCTTCAGTGAAACCCAGGGACAGCAGGAATGAAGCAAAGCAGCTGTACCATGCACAGAGGGCTTGCTTCAAACCATACAGAGATTTATTTAGCTTGCAGACATGCTGAGGAAGAGCTGAGCTGGCAAATCCTGTTGGTTGAGAGCAATACACTGTTTCAGAGAGGGTCCCACGAAGAAAGGCATTTTTGACGTCGAGTTGATGAATCGGCCAGTCCCGGGAGTGTGCCAAAGTGATGACTGTGCGAACGGTGGCAGGTTTGACAACAGGGCTAAATGTTTCATCGTAGTCAATGCCTGGACGTTGTGTAAAGCCGCGAAGAACCCAACGAGCCTTGTATCTTTCCAGAGAGCCATCAACGTGAAATTTATGATCAAAAATCCACTTGCCTATGATAATGTTGGCTTTGTCGGGGCGAGGAACAAGATCCCAAGTGTGATTTTCCATGAGAGCAGCATATTCATCTTCCATGGCGTGACGCCAATGAGGGTCAGCAAGAGCGTCGCGGCAAGTCCGTGGAATGGGGGACAGAGCCTCTGCGTGAAGGTGAAGGCGTGGCTGTAGGAATCTAGACTTTCCACGAGTCATCATGCCATGAGTATTATCAATCGGTGGGATGGGGATAGCACCATCTGGACGAGGAGGATCAGCTTTGACAAACTGTGGTGGAGATGGCATGGTGAAGGAGTAATAAGGGTGGGCTGCTGGTGGTGGTGTTGACGCTGAGGAAGCAGCTGCTGGAGGAGGACGCCGAGAATAGGTGTGGACGACCTGCGGCTTGCTGAAGTAGGAAGCTGGCGGGGCCACAGGGGGCGCCGGGTGTGCTGCCAATGGCTGAACAGGAGGCGCAGCAGGTGCCGGAGCTGCTGCTAGGGGCAGCACGGGGCGTGCTGTGTGTTGAGGCGTGGAGAAGCCTGGTGGAGGGGGGTCGGGGCCCTGACCCAGCCAAGCTGAGGGGCGAGAGCAGTGACGAGCTGAGGGGCGAGAGCACTGACGAGGCGTCATCAGGCAGCTTGGACACTTGCTGCGATAGAGTCAGCAGAGAAGTGTCGAGGGGCTGCTTAGTGGTACCTGCAGAAGAAGGGGCTTGCAGAGGCTCATCATTAGTTAGAAAACCAAGCGCTTGGGGGGTGAGGGCCGATGTCCAGAAAAAGGAAAAGAAGTCTCGTCGAAGATGACATGACGAGAGATGATGACACGGTTGGAGGTGAGGTCGAGACATCGGTAGCCTTTGTGATCTGGAGAATAGCCGATGAAGGCACATAGAGTGGAGCGGGGGGCATGTTTGTGGGCGGTGGTGGCAGTGAGGTTGGGATAGCAGGTGCACCCAAAAACATGAAGTTCATCGTATGAGGGGAGAGTACCATGGAGGGCAAAGAAAGGAGTGGTCATGTTGAGGGTTTTGGTGGGAAGGCGGTTGAGAACATATGTGGCAGTGGAAAGAGTGTCGGCCCAGTAGGAGTGTGGCATGGACGCTTGGAAGAGCAACATGCGAATGACATTGTTAGTGGTGCGGAGGATGCGCCCAGCTTTGCCATTTTGCTGAGAGGTGTATGGACAAGACATTCGAAGGGAAACACCATGAGTGAGGGAGAAACCGCGGGAGACAGAGTTGTCAAATTCGCGACCGTTGTCACATTGGACAAACTTGACGGGGCACCCAAATTGAGTACGAACATAGGCAAAGAAACTCGAAAGAGTAAAGAAAGTGTCGGACTTAAGGCGAAGAGGAAAAGTCCAAATAAAGTGGGGAAATCATCAAGAATAACTAAATAATATTTGAATCCAGATACACTGAGAACAGGTGATGTCCATAAGTCACAATGTAGTAAATCAAAAGGTTTGGACACTCTTGATGAAGAACTAGTAAATGGGAGGCGCACATGGCGTCCTAGCTGACAAGCAAGACATAAGTGATCATCATCAAGTTGATTGCAGAGGATCGAAGAGGAGTGAGTAAGGCGCTGAAGAGCTTCCTTGCCAGGGTGACCAAGCCGGTGGTGCCAGGTAGATGATGAAGGGGTGGCGACAAGGACGTAGGGGCAGAAGGTGTTGGTGGCAGCTGCAAGGTGTAGAGGGGCCCCGAGCTGTTACATCGAAGGAGGACGCTCCTGGTGCGAAGATCCTTCACAGAAACACCAGAAGGGTCAAACTCAACAGAAACATGATTGTCAGTGGTGAATTGACGAGCAGAAAGAAGGTTTTTAATGATGCCAGGAGCAAGAGGAACATTGTTGAGGTGAAAGGGACCACGGATGAGCGAGTACCCGATGCCAGCAACAGGAAGAGTGACGCCATTACCTACCACGATGGAGGAGAGAAAGGTGGGAGGAGGATGTAGGGGTAACAATACTAAGGTTGGAGGTGATGTGGGAAGAGGCGATGGAGTCAAAGACCCAGTCCGTGCTGCTCGGCGGAGTGAGCGACACGGTGCTGAAGGCTTTGGCGAGCGACCGAGGATCCCAGGGAGACCACACCGGAGGGCCCCCCTGAGGAGCGGGCAGCAGCGCCGGTGAGTAGAGGCCCGGTCCTAGTGGAGGTGTCAGGTAGCCATGAGGTGGCGCGCCTGCCATCATCGCATGCTGCTGAGGAGGAGAGGCTCTGACGCGTGCCGGTGGAGGGCGAAGACCGACGGCTGTGGAGCCGGGCCACATGTGAATGGACCCAAACCACGGGTTGTAGGGGGACGGCCACTGGGGGCTGCCTAGGTTGCGCCCGCCGTGGTAACGCCGGCCACGGCTGTTGCCTGAAGTGCCCCTAGTGCCCCCACTGGTAGGGAGCACGCCCCGAAGAGACAGGACAGGGCATCGGCGTGACGGAGGGCGGCCTGCTTGACGAAGAGGCGAGTAGAGTGGAGGGAGGCGCTGAGGGCTGGACCATGTTGAGCTCGACGAGGCGAAGATCAGCACGGACGTCCCCAAAGGAAGGGAACGGCTTCTGCCGAGTGATGAGTTGAGCCATGAACTTGAACTGCTCACTGAGGCCCCGCAGGACGTTCAGCACCAGAGTGCGGTCATTGACGGGTTCGCCAAGGTCAGCGAGGGCATCGGCCATGCCCTTCATCTTGCGGCAGTAGTCGTCAACAGAGAGATCACCTTGAGAGAGGGTGCTGAATTCAGCATCAAGGAGCAAAGCCTTGGACTCACGATGCCCTAGGAATTGCTGCTCAACCCCGAGCCAAGCCACCAGAGCAGTGACGCCGGCGTGCTCGTGAATGATGTCGAGGAGGTCGGTGGAGATGTTGTTGAAGATCCAGGAGACGACGACGCAGTCCATGCGGTACCAAGCCGGATCGGTGGGGTAGGACTCATCGCTGAGGACATGGTCCTTCAAAGAGTACCAGCCGAGGGCAAGGAGGAGGTAGCCGCGCCACTTGGAGTAGTGGGAGGACTTGAGGTCGAGGACGATGGGGACCAGATACTGGATGTTCTGGACGGCGCAGGCCTGGTTGTGCAGGTGTCGAATGGCAGTCGCCTCAGAGGAGACGAAGTGCTCGTCGTCGGTGTCGCCGTCGTGGTGGGCCTCCAGGCAGAGTCGCGCCCGGAGGGTGGCTGTTTGCGCCTATAGGGCGTCGGACTACGCGCGCTCCTTGGACAGGGCATCGGCGGCAGCACGGACGCGCTCCTGGGCGGCGGCGCCTTCGTCTTCGAGCCGATAGGCGGCCGCCATGGCGTCATTGCGCAGTTAAGCCGGCCATTGACGGGGGTAGCGGCAACCGAGACGCCGATACTGGAGTCGGCCATGGGCGCGAGCAGCGAGGAGAAGAGGTGCGGAAGCAGAGGAGAGGTGGGCGGAAGACGAAAGGGTCGGCACAGGACCCAACCTAGGCGTGTGATACCATGAAGGCAGAATGCCAATTGGCTTAATTGGCCGATTGCAGTTTACACAGGGATTACAAATATATAGAGCCTAAGAAAACCAAAGGTCTAGTCCACATATGGTGGCGCATAGCAGAGTAATTAGGAGAGGCTAGCAATACAATAACCGAGGAGTCACTAGTAAATGAGGATAATCTAACAAGTATCAATACAAATTTCAATAGTAAACACATTTAGAATTAACATGTTCGTATGTTTACCTTTTCAATTTTACTGCACCCAAATATCATATCAAGTGTCTCGATTTTTTTAGACGGGTCTTCTTTAAGCTCTCTGTACTCTGTCAATGCAATACGTGTCTGAAAAATAATAATTTAGTGTCATTCACATATTTAAACAACTTTAATTTCAAATTACTATTAATTTTGATAAAGGCAGTGATGCAATTATCTCATAATATTATATATTTTATTCAACTGAACTAGATGAGGAAAATATTACCTTCAACACTTTCTTCCACCATTTATCATCCTTCTTCGCATCTTTGACACTTGCAACTTGTTTGTGCCAGAAACTGTGTAACCTTTTACTAGCTTCCCATTTATTTCTGATTTGATGTTCATCACATTCTATTCCTTTCTTTAACAATCTCTTACATATGACATCGCATACTTCTTCAGACAGCTTGCCAACCTCCATATCGCCGGTTGCGATTAACTCAAGGCATATGTCATAAAACCACTTTGTATTGTTCTTGTTCCAGTTTATTGGAACTGGAGCAATATGCTTCTCATTCATCACGTTATCTCCAGCAAGCATTTGTCCAGACCATTCCTTGAGGACATTCTCAAGCTCATTATCGGCAGCAAGCCTTTGTCCAATCCATTCCTTTAGGGCATTTTCAAGTTCATACAAATCACCTATAAGTAAAACAGATCAATTCAATAAGAGTTTGTTTGCCCCCAAATCCAATGATGATCATCAATATGCAAAGCCCAAACTATGAACTAAGGGGAGCAAGAATAAGATGTGTGTACATCATGAGTATACACATAGTAGGAGATGTGCATTACAATTATAAAGTAGTATTCTAGTGTGAAATATATTATGCTCAAACAATTGAAATAACAAGACATAAATATGATTATGATGGTTGCAAACATACTACTTAGCAAATAGAGGTTTTGTTGGCAATAGTGGAAGGCAAAATGACTCACCATCACAACCGCCAATATGCTTCCCATTAATGAAGACATATGGGACAGTCCTCTGTTTAGTCCAGTCCATAAGAGCCTCCAAAAGCATAGGTCCATCAGCTGAAGTGAAATAAAACAGATCCATCCAATAAGAGTTTGTTTGGCTCCAAATTTTATATTAATCATCAATATGTAAAGTCCAAACTACAAAAAGGAGACCCGAAACATGATAAATGCATGTCATGAGTACACACTCAGCACCCAGCAGGGAATGTTAGTGTTTTGCAATTGAAACCTAATATTTTAGTGTGAAATATGTTATGCTCAAGATATGATCCTGATGGTTAAAAACTTACCACCTACCTAGCAACTTTCTTTATTGAAAAAAGTTGAGATCACCCCCTCACCCAACCTATGAAACGGTCTATATCACCCCTAAACTTTCCAAAACCGGTCAAATTACCCCCTAAAGCAATTTTGAAAAATCATAGTAAATCACAAAAAAATCATAAAATGGAAAATCCAATTATATTAGAATTCAAATCAGTAGTATATCTACCCAGTGAACATATAATATGATATGTTTTAGTACAATTTTTTGTTGTAGCTTCAGATCTATGCTTTTCTTCATAGCTGTAAAAAAATATGCTGAAGCATATCATATTATATGTTCACTGTGTAGATATACTTATTTGGAGTCCAACACAATTAAATTTTCTATTTTATGATTTGTACAGTGAACTGCAAAAGGGACAAACAAATTTCAATGCACTCACCTCTTTGATTCAACTCAATGATCTTGAAACTTGCACCAGTTTTTTCAAACAATTGCTTCACGCGAACACATGCACAGCAACTGGACTTGCTGCAAGGAAACCCCAAATAAGAATCAGCCACAGAGCAGGAAAATATGAACTTCCAAGCAACAAAACTACAAAAATTTCAAAAAATATCGAACGGATGCCAATTGAAGAAATTAGTAGGCTCCAAAATGTTTGTTCATTAAGTGGAGGAACCAATATCAAGCAAAGTAGCCTAATCTTCACAAAGCTTGGTAAGGTTGTTGCTTTCCCTCATTCTCAAATGGTAGATTAGCACCATTGTATTAAGAACAGTTGGCAAGATCTAATCATTTTAATATTCAAATTCTATTGGTTATGTGCTCATAAAATGGTTATTAAATACATTTGCATCTATGAAATAGCGCATAAAGTTGGCATGTATGCACTAGAAAAACAGTAGATGTGGGCAGGAAGAATTAAACTCTAGAACCACATATTTGGGCACACAAGAAAAGATCTCTTTGCATGTGTGCTTGACTTGTGGTTTCTCATTTTCATTCTTTTGCCGAGATAGTGGACCAAACTAAGAGCATGTATGTTGTCAGTGTGTATACAGTCCTCTTAGTCATATTCAAGCTTCTATCTTAGCATTTAGCATGTTATCATATTAAAGCTAGAACAAATTTCTTGTTTCTTTGCAGTTCACTAGACAACAATGATCTATGAGTGTCACATGATAATGCTGCTATGTAGTGTAAAGTCTATAAACTAAAGTATGGTATTGTGTCTTGACAATTGTTCAAGGAGGCAGTGACTGCTAAGTTTGGTGCTTATGATTATCAGAGGGCTCTAGATGATCTATCGGAGTTGCAACAAGTGGGTTCAGTGGAGGATTATGTGACTGAATTTGAAGCACTCGAGTTCAAGATAACTATGCATGATGCTGGTATGTCAGATGCTTATTTCATATCTCAGTTTATCAAAGGCTTGAAACCAGAGATTAGATATGCAGTGCAAGGTCAGGCCCCAGGGACAATGGAGAAAGCCACCATGTTAGCCAGAATTCAGCAGAATATTCAAGAAAAAGCAAAGCCTAAATTCCAGAGAGGGGGTGGTAATGTGTCCAAGCCTGCTTTGAGCAATGCTAGCAAGAGTGAAACTAGGCCTTCTGAGTTTACCAGTCATTTGGGGAAGGAAATGTAGATGAGAGATTATTGTTGTGCTAACAACTTATGCTTTTATTGCAAGGAGCCATATGATGTTGGACATGCTGTGAAATGCACCAAGAGACCACAACAGCAGCAGGCCCACATTAATGCATTAGTTGTGAATGACTTGGACACTAATCTCAGTGATGAAATTTTGAATCAACTGGCCATTGAGGATGCTTTAGCAGAGGAGTTCTGTACACTTTCCTTGAATGCAATTGCTGCTACAGATAAGGGTGAGGCCCTAAGGTTAAGATCCCTAGTCAAGAACAAGGTTATGTTGATGTTGGTTGATAGTGCAAGCTCCCATTCTTTTGTCAGTTCTAGTTTCCTGTAGAGAATTGGGATTTTTCCTGTTGCAACAACTCCAAGACAAGTGAAATTGGCCAATGGGGAGACTTTAGTCACTGCTGCTTATGTGCCAGCCATGGAATGGTGGATTCAGGGGTATACTTTTACCTCAGATATGCAAGTTCTGGACTTAGGAGCCTATGATGCTATACTTGGGTATGATTGGCTAAAAAACCATAGTCCTATTACTCATCATTGGGAGGACAAAACTAAGGAATTTCTCGATAAGGGTGAGGTGGTTAAATTACACGGGGTTCAACCTAAAGCCTTATCTCTGTCAGAAGTTTCAGCTGAGCAGATGGCGAAATGGAGTGCAGGGAATGATATTTGGGCCTTTGCAATCATTGAGCAAGTGCAGGAAGATACTGCCACATCTGTCCCTCCTCTTCAAGAGTTTGCAGATGTTTTTGAAGAACCCAAGGGACTGCCTCCACACAGGGTATATGATCATTTAATACCTGTTTTACCAAATGTTGTTCCTGTCAATTCTAGGCCTTATAGATACTCTCCATTACACAAAAATGAAATAGAAAAGCAAGTGAAACAATTATTAGCTGCTGATTTGATAGCCCCTAGTACTAGTCCCTATGCTTCACCACTTCTTTTAGTGCAAAAGAAAGATGGCACTTGGCGTTTTTGTGTAGATTATAGGAGGTTAAATGACCTTACTATTAAAAATAGATTTCCCATGCCTTTGATTGATGAGAGTTTTGATGAGTTAGCTGGTACAAGATATTTCTCCAAGTTGGATACGAGGGCTAGTTATCACCAAGTTAGAATGAAAGTTGAGGATGAGTACAAAACAACCTTTAAAACTCATCATGATCATTATCAATTTCTAGTCATGCCATTTGGGCTCACTAATGCACCAGCTACTTTCCAATGTTTGATGAATGATGTCTTGGAACCATTCTTGAGAAAATTTGTTATGATTTTTCTTGATGACATTTTGATATATAGTCCAACTCTGGAAACACATGTTGCCCATATCAGAGAAGACTTAGCTAAACTCAGAGAGCATCAGTTATATATGAAAAGATCCAAGTGTTCTTTTGCTCAGTCCAAATTGCATTATTTGGGACATGTGATTTCTGTTGATGGGGTGGCCACAGACCCTGCCAAGACATCAGCAATGCTTCAGTGGCCTGTTCCTCACAATGTCACTGAACTGAGGGGTTTCTTAGGCTTGACAGGATATTATAGAAAATTTGTCAAGCACTATGGGGTGATAGCCAAACCATTGACACAACTGCTGAAGAAGAAATAGTTTCAATGGTCTGAGACAGCCCAACAAGCTTTTGAAGCTCGGAAACAAGCTATGATCTCAACTCCAGTTCTGGCAATACCTGATTTCAGTGTTCCTTTTGTGGTTGAAATTGATGCCTCTGATGGAGGCGGTGCTTATGCAGCGTGATCAGCCAATTGCTTTCATGAGTAAGGCCTTGGGCCTAGTGCACCAGAAGCTATCCACATATGAGAAGGAGTTCTTGGCTTTGATTATGGCCGTGGAACGTTGGAGGCAGTATTTGCAGAGGCAAGAATTTACTATTCGTACAGACCATAAGAGTTTGGCTTATTTATGTGAACAGAACTTGCATTCAGAGATGCAGCGCAAGGCTATGGCTCGGCTTATGGGTTTGCAATTCAAGGTGGTCTACAGACAGGGCAAAGAAAATTATGCTGATGATGCTTTGTCTCGAATGGGTCGCTTGATGGCAATACAAGTTGTATCAGAAGTCAAGCACGTGTGGTGACAGGAGGTGCTTAATTCATATCAGACTGATTCAGTTGCACAGTCCTTGTTGACAACTCTTGTTGTCCATAGTCCTGATGAGAATGGCTATAGTTTGGATAAAGGGCTGATCAGGTACAATGGGAAGGTGTGGATAGCCAATAATTCTGCATTACAGACCAGGTTGATAGCTGCCTTGCATTCTAGTCCTATTCAGCGGCGGAGCTAGCAGGGGGGCTGGAGCCCCCCCCTAGCCCCATTTACTCCATTAAGCCCCCCCCCCCCCCCCCCCTTAATTTCTAGCCATAGATGAAGGGGAGAAGGAAAAAGAAGAAGGAAGAAGAAGAAGAAAAAGAGGGAAAAGAAGAGGAAGAGGAGGAGATCAGCCCCCCCTAACATGAATCTCTAGCTCCGCCACTGGTCCTATTGGTGGACATTCAGGAACCAAAGCTACTTATCAACGTCTAAAACAGTTATTTCATTGGAAAGGTCCCAAGACAGATGTAGACACTTATATCAAGCAATGTTCCATCTGTCAACAGGCCAAACATGAAAATGTTCATGTGCCAGGTTTCTTGCAGCCTTTGCCTATTCCACAAGGGGCTTGGCAAGACATTTACTTGGATTTTGTGGAAGGTTTGCCTCTCTCTGATAACATGATAACAGTAACACTGTTCTGGTGGTGGTGGATAGGTTCACTAAGTATGGCCGTTTTATCCCGTTGAAGCATCCCTTTACAGCGCAGATGGTGGCAAAATTGGTGATGGATAATGTGGTGAAGTTGCATGGCCTACCAAAGTCCATAGTATCAGACAAGGACAGGATATTCAATAGTACATTTTGGAAGACATTATTTGCACTAATGTATACAAAATTACTGATGAGTTCTTCATATCATCCCCAGATGGATGGACACACAAAGAGGGTTAATCAATGCCTTGAAATGTATCTGAGGTGTGCGGTCAATGATTCTCCTAAGCAGTGGAAGTCCTGGTTGTCCTTAGCTGAGTTATGGTACAACTCAGCCTATCACACATCACTAGGCTGCTCACCTTTCAAAGCTCTATATGGCTATGAAGCAAATCTGGGAGCCCTTTTGCCATTGTCAGATCAAGAACAGTCTCCAGCGGTAGCGGTGTTGGAGGAACGTGAGGCTCATCTATCTTTACTGAAGCAACATTTGGCCAATGCACAGAATCGAATGAAAAATCAGGCAGATAAGAAGCGCACTGACAGATAGTTTCAGGTGGGGGATCAGGTGTTGTTGAAACTGCAACCTTATGTGCAAAGGTCAGTGGTCAGTCGCCCATTTCCCAAGCTTGCCTTCAAATTTTTTGGGCCTTATTGGGTGGAGGCTCGGATTGGCAAAGTGACTTACAAGTTGGAGCTACCAGAGGGTAGTCTTATTCATCCAGTTTTTCATGTGTCCCAACTCAAACCATTCACTCAAGACTATACACCAGTTTACAAGTCTCTTCCTCACTTGGTGGATCTCTCAGCTCAAGAATTGTGTCCAGAACAGATACTGCAACGTCGTCTCGTGAAGAAAGGTAATCATGCCATACCTCAAGTTTTGATCAAATGGTCTAATGTTCCAGTGGCCGCAACAACTTGGGAGGATTTCTACGTGGTACGTTCGCGATTTCCTGATGCTATTGTTTGGGGGCAATCAACTCCGGCGGAAGGGGAAGGTGTCAGGCAGGGGATGCAAGTGAACGCAGAAGAAGGGAATACGGCTTCGACACAGGAGAACTGCAGTACACCCTAAGCTGTAATAGGAAAGCGTGGTGTCGAGTGGGGCCCAAGTGGCAGCGTCTGTAACGGGGTTAAAAGAGGTGTGTGAGAGAGACCAACTCATGTATGAACAATTATGTTAAGGTTAGCCTGTTGAACGCGTTCGTGAAGGCAGGGGCACCTCGCCCCTCTCCTGTTCGCGAGATTGTACCACTGATTGCTATCTATGATTCCTCACATCGCCGGGATTGATCTCGCCGGCGGTTACGAGTGTTAGATTCTACTCAGCTACAGATCCGCGACATCATTCAACATGAATGACATCTTTACTGGGGATATAAAGGTAAGTAGATAATAGACTTTGGACAGCACAGTTGAACACACAACATTATTTTCACTTTAGGAAGGTCTTAGTGATGGATTTCAGAATCGTGTAGGACTGACCACAATCAACAACGTCACTGTCTCTCCGGATATGTGCACCGTGGAAACAACCTGCATGTTTTTATAACCGACTACCAGGGAAACAACCTACCAGGACAAATTTATAACCGACTAAAGCCAAAAAAAAAATAGCTTAGGACATGGTGACTAAATTTAAACTAGTTTGATTGAACTGAATGCAGGGAAAATGAGATTAAATTTAGAGAATAAAGAAGTTTTCAGATATGGAAACGGCCTCTCAAAATGCTAATGGGCGTGACCGAATACATATCTGTTGTCTACAGTACATTGGTAACCGAGCCTGCTCAAGCATAGCTTCTTACCTGAATATCGCTATTGTACTTTCGGAGAGGATGCTCTCGAGCGAGGAGAGTGCCTCGAGAGCGGGGGCGGAGCTCGGCCGCGGGGCAGCCGAGGCGGGGACGGCCTCCTCGCGGTCGATCCCCGCGTTCCCCGAGCTGGGGCTCATGGCGGCGGCGGGGAAGATACCAATCGGTGGAAATGGGGACGGGTCGGCGCGGCAAGGGGCGGCGGCGGAGCTGCGGACGGATGCCGGACGGCGGCTCTCGAACCCTGGGGCGGTTGCGCTCGCGCCCGTACGCGTGGGTGGGGTGGCGCGACGAGGAGCGCCCCCGCGCCGGAGGGTCGTTGGTGTGCTCGCGTTTGGATTGTTGGATACGGTTCCGTACTAACGGGAAAGATTTAACCTTCGGCCTTGTTTAGTTTTAATTCTGGGAGGCTAAATTTGGCAGGAAAGAGTTCCTTCGTAATCATTACGTACTGTAATATTTCGTTAGTCACTGTAGTATTTCGTTAGTATGTGTGAAAAATTATCAAAAAATTGATTAATTAGGCTCAAAATATTCGTCTCGCAGAGTACAACAAACTGTGCAATTAGTTTTTGATTTCATCTATATTTAGTACTCCATGCATGTTATGACATTTTGACGTGACAGGAATCTTCTTTTTACATAGTGAATTTGGGAGTTGCTTTTAGGATCTAAACAAGGCCTTCATGTCTCGATCGAGTGTCCCTTTGCGCAGACCCCGACCTTCGGTCCATCTATATTTTTTCCGTCTCAGCTCCACACATTTGGTCGAAAAGTCACATCGCACTCTGTAACATTTTTCGTTTGTTTGTGGTAAACATTGTCCTACCATGACCTAACTAGGCTCAAAGGATTCGTCTCGTCGTGTACATCAAAATTATATACTTAATTTTTTTTATTTACCCTCGTTTAGTGTTTCATGCACGAGGAGAAGGATTTGATGTGATAGGTAAATAGTGAAGTTTGCAAAGAGAATTTTGGGCATTTTGGTGGAACTAAACAGGGCCATTCTAATCTTGCTTTTAGCTTTCTGTACTCGAAGCTCCCCTGTTCTTATCTTTCCCCTCCTCTGCAATCATTTGTGCACAATTCCATTTTAGATTAATTGTTTCTGTACAATTTGCACCACACTAAACAGTTAGAAACTTCCAGACAATCTTTGGTTAGTTGTTTATGTGTTTCTGTACAATTTGCACCACATCATACGAGACAATTAGAGACTTTTAGTTGCAGATTATAGTCTTGTTGAATAATAAACGAAACATGGCTAGATGGCATGCGTGTGGCAGGGGCAAGAACAGCAGTAGATGGCATGATGATACATTCTTCTGGGCGTAATGGCACTGCAGCACATATGTAGTTGCTCCGGTTAGAGCTAGGTGGTGAGATTTGGCTGAGAAGCTGTTAATGTGTCGTTGAGGAAGATGATAATCCGATGATTATCCTCCTGCTTTGATAAAAAGACTGATGTAATTGGCGTTGCTTTTTAAGATTTAGATTTTTTTAAACTCAGTTTATTTCTTCTAACTGTCTTAGTTATTTCAGTGGCGTGAGAAGAAAAACAATGCACCGAAACATGATAGTAGATGATGAATCGTCTCCGTTTTTGGAGCAGCGAACGGGAATTTTTTTTGGTTTTTGGGCAAAGCCGACGAAAAAAAAACACAGATGGCCAGTTTGTTCGCTTGGCTGGTACTGATTTGTACTGAGAAAAAAATGGCCAGTTTGTTCGCTTGGCTGGTACTGATTTGTACTGAGAAAAAAATATTGTTGGTTAGTTGGTGGCTGATGCTGATTTCTGTTGAGTGAAAAAATACTAATGGCTGGTAGCTGATAAGCCAAACAGGCAGGGGGTGAGCGAACCGATAGTTTTTACAAAGTCATGAGCCAAAATGGCCATATATATCGCTATGTAAGGCAAGCAGAAGCAATGCTACGTATCTCGGTTCAGTCGGCTTGATTTGGAAATGAATCCAGTCCAGCTTCACTGCTAAAAAATGTAAAAGGTCACCATAGACTAGGACTAGGGTAGAAAACCCTTCAAACTGGAGGACATTTTACTCATATTTAAGGTATGGACATATGCTACCAGCATCCTATTGTAAAGAACCCCAAGCATAGCTAGCTTTGATGTCTACACTTCGCAAAGCAGCTCGATTGGGCAGCAGTACTCAACTGGCTAACAGTGAAATTGAGATTACTACGCTTTCCTTCTACTTCCACACTATATCACCCAAAAACTTGAGAGCCGGAACACCTCTGATCTCCATATCTACAAGTGGTGCTTGGATAATGTTCAACCCCATCAACTCTGGATCACTCCGTATCATGTCCAAAGCACGTGTTTGATCCTGTGTGAAAGAAAATGCATAAATGTCCCTGCAGGTTGGTAGCTTTTACAAAACTAGTTACTAGTCAAAAATCTGAACGTATCATTTTGTACCTTCCTTTTTATAGCACAATATTTACAGTCTGATGTTGAAGGTGGAAGAACTTGGTTTACCATGAGCCTCCTTACAGGTACGCTTTCCTTTTGCAATGAAGAATGTAGTCTTGATGACTCACTGATTGCCAACACCTGAAAAATGCCAAACCAAACAAAAAGAGAAAGGTATAAATAAAGAAAACATATAAAGGGGCCTGGGAACTTCAAGTTAAGTGCACAATTGTTACCGTTGGGATTGTCACGATTATAAACTCTGTTGATTATGATTTTATGTGTCACAAAAAAGTTCTCGCACTTTCACCATCCTCGCTCTCAATTGCTCCAATTTGTTGGCCTTTAGTAGGATGAATATAAGCTAAAGGTTTGTAACAACCATGAAGAAACAATATACTATTCCATAGGAACTGGGAAGAACACTTACTGCAACCTGCTGTTGAACCTCTTGTCCAAATACTGATTTAATAGCTGATGTCGCAGAAGCAATCTTGCTCCTCAGCTGTGCAAAAACGAAGCACCATAACACAAACGTCATTTCAAGTTGTAAGATACCACAAAATTTCCTATTCCGATGACATATATAGCTCTTAGTCAAGAGTCTTGAAGAATGGCTTCACATAAAATTCTAGTTGAATTGCAGAGACAATAGTTGGGGTGGACAAAGAACTACACACAAGCGAGCCTTATATCTGGTCATATCAAGCAGTTGATAGTAAAGGATCCTTATATCTGGTCATATCAAGCAGATGGCAAAGCATCCTTATATCTGGTCATATCAAGCAGTTGATGGCAAAGGATCTGGGGTCAAAAGAATGTTCGAGATCACTGAACACTGAGCTAAACAAATTATAACCATGTATGGAGCAAATGCATATAGAAGCAGGCTATAAAAGTTTCCAAATGTGAAAGTTGCATGGACAGCAACAATTAAATAATACCCTAACAGCAGGAGATACAATCACTATTGAATTGTTTAGCCATCAAAGCAAAATCATGATGATTCTGAAAAACAATGCAGGTAAAATGTTCCTCATACAGCAGTCAGTATATAGTAAGGGTCGTAATCTTAGCATGCTAGCTTAAAGCACAGAAGCTAGAATTACCTTCAGGATCTTCCCAATGGATGCATCCAGAAAGTCTGGCAATGATAGTAACTGAAGTGTATACCACTGACAACAAGGAAAGCAAGGAATATATGATATTGTGATCGGGTATCTGGAGTCAATTATGGATGCAAAATGCCAAAACGATATATTGTAGTTACCATTGGGGCAGTATCAAATACAATGCGGCTAACCATGCTGTACTCCAGTGCTTCAAGAAATTGCATAACCTGAATGACATAACAGCAACAAGTCACAAACTACAAACGGAAGAATAAGTAGGGAGACCGCAAGCAGACAAGCATGTTCTTACCTTTGAAATTGCTATTGCTTCATCCAATCCTGGTGGTGGTGTCCCCAACAGCTCCCTCAATTTTAACTCCCCAAGCTGTACTGAATAAGCTCACTGTTAGCCAATTAGGGAAATGAACTTGGACACAAAGATTCATGCTAATCACTAACATCAGAACTAATATGATTGGACAAGATGGTAGGATGTCACAACTCCGAAGCATAAGTACACAGAAATATGACCGTGCACCTTCTCAACAAGCACCCCAAGGCCCATGCTGTCCATGAAATCTCTTACCCCAGTTCCTCCATTCTTTTGACTTGCTGTCCGAAACTCTTCTCAAGCCTTCTCGTGAACATCCTGTAGAGTACAATAGTGTAAAGTTCAGGCTATATAAAAAGGCAAAGGTTTCACAACAACTATCCAAAAAATATAAATGGCATGATCTTGAAAGTCAACACACTTTTTATGGCAATAATTAAACTATATAGTCTACAAGTTTCAAAAGCAAATACCATAGGAATTGAACTATAAGTTGTTTAGACAGCTAGCCAAAATAGAGATGGCCTTTATCAATCCGCAATTTAGTGAGGAACTATATTTAGGTGCTATCAAGCAAATGGATATATAGAACAAAGGGCACTGTTGGGATGGATAATATTTAGATAGGTTGGGCCGTTGGAGGTGTCAAGCCCCCATGATTTCTTGATATTCAAAGGAATCAAATATAGAAACATCGAATTCGGTGTTGCATCATTTTGCAAGGAAATTCTGAAAAAAGACACCTTGACAAAAAACTAAAACAGCAATTCATTGTTCTCAGAAATAATAACAGCAATTCATGCAAAAACTGCATCTAGGTTAGATTGCCTAACTCAGAGAGCCGGTTCACTATACTTCAAAAGATGATAACACACCATAATTCACCGGTGTGCTTGCTGAAAGCTATGTAATACATATTGAAAGATGCCACTGGCTAAATGTATTACCTGATGCATATAACTGTAGAAGGATCAATTTTGTAGGATCTTTTGTCATTATATATTGTTAGACCAGCTCATCTACATCTACATCTACAGAAGTGATGGGATTGACTAATGCTATCTGAAAAATAAACCTGATGCACCTAGAACAGAAATACCCCAACTTACAGAATAATTGTATTAACAAAAAATCCCAACAGGATCTCCACAAGTAAGCAGGTCAGAATCTCATGGTATACCTTTCTCCTCTTTTTACTTCTTTTCTTTGCATCCTTATCCTTCCTCTCTGTTTACAAAATTCTTTTATCAGAATGACTATTTAACAAACACAATATATTTGCCGAACGGCAAGCAATGGAAATACCAAGACCTAACATTGCAGAAGTATCACCTGACAAGTTGAATCACGCAGTAGCCATTTACCTTTCTTGGAAGATGATGATTTTGAGTTTGACCTTGAGTGATTTCTTCCGTTAGCTAGCTTAAGAGCTCTTTCAGCATCCAGTTGAGCTCTATACTCTCTCATCATTTTATCTTTGTCAGCCTCCATCTCACCCCTTTTCATTTCCTCTTCCTAAAAGGGAATAATAATACCATTAATAATAGAAGTACTCATACAAACCTTTGGTAATTACAGTACAGTCTTGAAGTAACCACAAATGCTCTTATTCTTAACACAAACAGGCACAATATACTCAATCTAAAAGCGGACTAAATGCATAAAAACTGGAACCTATTGTAAATAAATATGAGAACCATACCAATTCTGAAAAGTGAAAAGGCCCTGTTTAGAATTACTATAAGGTTTATCCATATGGATACTACAGTGGAGACTTACGTCTGACTCAAAATCTGCATTATTCGAGCCAATTTTACAGACCAAAATCAAGGAAAGTGGTGTGCGTCTGCTAGAAAACTGCTAATTCGAGCACAAGGCTCATGAAAGTTGCAGTTACTTTGTATGACAGTGTCTCACATAGAAATTACGATGAAAAAAAATCGAGTCTGCAAACAAAAAAGAGAGGAAGCTGAAGAGGGGATGGCACATGAAAAACATGCAGTAGATTGCTACCGCAAATTCCAGGTTGCTAAATCTCAAGACTATATCAGTGGCGCTTTCATTCTATTGCTAATTTACTATGTGAACCTGAAAGGGAAAAGTTTCCTCCCAGCATTAGTTGCGAGCATTGTATAAGCAAACAAGGACCATTAACACAAGACAAAGCCGATTCAGTAGCTATTAGAGTGCAAAAAAGTGAGCATGCTCTAAACATTTGCAAGAGGCCAATCCACTAAAGCTACCGCAAAGAAAGTGTTGCGGGCATACCTTCTTCTTTTCTTGAGTTCCTCCCAGGTGTCAATATTTTCTATAAAGTATTATGTAAATCGTCCAAATCACAATCACATGGTCGACTAATTTAATTTGTCAAAAGATCGCTGAACCAAGTCATGCAATGGCAGCCTATAAACAAAAATTAAAGAGGAACCCAACAAGCTTAACCATCAGTCCAGCATTGCCACTGGCCACAGAGCAGCAGCACTTGCTTCAGTTTAGCGTCAACTGTAAGTCGTCAGTAGCAGCACCATATCGATATCTCGCTGATTTTGTCATCGGGAGACAATAATTCCTCATTAGACAAACACTCAAAAATAGTGTCCAAGGAAACAAAATATTTCTCAGTAATGTAAACTATTTTAGCCATCAATTTCTTTCTTTTGACTAAGCCCACACAGCAACTTGATTCGCATCTAGAATAGCAGAACAACTTGCCCCTACAGTTCAATACATAAGGGAAAAACCTTCTGTCCGGTGAAAATTTATAACAGCACGCATCATATATAGAAGAAAGGAAGAGAAATAGAAGAGCGGAACTCATTGCTCACCTTGGGGGAACAGAAAAATTCAGCAAGCAGTAGTGTCCGGTGGTGGCCAGCATCCAACTCCCACGGTGTGTTGCACATGCAGGTGAAAGCACATCATCAGCAAATACACATACATATGCATCTAGTCTGTATGGTTGAGGGAGCAGGGAAGGGTGAGGGAGCACACACGCACACATGTACGTGAACGGATAAACAAGTCCACATCTTCAGAAAGGAGAGAGGAAAAGAGCACGGACAAGGGAGTAGCAGACCTTGTAGGTAGCCAGCCAGGGAGCGACGAAGGCAGGAGCTCCTCCAAGCTGCCGAGCTCTCGCGGCTTCCCTTTGCTCGGCAAAATTCAGCAAGCAGAGGGCGAGCAGCGACAGGGCGGTGGTTGGGGGAAGAAGGGAGGAGGGCACCGCATGTGCCGACATGTCATCTGGATCTAGGAGAGGAGGGAATGGTGCTCACCTCCGATTTGACAGTAGCCGTCGAGATCCATAGCCGTGGAGGTCGGCGAGGAGGTCGTAGGGCGGCCGACAGGGCGACGGAGGGAGCCGAGAAGGGACGGGGGAGAGGGCGGCGGAGGGAGCTGAGGAGAGGGACGGGGGAGCGGAGGGAGCCGGTGAGAGGGCGGTGGAGGCGGCGGCGGAGGGAGCCGGGGAGATGACGGGGGAGTAGTCAATTCTACCCTCTTTTTTCCTGGTCAAATCATCAACCTTCTAAAAAAATTCTCTCTGGACTTCACTATTCACCTATCACATCAAATCTCTCTTCTCATGCATGGAATACTAAACGTGGGTAAATAAAAAAACTAGTTACATGGTTTTGATGTACACGACGACGGATCTTTTGAGCCTAATTAGGTCATGGTAGGACAATGTTTACCACAAACAAACGAAAAATGCTACAGTGTCCGATGTGACTTTTTCACTTCACTTTTCACCTTTTTCCAGGAACTAAACACCCCAAAACATGAATTGAATTGGGTTGCCTCTAGGATTTCAAAGGACAATGCGATAGCGGCTGTGTTGTGTTTAGTTCCCGAAAATAAAATGGTTGTGTTTAGTTCCACTAAAAACTCAAAAATTCTCTCTCCAAACTTCACTATCTATCTATCATATCAAATCACATCAAATCTCTCTTCATGCATGAAACACTAAACGTGAGTAAATAAAAAACTAAGTATAATGTTTTTGATGTACACGGCGAGACGAATCTTTTGAGCCTAGTTAGGTCATGATAGGAGAATGTTTATCACAAACAAACGAAAAGTATTACAGTGCACTACAGTGTTCGATGTGCATTTTTACCAAACTTTCTCTTTGGGAATGTTACAATCGGACACTGTAGCCCACTGTAGCATTTTTCATTTGTTTGTGGTAAACGTTGTCCTACTATGACCTAACCCTCGTCGTGTACATCAAAACTATGTATTTAGTTTTTTATTTACTCACGTTTAATGTTTTATGCATGAGAAGAGAGATTTGATGTGATAGGTGAATAGTGAAGTTTAGAGAGAGAATTTTTCCCTTTTTAAGTGAACTAAACAAGACCAGTCATACAAACATCAGCATTGGAATTGTGGCCGATGTCATGACTGCTTTAATATTAGACCCAATTCAATACAAGCTTCTCTGGTTTTTTTTGAACTTTGATATAGTCCTCTGCCAAGGGGTGAAAACGGATCGAATACGGACGGATATTACCAGATACGGATCGAAATAATTTTTTTCTCTCGGATTCGGATCAGATACGGATAGTGTTCACTTGTGACGGATAGAATAGGAATTGATATCGACATCCTAATTATCCAATTTTAGCTATTCGGATTCGGATCGGTAGCGGATATTAACTACCCGAATTTGGATTCGGACGGATATAAACCCCTCCAAATGAATACGAACTCGGATACGGTCGGGAAATATCCGTACCATTTTCACCTACGAATACACAATTATGATGCCAGTCTCTGTTAACGTGGCCCACAAGTTATACCGGCTCAAACTCAAACAACTCAGCCTCTTCCTCACCAAGAGCCCAGCTGCCAAACGCGTCAGGCTGTTCCCGGCCCATGTCGAACTAGCCCATCATTTTGGGGCCGTGGGTCGAGGCGCGATCCACCCTATATGTGTACAGGCGGCCCATGGGCCGGCGGCACGGCCCGCGGCACGGCCTTTTGGCACGGTCCATGGGCGGCACGGCACGCAGGCCGCCGTGCCCGTGCTGGCACGGCCCGAAGGCCCGTGCGTGCCATGGGCCGCCGGCCTGGCCCATGGCACGACCTTGGCCCACACGGCCGGCACGACCGCGGCACGCCCCCCCAGGCCCCCAACGGCTAATTGCGGCCCAGCCCGCGTACCCCCCGCGTCCGCCCGGCCATATAAAGGCCGCGGCCGCGGCTCGCCCGTCCCAACCCTAACCCTAGCCTCATTCCCCCCCACCACGCC
Source organism: Echinochloa phyllopogon (assembly GCA_033239725.1). NCBI lineage: Eukaryota > Viridiplantae > Streptophyta > Magnoliopsida > Poales > Poaceae > Echinochloa > Echinochloa phyllopogon. The sequence continues at coordinate 56,128,266 of BTCW01000010.1, forward strand.
GCAGCCCCCCACCGCGTCCCCTCCCCTTCTCTCTCCTCTCCACCGGCGGCGCAAGCGACCGAGGCACCGAGCGAGAGGCGATGGCGGCCCGGAGTGCTCGCCGGCGCGGAGGAAGGCAGCGGCGCCGCCGAGCTCCGCTCGCCGGAGTTGCGTGCGGCCATGGCCGGCGCGCAGCTCCATCGAGCGCTGCTCGTTGGTGCCCTAAGGGGCTCGTCGGCCGCACGCGCGAGATCCACTGGATCCGCGGCGGCGCCAGCGAGGCGCATTAGATCCAGCCGGCGGCCGGCCTCCTCGGCGTCGCACGCGCGCATGGAGGGCTGTCACCGATCCGGAGCGGCGGGTGGCGAGTCCGCCCGGGACCAAGTCCCGGTGTGAACTCGCCATGAGCGGTGGCCACGACGATGGTCGAGCGCCAGCCACTCCTCCTTTCCGGCCTTCCCTCCTCCTCCTCCTTGTTCCGGCAGGGATGGCTCTGACGTGGCGGGCGGCAGCACCTAGGCAGAGCGCGGAGGGGGATGGCTCCGGCGCGGTGGGGCGCGGCACGCGTGCACCGCGGCCCATGGGCGGCACGGCACGGATAAACGGCCCATGTGCCGTGTCATGGGCCGAAGGCCTGGCCCATAGCACGGCCTGGCACGACACGGTTGGCACGCCGGCACGGCGCGGCACGGTGGCCACCTATAATCCACCCAGTTCCTTACACGCTTCTCGACCTAATATTGCCGCCTCCGCTCACGCCGCTTCGCGTCTTGCACCGTCTCCCACTGCCCCCATTCGACTCCCTCCGCTTCCGCCCTTCCTCCCTACGCCACCACCCCACCTCGGCCCCAGCGGCCAGAGATTTTTATTATTTTGACCACGAATTCGATGGGCTTCTCTAAAATGACCATCATAGATTGGGCTTCTCCAAAATGACCACGAATCCGTTGCTTCATACGCCAGAATGACCAAACTTAAGTTTTACAATTTTTGTTATATTTTCTCCACTTGAACTGACCAAAATACCCCAGTCTCTTCTTCTCTCCTGCTGCTCCCCGCCGCGACCATCTGCTCCACTCCGACTTCCCCGCCTCCGCCTCCGCCGCCGCAGCCTCTGGCGGCGCCGCGCCCTCCTCATCGCCGCCGCCGCCGCCTGCTCCTCCGGCGACAGCGCCTACCCTCCTTCATGCCCCCCACGCGCCCGCGCACCGACAAGGCCACCCGCTCGACCGTCCAAGCGGACGAGCGCGGCGTTGCTCCGGCCACCCTTGATGCCCGCGCCGCCGCGAGCCGCCCGCCCTTGAGGTCCGCGCCGCCGCGAGCCGGACGCCCGCGCCGCCGCCCTACGTCGGGAGAGAGTGAGGAGGCGGCCGCGGCCATGGTGGCGACCCCGCCGGCATGGGAGCGGGCGGGGAGGAAGCGGCGGCGGTGGGGCTGGGCAGGGAGGGGAAGAGGTAGGCGGAGCGCGGCGGTGGCGAGCCCGGGGAGCTGGCGGAGCGGGAGGGAGCGCGGCCGGCAGCCGAACCCGACGCCGTTGACGCGGAGGGCGAGGACGCGGGGGCGGTGGAGCGCGCGGAAGCGACGGAGGAGGGGGAGGCCGCCACGGTGGGGGAGGCTGCCGTGGGAGCTGGCGGCGCCGGCGCCGTCGCCATCTTCCGCAGCGGTGGCGTCGGGAGAGACGAAGCAAGCCGGCGCAGAGGTGGGAGGATGGGAGGAGGAGCGCGAAGGAGACGGCGGGGCGCACGCTCGACCGTGGGGAGAGGATGGGAGGAGGAAGAAGAGAGAGGGAGCCGGCCGATAGGATGGGAGGAGCAAGAAGAGAGAGGGAGCATGAGGAAGAAAAGAGAGGGGTATTTTGGTCAGATCGAGTGAAGAAAATGTTAGAAAAGTTGTAAAATCTGAGTTTGGTCATTTTAGCGTATAGAACAACGGATTCGTGGTCATTTTAGAAACAAAAAATCTAAACGGAGAGGGCTCTCGATTTAGCTCTAAATCGAGAGCCCCCAAGTTACATCCTCCACAGAAAACAACATCAGAGAGAAAAGTAACTTCCTCTCAAGAGATTAGCGTGGTAGGGGAGCTTGGAGCCGATGCTTGATGAAGTCGACGACGGGGTTGGGCGCAGCTCGCCGGACTTGAAGAAGACGACGAGGACGGCGGCGAGGTTAGGGGTTAGGGTTTCTGGGTTTGGGGGTGGGGGATTTCCATGGCCGGCGGGCTTAGAGGGAGGTCAGGGGGGGAGCGGGCCGGCCTGGCGGAGGTGGCGGATTGTGGGCGGCGAGGCCGGGCGGCGGGGGCGCCGCCGGCCGGGTTGTGGTGGACAACCGGTGGGCGGGGTCGGGGCGGGGGCAACTCACCGGCCAGATCTGAGCAAAGGAGAGGGGAGGGGAGGGGTGGATGGTGGGCGGTGCTCGCCGGCGGCGACGCCGGCGAGGGGGCGGGTGGCGGCGACGGCGGATCCGGCGGCGGTGGACGGCGGGGGCGAGCTGTTGTACTAGTTAGTGGAGGGCGGGGTGGAAGGGGAGGGGTGGGCGGTGGGCGGCGGCGCGGCGGCGAGGGTCGCCGCCGGCCGTGGGGGGTGGTGGAGGCGGGCGGCGGTGGGGCAGCACGGGAGCGAGACGAGTGGGGGGGGGCTCTCGCGATAAGGTTATCGGGAGAGGGCTCTCCCTCTAGTCGCCCCCTTAAATCAAAGCAGCCAAAGTACAGGGTGCTCCCTCAAAGAAGGACAAATTACAACCAGGTCCCTATGGGGAAACACTGATGACAGAAACACCATGAACACCGACGATAAGCTCACCAAAGGGGACCGTGCACAACATCGGTTTGAAGGGCCGAGGAAGCCGGCAAGAACTTTCTTCTCCACCAAACCTTGAGTTTTGTAGAAGCTGCTGGTGGAGTGTATATGGGCGCCTTCCTCAAAGCCGGGATTTGGCTCACTGAATCGACGACGACGGTGGAACCGGCACCGGGCTGTTGTCGATGAACTCGTTGCTGCTGTTGACGCGAGTGGAGATGGAGGCGACAGGAGGGATGACGAGATGGCTGTGGATGTGGCGTTGGTGGCGGCGAAGTGGACGATCTGACTCCAGCAAGTTGAAGCCTTCTCGCAGTAGAGTCGAGCGGAGGGGAGGAGACGGTTGCGGGCGACCAGATCTGCTTCGGTGATGACCAGCACGAAGGAGACCCGGACCAAAGCAGGAATCAACAAATCCACTACTCTGGCGCACGGATCCGTGCCCACGAAGACCGGATCTGAGGGGGAAAGGGACGGATCGACGGCATGGTTGCAGGAGGGGATGGAGGGGTGCGGATCCGCTCGGGGATGGTGAAGATGGAGGTGGAGGGGGATAGAGAGCTTTATTTGACGAGGTCTCACCTCGTTGCCGGAGTAGACGACACCGGAGAGACCGGCGACGGCCGTGACAATGACGACGGTGAGGAGAAGACAGCCGAGCTCTTGCAGCCGCCTCAGACCCATGCCCATCCGGGCGACTTGCTAAACTTTGAACCTAATAACTAGTAAAGATGGAGGCGTGGGGGCCGGCCCACCTCCCCCTCACCGCCGGTGAGGACGCCGGGGAGGGAGCGGGAGGGGGCCGGAGTCTGGGGAAAACTGAGGGCGCTTGGGCGAGGAGAGCTCTCGGTCTTTCTCGAGTCTGGGTTCAAGCGGGAGGAAGGAGATTACTTGCCTACTTCGCCGGAATAAGGGGTTAGATGTCCTAAGTTAATGTGCTTTACAAGTTAGGGACCCTTGGCATCCGAGGAAGGACAGTGATGCACCAACTGCACATGATTTACTCCTTAGTTTAGTCATGAATTTCCTCCTACCAGTAGTAGAAAAGGTTTCTTATTGACCAGCGGTTAGTGATGCCATAAAATTACACAAGCTGGGTGAATTCAACATGTTGTCACGTGGATCAACAAGCATCTCTGTGGATCAACAAGCAACCGAGCATGCAGCAGAAAATCACAGAGTTTCTGGAGACAATTTCCGCAACTTGCTGCTCTTTGTGGTTGTGCGATATGATGGACACCTCAACACAGACTGAAAATGACACAGCATAACTAGCCCGAAGCACAGCCCAGCTTACGCGCCGCCTCCACGAAGCCGTCTGTGCGTAGCTTGAGCTTTGGCGTTCCCCTGGTGGCGACGTCGCGACGGACGACTGGACGAGTTCTAAGGCTGACTCCAACAATACGGTGCAAAATGGGAGAGGCAAAGGGTGTTTTACATCCTGCACAATAACTCCCTTCTAGAGGCAAAATATCTTATCTCTACTAGACATGACGCAAACAGCTCAGGCAAACCGAGAAGTTGGGGGTTGGATCGGCGAGGGCGCACTGCGGCGATGGGACCTCCCCTCCTCCATCGGCATGGGGGCCTCCCAGCTCCGTCCGCCTGGGCCCTCCCCTGCTCCGGTGGCCAGGCCCCGCGGCAGGCCCCGTCGACACCGCCCGCTGTGGAGAAGCACAGAGGAGCTCCACGGCGGAGCAGAGGAGCCGCGCGGACGGAAGGCGGCGGAGAAGGCGCCTGCTGACGCAGCGGCGGCGAATCCCGGGCGTCGTCGAGCGCGGACGATGCAACGCGTCCGCGGGTGAAGCGGAAGGGCCACGGCGCTCGCGGATTTAGCGGCGAGGATTTGCCATCGTCGAGCGCGGCGAAGCGGAAGGGCCGACGACCGAGCTCCTCGCGTGACGGAGGCGGCTGTTGGATATGTTCCAAATTCCACATCCACGACATAGGCCGGGCTTCTGCCGAAGCGCAGCGGAGGCCCGTCGCCGGAGGCTTGGGCCGGAGGATAGAAAATCTGGTTTGCTATTTCTTAGTCAACAAAATTATATCAAGAAAGTTCTTCAGCGTTTCAACATGACAGATGCTAAAGCTGTTAGTACCCCCATTGCATCTCACTTTAAGTTGTCAGCTGCACAGTGTCCTAGTACAGATCAGGAGATTGAATACATGACAAAGGTTCCTTATTCTAGTGCTGTTGGGTCTTTGATGTATGCCATGGTTTGCTCTCGTCCAGATTTATCATATGCTATGAGTTTGGTTAGTAGATATATGTCTAATCCTGGTAAAGAACATTGGAGGGCAGTTCAGTGGATTTTCAGGTATCTCAGAGGCACATCAGATTATTGTTTAAAGTTTGGAAGAACAGATAAGGGGCTGATTGGTTATGTGGATTCAGATTATGCTGCTGATATGGACAGAAGAAGATCACTTACTGGTTATGTGTTTACTGTTGGCAGTTGTGCTGTGAGTTGGAGGGCTACGTTACAGACAGTTGTTGCTTTGTCTACTACTGAGGCAGAATATATGGCTATTTGTGAAGCTTGCAAGGAATTGGTTTGGCTGAAAGGTTTATATGCTGAACTGTGTGGGGCTGAATCTTGCATTACATTATATTGTGATAGTCAGAGTGCTATTTATCTTACTAAAGATCAGATGTTCCATGAGAGGACTAAGCATATTGATATCAAGTATCATTTTGTGCGTGATGTGATCGAAGATGGTAAGCTGAAGGTATGCAAGATCAGTACTCATGATAATCCTGCTGATATGATGACAAAGCCTGTACCCGTTTCTAAGTTTGAGCTGTGCTCAAGCTTAGTCGGCTTGATAGGATAGTCCAAGTGACTATCGTTGGCACCAGAAGCATTTTGCTCAAGATGAAGATGATTTATGCTACAAGAGGGAATTTGTCTCAAGGTGGAGTTTGTTGGATATGTTCCAAATTCCACATCCACGACATAGGCCGGGCCCCTTGCTAGGGTTTCGTGGAGACTTGATTCTCTTGTAAGCCGCCATAGGCGTTGTAACCCGACTCTTGAGATATAGTGAGATTGTGCTGGCTGGTGCCCGTGGTTTTTCCCCTTCGCATTGGAGGGGTTTCCACGTTAAATCTTGTGTCCCGCTGTGTTTGATTACTTCGTTATTCGCCGCCGTTCATAACAGCGGCGTGGCGGCATTTGCCCGCTTCTGCCTCCAGCGCGGCGGCAGCGCATCGAGCCCGCTTCGTCCTCCTACGCGGCGATGGCGGCGGCGCAGGCCCGCTTGCTCCTCCAGCGCATGGGCGGCGGCGGGCTCCTTCAGTGCGTGGGCGGCGGCGGGCTCGCTTCCTCCTCCTCCAGCGTGTGGGCGGCGGCGGGCTCGCTTCCTCCTCCAGTTCCCCTCCCATCGGCGGCGGTGCATCAGTGGCTCGAGGGGCAGGCCGGCGGAGTTCCCCGCCCTCCCTCTCCCTCCCCTGCAGGCTGCAGTCAAATGCGTTCGAGGAGAGAGAAGAAGCATTTTTGCATCTCCTCTCTCCTCGAAGGCAATCTGCCTACCGCGTTTGCCTGTTCTGTTGGAGGAGTTGCCTCGCATGAATAGTAGTCGCGGTGAGGTAAAAATGCTTTTGCCATCCTTTGTTGGAGTCAGTCTAAGATGTTGTGGTATACTATATAAAGATGTGCACACATCAATGGGATAGTTCTACTATACGATGCTGCATAGGGCCGATTATGTCATTTTCAGAGCTTGTTGGCGTTGAATGCTTCCCATATGGCCATATCCTAGTCCTCCGCTCCACCTACCCTCCACCATTGAATTAAGCTCCAATAATAGGGCCGATGAAAAGGAAGTAAACCTTCTCGGAAGAATCAAATCGCATGTCCTTGCGAAGCTGTCCTGTCCGAACTCCCGATGAACCCAATCTCACATAAACAAGTGACGAGATTGTGCACAGGACGTCACAAACTAACAAAACCATGTGGTAGGGGTAACCGGAGACGGATCAAGAGACAATTCCTGGATCGGAGGTGGGAGTCAGTCAATTCCTGCAGATGACAGCACGTCCTCTCCAAAACAAGATTAGAAAAATACGGAATCAAGAGATGAACTTGGGATGACGAGAATAATACTACTAATCCAAAGTTACAGTTACGCTAGAAAGGGCAAGTACTTTTCTTGAACCATGGGAAGCTAATTCAACGACCATCGAAGCTAACAACTCCCGCGCGATTATACACAGCCAGCAGTTTAAGTACTCGGAAATGCGAATAGAATAAGCCTTGTGCGTTGCAGAAACCAACAAGGGAACAAACAGTGCTTCCAGTGTATGATCGGGCACACGTCGGCGTCACTCCCTCTGCTTCCATTTCAAGCCCCCGTAGTCCCGTACCTTCCACCTCTCCACCAGGTTGACCAGCTCCAACTCCAACTCTCCAACTCCAAGGAGCAGAGGAGAGGAGAGAAGCCGGCACAAGCAAGACGTTAACACACGGATCAAAACGGGAGCTTAAGAAGAGGTCGCCGAGCGGATCAAGGAGAAGCCGCGAGCGGGCTGCGAGAGAAGAGGAGATAGATGGACGTGAAGTGGTCGCGGAGCCCTCGGGCTCCGGCCGGCGGCGAGGACGACAAGAAGCGCGCCGGGTGGCGCGGCTCCGGCGTCCGCCCGGAGATGGTGCTGGTCGGCTTCCTCCTCACGCTGCCCCTCCTCTTCCTCGTCTTCGGCGGCCGCTGGGGCAGCAGCTCCTTCCCTTCGTCCTCCTCGTCGTCCGCGCCGGCCACGCCCGTCGCCCGCCACGTTGCCGCCGGCGACCGCCGCGCGACGCCTCAAAGCCAGAGTAAGCTTCCTGTCCTCTGCTTCTCCGTTTCGGCTTCCGAATTCTGGAGATCGCGTCCCACGGTTAGCCGGAGGAGCCCGTTGACCGGCGGCGTGCATGCGTGGGAATTCTCGCGTTTCGCGCCCCAATTCTCGGACGGGGTTGGCGTATGAACAAGCAGCTGCCGCCGTAAGCAATTCTGCTCCCTTTTTCGTTCCTCTCCTCATGGCGGAGAGCAGATTGGCGGCGTATTGTCAGGAGGTAGCTCCTCAGCGTCCGATTCTGGAAGACGTCATCGTTGATTCAGTCGTGCTTCTACTTGGTGGTTAACTGGCATTATGCGTGGCCATGGAGGACACCGCGCGCGTACTTTTAATCAGATCACTTGAATTCTGCGTACGAACTGCGGATCAGGCTTCTGTAGGTAGTCTAGATTTGTGCTGTGATCGCTGATCTACTTCATGCACGAACATCTCTGATCTTCATGCATGGCCCAGGATCGGGAATTCAGATCCGACTTGCTGCGTGCTTCCACAGTAGGCTGCTGCAGTGATACAGAGGCGCCCCTCTGTTTTTTTTTTGTTCTGTCAGCCTGTGAGCGGTGCCCTGATGCCACCACGTCGGTGCATCATTGCCCGGATCTTGTCCTGCCCCCCTCATCACTGTTTCTTCGAAAGGGGTAGCTAGCTTCTGCCATTCTGCGATAATGCCGGTGGCTTGCCCCTGCGAAATGTCTTCTAGATGGCCCAGGCTTGGGTTGGGTGGTCCCTGGCGGTAGCCTGTAGGAGACAAACTGTTTTTTTTTTGTTCATACAGTAGTAGCCTCTAGCCCTCTAGCCGATGACTACAGATTGTACAGTTCTCGTGATCACATCCTCAGCAATAATGAACTTTTAAACACTTTACAATTGTGGATCTGCAATTTAATATCTGCTGCATTTTTGCTACGGTATCCAGTTCAGAGTTGAAACCTGGCAAGTCTTTAAACAAAATGGAACCGAATCTATTTTTTATTTATTTTTGCATTTCGAGAGTAGGAGTGTTGAAACATATGATGTGGCTTTAGTTCGCAATAATCCATTTGTATATTCTGAACTGAATGCTTTTGGGTTTTGGCTTTGTTCTCTTGTCTTGTCTAAATTCTTGCTGACCAGCTCGATGGCCCTGTTTCTGGCCACAATAAGAAGCATCTAGCCAATTGCTTTCAGAAAAAGAAAGACGTTAACCGCAATAAATGATTTGAGTGTAAGAAACACTATACATTCAGGCACCTAAAACATGAGTTAATCTCCATAATCTATGTTGCTTCATATGCTTAACTTTCTGTACTGCATGATGGTTCCATATATCCACCTGTATTTTTCTTACTACCATCACAAAGATGTTCCAAGTTAAAGTAAAAAAGAAGTCATTATCGTGCTGATGTCATATGGCCCACTTGTCAGTCGCTTATTTTTTTAGGGTCAACAGGGGAGAGCACCCCCACCTAATTCATTTCAGGGGCTTTGACACAAGCCAACAGCTTTCCTGTCAGTCGCTTATTGGATGACATTTTCCAACTAATTATTTTCTCTTCTATACAATACTAATCCATACTAAAAGGATTCTAGAGAATTGAAAACGATTTCCACCAAAAAAACCCACCCCCACCCCCTCGCAGGGGACCCACCTGTCGGGTTTTGGAGAACAAGAAACACAAGAAAACAAGAAAAAATTGAACGTTCCAGGCACTTTTAGTTCATTCTCCGCAAAACTTTTTTCACCCAATGTCCCGCGTGTACCCACCTCCGGCCAGGTGGGCCCCTACCTCCCCACACGTGCACACAATTACCCCGTATTGCTAATAGACAATAGATTGAAGAGTTTTTCTCCATATAAATAAAGACCAACTAACTCGAAAAATGACGTGCCTCTAAATTTGAGAATACCTAAAGCTTTATATACACAAGTGTGTGCGTACGTGCAACTAACTAGAAAGCATCTTTACATGTTATATTTAATTTATTTTATACATGTGCGTGCGCACATGTGCCTTTGCTAGTGAGGTAAATGTTCATTTTTTTGAGCTCATCCAGTTAATATTCTTCTCTGCAGAGCCCGACCATGTTACACCGAAGAACGTCTCTTCACCAACCTCATCATCTATGTCCCAGGACAAGCTTCTGGGAGGATTGCTCTCGGCGGCGTTCGACGAATCCTCGTGCCAGAGCCGCTACAAATCGAACCTGTACCGGAAGCCATCCCCGTTCCCGGTGTCCCCCTACCTCTCGCAGAAGCTGCGCAAGTACGAGGCGTACCACAAGAAGTGCGGGCCGGGGTCGAAGCGCTACCGGCGTGCCATCAAGCAGCTCAAGGCCGGCCGCAACGCCGACAACTCCGAGTGCAAGTACGTGGTGTGGTTCCCCTGCAACGGCCTCGGCAACCGCATGCTCACCATCGCCTCCACCTTCCTCTACGCGCTGCTCACCGACCGGGTGCTCCTCATGCACGTCGCGCCGGAGCAGGAGGGCCTCTTCTGCGAGCCCTTCCCCGGCAGCTCGTGGGTGCTCCCGGGGAACTTCCCGGAGAACAACCCCCACAAGCTCCACATCGGCGCGCCGGAGAGCTACGCCAACATGCTCAAGAACGGCGTCATCCGCAGCGACGACCCCGGCAGCGTGCCGGCGTCGTCGCTGCCGCCCTACGTGTACCTCCACGCCGAGCAGTTCCAGCTGAAGCTGTCCGACAATGTCTTCTGCGACGAGGACCAGGCCATGCTCAGCAAGTTCAACTGGATGTTACTCAAGTCCGACAGCTACTTCGCGCCGGCGCTGTTCCTGACGCCGATGTTCGAGGATGAGCTCGCCAAGATGTTCCCGCAGAAGGAGGCCGTGTTCCATCACCTGGGACGGTACCTCTTCCATCCGACGAACAGGGTCTGGGGGATCATACGAAGATACTACGAGGCGTATCTTGCAAGGGTGGACGAGAAGATCGGGTTCCAGATCCGGATTTTCCCGGAGAAGCCGATCAAGTTCGAGAACATGTACGATCAGCTGACGAGGTGCATCAGGGAGCAGCGGCTGCTGCCGGAGCTCGGCACCGCCGAGCCGGTGAACACGACGACGGCCGACGCGGGGAAGGTGAAGGCCGTGCTGATCGCGTCGCTGTACTCGGGGTACTACGAGAAGATCCGGGGCATGTACTACGAGAGCCCCACCAAGAGCGGCGAGGTCGTGGCGGTGTTCCAGCCGAGCCACGAGGAGCAGCAGCAGTACACCTCCAACGAGCACAACCAGAAGGCGCTGGCGGAGATCTACCTGCTCAGCTACTGCGACAAGATCGCCATGACCGCGTGGTCCACCTTCGGGTACGTCGCGTACAGCTTCGCCGGCGTCAAGCCGTGGATCCTGCTCCGGCCGGACTGGAACAAGGAGACGTCCGAGGTGGCGTGCGTCCGGTCCACGTCAGTGGAGCCGTGCCTGCACTCGCCGCCCCTGCTCGGGTGCAGGGCCAAGAGGGACGTCGACGTGGCAGCCGTCAAGCCATACGTCCGGCACTGCGAGGACGTCGGGTTCGGCCTCAAGCTGTTCGACACCTAACTTTTTGACTATCTAATTTCTCTTTCAGAGCTGCGTACCCTGTGAAGTAAATTAGGCTTTTCGAGATTCGTTGTATTCGTTTCCGGTACCTACCTGTACAAGTACAAGTGGAAAGTTACTATGCCCTGTATTCAAATTCGTTCGTCATAGAACAAACCGCGGGCCAGACGGGCAGAGATGTTACCATTCAAGTTACTAGCCGGAATATAAATTACTTTCTTTACCTCTAGAATGTACTACCTCCATTCCAAATTATTATTCGTTGTTGACTTTTTTACATAACGTTTGATCATTCGTCTTATTTAAAAAAATTTACAATCATTTATTTTGTATGCGACTTGCTTTATCATCGTATATGATTCAAAGTATAACTTATTGGTTTGTATATTTAGATAAATTTTTTGAATAAGACGAATGGTCAAAGATCATGGAAAAAAATAAACAATGAATAGTAATTTGGAACGGAGAAGTAGTAGATTGTTAACCATAATAACGGACTTCCTGGCCAAATATTGGTTGTGGCCAATGTCAAGCCAATGTTTGGTTGGCGTCAAAATTTGGACAAGAGATAATGTTTGGATTGCATCCAGGCCAAATTTTATAAAGAGTATGACGTCTGGAGTCCTCGTGTCATATTTTTTTTGTGCCAAAATACATTCAACATTGGTCTTGACCCGTTTGTTTCTCACGCGCTAAACTTTAGCGCCGTCACATCGGATATAAATATGTTAATTAGGAGTATTAAATATAGATTAATTAAAAACCCCATTATATAAACGAGGAGTAATTTATGAGACGAATCTATTAAGCCTAATTACACCATGATTAGATAATGTAATGCTACAGTAAACATATGATAATTATGTATTAATTATAGCAAAATAGGCTTGTTAGGTTCGTCTCGCGAAATATGGATCCAAACACCACCTAAATGTGTAGATTATAATGGTTCAAACGAATCTTAAATTGGTAGGCAGCATGGAAAATATTTGCCATTTGTAGCTTGTGAAACCAAAACTGAAAACTTTCAAAGCAGCCAACTAGAGGCTGCCACGTCAACAAAGAGTAGATGGAGCTGCCAAGACAAATATGAGGCTCTCCAATTTGCTGGCCAACATCTGCCAAAATTTGGCTTCCTTGCGTACAGCTGCAAAAATTCTTGGACAAGGCCAAACTTTGTCCTCCAACCAAAACAAATGAGGACCAAAATTGATGGGTAGGGTAAAATTTTGGCTGGGCTTGTGCGGACATAGAACTAAACGTGTTTCTTTAACTTTGATTGAGTTTGTAAAAAAAATTACACCAACATCTATAATATCATGTCAGTTTGATAAATTCATCATAAAATATATATTGGTATTGCATTTATTTAATAATGCATGTATTACTATATTTGTCTACAAACATCATTAAAATTAGATAAATTTAGCTTGGAAACTGAACGGGCACCATTTTTTTGACCAAATAGGACCGTCCAGTTTCTATATAATCTATTACTAAAATACCCGATAGGGCTAAGTGGAACGAAGAGGGTTTTTTATAATATGCTAAATGAAAACAATTAGCCCCACACGAGGTAATAAATGATTAATTATCTGATAATGAATAAGGAATATACGTTTTTTTGCTAAAGAGGAGATGTCATGTTAAACTCATAATTTATTAGATCCTTGTTAGCATTGTCAACTAAGTATAAATGGATCCCAGTTTTTTTTGATACTTGAGAAATGGATCGCAGTTGTTCAATGTGAATCCCGTGGCCTGGAGGTTGTTCATGCGTTCCATGAGCGACCCACCGGCCGTGGCCGGGCTGTTTGTTTCCTTCGCGCCCACGGCATGGATATGTGCCTATGCCAAGTGTCCATGTAACAGTACCTTGTGATCGATGCGTACGACTTGATGAGGGGAATAACAATATATGTATCCACGTGCGACAGGGCGGCCACGATGCACCGCGTATATACTTGCGTTGTTGTCACTGTCACATGCCTCGCGAGGGGCGCGGAGGGAAGACAAAAAACGCGTGGTCGCAGAAGCAACCGGCCGCGGCGAGGCTGGCCGAGCAAACAGTTCCCCTAGTTGTATGTTGGATATACAGTATGATGGTCAGCTACTCATCTTGCACCCGTCCTTACGCTGCTGGCTTGCCGCATCATGTAGCCATGCATGATGCAAAGCCGTTGACTGCAGGTTGGCGTCTGGAAGGCAGCTAGTGTTAACAATGGTTCGAGAAGATGTGATGCGTGTTGATGCCTGCATACGAACACACGATCATTACTTGTTATGTAGAGAAAGCGTGCGCGTCCAGGAAAGAGCGGGCGCCGCCGATGGATGCGAGGGCGCGAACGCCGCGAGGAGGGCACAGCAAAGTGGCGATCGGTGGCGGGGAGCTTGGCGGCAGCGAGAAGGAGTTGCGGCGGCGGGGATGGCGGGCGCCACCGCGGGTGGAGCTCGTCGTGGCCGGGTTCTTGGCCACCTTGGCGTTGCTCGGGGTGGTATTCGGCGGCGGTACCGGAAGCCTGCTGACCGCGTTCTCGTCGCCGAGGACCGGATTCGTTCAAAAGCAAGGTGAAGTCACTAACTACAACTGAATGTTTTCCATTTAGTGGTACGCACACACCATGTCGAATCCAGTGCTGCAGGCCTGCAGATCAATGTTCTTTCACCTGCTATTCAGCGGAGTACAGTACATGAGCGGTCCCTAAATTTATCCCGCGGTGACATCTAAGTCCCTAAACTCTTAAAATGTATATTTAAGTTTCTAAACTTGCTAAACCGTGTCATCTAGGTCCAAAGTTCTAAAAATACCTCTATACATAATGATATGGCTACTCATTGAAGATAATTTTTCATACTATTTCTCTAATGAAATCAGTTGTTTCCATTATAATATTTACTGAACTTTATTTGATTGTACCATAGAGCAATAATAGACTAAGAGATGAACAAACAACGTCAATAAATTTTGGACTTAAATGACACACTTTAGTAAGTTTAGATATGCTAATGTGTATTTTGAGAGTCTGAGGACTCAGATAACACCTTGAGACGAGTTTGAGGATCGTCGGTGCTTTTTTACTCTTCGCGACGACATCGATGGTACTGAACTTGCAAACATGTTCTATTTGTTTTTTTTTTTGAAAGGCGCAACACAAAAACTTCAATCAGCGGTGCTCCGTTATAACAATTGCCAAGAATCCACCAATGATCTGTACTCGTGATGTCACAGATTCAATTTGGTGTATTTACGAGGGGGCGCAAAGCAAGAAGTTCCATAACGTCCATTTTGACGTAGGTTTGGGAATTTTTTTAGATAAAGGATACAAATCTGATCTCTATATCCACATAATGGGATATATGCACGCAAAAGATACCTGAGTACTTAGACTCTAATTCTCAACACACACAAACTCAACATAACAAGAAAGAAGACTAAAGACTAAACTTTGATCTTCTTCCATGTCTTCACTTCAATCTTAAATTATCTGGCGTGGAGTAATAACCCTTCGCATCTCATGTCTACTTAGAAACAATTGATGGCATAGTCATCCAACGTTATTGTAGGGTTCAACATCTTCATGACGACACCCCAAAAGGGGGGAGCGACATCAATACGCCGCCGTCGCTAGAACCAACTTCACGGTTCAATAGTTTTCATCCGGAGAAGAAGACGGTAGGTCCTTACAACGACGCATCCAGGAAGGAAAGTGACTCACTGCCTCCGCCACCGTCGTCGACCCATACAAAATCGAGTATAGCTTTCGCCTAAGACACCTGCCATGAACCCAGCCACCGGCACCATCGGTTTTACCAACCAAGTCAACACTGGCGCACCTCCTCACGGTCATCGCCTGCGCGTCCCTGTGATACCGCTAGTTTTCACCCGAGCACGCCATCGCCGGCCACACCACCATCGCATCTTCGTGCAGATCTATGCTGCCATCATCCCGGCTTCGAGCCGCCAGGACGACGCGGCTTCACAAGGCTGCACCAGGCACCGCTGCCATTGGCCTCCGCCCCCGTGGCGGCCCCCTGGACGCTGCCCAGTTGGGACTGCGGACTTTGCAGGCTGCCGCTGCCGGACGCCGCCCGCGCAGCACCACGACACAGGCTGCCAGGACCGCCCCAACACTACGTGCCCTCGGGCTTCACAGTCCCAGCCGTTGGCCGCCGCCGGCTGCAACCCGCATGACGCACGGCCAGCTAGGCCCGAGGCCGCCAGGCCCGGCGGTCGGGCCTCCACCGGAGAGGGTAGATCTGGACGTACCCCGCACGGATCCGGCTGCCCGGCTTGGGAGTACGTAGTTCCAATGAATACATAAATTCATACATCATAATGTCCATACATTTGAATATATATTTCATATATATAGTATATATGAATATGACATCCAACCCATTGTACTCTCATCTGTCCCATTTGAGGCTAGCAGCAACGAGCGTCATTGAAGCAGTTTCCAGCACTACCACACGCCAATCAAACTGCTTGAAAATGACAAAAGGATGAGTGCTATAGTCCAATGATCCATCACAATTTCGTGACTTTTCCGTCTACAGATATGAACATGGTGATATCCGGCCTTTGTCCTATGATTTTTTAAAGAAAATCCTCTCTAAAATCAAGTACGCAATTCGGAAAGAGGAATGGATTAAACTGTCCATTTGAAATCCAAATTGCGTACTCAATTGAGGTTGTTGGAAATTTGTTGTATTTGCTTTGGTACCTAACTGTCCATGTGGAAGTTACAAATACCGCTTTTCTACGCTATATTAAAATTTGGTGAACACTAAAAAATTCAGAGTATACACACACAAATATGTCAGAGCAAATTCAACATGTTAAGAAAAACCAATCCCCTATAACTGGTTATATGAGATTGGGGAAACAACTTTCTGACATATAGGCCAAGAAACAATATCCAATGCTAAGAAAAAAATCTAGGTATAGTACCTGGAGACACCCGGAGATAGTCACGTGGCCTGGAGACAGTCACAACCATGGCCGCGTAAGGAGGGCGGTTGTGTGACACATGGCTCTGTGGTGGTGGCGGCGGCGGCCATGAATGCAAGAGGAGAGAGCATGGCCATACGGCACAGCGACACTCAACCCGGGAGGGAGGGGTTATAAAGGGATCAAGAAAAAGATTATATTTTTTAGATTTTTTTATAAAGGATATAAATCTGATCTCTATATCCACGATTGGATACATGTAGCTAAAAGATACATGAGCACTTAAACTCCAATCCTCGATACCAAGGAACTCAAACAATAAGAAAGAAAGCTAGGACTAAGAGAGAAAATAAAGACTAAGCTTCGATCTTCTTTTACATCTTCACTTCAAATTAGAATGTTTCTTGTGCAGTACCAGTCATTCGCATCTCATGTCTACTTAGAAACAAATGATGACATGATCGTCCTCCACGAACCGATTAACCATTGCATCATGCTCCTGTCGCATAAAAACCACACTAAGATGATCCTAACCGCAACTTTAAGTCTGAAATCACACCGTAGGGCTCAACGTCTCCAAAGCAACGCCTCTAAGAGGGAAGCGACATCAAGATGCCCCCGTCGCTAGAATCAATTTGATGGTCTAATGGTTTTCACCTGGAGAAATTAGTAAGTTCTTTTCAATGACGCCTTCAGGAAGGAAGGGGAGGCACTGCCACCACCGACGGGATCGAGAGAGCTTTCGCCTAAAAAAATTTCATGAACCCAATCAATAGTCCGCCGGGCCACCGGCTGCAGCGCGCACGGCCGCCGCGCGCACCTAGGCGTCGGCCGGCCTCACTCACACCATGCCGGCCCTGCACTACCGCCGCCGGCCTCTAACGCCTCCGCGCGGCCGCCGTTGACCTCCACCTCCTCCACACCCGGCCCGCCGCCGGCCTTCAACTCCTCCACGTGCGGCTGCCGCGCACCCAAGCGCCGGCGTCCTCGCGAGGCCGCCGCCGGACTTCAACCATGCATGGCCCTCGCGGCCCCGTGCGCGGTCACCGCCGGCCTCCATCTCCTCCGCGCACGGCCGCCGCTCACCCGAGCGCCGGCGTCCTCGTGCGGCCGCCGCCGGTCTCCATCGCGCAGCGCTCAGCCCTCGTGGCCCCGCACGTGGCCCCGCCGACCGCCGTTTAGCCCCGTCGTCACCTTCATAGCTGCCACATAGACTTCCGGTGGCTAGCTCCGATGGCGGCGAGGCGGGGAGAGGAAGGGCTGGCGTCACGCGCGGGAGGGGAGCTGAGATCGGCTTTTTCTGGAGCGACTCAGCGCGCGTGGGAGGGGAGAAAAAGATTACAGGAAAGCTAAATGAATCTGTTCAAGTATGGCATCTTGTCCTAAGCACGCAAGAGAGCCATGCATTCATTATTGTATTATTAAGAAGGGCATAAATCTTTTTGGTACATCAATATGTGATGATGTAGCATGGGTGCATTAACGCCATCACCCACGAAAAATGAGTTACAATAAGGAGTGGTGACGCGGGGGCTTCCTTTCAAGGTGGATTACTCAGTAGTACATAGGCAAACTAGCTTCAGCGGCCATTGATAGCGGGGAATTGGAGGACACTCTTGCATTCCTCTCCTTCCATGACCGTCAGCTGTTAGGTCAATGAGTATGGGCGTGTTTGATTGCACGCTACTGCTAGTCATGCCAAACATACGCGGCACGCCACAACCATGAAAGTTGTTGTTTGGTTGGGCATGCCACACCTTTTTAGCTGGATTTGAGAAGAGTTTTTTTGCCGTCCATCAGATCTTGTTTGAAACAGCTTAACTTCAGATTATGACTAAAATAAGCTAAAACTAGAAGTCAAACGACACGTTTTTTTGCAATTTTTTTAGCACGCTTCTCCCATACCGACCCCATTTGTACTAAAACGTAGAAGCTGGTTGAGACCCGCTTCTAAAATAAATGCTATCTCCATATATTATCTGATCGAGAAGCGCTTCTCACCACCGTGGTTCCGACCGGCGTTGCCGTAGTTGCAGCTTGGCGGAATGCGGTTGGGAACCAAACACGACTTGTGTCAAAACGTTTTCTTCCCTTAGCATCCAAGCTTTAACAATAAGCTCCCAAACGATTCGATATCTCCCACAACCTGTACTATTGCATGGATGCCTAGAACGCTGCTACAATTCCAGGTAGGGTTTTGAGCTCGGACCATGCTATCTTTTTTATCACTGAAGTATAATTTTTTCACGATAATCCATCCTGGAATACAACTATGTTGAGGTTTCTCATAATTTAAATTTTTAACTGTGGCTCTAAATAGCAAGAAATTCATAAAGATTGATAACATTAATAGCATGTTTCTTTTCTGTCTGAGATATATTATTTTATATTAATAGATATTGTTGGTCAAAGATAAAAAGATTTGAAGTGAAAAAAATCTAAACGTATCTTTTTTTTAATCTCGTGATGAATCCCGGCCCGTACCGACAGTGCGAGCTGGCCGAGCAAGCGTGCCCCTCGTTTCGTGTTTTATACACATACACATGGTCGATCAGTTTATTCGCCTTGCACCGGTCCTTGTACGCTATTCACTTCTGGGTTACTGCATCCTGATGAAGATGCAAAGCCGTTGACTCCAGAATTGGCGTCTGGAAGGCAGTGTCTACTAGTTTAGCAATGCTGCAACGTTACATGTGCATTTCTGCAAGCGATGCGAAATCAGTTACCGTATGGGTCAGAGCGAGCCGCTGAGAGAGCGTGAGAAAGTGCCTGCTGCTTATGCGCTGATGGACACGGCGGGGGCGCACAAGGTTGTTGCGACCGGCGGCGAGCTCGGCGCCGGGAGGGATGGCAGCGGCAACGAGGAGACCTGGCGGTGGCCCGGATGGCGCAAACTGGCGCGGGTGGAGGTGGTCGTTGTGGGGTTCTTGGCCACCATTACGTTGCTATTGCTGGTCTTCGGCGGCGCCGGAAGCCAGCCCGCGTTCTCGTCGTCGCCAAGAAGTGAATTCTTGCAAAAGCCAGGTAACATTAGTCAGATGTAGTAGAGCTTTGGCAGTTTGGCTCTTCGTTTGTTAGAGTTCAGTTTGGGCGCCGATCAAGCTGCAGCCTGCAGATTACTGAATTCCTCGACCGGTTTCTTCACTTTTTTATCGTATTTGTTATGAAATCTGACATTTTAATCTGGACGTATGAAGTTGTAGCTTTGATTTTTTTTATTTTTGAGTAAAACTTTTGGATTTTTAGAAAGAAGAAAAATAATATCAGTGATGCAACACGAGAAGTCCCAAAGACGGCACACCAGCGGGTCGAAAAAAAAAGAAAGACACCACACCAGTAAGAAACGATAGTGCTCAGTTGTTCAGAAAATCTTTCATCCTGTCCAGCTCCCATGTGAATTATATGCAACGTTTGCCTCCGTCCTATTTGCATTTGAGGCTGGCAGTGCAGTAGAGTCACGGAATCTTTTCCGAGAAAAAGTATCACGTAATCAGTTTCCTACAAGAGCATTCGAATCAAATTAAACTGTACGACAAATGGCAACACGATGACACTGCTAAGGGCTTCTGTTAAAGTATACAAATCCACATGTTAGTTGCATTGGCTATGATATGAAATTGCACATCATTCCCTCAGAAATCTGAGATTTTTCTGGTGTCAGACTAACCGACTTCATTTGTACCGTGCAGCATCAGGTGCCCATGAACATGTCGCGCGACTGGACCCGCCGCCTCGGCACGACCAAGACCGCCTCCTCGGTGGGCTCCTCTCGCCTTCCTTCGACGAGCACACGTGCCGCTCCCGATACGCGGCGTCTCTCTACCGCCATCCGTCTCCGTTCCGGCCATCCACCTACCTCTTGGAGCGCCTCAGGAGGTACGAGGCCCGGCACAGGCGGTGCGGCCCCGGCGCGCCGCTGTTCAAGGAATCCGTCGAACACCTCTGGTCCGGCCGCAACGCCGCGCGCTCCGAGTGCCAGTACGTCGTTTGGACGCCGATCAATGGCCTCGGCAACCGCATGCTCTCGCTGGCATCCACCTTCCTGTACGCGCTCCTCACCGACCGCGTCCTGCTCGTGCACGCGCCACAGGAGTTCGACGGCCTCTTCTGCGAGCCTTTCCCCGGAAGCTCCTGGACGCTCCCCGCCGACTTCCCCATCACCGACTTCGCCGGCATTTTCACCATGGGGTCACCGACGAGCTACAAGAACATGCGGCAGGCCGGAGCCGTAGGCGGCGACCACCGCAACGTCACCGCCGAGAACCTGCCCGCGTACGTGTTCCTAGACCTCATCCAGTCCTTCACCGACGCCGCCTTCTGCGAGGCCGACCAGCGCGTGCTCGCCAAGTTCAACTGGATGGTTGTCAAGTCCGACGTGTACTTCGCCGCCATGTTCTTCCTCATGCCGGCCTACGAGCTCGAGCTCGCGCGGCTGTTCCCGGAGAAGGAGGCCGTGTTCCACCACGTCGCCCGCTATCTTTTCCACCCGTCCAACGACGTGTGGGACATCGTGCGCAGGTACTACGGCGCCTACCTCGCTAGGGCCGACGAGCGCGTCGGCCTCCAGGTGCGAGTGTTCCCGGAGATGCCCGTGCCATTCGAGAACATGTACGGCCAGATCGTCCGGTGCTCGGAGCAGGAGGGCTTGCTGCCGAAGGTTGCGCACAACGACGACGGCGCGGCGAACCACTCGTCGGTCGTGGCGTCGTGGGGCAGGAACAAGCTCACCTCAATACTGGTGACCTCGCTCTTCTCCGGCTACTACGAGCGCATCCGCGGCGTGTACTACGCGAACCCGACGGAGACCGGAGAGTTCGTGGAGGTGCACCAGCCGAGCCACGAGAGGGAGCAGCGCACGGAGGCGCGCGGTCACAACCAGAGGGCGCTGGCGGAGATATACTTGCTGAGCTTCTGCGATCGCATCATGACCAGCGCGGTGTCGACGTTCGGGTACATCGCGCATGGGCTCGCCGGTGTGCGGCCGTGGGTGTTGCTGCGGCCATCGTCCCCCGAAGCACCTGTTGATCCGGTGTGCATCCGATCGAAGACAGTCGAGCCCTGTCTTCAGGCGCCGCCGCGACGAATGTGCAGTGTGGCAGAGGGGATGGACATTGGAGCTCTGGTGCCTTATGCCCAGCACTGTGAGGACGAGCACAAAGGTCTCAAGTTGTTCCCTTAAGCCTTAGCGTTAAATCAGTTTGTGTGTCTAATTCTCAACGAATTTACGTGGAAATGCAAACATGATCAGTGTCAGGTTCATTGTTCGGGGAAAAAAATCAGTGTCTGGTTTAGGCCTTGTTTAGATCCCAAATTCTACCCCAAAGTTCACTATACAAAAAGAAGATTCTCATCACATCAAAATGTCATAGCATGCATGGAGTACTAAATATAGATGAAATCAAAAACTAATTGCACAATTTTGTTGTACTATACGAGACGAATATTTTGAGCCTAATTAATCAATTTTTGGACAATTTTTCACACATACAAACGAAATGCTACAGTGCGCCTCGGTTTCCCAACTCCCAAATTTGGGGGTGCCAAATTGGCATCTAAACAAGGCCTTAATTTGGAGGGAAGAATATTTGGTATGTGTTCTTTAGAGACAAAAAAAAGACATCAACATCGACACACACTAACAAGTCACATGTGAGACGGAGCTAGGACATGTGGATCCCAAATTTGGGGGACCAAATTTTGGGGTATGATGTCACTTCGTAATCATTGCATCACTGTAGCATTTCGTTTGTATGTGTGAAAAATTATCCAAAAATTGATTAATTAGGCTCAAAATGTTCGTCTCGCAAAGTACAATAAAACTGTGCAATTAGTTTTTGATTTCATCTACATTTAGTACTCCATGTATGTTATGACATTTTGATGTGATGGGAATCTTCTTTTTGCATAGTGAACTTTGGGGGTAGAATTTGGGATCTAAACAAGGGCCTGGTATAATCTTACTATCAGTAGTACGGTAGATCTTCTGAAAACTCAGCAGCAGACTCATGCACAACTCCATCTATTACCCATCCGGGATTTTGTTGAATAAATGACAAGTATAAGTAAAACATTTACTTATCAAGTATAGCATGGGTTTATGAAGGCTCAAAGTAAGGCTAGACACGGCTGAACTGCATTAGCACTTTTAGTTGGCTCGTTTTAACAATATCCAAGTTACTACAAGTGAATGAAACCCAGTTGCAACCCAATTAGTGAAGTATAAGTGACATTAAGCATAAATAAACATCATCTTCTAATAAAAAAGGATCCAGGCCGCTCGTGACCCTGAGCAAGGCTATCATGATATATTTACACTCTGCAGAGGTTTCACCCTTTACCCATCAGTCGCATAAAAGCTCAAAAGAACTTTAAACCCAACAATGCACGTCAACACTTCTGAGGTGTGACTGCATAGGGACGCTACGAGGCTTTTCACAAGACACCCTAACAAGACAGTGGCCACTAAGGTACAACAAAGTGGTGAGACTCTAGGCACCGAGATTGACTTACGTTTACGGAGTCACACCATAAGGGGGTCAATGACATCCAGAGCGCGGGCATCGCACCCAACAATACGCAATGTGTGGAGTTCCCCATCACAGGGACTCCCAACACCTGAAATGGCCTTTTATTAGAGTGGAACGGAGGGAAATACCTCTTCCCCACCCAAGAAGGGGACTGGGTCTAACGAGACCTAGCCGACGGGGCTATCGTCCTCGGTGTAATCAAGAAACACCCCGCGCCTTGCTTCCCTTAACGTCGTCGGCCCCATCGGTAACCACTGGCAAGCTAGAGACGTACAAGCTACTTAACTAAGACCAGAGTCATAATAGTTCTAGCGGTGGCGATAGGCTCCTGGGTAGCTGCTTTAAGAACCGGACCTTACGGAGAGACACTAGAACAAAGCACCAAGCACGTGCTCTAGCTCCCTAAACCAAGTTGCTAAAAACAAGTTTTATCATCATGTTTAAAGTGAACCATTAAGTCAAAATTAACAGTTAAACAATGGTGATAGCTGACGGGACGGCTGGCGCGGCTTGGCAGCTATCTGGTGGATTTGTTATGCATAGGGGGTGCATCTTTGTCCCTGCTTCCTCGTCACTCTCGCCGCAGCTCTTGCAGGTTGCGCACGACGCGGGTCATGAAGGCGTTCAAAAGATGCTTCACCACCTTCGTGCCTCGTTCTACAACCCGCACGCCTCCAAGTTCGTGTGCGATCATGTCAAGAGTTGTGCGATATGTCAGCGCAATAAGACGGAGCATTTGCATTCGGCTGGTCTTCTTCAGCCCTTGGATGTTCCGTCCTCAGTTTGGAGCGACATAGCGACGGACTTTGTGGAGGGATTTCCGAATGTCAGCGGCAAATCGGTGATTCTGATAGTGGTGGATCGCTTCTCCAAGTTTGCCCACTTCATCCCTCTCGGTCACCCATATACGGCGATCTATATGGCCCAGGATTTCTACGATAACATTGTCAAGCTTCATGGTTTTCCTTGCTCTATCGTCGGCGATCATGATTCGGTTTTCACCAGCACCTTCTGGACTGAGTTGTTCACGTAGGTGGGTGTCAAGCTCTGTCTCAGTTCTGCGTTTTTCCCCCAGATGGATGGCCAGTCCGAAGTCATGAACAGGGTGTTGGGTGTGTATATGCGCTGTTTGGCAGAGGATTAACCGCACAGTTGGCTAAGATGGCTTCCATGGGCGGAATTCTGCTACAATATGTCCTATCAGACTGCTCTTCAGACCACGCCCTTTCGTGTGGTCTACGGTCGTGATCCGCCCACTCTGTTGTCCTACCAGCCTGGCGCGTCTCGAGTGGTGGCTTATGATCAACAGTTGTAGCAGCGCGATGAGTTCATTGCTGAGATTAAGGATCGCCTTCTCCTTGCTCAGGATCATATGAAGGCAGTACACGACAAGACCCATTGTGACCTGGAGTTTGCAGTGGGTGAATAGGCATGGCTTATGCTTCATCAGCGTTCGGCGGCTTCAATTACTGATCGCGTCAATGCCAAGCTTGCCCCTCGCTACTATGGGCCTTTCCAGGTCCTGGGACGAGTGGGTCTGTTGGCCTACCGACCCTGTCTTCCTCCTAAGGCTTGAATTCATGATGTCTTTCACGTGGTCTTTCTGAAGAAGCACCACGGTGCGCTACCTGCTGACTTCGTCATTCTACCACACATCGTTCATGGGCGTGCCATTCCAACACCGGCACAGGTGCTCCGGGTCCGTCCTATGCGTTCTTCATGGGAATTGTTGGTGCAATGGGAGGGTCGTGGTCCTAGTGCTGCTTCTTGGGAACCGCTTGACCAGTTTAAGGAGAATTATCCTCACTTCAAGCTCGAGGACGAGCTTTTTTCTCAGAACAGCGGAAGTGTTATTGACACATTCTTCGATAAAAGGTTTCAATGCAGAAAGAAGGCCCAAGCATCTACGACATCCAGTAATTAGGATTGGTTTCCTGAGTTTGTTTAGGTCTTGTTTAGGGAATATTATTTGAAGAGTCCTTAGGTATTAGGAAAGTGTGTTTGGCCGGCTAGACCGGGATCTTTTGTAATCGTTTTAAGCAGTAGTAAAACCTAAACTCAGAGCCTCCTATCGGAGGGCGAGTTGGTTCTGCCCCTGCTGTCCATCTTGCTAATTCCCGTTCATCTAGTCGTATCATCTCTGGTATCAGACTAGGACGATCTTCCACCACCAACGCCCACGCACAACCCTCGTGTTCCAGCCGCCCTCCCCCACCTCCCCCCTCGCCGCCATGGGCGATCAGTACGTCACCACTAACACCAACAACCCGACGCACAACTTTATCAGGACGTCTTCAACCTTGCCGACGTCGACCATGCAGCGAGCCACCCCCGGTCTTGAGGAAGGTGTTCAAGAAAACTTCACCGACTACTAGAACAACATCCTAGGTTCGGTGGAGAAGAGATCCTCGCCGGCTTCCTCAGCCCTTCAATCCGAAGCATAGTGCGGTCCCCTGTGGTAAGCTACCGGTTGTTACCGTCGGTGATGTTCGTTTCTCTTTGAAGGACCTCTTTGTAATATGGCTCCTTCAATATAATACTAGCAAATATGTCTGTGCGTTGCTACGGGTAAAAGATATATGAATTATCATATTACTTTATGTAACAAAAATAATATGAAAGCGAAATTCAATGAGCATTTATATGTAGCAATTGTAACGGATATTTATTAAATCTACCATATAATGACTCAAATAAATACTAAACATAAGTTTTGAATCTGACCTAAGGATAGAAAAGGAATTATCTTCATACACCTGCGACGCAAAGAAAATCAAAATTGTTTTTCTCGCTAGCCACAAACTGAGGGCGTGCCACGTGCGGAGCACTGCTGCTGCCATCGTGGGGCGCATGGGCTGCCCATTCTTCCTCGCTCTCCTCGCATCCGTGCTGCATCTTCAGCTCAGCCGGTGCTCCACCCATCCTCCATTCTAGCTCTCTCTGCTCTCCAGGAACTTGAATCGCTTGATGTGAGCCACGAGGCGGCGCACGTGCATGGAATCTACTGCTTCCAGCATCCAGCTTGAGCAGAGCCAGATCGTTGCTGCTAGTTCTTTTTCTGTTTTTATTTTGATCTCTCGTGATTTCATGGTGACTTCCTCCTTCCTGCTGGTGCCGCAGATCTGCGACAAACCAGGCCATCTCCGACCCCCTTTAGCATCTCAGGAGCTCAAGCGCGCGTCAAAGGCCTCTCCCTCACTGTTGCTCCCTTCTCGAGCTCCCTCCATCTGCTGCCCAACCCACCAGCTCCAGCGGCACCAGGTACCACGTCACGGCCACCACCGAGTCATGGTAGGTAAGGAGTCATCATGCTTGCTAGCTCGATCCCTCTACCCATCATTGTCACTGTAGGGCATGAGCTCACCCCCAAGTGGGCCGAGTGCATGGTCTTGGAACAGCTCGGCGATGCGTGGAACAACAGAGCTAAGGCTCGGTGCGGTCGACTCGACCGGGCCTGAGATTGACTTCAGCAGCAGTACGTGCTTGCGTCCCGGCATCCTGATTTAGTTTTTCTTGATGATTTTTCTTCTCGGTGATTTTTTTTCTTGAATCCTTTCTCCTAATGTTGATGACTTCATGCATATATATATATATTGAATGATCCCCACGCATATGTATGCTCAAGTACATAGCTTTTCATCGTGGATATAAATCAGAGTTGCTGGTGATTGCACCAAACACAGTCTTTGGATGATTATTTTTGTTTTGGTACATTACTTACTGATCAACAGACATCAATTCAGCTCTTGCTCACTGTATTTTCTGGATCGATATAAAGGTGTCGGGGTCGTCCAATGCACGGGCGGTGTTTGTCGATGTGTGCTACGGAACGAGCGGCGACAACCTGCCGCCGGCGAGCACCGTGGTGGGCATGCTCCGCGACAACGGCTTCACCGTCGCGCGCCTCTACTGACCGGTCCCCACGGCGCTCGCCGTGCTCATTGGCACCGGCATCAAAGTCGTCATCGGCCCACCCAACGACGTCCTCCCCTCGCCGCGGCATGGGTCCACCAGAACATCCAGGCCCACCCGTTGGTCACCTTCCGGTACGTCATCGGCGCCAACGAGGTCCCCGTCGGCGACACGCAGCACCTTGTGCCCGCCATGGAGAACATCCACGCCGCGCTCGCCGCTGCTGGCCTAGGCCACGTCAAGGTCACGACGTCCATCTAGTAGGGCACCATCACCATGCACCTCCCGCCGTCGGCCGGCGCGTTCACGGAGGAGACACTCATGTTCATGGGCTACGTGGTGGAGTTCCTGGAGCGGACACGCGCGCCGCTGCTGGCCAACATGTACCTGTACTTCGTTTACACCCATGACCTCGGGCACATGGACATGAGCTTCGCATTGTTCATGACACCGGGGACGGTGGATACCATAACTGAGCGGTGTCCCTCGATGCGGACCGCACGCGGTTCGTGGCCGAGGAGGACTCGGCGCGGCCAACGCGCGGGGTTGTACCGGGGAGTCACGGGAACGGGGACATGGATAATTAGGGTAAAGTTAGGGGGGGTTTGTAAAATTTTAACGTACCGCAGAATCAATCCTTGCTTTAGTATTAGTTACTCCCTCCGTCCCGTAAAGAATGCAATCCTCACTTTCCGAGAAGTCAAACCATTTCAACTTTGACCAAGTTTATACAAAATAGTATTAATATTTATGTCTTCAAATCGATTTAGTATGAAAATATAATCTGTGATTAATCTAATGATACTTATTTTGTATCATAAATGTTAGTAATTTTTTATATAAATTCAGTTAAACTTGAAATGGTTTGACTTCTCAAAAAGTGAGGATTGTATTCTCTACGAGACGGAGGGAGTAGAGATTAGAGATGATATATATATATATATATATATATATATATATATATATATATATATGAAGTATTTTTAAAAAAACTACCGTAGTAACCCTCAATCGCGGTACGGAAGCTGTGGCGCGGTTTGGTAACCAACCAAACACGCCCTAAATCCAACCGTGCGCCACCGTGGAAGTCCCGTCGAAACCGTCTCCCGTTCTCCCACGCGGTGGTCGCCGTACTACTTTGACCACCCCGCCGCGAACGAGAGAGGGAGCAGAGCAGATAACCGCATACACATACACAGACGAGAGACGACGACCCGCGGACCGGGCGAGCGACATCGAAAGAGAGCATATATGAGACGTCTACGGTAGCTGCTCATGGTCATGGGGAGGCCAAGCCGCAGCCACGGGAGCGTGCGCGACGAGGAGCGGCTGCCCCTGCGCAGCGGGCTGGAGACGGAGCGGCCTCCGGGGCCGCCGCCGCCGCCGCCGTCGGCCCACCACGCCGCGGAGCAGCTGAAGGAGGCGAGGCGCGGGGGCGGCAGGCTCGGGCGCGCGTCGGTGCGCGCCGGGCTGGTGCTCGGCCTGCTGACGATCCCGGCCGTCCTGCTCCTGCTGCGGTGGCAGGCAGACTCCTCGCCGCAGTGGGTCTTCGACTTCGAGGCCCCCGAGGAAGACGACGACCAAGGTACGCATCAATACTCCCGATGCCTCTTCATACCACCCGTATGTTCTTGCTTGCTACACACGAACTGCTGCCAAATCCTAATGACAAGTATTAGCTCGTACACGTTCCCGTGATGACCAATTTAATTAATGGATGATAATTCCAAGCTGAGCCAATTTCTTCGCCCATGGCTTGACTTTTGCGATTCCAAAGGGACAGCATAGCTTCATCGTCTTCACCTGCCACCACCGATAGGCGACAGACACGAATTCAAAGCTGGAACGGATCGGAGCTTTGAGGCTTTCTTGGGGAATCGTTGGGAGGGGTGAGCAAAGAGATTGGATCGGACCAGCAAAGCAGATTCCTTTGCCCGTTCCAGCTTATTTTATTTGTACACTGGAGAGCTTGGTCGCATCCGTTGGTCATAGCTGTACTACTTTATGATATCGTAATAACTAAATAAATAGATTTCGTTCTAACAAATTTCAGCTTGAAAGTCATACGCAAATGAGAGATGACGGTTAGCCATTGGCCAGCTAAAACCATTGGCCGGCACCACCCACAGAGAATCCGAACAGGGCCCGGCCCGTCCGGCCATGCGGCAACTTCCAACATGTAGGCCGCGAGCCGGTGCATCGCGGGGCCCACGGCATGGAATGAAATGAGGCTTCGTGGAATCGTGGTGGATGCCAGACCAAACAAAATGGACTGGGCAAAGAGACGACAGAGCGGTGACCTGAGAAAACCACCGTTTGGAAGTTGGTAATATATATATTTCCCGCTTTTAAACCGTTTAGCGTAATGGAGTGGTTCGGTGGCAACCTTACCACTTACCAGCGTGTGGTATTTAGCTGAAGTCAACCGAGAAATCCAGAGCAAATCTTTGTGAATGAGTTTGATGCAAAATTCACTAGTTTTTAGTGGAAGAAATGTGTTTTGCTAAACTTTGCGGTCTCAGTCCTGATTTTGGGGCGTCTAACCTTGGGCGCCTCGATGCATTGTGGACTTTGTCAAAATTGGCCGAAGGCACTAAAATATCAGCCTGGCTAATTTGGGCCACACGTGACGGCCAGGCAACGCTCCAGGGCGTTTGATTTTGATGGGGGCTAATGCCATTCCCAACCTAATAGCTAGAACGATGTCTATTGAATTAAACAAGCTGTATAATGTGATAAATGAGTAAATAAAAAAAGCTAGATCTTGTATAAGCCATCGTATCTGTACACCATTCAAGATTGACGAGAGATATGTAGGATTAAATTTCAATATGGTATAGTAGTGTTTAGGTTTGAAAAATAGTGTCTAACTAGTTTTTGACGACGTGGAGGTCGCGGAAATTATTGCCATTATCCTGTGTTTGGGACTTCCCCTGCCTGCCGCCCGTGTCTGTACAGTGGTGACTTGAGGCGCGCTTTCCCCGTTCCTCTTCCTCCTGACCTCCTCCTTCTTCCCAGGTCCCTGGTCCAAAAGCTTTGGCATGGCATGGTGTCCCTGCTGCCTTGTCGCATGGGCAGGGCTGCCCGATTTCTCCAACTGTGAGAGGCGGCTAGCGGAGAATAGAGAAATCTACACGCACCCATTCAATTGCAA
The DNA here is from genome assembly GCA_033239725.1 of Echinochloa phyllopogon. Classification (NCBI taxonomy): domain Eukaryota; kingdom Viridiplantae; phylum Streptophyta; class Magnoliopsida; order Poales; family Poaceae; genus Echinochloa; species Echinochloa phyllopogon. Next base: position 56,157,954 of record BTCW01000010.1, read on the forward strand.
TTTATCAAGTGGTCAATACTTTAATGCTGCTACCAGCACTGCGCTGCTGCAGACCTGCTTGCGGTCCCAAAAAAGGCCAAGACTGACAGCGATGCTCTGCTCGCTCCTCGCAGGCGCGCGGGCGCGCATTGGAAAAGAAGAGCGAGCAGCTGGCGAGCTCGTGTGAGTGTGAGGCAGGGGCATGGCGACGGGGACGGGCCAAGGGGGGCGGCAGCCGCGGGGGCTGGAGGCGAAGAGGGCGGCCGGGCCGTCGGCTTCGGAGGCGAAGAAGCCGCGCAGGTTCTGGCCCGCCGCGCTGGCGGTGTGCTTCCTGGCTATCCCGGCCGTCCTGCTCCTGCAGCGGTGGCAGGCCGGCGCCTGGCCGGAGTGGCCCCGCCAAGTAGAGCGCCCTGCGGAAGACGACGACCGAGGTGCGTGCCGCGTGCGTGTGCATCCGCCTTATTTTATCCCCGTGTTCCTAGGAGCACAGCTTCAAGCTTCAACCACAATGTTGAAGGGACACACCAGTTATTTATGCGCAATTCGACCACACGGCTACCTCGTGGATGTATTGGTTCCAATCTGTCTAATTCTGTCGACCTAAATTAGGATTATCTAGGTAATCACTACGGTTCTTTATCAAGTTTGAAGATAAGGACATTTTAATCTTTTATGTGCAAAATACAAGCAATATACGTTTATCAGTGGCATGGTTCAAACTTAAACAAATTGTAATATCACTGACCTGGTTTCGACTTCGTAGTGGGATCTTTCAAAACATAGAAAGTTGTAAATGATATGGATCTAATTGTGCAACAGCTTGTTCAATTGTCCATGGTCCCTTGAATGTGTGGTCCTTACTATGTCGGTAGGGAGCAGGAGGATTTATGGTGTTTAGAAAATCTCTAGATAGTCCTTTATCGGAGGTCTATAGCTGTCCTGATAACTCTTAGTAATTTTTTTCTGCATGTTTGTCTTTTTCCTTTTTTTTCATCTACAACAACTGCTCTAAATAGGATAAGTGAAAAATTTTAAACAGTGGAACTTCAAACATACTGTTTGAAATGAGATAGGAGGGAAATGCACTAGTAAAAGAGATATGATGCTGATAATTTGTTCAGAGATCCTAAATAAACTTACCCAGCCCTAAAACTTCCCTGTAGATTATTTTTGGAGTATCCAAGGTTACTGTTGATTGTGCCTGGGTGTTTTCACAACTCTGGCGGCAGATTGCAGAAGAGGATGTGCTCTCTCTTTAATTCAGAGAGAAGCTGTACGAGAATAGAGAGTGGTTCCAGTTCTGAATAGTTAATTGACAGGATTTCACAAAGAAATGATGTGATCCTCATCGGATAAAGATTCTCTATACAGGCATATGACCATTTTAAGTTAAACATGTAGGCCTTGTTTAGATCCCAAATTCTACCCCCAAAGTTTACTATGCAAAAAGAAGATTCCCATCACATCAAAATGTCATAGCATGCATGGAGTACTAAATGTAGATAAAATCAAAAACTAATTGCACAATTTAGTTGTACTCTGCGAGACGAACATTTTGAGCCTAATTAATAAATTTTTGGACAATTTTTCACACATACAAACGAAATGCTACAGTGACGCATTTATTGCTTCTGGACGCGTCAGTCCCAATTCCGGCCATCCGGAATCCGGAACTAAACAAGGCCGTAGTATTGTTCTCAATATGTAACACACGAATAGTTCCATACATGAATGTTGGGAGGATTTAATAATGCCCAAAAAAATAACTGTACCTGTTTAACTAGAGTCAAGTATACTGCTCCAATGTGCTCTAGTCTAAGAAAAGGCTTTCAACTTCTTTGTTGTGAGAAAATCTGGAGTAAAATCTTTCATTATGGGAAAATACATTGATCTGTAGTGTAGGCGCACCAGGTGGCAGCAGAGGAAATGTTACACTTGGCGATACAATATAGACAACACAACGTGATAAAGACCATATACAGGTGTATTCATATCCATATAGTGGTGTTAGAATGTGTATAATACTACCCCCTGTACGACAAGGGAACAGAAAGGAACTGCTTCATTCCCATTGTCGAGTCCCTTGAATTGCAGAAGGGGCAGGCCTGTGTGAATGACCACCAGGTGGATGCATTATTTCTTTCAACTTTCAAGTAATTGTAATAGGAAAAAGAAAACGTTCGAAATGGTATATCGTACATTAATCCATGGAGTTATTATGAACTACTAGTAGTTGCATGCTTCAGTGTTGTTCATTGAATAGCCACTCTTTCTGTTAGTCTTTCCTGGGATTGTGTTTGTCTACAGCCTGCTTTCTCTTAACCTTTCTTTTTAATGATAACATGGTACCAACTACTTCTAGTACTCCATTGCTCTGGCATTGTCATTACTGATGTGCCCACATCATGTTTTTTTTTATACTTGCCCACATCATGTTTTGTTATCTGTTATTAGTGAACTACAAGCTGCACTGACTGACTCAAAACCTTTTTATCTTCTGTAGATATACAAGATGATATGTCCGATGATATATCTCCATCCCCACACATGGAGTATGATAGACTTCTGGGTGGCCTTCTGATTGAAGGATTTGATGAAAAATCTTGTAGAAGCAGGTATCAGTTTGCACGTTATCACAATTCACCTAGCATACCTTCACCGTACCTCATAGAGAGATTAAGGAAACAAGAAGCATTGCAGAAAAAGTGTGGTCCAGGCACCAAAGCATACAAGGAAGCCTCAAAGCAGCTGAGGTCCGGTCAGAGCATCAATACAACAGATTGCAACTATCTGTTACTGACTATCCATGCTGGCTTGGGGAATCGGATGCTTGAGATCACTTCAGCATTCCTATATGCTCTACTTACAAACCGGATTTTGCTTGTGGACCGTTATAAGGAGATTGCTGACCTTTTCTGCGAACCCTTCCCTGGAACCTCATGGCTAGTCCCTTCAGATTTCCCTCTGAATTATGGCGAGTTTACTCAGAATAGTCCAGAGAGCTATGGCAACATGATGCAGAGTAAAGTTGCCGGTGGCAACACAGATCGATCTTTGGCTGGTACTAGACCTCGGTATGTGTATCTCCACCTTGATGGTAACTATGGTTTCCATGACAAACTTTTCTTCTGCGAAGACGACCAACAGTTCCTGCAAGGTGTTCCATGGCTGATCATAAGAACAGACATGTACTTTGTGCCGTCACTGTTTCTAATTCCAGCTTTCCAAGATGAACTCAGCAGGCTATTTCCAGAGAAAGACACTGTCTTCCATCACTTGGCACGCTATCTTTTTCATCCAACAAATGATATCTGGTACTCGGTTACAAAATACTACCGGTCCTACCTGGCCAAAGCCGAAAAAAGAATAGGAATTCAGATCAGAATATATGAAACCAAGGGCATTTTGCAAAGAAATGGCCCGTTCCCACACATTTTGAATCAGATCCTTTCATGTGCACAGAATGAGAAGCTCCTGCCAGAAATTGGCATGATGAAGGGAGGAGCAGCTGAAACTCAGAATAAGGTAGCAGTAGTTGAGACTCAGAATAACAGAACAATTGCTGTTCTAACTACTTCTTTGAGCTCTTGGTACAGTGATCAGATCCAGAAGAAGTATGATGAGCACCAAACAGTTGATGGCACAACTGTTGAAGTGCACCAGCCAAGTCACGAGGAATACCAGAGGTCCAGGAACAAGAAGCATAACATGAAGGCACTTGCCGAGATCTATCTGCTGAGCATGAACGATGAGCTAATCACCAGTGGCTTTTCCACGTTTGGGTACGCAGCTCAGGGGCTCGCTGGCCTTAAGCCATGGATCATGTTCAGGTCGGAGAATCACATGGTGCCAGACCCACCGTGCGGCCGTGCCATGTCCATTGAACCGTGCTTCCACCAGGCTCCCTTCTACGACTGCAAGGCGAAGAGGGACACTGACCTGGGCAAGGTGGTGCCTTACGTGAGGCACTGCGAGGACGTGAGCTGGGGACTGAAGATTGTAAATGAAACACATTTGTAGCCGTAGTTTTGTCAGGACTCAGGACAGACTTGGTCGCTAACTAGGGCAGAATTCTTGCTTTTTTGCGAAAGAAACTATACAGATGCATTCTTTCTATCTCCTGTATTTTATCCAAGTGTAGATAGTTGATAAACAGGTCCATTAATCTGTTCACTCTGATTTCAAAGAGAAAACGAAAGGGGAAAAATGTTTACTGTTTGATCATTACTCGACTGGGCATTATCTTATGTTTACTGTCTGATCATTGCTCACCTGGGCATTATCTTGAGAACGTCTTGCCATCCTTTTTGTATGTCTAGCATCATATCAAGGCGATTGCTGCCATTTAAACTGGGAAGCCGAGTTGGAGAGACAGAAGTCAGCAGATTGCAATGCGGTTGGGCACACCGTGGGTGATGGGTCTCAGATCTGCATCGCCTCTCACTTATCTAAGCGGTAGGCGCTGTGTGGAAGACTCCCTCCTCCCAACTCCCAAGCCCTGAAGGATGGAAGCATGGCCGATCGGAGCGCGATAGGGCCTGGGCCGGATCGCAAATGTCCAACAGAGAGGGGTCGAACAGTAATGGGCCCATCATGAACTATTGGGCCTGAGCCTGACAGATATGGATGTAGACTTTTCCAAAGGCCCGTGTGTCACGATCGGTGAGGTCTTGCAGCTTTGAGTGTCGGTGAGACCATTTTTTAAGAATCGAAGGTTAGCGGTAAACTTTAGTTTCTCCCCGGGAAAAGGGATTCATCTGGACCCATGTGCAGAGCATTCCTATTCCTACCGTGCCGTACGTCCGTGCTGTAAAACAGTAAAATATGTTTAGGTTTCCGTTCATTTACCAAGCTTTCCACAATTGCCAATCCCCATGAGTCAAAGAAGCCACCTCGAGATACCCACCAGCAGCGCTAGTCGATCAAAACCAAACAGCTACGCTGGTCAACTGGTTAAGCTAGGAAAGGGGAGACTGGAGACACTATTCTAGTGGAGTAATTAATTAAACCCGTCCCGTTGATAGTGGCAGCAAGGCAGCACCCAGGAGTTCATCTTACGGTAGCAGATCCAGTACCCGTGTATCGATCGACTAAATCATTTTAAAAAAAACACGAAGATGGATTAAATCGATCGCTAATTTACTACTAGAAGCGAAGCTCGGTGAGTATCGAATGAGCTTCTCAACCCCTCCTGCTCCTAGCTTGTGGATTCGCGTTGCATCCCAACCCGGGCGTCGGCAAGCTAGCTAGGCGGCAGAAATGCAGCAACGCAAGCCCAAGGTCTGCGCCGCCGAGAGCGCGGCGCAGGAGATCCCTGTGTCCCAGGGCGCGATGGCGTGCGACGGCTGGCCAGAGGCCGAGGGAGCTCGGCCGGAGCAGTGGCCCATGCCGCGGAAGAAGAGGCTGTCCCTGGACAAGAAGCGGTGGAACACGGTGGTCAACGTCGTGCTCGTCGCCTTCGTCATGACCGTGCCGCCGGTCATCGTCGTCTACGCCGGGGGTGGCGGCGTCGCGCCCGCGGTCTGGATCGAGGCCGCCAAGGCTCAGCTGCGCCGAGGTGAGTTCCTGCTGTTTTGTTGCCGTTGTCATGGTCAGTAATCCATTGCTTATGAGATGTCCACTTTGGTTAGTGTTCGGTACCCAGTGTATACAGTGCTAAATTGCTAATCATACAGGACCAACCAACCGTCATCCATGCACCTGACTGATGACAGTTTGCTTGCTGCAGGTTCCGGCGATGGCTCCTTCCCGTACGCGACAAGCCCACCTGACAAACTCCTCGGCGGCCTCTTGCCCGATGGACTCAACGAGAGATCATGCCGCAGCAGATACGAATCCACCATGTACCGCCGGAACGCGGGACGCCGGCCTTCTCCGCACCTCGTCGCAAAGCTGCGGAAGCACGAAGAGCTCCAGAGACGGTGCGGGCCCAACACCGACGCGTACAACCGCGCCGTGGAGCAGCTCCGGGCCGGCAAGAGCGTCGTCGGCTCGCCGGAGTGCAAGTACGTGGTCTCCATCTCGTACCGCGGCCTCGGCAACCGCATCCTCGCCGCGGCGTCGGCGTTCCTCTACGCGGCGCTCACCGACCGCGTCCTCCTCGTCGACCCGAGCAACGAGATGGACGAGCTCTTCTGCGAGCCGTTCCCCGGCACGACGTGGCTGCTCCCGCGGGACTTCCCCCTGGCGAGCTACACCAACTTCAGCGTCGACTCCGCCGAGAGCTACGGCAACATGCTGAGGAACAAGGTGCTCAGCGCGGACGCGCCGGCGACGGATCTGCCGGCGTTCGCGTACCTCCACCTCGACCACGACTACGGCCACGAGGACAAGATGTTCTTCTGCGACGACGACCAGCGCCTGCTGTCCAACGTCCAGTGGCTGGTGATGAGGACCGACCTGTACACCGTGCCGCAGCTGTTCCTGATCACGACGTTCCAGGGGGAGCTCGACGCGCTGTTCCCGGAGCGCGACGCCGTGTTCCACCACCTGGCGCGGTACCTGTTCCACCCGACCAACCACGTCTGGGGCCTCGTCACGCGCTACTACCGCGCATACCTCGCGCGGGCCGAGCTCCGGGTCGGCATCCAGGTGCGCAACTTCGACCCCAGGCACGCGCAGTCGCCGCAGGTCCTCGAGCAGATCACGACGTGCGTGTGGAGGGAGAAGCTGCTCCCGGAGGTTCTCGCCACGGGAGAGCACGCCGCGCCGGCGCCGGTGCCGGGGGGCAAGTCCACGGCTGTCCTGGTGACCAATCTCCGGTCATGGTACTACGAGCGCATCAAGGGGGTGTACTGGGACCACGCGACGGCGACGGGCGAGGACGTGAGCGTGCACCAGCCGAGCCACGAGGGGCAGCAGCAGTTCGGCAAGAGGTCGCACGACGGCAGGGCCTGGGCGGAGATGTACCTGCTGAGCCTGTGCGACGTGCTGGTCACCAGCGGCTGGTCCACGTTCGGGTACGTGGCGCAGGGGATCGGCGGCGTGAGGCCTTGGGTGCTGCACAAGCAGCCGGCGAACCTCACGGCGGCGCCGAACCCGCCGTGCTTCCGGGACGTGTCCATGGAGCCGTGCTTCCACGCGCCGCACGTCTACGACTGCAAGATGAAGCGTGGGATGGACACCGGGGAAGTGCTGCCGCATGTCAGGCACTGCCAGGACGTGAGCTGGGGGCTGAAGCTTGTTGATCCAAATTAAGTTGTACAACAAGGCTTGAAATTTCAGAGCGGATTATAGGTGGATCGATCTGGTGTAGCTAAGTTGAAAGATTCCGTTTGCTTAATTTTGTCTGGTCAAGAAAAATTCAGGCAACGTGACGCCAGGTATAAAAACCATGAATCAAAGGGGTTTCTCACGTAAATTAATCGAGACTTGCTCAGGTTTGGATCTGAAACCATTCATAGCTTTACCCCAGCTAAGAAGAAGAAAAACAGTATTGACTGATCACAGAGTTTTACCCCAGCTTTACCCATTCATATCTTTACCCCCAGCTAAGGGGCTGTTTGGATCTACATGGCAAGAGCAAAAAATAGCAAAACTTTTGACCTCAAGAAAAGATGACAAAAGTTTCGTCATTATGGGTGTTTGGATTCAATGGCAAAACTTTTGGCAAAAACTCATTTAAACCCAATTCTCCCTCCTTTTGTCATGGGGTGTTTGGAGGTAAATAACAAAAGTTTTGCCTTTTTACCCAATTTTACCACAATGTTGAGCCAAAAGATGTTTGCCATCTCATTTTTTATTTGCCCTTTTACCATGTGGTGTTTGGAGTCAAATGGCAAAAAAATGATAAAATAAATGTCATTTGCCATTTGACCATGGATCCAAGCACCCCCTAAGTTTTTCTGTTACCCAGGAATGAGCGCAGCAGTATACGCCCCTGAGCCTGATGACTGAGCCACACAGGTGCCCCAGTTTTTCATATGCACTGATGTACTGCAAGGTGTATTGAATTCGATCTGAATGGTATGCAGACAGATTTGGCTGGCGTATACCAATATAATATAAACTGCACATAAACCAAAATTACATCCATAGGAAAGCAGCAGTGGACTAACAAATCGGCGTTCCCTTTTGTTTTTGAACTCTTTACTTTTCTTTTCCGAACTGAAGCATTCAGTTACACCACGTGCAGCTACATTCCACGATCACATCCTGGCTTTAGTTTGAACTTTGGACAAGCTAGGATACCAATCGTCTTGGCATGTAAAGGCAATGGAACCGCCTTTTGAGATGTGATGAATTATACGGTCTTTTAAACGGGAAAGAAAAGAAGAGACGATGTGGGACATGCATTTGGCTGCCGTTGTGGTTTTCACGGAGATGTGGCAAACTGGCATCATCTACGCTGCTAAACACTAGTCGAGATGGGATCGTTTTGGGGCCCCACCACCACCCCGAGCCTCATGACCCGGCCGGCCTCCACAACGACCACATGATCCGCTGATCCGCGTGCCCTCGCCCAGCAAGCCAGGAACCCGTCCCCGCCCCCGGCACGGCACCGTCCATCTCCACCCGACAGTGCCCGTCAGGCGAAAACCCCACGACCACGACGTCCGCGTCCCGACGCTGTCGCCACGCCGGGGCGCTCCAGTTCCACTCCCACCGACGACGCCACCGATCCATCACGTCACGTCCTCGCCCCTGTTCCAACCCCCACTCTTCCTCACCTCAAACGCATCGAAAAACCCCTGTGCCGCTCGGTCCCCATCACGTGCCGAGCCCTGCTCGGCTGCTCCCCTGGCGTCCCACTCCCACGTAGTAAACTCTTTATATATTTCAGCCGCGCCGCGCGGGTCCGCCCCTACCCGAACCGCGCCTTTCGTGCCGCGGCGCAAGCGCAACGCCCGCGCCCGCCTTCGTGCTTTCCACCGCTGCGCTGCGCTGCGCCACCGCGGCGGAACTCAAGAACCGCGGGTCGGCTCGGGCGCAACAACGGCCAATGGACATCAAGGAGCGGATCCGCCGCTCGCCGCAGGCGGAGGCGGAGGCGGCGCGCGCGCCAGGGCACCCGCGCGGGAGGAAGGCCAGGGTCGCGGTGCTGCCCCTGTCCGTCGCGGCGCTCGTGGCGTGCGGGGTCCTGCTGTTGCTGCTCGCCGGCGGCTCCGCGGCGAGGAGGGGCGGCGGTCAATTCCTCGACCCGGATCCCGCCACGCTCTCCGGCGGCGACGACCGTGGCCACCACCAGGCCCGCCCGCGCGATGGTACGTAAAAAACCACATGCGCTTGCGTGTGGTCCTCTGTTTGACAGTTTCCGTTCGGTGTTCGACTGCTCTAGGACCACCGTGTGGTCGCAATTCTGATTCCCCGGGTAATACTTTCTGTGGGTGGCGACGTGACATCTTGTATGGCAGACGTCTCGTCTTTAATGAACGTTTGGGCTCCATGATCTGTCCATACTCCACCACAGTATGTTTACGTTACTCGTTAGTGTAAGTTCTGCCGAAGTTACCAGGCCTTTCCTTTTCCCACGGCTGTTTGAAGCAATTTAGCTTTTGGACTTTGTGTGATGCAAAGTGCATATTGATCTTTCATTTGCACCACCCAGCGCGTTTTAACATCTAATTTATCAACCTATTACTTTGTCTATGGGTGGTCCACAAGACAAATTAGTTTATTCTGGTTTGCCGTGCTAAACAGGGGCAAAGGTCTAACTCAAGTTTTGTCGTGATGTTTATCTTTTTTTTTAACAACCAATGCGTGTTTCATTGATATACCAGAAAAATACAAGGATACGACCCTGTGAGGTCATAGGCAGGAAAATAAAAAAGAAAGAAAAAACGACTACACAGTTGTTTATTCATTTCCTGCCTGGCGTACTACCAACTCTATTTGGCTACCCCATTTTAAGCATTACTAAAACACAATCCATAGTGTTAAGTTATGCAGAAGTTACCAAGCCTTTCCTTTTCCCACAGCTGTTTGAAGCAATTTAGCTTTTGGACTTTGTGTGATGCAAAGTGCATATTGATCTTTCATTTGCACCACCCAGCGCGTTTTAACATCTAATTTATCAACCTATTACTTTGTCTATGGGTGGTCCACAACACATAGCATTTGCGACAAATTAGTTTATTCTGGTTTGCCATGCTAAACAGGGGCAAAGGTCTAACTCAAGTTTTGTCGTGATGTTTATTCATTTCCTGCCTGGCGTACTACCAAATCTATTTGGCTACCCCATTTTCAGCATTACTAAAACACAATCCATAGTGTTCCGTGCTATAGAAACAAAGGAGTAGCACCTGAAATTCTAGATTTTGTGTTTATTGAACTGGTAATTCAAGAACTCTAGTTAACAATTCACCATTCTCTCCTTACTTTTCTTTTATGAGAACTAGCAAGGTGACCCACGCAAATTTACGCGGGTAGCTAGTTTTTTATATTGATATTTAGATTTCTTTAACTTAAATATAATTTTATTTAAATATCTGTTGTTTTATTGTCAATACAGTTTGTTCAAGTGTGTCCAAACTAATGTATCATTTTTTATCATCATGCATATGGTACGTGGTATGAATTAATGATGCAAGCTTATATTTACTAATTGTATTTGATATTGATTCTTTGATCAACTTATATTTTACTTATTTATTTAATTTAGAATTTAACTATTTATTTACTCTAATCAATGGATTTTAAGGGTTAATATAGATTGTTAGATCTTACAAAAAACCACCAGTATGTATTATTTTATTTTAATTAATATGGTAATAATATTATATTATTAAGATTAACTCTATCAATATCTCTCAAACTCTCCAAATACTAAATGGAGGCTACCTCTATTTTTAAGGGCCACAAAAATGCTACGGCTCCAGCAATAACCCTCATAAATATAGGGCTTTCTATAGACCCTCCATTGGATTTGAAAACTACCAAAATCGCGCGGGGGGGGGGGGGGGGGGGGGGGCAGTAGATGGCCAGCTGGAGTGTAAATTTTTTCAGGACCCTCTAAATCTAAACTTGCGACAGTGACTTGTTGGGTTTGCTGGAGTGCATCTTTTTTTAGACCCTCTAAACTTGACATAGGGGTTTGTTGGGTCTGCTGAAGTTGCTCTAAGATAATCTATTATGTGATCTAATATTGAGGTAGTGATCATGTGTAAGTGAATAAAGTAATCATATAACTTTACATATACAAAATACAATTTACTGACATGAGTTACTTCCTTCCTCAATGGACATGCGAACTACCTCTACGAACTTGCAATAGCGTAACATAGGATGATTGGATTAAAATAGAAACCTTCCACAAAATATAATGGTGTTTGGATCGACTCCCTTCACAAATCAGCGATATGATTGGTAGCCTAGCTTACTACACAAATCAATGATCAGAATGGCATAGCATGAACAAAAGCTTAAGTAGGAAGGGTAATCAATCACACCAAGAAATTGTTATCCAAGAAAATATTATGAGAAAAATACTGCTATTTTGTTATGCAATCATAACTTAGGCTGCAGTAACCAATAGGTGCCTATTCACGGTTATGAATTAATCTTTTGCATTTTTCCTCCTCCGGTGAAAGATGGAGTAATATATAGACATGGTTGACGTCTGATCTAGTGAATTATCGACAATAGTTTACAGTTGCATGATTATATCGGGCATTAAGAGAAGCATTTCTTTGTCCAACCTATTGTCACTTAACTTCCATGTCATGTCATCAAAGTTGTATGACACATGAGTTTCTTCGCTTTGTTTTCCTAAATCTACTTCTGCTTCTTGCACTAACTCGTTAACAAAGACTATCAAACGGGATTAAGTGTGGACAAACCATTTGATGATCTTTCATGAGTGCTGAGCATGGCCATGGTGATGATCAATCCCAGCAATGATTCACTCCCTTCGGATAGGGAGAATCGTTCTCTCCTGTTGTGGTCACAACCTTGTTGAATGCCCTAAATCTGAGCACCTCTCCTTAGGTACACGTGCATATCGAAGTGGTATCCTCCGCTCATTGTTGAACATTGCCTCCTATATAGAGGAACGTTGAAGGGCACATGGGTCTTCAGGCTGTCCGCACTCGTCGTACTCTATTCTCATCCTCTGAAAGGAATATTCCTCCCCTAGTCATTGGGATTCTCTCCTCTATATCAATTTCTTCTGCATCCGTTATCCTCTATATCTCATATTCTATACCAACTACTAACACGTGAGCCCACCCATCTCTTTTTCTCCTTTTCTTACATCGATGCCCCCACTCCCCCTACTCAATCTCTCTTCCTCTATCTCCCCACCTCTATCTGGTGGCGGCGGCGGCGGCGAGGGGTGTCAGTCTCCCTGGCCTGGCCTTCAGCCCCGCTGTCCTCCAGCGGCGCGCGGAGCGGCCGAACCCCAAACTCCGAAGGCACGCAGGCGGCTCCCGCGGCGGCGACGATAGTGGACGGTCTCCCGGTGGCGGACGGTCGCGGACACGGACATCCGTGCGGCGGCAGTGGAGGGCTCCCGCGGTGGCCAGGGACGGCCTTGCGGCGACGGCAGCGGACGGTCGCGCGACGACGACGAAGGACTCCCGTGGCGGCCACGGACAACCGCGTGACAGCGGTGGAGGGCTTCCGCGGTGGCCGGGGACGGCCTTACGGCGACGGTGGAGGCCTCCTACGATGACCATGGACGACTGTGTGTCGGCGGCGATGGAGGGCTCCCGCCGCGACCGCTTAGGGGCGGTGGCGGACGGAATAATATAGACTGTCAGATATTCATCAAATCCAACGACATATAATTTCTCTATTTTAGATTAACGGAATAATATAGACCATTAAATCTTCATAAAATCCGATGGCATATATTTTTTCTCTTTTTTAGACTAACAGAACAATATAGACCATTAGATCTTCATAAAATCCGACGGTCCATATCCTTCTCTTTTTTAGTATTCTAGTAAGGTGGCCCGCGCAAATTTACGCGAGTAGCTAGTTTTTACTAATATTTAGATTTTTTTAACTTAAATAGAATTTTATTTAAATATCTGTTGTCCTATTATCAATACCGTTTGTCCAAGTGTGCCCAAACTAATATATTATTTTTATCATCATGCATCTGGCACATGGTATGAATTAATGATGCAAGCTTATATTTACTAATTGTATTTGATATTGATTCTTTGATCAACTTATATTTTTCTTATTTATTCAATTTAGAATTTAACTATTTATTTACTCTAATCAATGTACTTTAAGGGTTAATATAGATTGTTAGATCTTATCAAAAACCAACAGTGTGTATTATTTTTATTTCGTTTAATATGATAATAACATTATGTTATTAAGATTAACTCTATTAATACCTCTTACTCTCCAAATACTAAATGGAGTCTACCTCTATTTTTAAGGGCCACAGAAATGCTACAACTCCAGCATAACCCTCATAAATATAAGGCTTTCTATATACCCCCGAGAAACAATTTTTTTCTGGACCCTCTAAACTTGCGACAGGGGCTTGTTGGGTTTGCTGGAGTGCAACTTTTTTCTGGAACCTCTAAACTTGAGATAGGGATTTGTTGGGTGTGGTGGAGTTGCTCTAAGATAATATATTGTGTGACCTAATATTGAGGTAGTGATCATGGGTAAGTGAATAAAGTAATTCATATAACTTTACATATATATAAAATGCAACTTACTGACATGACATGAGATACTCCCTTCCTCACGGACATGAGAACTACTTCTACAAACTTGCAATAGCGTAACACATGATGATTGGATTAAAGTAGAAATCTTCTACAAAACATAATGGTGTTTGGGTCGTCTCACTTTACAAATTTGCGAAATGATCGGTAGCCTAGCTTGCTACAGAAATCAATGATCAGAATGACATAACATGAAGGAAAGCTTAAGGAGGGAGGAAATAAAATATAGAGGGTAATCAATCACACCAGGAAAATGCTATCAAAAAAATTTATGAGAAAAATACTACTATTTTGCTAGTTATGCAATGAGAATTTAGGCTGCAGTAACCAATGGGTGCCTATTATGGTTATGGATCAATCTTTTGCCTTTTTCCTCCTCTGGTAAAAGATGGAGTAATATATAGACATGGTTGATGCCCGATCTAGTGAATGATCGACAGTAGTTTACAGTTGCATAATTATATCGGGCATTAAGAGAAGCATTTCTTTGCCCAGCCTGTTGTCACTCAACTTCCATGTCGCTTTGTTTTTCCTAAATCTGCTCCTGCTTCTTGCACTGACTCGTTTACGAAGACCATCAAATGGGATTGAGTGTGGGCAAACCATTTGATGATCTTTCATGACTGCTGAGCATGATAATGGTGATGATCAATTCCAGTAGTGATTCACTTCCTTCGGATATGGATAATTTTTCTCTCACGTTGTTCTCACAACCTTGGTGAACGCCCTAAATCTAAGCAACTTTCATCAGTTACATGTTCAAATCAACATGGTGTCCTTCGCTCATGTTGAACGTTGCACCACCTTAGTTTCTCCGCTTCGTTTTTCCTCTCTATGCTCCTTCTTGCACTAAGTCATTAACAAAGACCATCAAAAGGGTTTGAGCGCGGATAAATCATTTGATGATCTTCCATGAGTGCTGAGTGCGGCCATGGTGCTCAATCCCGGCAGCGATTCGCTCCCTTCAGACAGGCAGGATCGTTATATCATGCTGTGCTCACAACCTTTTTGAACGCCCTAAATCCGAGCACCTCTCATTAGGTGTACGTGCAAGATCGACATGGTGTCCTCCACTCATTGTTGAATGTTGCCTCTTATATAGAGAAACGTGGAAGGGTACATGGGGCTTCAGGCTATCCGCACTCGTCGTACTCTGTTCTTATCCTCTAAAAGAAATATTTGTGCCTAGTCACTGAGATTCTCTCATCTATATTAATTTCTTCTGCATCCGTTATCTTCTACTCCCTCCGTCCGCAAAAGAATGCAATTCTCACTTACCGAGGAATCAAACAATTTCAACTTTGACCAAATTTATACAAAATACTACTAACATTTGTGTCTCAAAATAGATCTAGTATGAAAATATATTACATGATTAATCTAATGATAGTTATTTTATATTGTAAATGTTAGTAAATTTTTATATAAATTTAGTCAAACTTAAAAGTGTTTAACTCCTCGGGATCCGAGAGTTGCATTCTTTCATGGACGGAGGTAGTATATCTCAAACTATATACCAACTACTAACACGTGAGCCCATCCATCTCTTTTTTCTCCTTTTCTTTCACCGACGCCCCACTCCCCCCCCACTCTATCTCTCTCCCTCTGTCTCCCCACCTCTCTCTAGTGGCGGTGGCGGCGGCGAGGGGTGTCGGTCTCCATGACCGGTAGCCTTCAGCCCCGCTATCCTCTGAAGGCGCGCGAAGCGCCCGGACCCCAAACTCTGAAGGCACGCGGGCGGTTCCCACGGCGGCGACGACGGTGGACGGCCTCCTGGCGGCGGACGGTCACGCGACAATGACGAAGGACTCCCGCGGCGGCCACAGACAGCCGCGCAGCCGCGGTGAGGGCTCCTGCGGTGGCCGGGGACGGCCTTGCGGCGACGTCGGTGGACGGCCTCCCGGTGGCAGACAGTCGCGCGGCGACGACGAAGGACTCCCGCGGCGGCCACGGACAGTCCGTGTGGCGGCGGTGGAGGGCTCCCGCGGTGGGCAGGGATGGCCTTGCGGCGATGGTGGAGGCCTCCTACGACGACCATGGACGGCTATGCGGCGGTGGCGGCGGCGGCGGCGGAGGGTCTCCCGCGGCGACCGCAGAGGGGTGGCGGCGGACGGAATAATATAGACCGTTAGATCTTCATAAAATCCGACGACAGATACTCTTCTCTTTAAACCGTTAGATCTTCATCAAATCTGTCGACATATATTTTTCTCTATTTTAGATTAACGGAATAATATAGACGGTATGATCTTCATAAAATCCAAAGGTCCATATCTTTCTCTTTTTTAGATTAACGTGGGAATTTCTTGACCCTCTCGGCGAACGTGGTGGCTCCTTTTAACACTATTGTATTAATATAGGCTGCAGTAACCAATGGGTGACTATTATGGTTATGGATCAATCTTTTGCATTTTTCCTCCTCCGGTAAAAGATGGAGTAATATATAGACATGGTTGATGCCCGATCTAGTGAATGATCGACAGTAGTCTACAGTTGCATGATTATATCGGGCATTAAGAGAAGCATTTCTTTGCCCAGCCTGTTGTCACTCAACTTCCATGTTGCTTTGTTTTTTCTAAATCTGCTCCTGCTTTTTGCACTGACTCGTTTACGAATACCATCAAATGGGATTGAGTGTGGGCAAACCATTTGATGATCTTTCATGAGTGTTGAGCATGATCATGGTGATGATCAATTCCAGCAGCGATTCACTTCCTTCGGATATGGATAATTTTTCTCTCACGTTGTTCTCACAACCTTGGTGAACGCCCTAAATCTAAGCAACTTTCATCAGTTACATGTTCAAATCAACATGGTGTCATTCGCTCATGTTGAACGCTGCACCACCTTAGTTTCTCCGCTTTGTTTTTCCTCTCTATGCTCCTTCTTGCACTAAGTCATTAACAAAGACCATCAAAAGTGTTTGAGCGCGGATAAACCATTTGATGATCTTCCATGAGTGCTGAGTGCGGCCATGATGCTCAATCCCGGCAGCGATTCGCTCCCTTCAGACAGGGAGAATCGTTATATCCTGCTGTGCTCACAACCTTTTTGAACGCTCTAAATCCGAGCACCTCTCATTAGGTGTACGTGCAAGTTCGACATGGTGTCCTCTGCTCATTGTTGAACGTTGCCTCTTATATAGAGAAACGTGGAAGGGTACATGGGGCTTCAGGCTATCCGCACTCGTCGTACTCTGTTCTTATCCTCTAAAAGAAATATTTGTGCCTAGTCACTGAGATTCTCTCCTCTATATTAATTTCTTCTGCATCCGTTATCTTCTATATCTCATACTATATACCAACTCTTTTTTAGATTAACGTGGGAATTTTTTGGCTCTCTCGGCGAACGTAGTGGCTCTTTTTAACACTATTGTATTAATATAATAGATCCCCACTATCCCACATGTGTATGTGTTACGACCCATGAATGAAAAATGATCAAAGAATGATTAAATTTTCATTTGTCGTGCTCAGATTGAAATTGATTATTGTGTCTGAATCTGATACCAGACTATTCGCTGGCTGTATTCAGGGGGGCATGAATCATCCACAGTTGAAAGGGATAAACTCATTGGTGGCTTGTTAGATCCTGGTTTTGATGAACAGTCATGTTTAAGTAGATACCAATCAGTATTGTACCGTAAAGAATCGCCCCATTTACTGTCAACATACCTTCTGGAAAGACTAAAGAGAACACGAGGTTCTCCAGAAGAAATGTTGCCCGCATACAGAGTCATACGAGAAAGCTATTGAGCAGCTAAAATCTGGTCAGGATATTGAGGTTGGAGATTGCAACTATTTGGTATGGGTATCTTACAGTGGCCTTGGGAACAGGATCTTAACTATTACTTCAGCTTTTCTCTACGCCATCCTTACAAACAGAGTTTTACTTGTAGATGGAGATAAAGGCACTGCAGATCTTTTCTGTGAACCATTCCCTGAAACGTCATGGTTATTACCGTCAAATTTCCCTATTAATCAATTTAAGAACTTCAGTGTTGGCTCCTCTGAGAGTTACGGAAACATGCTGAAAACTGAAGATGTTCGTTCTGATGGTTCATTTAAGGGTCCTACACCGGCCTTTCTTTATCTTCACCTGGCTCATGATTATGATGATCATGATAAGCTTTTTTTCTGTGAACATAGTCAGCAACATCTTCAAAGGATCCCATGGCTGATCTTAAGATCCGACAATTACTTTGTACCTTCACTTTTTCTGATCCCAGCATATCAAGAGGAACTCATGAGGATGTTTCCTCAGAAAGATACAGTTTTCCATCACTTGGGACGTTACTTGTTCCACCCTACCAACGTTGTCTGGGGCTTGATTACAAGGTATTATGATTCTTAACTTGCCAGAGCTGACGAGAAGTTGGGTATCCAGATCAGAGCCTTTGATACAGAAACCGGTCCATTTCAGCATGTCTTGGATCAAGTCCTCTCTTGCACACTGAAGGAAAAATTACTGCCAGAGGTTAATGCACAGCAGCCAGTTGTCTCAACAAGGAACGTCAGGTCAAAAGTTGTTCTGATTACTTCTTTGAACTCTGGATACTATGAAAGAATCAAGAACATGTATTGGGAACATCCAACGACGAATGGTGACATAATTAGCTTCCACCAGCCAAGTCACGAGGAGCATCAGGATTCTGACAAGAAAATGCATAACATGAAAGCATGGGCAGAGATTTATCTGTTAAGCTTATCTGATGTTATGGTAACAAGTGCATGGTCAACTTTCGGGTATGTTGCTCAGGGTCTGAGTGGTCTGAAGACGTGGCTTATGTTCAAACCTGAAAATCGAACTGCTCCAAATCCTCCTTGCCGTCAAGTTATGTCCATGGAACCGTGCTTTCATGCTCCACCTTTCTTTGATTGCAAATCTAGGAGGGGCACTGATACAGGAAAGCTTGTTCCACATGTAAGACATTGTGAAGATATGAGCTGGGGGCTCAAGCTAGTTGATACGAATGAATGGTGATGAGTGGATGTGGGGTTCTTTTTCGTTGTTCATTTCATATATGTACAGTACGAGTGAATGCTTTCTGGCATGCATTTTTCAGGTATAGGTTCAACTTTGTATCTATATTGAAGGGAAGATTTTTCCTGACTCGGTATCTGTTAATATGAAATGGCATAGTGTGCTGCTTGTGGTCAAGTACAAGAATTGTGAAACTATAACAATTTTTGTCCCTCTAAATTATTTACATCTCTTGTAGCATCTGTTCATGCTATGGCATGCTTGAACCTGGAAAAAAATCAACCGAGAAAATAAAAAGGCATGCAGATATACTGGGACTGTGATCGATTGCAAGAATCATAGGCTTCATGCCTTCATTTACCATAAGTTATGGATACAATTTGTTAGCTATTCAAGTTCCATATTCAGGTTTCATAATTGAAAAAAACTTTTCAAAAAGGAGAGCTAAAAGAACACACTTCCTGTTAGAAACATTGTATCTTTATGTGCCGTAGCCGTAGCACTGGACAATGAAAAACAAAGGTATGGGGACAGTATCCTCAGGAAGAGGAGAACGCGTGAATGATATTTTTGTTGAATGGATCTGAAAGGTGTGTCAAAAGATTGTCGATGGGGCCGACATGAGTTACAGATGCTTGCACAATGAAGCCAAGCATGGCTACCATTGCCAACCTCCCTGTGAAAGTAATAAATCACGTTAGCAGACTGTAAGTACTGTAGTCTAAGCTTATTTTGCTCACAAGTTGTGCTGAGAGGAAGTGAAGCTACCATTCTTGATTTCTTTAAGCTTCTCTTCATGCGCATTCTCTATATCTTTTGCAAGTCCCAACGGATTAAAAAGTGGACCCCCAGGATAGCTGTCGAAATACGAAAATTGTAATGATCGTATCAAAACTAAAGGCTTGTTAGGAAAACTATGCTCCAGCACTTACCCTGGTTGTGAACCTGCAAGTGCAGCTTCTAGCCCTATGAAGGTACCTTCCGCTGCTTGTGATCCTGGATTTTTGAAGTCCATGTACCTCTTGGTTTCAGCGAATCTGCAGGGAATCAGAGTTACAATAGGAAGCAGTTTTCTGGAGCCATTGGAACTTTCTTTGACCACTGACGAAATGTTTTATGCTGAATTACCCACCCCATGAGGAGGAGCTGAACAAAGAAGAGTGCCGTGGTGTTGGCGAAGTCAAATTTCGCTGCGCCTGCCTCGAACCACACCGGTAGGTCCCGGATCCCCGATACACGGAGCAACTACAACAGAGAATCACAGCAATTGAAACATCAGGCTTAACATTTCGAGAGGGAAAAGAAAACATCAGGATGCTGCCTCGTTCCCAAATCGTTAGAGCACATTTGACTAAAAAAAAAAGAAAAATCGTTAGAGCCCATGTGAATCTTGACTGAACTGTCAGGCCCAAGATCTTTAGGGCGTGAAATAGGCAGGGAAAGCCCGATTTGGCAACTCTACTCGGAGTCTCTCTGGTCGAGTCCGGCAGATACAAAGTACTGTACTAGGTCGGTTTGCTATTTAGTACCACATCGGCTGGATTAGTAAACGCGCGTCTCCAGGGGCGTATAAAACCAAGCGGCGGGCGAGCGTTGGAACTCATCTTTGCGCTTGGGGCAATGACGCAGCTAGTGAGGTAATACCGAGGCGCGTCAATTGCTGGTTGAAAACTATTTCCAAACCCCCTCTGCGGCCCACCAGGGCCTCAGAGAATTTCTGGAAGGGCTCCCTCTAACGAGGGTAAAGCCCTACAATTCCAAATTCAAATTTTTATGGCCTGCTCATGAGTGTCTTATAGACATCGATTTGCAGAGTTGGTCAAACATCGATTTTCAGTAAGAAACCGAAACGGTTGCTATTATTTGATACAGTTTCATCGATTTTCAGTAAGAAACCGAAACGGTTGCTATTATTTGATACAGTTTCATCGATTTTCAGTAAGAAACCGAAACGGTTGCTATTATTTGATACAGTTTCTACCTACAAGCAAAATTTCAGTTTACAGTTGACAGAGGCATGGATCGATGGCAAGGTGACTTACGTCAGTTACAAGGATGCCGGCGACCCCTGCCATGGCAAACCGGCAGTGCACGAGCTCGGCCTGAACGTACCACTTCAAGCTTCCCGGTTCCTCCCCGAGCCCCAGGGGATCGAAGCCGTAGTCACCCGGCAGTCTGCAATCAGAGATGCTACTATCAACTGGCAACACATCATCGCCTTCAATTCAGAAAAAAGCACTGGCACATCAGATGATAACCGACGTGCCGTCGAGGTGAGCAGGCGGATCCAATCCGGGCAGCCAGGTCGCGCGCTGGGTGCTGGCTTGGACTACGATTCGAGCTCTTGCTGACTTCACATGGTGTGCAGGCGTGGCCACCGTGCGCCTGCTCCACCATGTGAGCGGCCTGGAGGGGGCGGTAGAGGTTTGCAGGACGCTTCCATGGCTACTAGCAGCTGTAACAGTGGACGCCATGGCTGCCACCGCCGGAGATGGATGTTTTCTTGTCGGCAAAAACTATAGGCTGCAATGGCAGCCTTCCTCTTGCTTGCTGCTGTTTTGTCGAGGGGCGTTGGGGTTTGGTGGATGTTGCTCTCAGGCTCTGGATATGGAATCAGAGGCGTTCATTGCTTCGGTGCCACCTGCCAACCAGGGTGCAAAAGCTCAAAACTTTTTTCCCAGATCCGCGCTGCTGCTAGCGTGGGGGGGGGGGGGGGGGGGGGGGGGGGGGGGGAGCAGGTGGGCCTTTATTGGGCCGTTCTCTTCTGCATCCACCGCGAGTACAGCTCGCAAATTTTTCTCGCTTTGCGAAAGTTGACACTGATGTTTAACCAATCGTAATACAATCGTACATGTACTGTATATCCGAGTTGACACGCATTTAACCAGGAATACAATCGTGCAAGCAACACTTAAACCACTTAGCTGTACAAAATAATAGTTAGTACGAAGCACGTGGGTTTCTGACTCCCGGCGAAGAAAATGATGTAGTTTTATAATCAAAAGGTGGTGCTAATAAGAAAAGGAAGAAGAGCAAGAACAATCTTTTCTTACTAATAAGAAAAGAAGAATATCAAAAAGAATCAAATTAAAAGAAGCATTGTTAAAAGGGGACATATCTAGTGTATACCAACCCCTCCGTACAAACTTTGGAAACCAACATGCATGGGTACTGTTGGTGATATGCCCAAGAGTCCATCATCACAATATGGTTTAAAGGCCCTAGAGGATTTTGATCAAAGAGGGATTAGGGTTACTAATGGACCTATGAGATAGAAGCCCATTAGTACGCCCTATATATACGAGGGAGGGGCTAGGGGGCAAGAGGACCTAATAGTCGCGCCCACGCTAGCCGCCGCCTCCTCTCTCTTGGCCGCCGCCCTTGCCGTGCGTGCGGTGCTAGCACACCGACGCCCGGCGTTCCATCCCCGTACGTGTGGACTCCGTGGAGGCGCTGTTGCGACTGCTGCGCTGATCGGCTGCTGGGATCAAGGACGAGGAGCTCGGTTCGTGGGACGTGATCGACTACTTCCTCTACATCGACGCGCGACTTCTTCCGCTGCGCTGCGCATCTAGTGGTAACGATCTATGATCTTCTATTCACAAGTATCTTGGGTGTATGCGGTAGTGATGCGAGCGTAGCCTACCTGTTTCCCGACAATGGTACCAGAGCCATCTTGCGTAGTTTTTGGTCTGGATCATTAGCATATAGGTGATATGTTGTTGTAGTAGATTGGATCTAGTACTTTTGCACGGTTTGATTAGATCAATTGGTCATAAGGGGTTAAAACTGGAGCGAGTTGATTGTGCGGCATGTGACCAAAAAGATTAGTTCGTGTTCTTTCTCTATTGTGCATACGACATGTCCCTACCGGCTGGAATCACTATCAGGGACTGACTGTGTGCATAGTCAGCTGATTGAACCAACAGATCGAGGTCATGTGTAGATGCAGTCTTATCAAGTGCAAAGGTTGCACGGTCAATGTGATTGACCTAGTGAAAATTGAGTCATTATGAATGACTCGGATTTGTGGTGATGCGATCACTCCGATGGGACCACCGTTGCTTTCTCGCTATAGCGGCTTACTAAACGGTACTTTGGTAGAACACGTCATACGCCTAACTCGTTTTTGCAGGGTATGATGTGAATGGTATGGCATCAATGTCATGTGATGATGTATGTGATGATGTATGTGATGATTTGTGCGGTCTGCGTGTCGCAAGTTAACACAACCGGGTTGAGGTTGCACCATTATTGTATAACGACATGCGTGTCGACTTGTGTTGCTTGAATCCTCAAGTAATTATTTCACTAGCTATCAGTAGCTTAGTATCTTTTCACGGAGGCTTCAATCATGATGGCGATGATGATCACCACAAGACAGGACGGATGGCAACGGAGGTCACATTGGAGCCATGGCGATGGAGCCCATTGTGATGCAAGAGGCCATACTAGTCACAATATAATATGATTATATGCCTGTGATGTTTATTTTCCTGTCATATTATTCTTTCATGCTTTTACATATAGTGGATGTTTTAATCATGATAGAATAGCTTCCCTCGGAAAAAGTTGAGTTTTTTTATGCCTTTTACCAATAGCTGCACCTATAAACTTTGATCGTTGTGTGGTATGTTTACCAAAGTAGAGTACCCTCAGCTATCTCTTTTGTATAGGGTGGATGTCAGACATTCACAAGCATAGTATTGGTTTACTCAGCAAAGCTATCAAAATAGTTTTGGGCTTTAAGGCATAGGGTTGGGGCCGGGGCATTGGATGCCACCCAACAAACAAGAGTCATATAGAGATATGATTAGCAATTTGATGCTTACCTGTATCACTACTTTTCTAGCCGTGATGCTAAAGCTCACTAGGATTTTAGTGATTATGGATCTTGAACCACTATATGTCATTAAAGGGAAAATGACTTAGATATAGTCGGTTGTCTTTTGTTAAATCAGTTAATGAAAGTCTTTACATAAACTTAGTGATGAAATCTTGCCTTATTTTAATGTTGTAGATCATGTTTGCCAGTAACAATTCTGTTTTCAACTTGTGTTCTGTTTTTGAGAAAGAAAAGTTAAATGGAACAAACTTTATTGATTGGTACCACAACCTGAGAATTGTTCTCAGGCAAGAGAAAAAGGAGTATGTTCTTGAGCAGCCATATCCTGATGATCTCCCTGACAATGCAAATGTTGCTGATCGCAGAGCTTATGAGAAGCACTGCAATGAATCACTTGATGCCAGCTGTCTGATGCTCGCCACCATGTCCCCTGATCTGCAGAAGCAGTATAAGCATACTGATGCTCACACCAAGATCGAGGGGCTGCGTGGGATGTTTCAGAACCAAGCCAGGACTGAGAGGTTCAATATCTCAAAGTCCTTGTTTGCGTGCAAGCTGCCAGAAGGTAGCCCGGTCAGTCCTCATGTGATCAAAATGATTGGTTACATTGAGACTTTGGACAGACTTGGTTCTGAACTTCACCATGACTTGGCTACTGATGTTATTCTCCAGTCGCTCCCGCCGAGCTACGAGCCATTTATCTTGAACTTTTAGATGAATGACTTAGATAAAACACTGAGTGAGTTGCATGGGATGCTAAAGACAACAAAGGAGAGCATTAAGAAAAATCCCAATCATGTGATGATGATTCAAAAGGGGAACAAAAAGAGGAAGCGTTGGACGCCACCTAAAGATAAAGGCAAGGAAAAGAGTTCCAGTGGTGAGTCCTCGGGCTCTAAGCTAAAGCCAGCACCTAAGGCCAAATCTGGCCCTACTTCTGAGGATGAATGCTTCCACTGTCATGTAAAGGGACATTGGTCTAGGAACTGCAAGAAGTACTTGGAAGAGAAGAAGAAGAAGAAGGGAAGTGAGACTTCCACTTCAGGTATAAATGTTATAGAAATAAATATTGCATTATCTTCTGGTGAATCATGGGTATTTGATACTGGATCGATGATTCACACTTGCAAATCGTTGCAGGGCCTAAGTGAGACTAGAAGATTTGCAAGAGGCGAGTTGGACGTTCGTGTCAGCAATGGCGCAAAGGTTGCGGTGTTGGCGGTCAGCACCTACCACTTGTCTCTACCCTCTGGATTAGTTTTGGAATTAAATAATTGTTATTGCATTCCTGCTTTGAGCAAGAACATTATTTCTTCTTCATGTTTGGAAGAAGTTGATGGTTTTAAGATTGTAATAGAGAACAAACGTTGTTCTATTTTTTGCAATGGTATTTTTCTATGCTCATTGTCCATTAGTGAATGGATTATATGTTCTTGATCTTGAGGATAAATCTGTCTGTAACATTAATACTAAGAGGCTTAGACTAAATGATTTGAATCCCACTTTTATTTGGCATTGTCGCTTAGGTCATATAAATGAGAAGCGCATTGAACAACTCCATAAAGATGGATTGTTAAGCTCGTTTGATTTTGAATCATTCGACACATGTGAGTCTTGTTTGCTTGGAAAGATGACCAAAGCACCTTTCACTGGTCATAGTGAGAGGGCAAGTGACTTGTTGGGACTTGTACATACCGATGTATGTGGACCAATGAGCTCAATAGCCAGAGGTGGTTTTCAGTACTTCATTACTTTCACTGATGACTTTAGTAGATATGGCTATATCTACTTAATGAGGAACAAGTCTGAATCGTTTGAAAAGTTCAAAGAATTTCAGAATGAAGTACAAAATCAATTAGGCAAAACAATTAAATTTCTGTGATCTGATCGTGGAGGAGAATATTTGAGCCTTGAATTTGGTGATCATTTGAAGCAATGTGGAATTGTTCTGCAGCTAACTCCGCTCGGAACGCCTCAATGGAATGGGGTATCCGAACAGAGGAACCGAACCTTGTTGGACATGGTTAGGTCCATGATGAGCCAAGCTGATCTTCCATTGTCATTTTGGGGTTATGCTCTTGAAACTGTTGCGTTCATACTGAATAGGGTTCCAAGTAGGTCTGTTTAGAAGACACCATATGAGATATGGACTGGGAAGCGTCCCAGATTATCTTTTCTCAAAGTTTGGGGATGTGAGGCTTATGTCAAACGTTTGATGTCAGATAAGCTCACTCCAAAGTCACACAAATGCTTCTTTGTGGGATATCCTAGGGAAACCAAAGGATATTATTTTTACAATAAGGCGGAAGGCAAAGTGTTTGTCGCTCGCAATGGTGTTTTCTTAGAAAAGGAGTTTCTCTCAAAAGGATTCAGTGGGAGCAAGGTGCAACTTGAAGAAATTCAGGAAACGCCCGAAACTGTTTCAGCACCCACTGAAGATCCACGGGATGCGCAAGATGTTGCACAACCCGTAGTTGAGGCACCAGCCCCACGAAGGTCTATAAGGGCACGTCGCGCTACTGACAAGCTCAACCTCCTCATTACGGAGGAGCGCCACGTATTATTGATGGAAAATGATGAGCCCTTGACCTACACGGAAGCAATGATGGGACCCGACTCCGATAAATGGCTTGAAGCCATGGAATCCAAGTTAAAATCCATGCATGATAATCAAGTTTGGAACTTGGTCGATCCAATTGACGGTGTTAGACCTGTCGACTGCAAGTGGATTTTT
This sequence comes from Echinochloa phyllopogon, assembly GCA_033239725.1. NCBI lineage: Eukaryota > Viridiplantae > Streptophyta > Magnoliopsida > Poales > Poaceae > Echinochloa > Echinochloa phyllopogon. The sequence continues at coordinate 56,184,127 of BTCW01000010.1, forward strand.
AAGAAAAAATTAGACATGGATGGAAATGTTCACATCTATAAGGCACGATTGGTGGCGAAAGGTTTCCGACAAATTCAAGGTGTTGACTATGAAGAAACCTTTTCGCCTGTCGCAATGCTAAAGTCTGTTCGGATTCTCCTAGCAATTACCGCATATTATGACTATGAGATATGGCAAATGGATGTCAAAACTGCTTTCCTTAATGGACATCTAAGTGAGGATGTGTATATGACACAGCGTGAAGGTTTTGTCGAACCTAAAAATGCTGGGAAAATATGTAAGCTTCAGAGGTCCATCTATGGATTGAAGCAAGCATATCGGAGTTGGAATATTCGTTTTGATGAAGTAGTCAAAGGGTTTGTCTTCGTCAAGAATGAAGATGAGCCTTGTGTTTACAAAAAGGCCAGTGGGAGCGCACTTGTGTTTCCGGTCCTATATGTGGATGACATATTACTGATCGGAAATGATATTCCAATGCTTGAAGCCGTTAAAACCTCATTGAAAAAGAGTTTTTCGATGAAGGATTTAGGAGATGCGGCTTACATTATGGGTATTAGGATCTATAGAGATAGATCAAAAAGGCTAATTGGATTAAGCCAAGACACGTACATTGACAAGATATTGAATCGGTTCAATATGCAAGATTTCAAGAAAGGTTTCTTGCCAATGTCACATGGAATTGCTCTGAGCAAGAGTCAGTGTGCTACGACACCTGATGAGCAAAAGAGGATGAGTACGATTCCTTATGCTTCAGCCAATGGGTCGATCATGTATGACATGCTTTGCACGCGCCCGGATGTTTCTTTTGCTCTAAGTGTCACGAGCAGGTATCAGTCAGACTTCGGTGAAGCTCACTGGACAATTGTAAAGAGTATTCTTAAGTACTTTAGAAGAACTAAAAATATGTTCCTAATATTTGGAGGCGAAGATGAGCTCGTTGTAAAGGGTTACACCGATGCTAGTTTTCAAACAGACAAAGATGACTCCAAATCGCAATCCGGTTTTGTTTTCTGCCTCAATGGTGGGGCAGTGAGCTGGAAGAGTTCCAAGCAAGATACGGTGGCTGATTCGACGACAGAGGCCGAGTATATTGCAGCTTCCGAAGCTGCAAAAGAAGCTGTTTGGATCAGAAAGTTTGTTTCTGATTTGGGTGTTGTTCCTAGTGCCTCCAGTCCAGTGGACCTCTATTGTGATAATAGTGGTGCCGTTGCACTAGCAAAGGAGCCTAGAACTACTAATAAGTCCAGACATATATTGCGGAAGTATCACCTCATCCGTAACTTTGTTGAGAGAGGTGATGTGAAGGTTTGCAAGGTGCACACGGATTCAAACGTTGCTGATCCGTTGACGAAGCCTCTCCCACAACCAAAGCATGAGGCGCACATGAGATCTATGGGTATTAGATACTTACATCAGTGATTTCAGTGTGCGTGGGAGATTTTGTGTCATAAGTATGTTTATGTAATAATGAATAATTGTTATTTGTTCCATGGATGATTATCTTTTACATTAATTATCAAGTATGTGACTTGATTCGTGAAACTTTTTGTTGACAAGGATATGATTCTAAATTATCCCTAGTTTATGTCGTTATGTGGGACAACAACGACGTTGAGACTAGCACATGCATTAATTGATGGTCATGTTTCACGGATCATGGATATGGAGATATCGGATTAATGATGTGGACACATGTTGGTGAACATGGTGTTGGATTGACCCACTCCAAGACAATGTTGGGATTGTTATCTTGTATATGCCATCAGTTGTTCTTTAGTGTTTTACCTACCGGATCCTCAGACCTGAGATCACCATTGTTTCTCACTGTGTGTAGTGGTGCATCTTGGGGCTGCTAAACGCTACTTCGTAACTGGGTAGTTACAAAAGTAGCTTACAGGTGTGTCATGAAACATGGAATGGGGTGTGAACAGATCAAGATGGAATTTGCCCCTCCTAGATAACGGGAGAGATTTCTCTGGGCCCCTCGAAATAGTTGGATTGAAAAGTGCATGGCCATGCCAAAATGATTAAAGAGTTAATCATGATGACTAAAGGTTAGTTATGAATAGAATCCACTATTAGATCGAGAGAATGGTCGAGCTATCACAAAGGTGGCACGCATCTCGCCTTGAGCTTGACAGGTATCGTGTGGCAAAGGGATTCGGTGTATAAGTATATCTAAGGTTCGGCCGATATAATCTTTATGTGTATATGTGAGTCACTATGCCCTGCTAGGTGCCGCTATTGACTTGCGATTCGGAAATGGTTTCCGTTCACGACCATCTACACATGAACCTAACGGGTCACACACTTAAAGGGTTCGGAATGTTGGAAAGCTTGCCCGTATGATTGTCTCTAGTGCAAGTGGGAGATTGTTGGTGATATGTCCAAGAGCCCATCATCAAAATACGGTTTAAAGGCCCAAGAGGATATTGATCCAAGAGGGATTAGGGTTACTAATGAGCCTATGAGATAGAAGCCCATTAGTACGCCCTATATATACGAGGGAGGGGCTAGGGGGGCAAGAGGACCTAATAGTCGCGCCCACCCTAGCCGCCGCCTCCTCTCTCTCGGCCGCCGCCCTTGCCGTGCGTGCGGTGCACACCGACGCCCGGCGTTCCATCCCCGTACGTGTGGACTCCGTGGAGGCGTTGCTGCGACTGCTGCGCTGATCGGCTGCTGGGATCAAGGACGAGGAGCTCAGTTCGTGGGACGTGATCGACTACTTCCTCTACATCGACGCGCGACTTCTTCCGCTGCGCTGCGCATCTAGTGGTAACGATCTATGATCTTCTACTCGCAAGTATCTTGGGTGTATGCGGTAGTGATGCTAGCGTAGTCTACCTGTTTCCCGACAGGTACGTGCATGGGAGGTGGGAGGGGGAATTTGCAAAATCACAGGAAAGGTGGAGGGGAGATTGGCAAAACCAACATGCATGGGAGGTGGGAAGCTCATTGGATCAATATCGTGTGGATCAAATTGTGGTTTACAAAGTTTATACGGAGGGGTTGATTTTCACCTGATACGTTTCCTTGTTAAAAAAATTAAAAGAAGTCCCAAGATATCAAGGGAAGCTCTTGATTGTGATTGATAGTCCACCTAAGATCAATCGTTTAGCAGCTATCTGCCGGAAGTCGATCGGCTTCGCGGAGTGCGAGACGTGCTTTCCGCGTACCCACATACGTGCACCGTATTATTGCCTGTACTCACAGATAAAATATGAAGAAAAAGAATCTCAATATTTTTGTCGGTACTAAGGTCAGTCTCAGTGAGGTTTTATGGTATTAAACATGATGACGCGGACGAAAAGTTTTATGATATATTAGAGTAGTTTCATCGTTAAAAAACTTTTTTAGCTTAATTATCTAGTTCTGAGTACAGGTATCTGTACCGTCAGACTATCTACTAAGATGGCTAATAACATTATAACAATATATATACCACTCCGGATGCAGTCCGATCCACGTGATTCGCTACCAGATTTATCTTTGGCCGGTGCTGCGCGTTGTCTTTGCCTTGCAGTTGCAGAAAACGGATGGCAGATCGGAGTTGCCTGTCCGCACGCATCATTGGACACCGATTGAGACACGCACATTCCTTCTTCCCCTTTCATTTCTTTAGTAAAGTTTCGCAGTGTCCGTGGTCAAAGGGAACGACGGTGAACGGATTAGTGAGACCAACACCGACTTCAGTTCTAAATCTTCTAATCCACAGTTAGCATCCCTCGCAGAGTCTGTATTGGTGTAGAGGTAGTCAAAGCCCAAAAGCCGGCAGTGTAAAATCGCATGAAAGCGATGGACGGCTGATGGATGAGTGAAGACAGACCACAGCTAAAGACCATTATCGATCAGCTAAGCAACGAAAACTCACTTTACGTACAACGTGTCCATGTCAAACATTAATCCCGTGATGAACCGGTAGGATCTAGCAAGCGTAAATTCTTTCTTCTTCGAATCATTTTTTAATCACAACGAAGTGGAAAGTTAAGGAATCTCGCGAAAGTGAAACAGGAGGAAGATGGACGATGAAGCTGGATGGATCATGGCATGGACCAGAAGCTGCCGTCATCCATCATCATGATCTCGTTCAGCCCGTCCCAGATGTCCTGCTCCTTCGGCTGCACCGGCCTTACGCCCTGCTGCCCGGCCGGCGCCGGCGACGCCGCGTTCGACCCGCAGTTCTCGTGGAGGCTCTCGGGCAGCGACTGCGGCGGCAGGTGGTAAGCCGAGGCCGGGGCCCAGGAAGACGCCGGCGCCGGGGCCGCGGCGGCGGCAGTGGCGGCTGGGAAGTTGAGCTTGGCGCGGTGGCCCCGGAACTCGACGGCGGCGACGTCGTAGGCGCGCGCGGCGTCCTCGGCGGTGTCGAAGGTGCCGAGCCACTTGCGGACGGCGCGGTGCGGGTCGCGGATCTCCGCCGCCCACTTGCCCCACGGCCGCCGCCGCACGCCCCGGTACTTGCTCACCCTCCTCCTCCTCCTCCCCCGCTTGCCCACGCCTCCGGTGACGCGGCTCGCGGAGCACTCTCCGCCGTCGTCCTCGCTGTCGCTGCTCGATCCGGTCCCCGCCGCGGCGAGTTGCTCGCAGCCGCCGGCGCACCCTTCCGCGCCGCACATGGCGCACGCCGCGGGCGCGGGCGCGGGCGCAGCTCCGGACGGCGCCGGCGCAGCCGCCTCATCCGGGAGCAGCGCGGGCACGGCGGTGTCCCCGGACACGACGGAGATGAGCGCGCGGAGGAAGAGCGAGTTCTCCTGCTCGGCGTTCGGGAGGTGGAACCCCCCGCGCTCCAGCCTCGGCGCCATGGCCGGGACCGGGTGCTGCTGGCGGCTCTGCCTCTGGGACGACGTGGCGGCGTCTGGGTGGTGTCTCGTCTTTGTGATGATTCGCTCCAGATGTTTCAGGGTGCCATGCGCCGTGGGTTTTATATGCCGCGAAAAAACGAAGACGGCGTCATGCCCCGCCCACGAGCACGAGGAGGCCACCACCGCCGCGAGCCGCACGCGGAGTCTAAGCGGTTGGGGTTAGCGCACGTTGTGATCATGGGTGGGAACGGATGCGAAAAAAAATTAAGATATGGATTACCAGTACTGAACGGCTTGCCTTATAGTTGTATCTTAATCTGTTGGCGAGGTTCACACATAGTATCGTGCAAAAAAATTTGGCGTTCTTATCTTATGATTATTAATTAGTGTAGATCATGAGGTCGACACACGTTCATTTCGTGCAGCGGCACTACATTTTTCTGTTTAGATTAAGTACTAACTGTACCATTGAGGTCACTTCAATCTTTGGTTAGCAATATCTGGATGCTAGTAGTAGTCTTGGCCCTCTTTGGATACAAAGTATTTTTGGAGTTTCAGAAGAATACTACGGTTTTGTAAAAAAATTTAGTATCGAAAAGTTGTGAGGTGTTTGGATGCTACAGACTTTGTAGTTTTCAAAACCATGATATTGACAAAACTGTAATCTTTTTGGAGTTTTAAAAACTACACTCTATACCTCTCTTTTCTAAACCAGGGTTTTGCACCCTTATGGCCTTTAAACTACAATTTTTTTAATACCATGGTTTCTCAAAACCACAACATTCAAATAGGGCCAGGCTCTGTTTGGAGACAAAGTATTTTTGGAGTTTTAGAAGAATACTACGGTTTTATAAATACTTTGGTTTTGAAAAGTTGTGAGGCGTTTGGACGCTACAGACTTTATAGTTTTCAAAACCATAGTATTGGCAAAACTGTAGTCTTTTTTAGTTTTAGAAACTCCACTCTATACCTTTTTATTCCAAACCATGGTTCTGCACGCTTCTGACTTTTAAAACTACATTTTCTTGATACTATGGTTTCTCAAAACCACGACATCCAAATAGTGCCTTAACTAATTGGATCAACGTTTTTTTGTACTCAAATCACAGGGAACTACAGTGCTAATCACATCACTAGAGCACGGTTTTAAGTTGAAACAAGGTGCCATACAGATACAGTTCGCTCGGGGGAAAAAAAATCCACATGCACATATTTTTCTTCGTGCCGTCGTGGCGCGTGGAAAAAAAAATCCAGTAGCGAACTGTAGGCTTGTCTGGCAGTGTGGACGGAGACCGTGTGATTTCCCGCCCTGCCTGTTTCCACTACCCGTGTTTGGGGGTTGGCCCTAGCGAACTGAACGCTGAAAACACAACAGCTGCACATGTGGGGTGGTGGGGCTGACCATCCGTTGAGCTGAAAAAACTGCTCCACGTTAGAGAAGTCAGAGCCCGCGGTGGCATACTGGTACTGGGCTACTGGCTGCTGGCTTGGCCACATGCCGGGGGATCCAACTTGTATGTATGTCCAGATAATATCGGGGTTGGAGAAGAATTTAGTATTCGGGGCTGATGAGGTCGGCCGGCCCAACCCACCTACTACTATGCGAGGCCGGCGGTGCGCGCATCGTCGCTGTGGAAGTCGGTGAGGCTACAAAGTAGAGTAGAGAGGTTTGGATCGGCACGGGCGCACGGCGTGCCGTTCTTGTCAGGTCGGCTTAATAGCCGGTGGGCCTCGCTTGTCAACTTGAAATTGTCATGTAGACCGGGGCTGACGCTGTTCCAAAAGAGTTCCGTCGACCAAGTAGCGCTGTCAGTCGCCTCGCCTGTACGGAGTGGGAGGAATGGAATGCTGACCTTTCAATACAGAAGAAGTACCGACGCGTCCCAGACAGTTGGATATTTTCTTTCGGATCTGTGAGGTCTAACTTGACATGGATGTTCTAAATGTGTGCGCGTGTTTAAAAAAAACAAATTGGATTTCCAATTTGCATTTTCGGGACTTCATTTCAACACCTTTGCTTCAGGATTATGAAGTTGAACTTTAAATTTAGGCTTGGAGTTTGGAGCACGACAATACCAAATGAGGGTTTTTTCGATTCAAATGGCAACTATTTTTTAGTTGAGAAAACAACACTTGCTGGCCCAAGAACTGACCAGCTTCTGCTTGGTACAAATTGACTTGCCTTAGGCCCTGCTTGATCCTAATTGATTGTGGAAGCTAGATTGTAAAATCTAGATATCTCAAAACTGGATTGTAAAGAGGACGACGGCGGGGTACAGACACGTTTTTCATGATGATCATCTGGTCACTTTGGAAGGAACGGAACTCACGGCTATTTGAACAGCGTGATACCCCGGTGCAGGACCTTTTGTCTCACATCAAGCAGGAAATTCAGTTATGGATTCAAGCGGGAGCTCATAGACTTGGTTGTTTACGGCGCGAGTAGTCCGTCTAGCTAGGGCCAATAGGCTCGTTGTTGGTTGGCTTGTGTTGGTTTCCGTCACACCGCGACCTTGTAACACAAACTTATTTTTCTCTTCTTAATACAATGATGCGCAGCTCTCCCGCGTATTCGAAAAAAAACTGGATTGTAAAAGTTGTGATAAATCATGTTTTGCATGCAAGCTAATTTTAGATAAAAAGGGGGCTTTGGGTGTTTAACACCTAGATTGGAGTTGTTGCAAAGTTCAGCCTTTTTAGAGGAGCACATGGACTTTTAGTCACATCAATTATACTAAGAAATTACTTAAAATCATAGTTATTATTCTAATATAACTACACTAGAAATCCTAGTCAGCAAGAAGAGTCGGGAATGAAAAATATCGAAAAGGGTTGAAAACGATATTTCAAGTCATTATTTCTCAATTATATTATGTAAAATATCTGCCTCTCATCCTTTCTTGTTTATGGATGAAGTACTTCATCTCGAATACAGTACAGGTGGTAGATATCCTGTATAAGCTAAGAAAATTTTGCAGATAAAATCTGCTAAAGCTCTTGGCGCATGTATAATCTGTCTCAGATTTTCTCCCAGACTGCGTAGCCATCGCCGTGCGCCGTGACCTTGAAGCCTGCCGGGATGAGGTGCTCACAATCGAATCTCGATCCGATCTTGACGATGATCTTGCCGTCGATCTCTGCGAGGTAGAGGTCGGCGTCGGCCTCGATGATGTGCAGCTCGCTGTCAGGCTGGATCCCGTGGCGGTCCCTGATGGACACCAGGTGTGCGATCTCGTTCTTGAGGCCCCAGTCGAAGAAATGATCATAGAACTGTGGAAAGAAATCACAAATTTTATTCAGTTTATCACGATCATGCACGGCAAATTTAGAGTTCAGAATGACGACAGCTGAGAGGTCATATATATAACTCACGATGCATGGGTGCCCGGGGTGCGTGAGGATGTAGGCGTAGCCCTGCATGACCTTGTCGGCAGGGAAAGGCCACATGTGCTGCGTCGAGCCGGTGTCATGGTTGTCGACGAAGGTCACGGCCTTGGCCGGCCACCACCCGATCATGCCGGGCGCCTTGCCGTCGGCGCCGCGCAGCCGCCACAGCTCGCCGTCGACGGCGACGTTGAGGATGCCCTTGGTGGTGAAGTCGAACGTCGTGGCCGGGCCGGACCTGCCCACATGGTCCACCCAGTTCACGAGCTCCTTCCTGTGCTCGTTCTGGTCATAGTAAGGCTTGCCGTCGCCGCCGTACGCCAGCGAGGTCCATATCTCGGCGACGGCGAAGCTGGGCTCGGTGTTGTCGATGTAGATCTTGGCGACGTCGGCGGAGTAGCCCTTGGCGAAGTCGAGGCGCCAGGCGTCGAAGCCGATGTCCGACTTGAGCCAGTTGAGCCAGCCGATGAGCTCCTGCTGGACGCGGGTGTTGAGGTGGTCGATGTCCGGCGCGCCGCCGAAGTCGGCGCCGGTGTCGGGGTTGCCCGTGCCGTCGGAGTAGGTCCGGTCGTCGCTGCAGATCATGTGGGGGCCCCAGTCGAGGCGGGAGTCGGGCGTGCCTCCCTCGAACATGCAGTAGATGCCGCGGCTGTCCTGGTGCTCCGCCGTGCGGTGGTTGATGACGATGTCGGCGATGACCTTGACTCCCTTGTCGTGGAACGCCTCGATCAGGGACTTGAGCTGCGCCTCGTTGCCGTACTTGGACGCGTCAAGATCGTATAGGCGACCCGGCAGGTAGCCTGTGCTCGTAACCACATGCGATGCGAACGTAGATGTGCAGCAGTCAGAGGTTAGCCCATGCAAGCTATATACTGCAGTGATGCAGTGGTGAGAGCAGCAGAGAAAAGGAAAGCACCTTGCTCAGCGAGAGAGTGCGACGCCGGAGGGAGCCAGACGTGGGTGATGCCGGCCTCGGCGATGTCGTCCACCTTGCCCATCAGGAAGTTGTACCATCCTCCGTTCTGCTTCCACGACTCCCAGTTGAAGCCCTGACACAAGGTGCCAAGAACTAAATTTCAGTCCAAACTGTTACACCGATGATGAGAGTGATGACGAGCGACATATAGATCTTACCTGAAACAGGACTTGCCCAGCCGCCGAGTTGGACGACAGGCCAAGAAGAGCGATGAACAGAGCTAGTAACAAGCCCTTGCTCGCCATGTTCTTTAGCTCTGTAGTAGGTGTGTCTCGGAACTGGAGGAGATGGCTGGATGGAGCTTCCCGGTGTGCCTGGACGGGTATTTATAGGTGATCATGCCGGACGGCGAGCCCTCACAACTTGCAGGCATTTTGCGGCGGCGTGCCTGAGCTCGAGCGGTGCTTTGGGACAGTGCATTCAATGCCGGCTGAACGCCGCCGGAATTTGTCATCGGCCGGTGAGCCCATAGGCGTCCTAACGGCCAGTGACGGAGCCCTCCAAAACGGCAGCACCGGTCAATACGTATTTCAGTTATTACCCAGCTGCTGGTAACGTGAGCAATCTTTCAGTGCCCACGCGGCCGAGCTGCCTCCACGCGATAGATCGGAAGAATGGAAGTCTGAAGACGAGCAAGTGCGCACAAGTCAGTGGCGTTTGCAACTTTGGTGTGAATTCTGACGACGATGCTGGGTTACAAGATCAAAATCGACTGCGAATTGCAAAAGAAAATCTGCACAAATACGGATGTTCAGAACAGGAAGAAGCCATGGGCATATACTGCAAGTCTGCAAGCAGAATTGGAGTAGCTACGGAGTATGGGTCCATTTCAGGATATGGTGCGTCTCTCGAAGTGGATAACTTAACTCTAGTAGCTGTGAGTCTCCGAGTCTACGAATTCTCCAGCAGAGTCTGAACCACTCGATAGCTACCAATACAATTCGCAGATCAGTGAAGTTTATCCGAGCTGTATTCGTTCGAGAACCATAAATGATCCACGTCGATATCTTGGCGAGGATAACGTACTAGGGCACAGCAAAATTTAGCCGATTTAATTCGGTTGGTACTCCAAGGAGGAAATAAAGATATGGAGGGGACTTGCCCTGCGGTTGCAACTCTCCGCATCCTTTTGGAATCCAAAGCACCTTTACCTGCTCAGTGCTCGAGTTTTTGTATAAGCACACGCTGCACACTCGCTTTGCATAGCCATGATTGGCTGATAAGTTGTGGAGATGCCATTTCAGAACCGAACCGAACCAACTCAATTAGTCAATCGAATGAGCACAAGAGCTTTTTCTCAATGAAGGAAGGACTGTTTGATCTCCTGATTAACTGAAAATAGTATAATAATGTGCACAAGAATTTTACCTCGATAAACAGAAGAAATGTTTGATCTCCTGAAATACCTGAGCAGAGTATTAAAAAAATCAGGTGCCATTCAGAACAAAGAAAAGGTTCCCAAATACCTGAACAGAGTATCAAAAAAGCGCTCAGCACAAGAGCTTTTTCTCGATGAAAGAACGAATGCTTGATCTCCTGGATATCTGAAAAGAGTATAATAATGAGCACAAGAATAAATTATATAAAAAATGAGCACAAGAATATTATCTCGATAAATAGAAGAAATGTTTGAACTCCTGAATACCTGAACAGAGTATCCAAAAAAAATTAGGTGCCATTCAGAACAAACGAAAAGGCTCCTAAATACCTGGAGTACCTGAAAAAAAATAGAAAAAGATGCCATTTCCAAAATAAACGAAAAGCATGGAGACGCGGGGAATCGAACCCCGTGCCTCTCGCATGCGAAGCGAGCGCTCTACCATATGAGCTACGTCCCCTTGGTTGGTGATGGCCTGTGCGAAATCTTTTTGTTAGTTTTATTTAGCGCATTTGCAAAATTGCCACTAATTTTCCTGTGTACATTCTTGGGTTCTGTTCACAAAACTCATTGTTTTTTAGTTAGCATGATGTAAAGGGTTATTGGGCCTTAAAATCAAGTTCTTGTTCCCAAGCAACTGCATAGATGAGCAGCACCAACTTTCAGATGTATTAGGCATTAGATCATCTTCACTGAAGGAATAGAGGGAAAAGATATGAATTAGAAAAATAGAATGCATTGTCCCATCTGAATATCTAGTGTAACTATTCGAATCTGCTCTGGTTTTCATTTCTTCGTATGGTTTTCATTTCTTTGTATTGTAACTATTCGGCTCTGGCTTTCATTTCTTCGTATGGTTTTCATTTCTTTGTATCTTTGCCATGCATGTTTCTGAAGTTATAACAATCCTAAATTCTTCCCAGCACACTCATATTATTTGTACAACCTAGGTTATGCCTGTTGTTATCAAAGTAATGAAGATGGACTCATTGATAACATTTGTCATATCTCAATTTGGAAGCTCGTAGATCACAGGTGAGGTTGAATGAATGAGTGGTTTATTGTAGATGGATGGAGTTCAAGCTTCAAATTGAATATTTTTTGTCCTTCTTAGATAGGAAGTGGTGGGATCGTTCGAGATCCTCTGGTCCATAAAGAGGTAACAATCCACTACTTTTCTTTCGAACTTTCCACTATAAATAGCTCCATATAAATTGCTTGCCTATTTACTTTTGGAAATCTAATTACAAATTGGTGTACATTCAAATTTCAAACAAAATCTAGAACCAGACTCATAGGAAAAGATGCTTTTGGAGAAACAAAAGTTCTTTGTACTTCTGTGCTATATCATATCTGTGATTTTGTAAAATGTGGTCATATGCTACATAAGCAATCTTTTGACTTGTTTAATGCTTAATCAGCCTGCTTCTGCGTTAAGCTCTGGATATTGATGTTGTGTCAATGTAGAATTAGGTTACTGATACGGTGATTTTAAAACCATTGCTCCCTATTGATTTTATTTCTTTGGAAAATATTCATTTGCACTGGCAATAAAAAAAATTTATACTCCGTACGAAATACAACACAAAAACTTGTGAAATAGCATTTGCAGTCATCAGACAGACAATAGAGGCAGCGAGATGCAAGCAAAATAGAGTTATAGACAGACAGCGGCGATAGGGCGAAATACTCAAGCGACAAGTAGAATCGGAAACATATCCGCACGAAAACAGAGATGATTGTGTATATTCCCACTTTCTGAAAATTTAGTTGAACCAGCCAAAACCAATTCAACCATTATTGTTTCACTATAGTTATTGCTTATATTTATTTTCAGATTAAACTCATTTCTTATGGTCGCTGCCTTCATATGATGGTTCCGTGCGTCATACGAGCGGGCAATTTCGAAGAATTGCAAAGGCAAGGCATATGGGTCATAGTTTGCTCTGAGGCCCGAGCTCCTTTGCAACGACTGCAGCACCTAGGACAATGTTGTGAAAAACGGCCGAATTGATGGACAAGTCTGGAGGTGGCTGATGTATAATCAGGGCAAATGTGCTGGGGCAGCAGGATGATGTAGTTATTCTTATTTATCAGCATTCTGTGTAACGTGAACAGGTGAACCTTTTTTCCTTTTGTCTACAACAGCACCAAAAACAAATCGTGCCATCCATGGAACAAGCAATGCAGCAGTGTCTACTTTACAACAAACGGCAACTCACTCTGATGAGTCTGAAGAAGATGTGCCGGTGGTCTTCCCCTATTCGTCGTCCTCCTCCCTCTCCCTGGGCACGGCCCCGAAGTGCTCCACCAGGAGGTCGGCCACGACGGGCACCAGGTCCTTGCACGGCACAGCCTTCTTGTACACGTCCGCCAGGTGCGAGTCGCTCCCGACGCGGCCGCCGACGAAGATGTCCGCCGCCTCGCAGATCTTGCCGTCTCTGTCCTTGGTGAGGCATCCCATGAATCCGATGTCCGCCACCTGCACCTGGCCGCAGCTGTTGGGGCAGCCGGTCCAGTGCATGCGCACCGGCCGTGGCACGGCCACGCGCTTCTCCACCTCCCGCGTCACCTGCAGCGCCCGCGCCTTGGTCTCGATGATGCCCTGCCCGCAGAACTGGTTGCCCGTGCACGCTACCAGGCCCCTGAGCAGCAGCGACGGCTCCGGCGAGAGCCGCTCCCGCAGCAGCGGCTCCGCCAGCAGCGCGTCCAGCCTCTCGTTCCTCACGTTGGGGAGCACGATGTTCTGCTCCACCGTCAGCCGGAGCTCGCCGGAGCCGTACTCGTCGGCGAGGCGCGCGAGCTCGAACATGTCCGAGGCCTGCAGCCTGCCCACGGGCACGTGCAGGCCCACGTACGACAGCCCTTCCTGCTTCTGCGGGTGCACGCCGAGGTAGTCCCGCCGCTCCCACTTGGCGTCGATGAGATCCTCCGGCGCCGCGCGCTCCAGCACCCCGTTCGGCATCCTCTTCTCCACCTCCGACCGGAACGCCTCCATCCCCTGCACGCGCGCACATATGTCAACCACTGAAGCATTGTACGTTCGGCCAACACTAGAACAGCATCAATCAACCAAAGGAGGCTGCTTACGAGTTCGTCGATGAGCCACATCATGCGAGTCTTCTGCCGGTTGCCCCTGTTGCCGAGGTCCCGGAACGCCTCGAGGATAGCCCTGCACACGGGGATGATGTCGTCGCCGGGGACCCAGGCGTCGAGCGGCAACGCCTCGCCCCACCTCTTGGGGCTGATGAACCCGCCCACCAGAAGGTTGAAGCCGAACTCGCCGTCCTTGACCGCCGGCATGTACGCCAGGTCGTTGATGTGCGGGTGCTCGTACAGGTCGTGCGACCCGATCACGCACACGTTCCATTTCCTCGGCCTGTCGTTAACATCAACGACGTGTCAGATAACATGCAGTGACTGTATCATTCAGCTACTGCAAGCAATGAGACTCACAGGTTGGTGATGGCGGTGTTCCCCTGGGAGTTGTTGGTGATGTAGGAGGACAGCAGGTTGGTGTAGGGGCGCGTGTCGACGATCTCGTCGGGGTCGATGCCGGCGAGCGGGTTGCCGACGGGGTTGCGCACGTTGTCCATGCCGCTCTGCAGGCTGGTGAGCCCGACGGCGCGGAGCCCGTCGAGGATGGCCGGCACGTCCGGGAGCGTCACCCCGCGGATCTGCCAGTTCTGCCGGGTCGTCACGTCGGCGCACCCGTCCGTGCCGTACGCCTCGATGACGCTCGCCAGGTAGCGCGTCTGCTCGCTCGTCGTCACGCCGTTGGGAAGCTTCAGGCGCATCATGAAGCGCCCGTCTGCAGAGAGAGCGGTCGTTAGCGTCACCATTTCGTCGCAGGGTGAAGCAATCAGCATCAGCAGCACGTCTCTATCCTTTGTAGGACCAATCGAGGAATGGTCCAAGAAAGAACGAATTTGAAACCACCGGTTGGGGATAAACCCACAACGGAATGGAACACTCTGCTTTTGTGCTGCGGCAACAAGTATATTCGAGTTCTATATATGGAAGCTGTAAATAAAGCTGTTTTTGCACATTTGGATTTCACCATTCTACCTAGAAACGAAATTGTTCAAAAGAAAAGGAAACCAAATGCAGCACGAATCAGGAATCGGCAAGGAGAAGATTTTGAAATGTGGTAGTAGACACGTTGGGTTGTTAAATAAGGAATGGACCACAAGGGGGAAAAAAATCAAGAAAACACTTCCGAAGCGTTGAGAGTTACGTATGCGGCATTTCGTTTGCTCGGTCGGGATACTTGACCTTTGGCCCTTCAGGTGTATTCTAGCGTAGACGTCTTGATATACTGTTGCAACCAACCCCTTGATACCATCAAGAAATTTTATATTGCCTACTCCAAAGTCCAAGCCCAAAAGATGAGTATTTGGCCCAGTTGGGATTTTCAAAGACACAGAAACTGTCTGCAGCCTACTGCAAGGCTCCCACGCAAATCCCTTTGAGAATTAAGGTGCCAGTTACCATTTTGCAAACATATTTACGTAAATCCCTCTGATACGCACTATATATTCAGCTGCGAAAGGAAAAACTACTTGAGTGCCTGTGTTAACATTATGCAGAGCCCCTTGGAAAAAAAACATTATGCAGATCAAGCCCAAAAGGAACGTGAGCACGTGGAGATGGTCTGATGGAAGCATCGAACGTGCAGACTACAGAGCAATCATACATAAACCATTATCCACCAGAAGCGAGCTCTGAGCTGTGACAATGATTAACGTAAAGAGAGAAATAAAAGAGCACTGCCCGATCATCTATGACAAACATGTAAATAGTGCATCAAGAACAAAATATATGTGAGCCAAAGCTTATTAATCGCCTGAATCAAATCACAGACGAATGCATTACCGGCTGCAAGTAATTAACTAGCATTGCGCGGGCGCAGAGGGGACGTACACTGGTGCTTGCGCCGGTGGAAGAGGCCGAGCCACTTGAGGCGGACGTCGACGTCGTCCTTGGTGAGCTTGGCGGCGTCGATCTCCTCCATGGGGATCTTGGCGAGGTCCTTGATGCCGTCCTCCATGAACAGCCCCATGGGCTCCTTCTCCAGCTTCACCTTCTCCTGCGGGTTCAGCCCCGTGCGGTACTTCTCCTTGAGCACCCAGTACCCTCCCTCCCGCTGCTCGACCCTCGGCTCCAGCCGCTCAGCGGGGACCTCGCCCGCCGCCGCCGGGGACGACGGCACGGAGACGGCCGACCTGGCGCGGCCGGTGCGCCGGCGGGACGAAGACGACGCCGCGTGTGCGGAGGGCGGGAGAAAGCGCTGCAGGGACGCGGAGGAGGCCATGGCTGCTGGTGGGGGTGGCACTGCTGCTGCGGCTGCTGTGCCTGTGCTGTGGTGGTGGCCATGGGTGGCGAGCGTGTGGTTGTATATTGTGGGGCGGGAAGGGGCGCGCTTCGCTGCTTCTTGGCTCTTGGGGAGTTCTAGAGGGCAGATGCAGGGCGACATGGCCAGCCACGGGTGCAGAATTACCGACTTGCCCTCTATACGAGTACGAGCGCTACCAAACCATGCTCAAGCTCTCGACCTCTGGTGTTTCTCTGTGCATTTTGATTCTTTACTTTACAAAACATATGTGACGTTTAGAAAAAAAATAATTATTTTCTTTTTAACTAAATAGGCAAACGCTGCACTTCGCCCCAGTTTAGGACATCTTAACATCTCAAAGCAGTTGCATGATATGTACATCTGAGTCAGTACTCCCTCCGTTTCTCGTAGGAGTAGTATGCAATTTTTTTTTAGCAAAAAAAGAGGTGTGCAACTAAAATTTCTGGAGAGGACATACTCATATTGAGGTGGACGTGGACTACATACACACTACACAAGCACGAAAACCAAGGGGCGACCAGCTGATTTGTAGCAAATAAAACGCAGAGGCCAAGCTAGCTGCCCCGGTTTCAGCCGCTGGCCTGGCGTTCTTGCATCCCGCCCAGCCATCCAAGAGCCGGGCAGTTTGGTAACTCGCCACGGCAGGTCATGGACGCGGCTAACATGCGGGGGAGGCGATGACTAAAGAAAAGCTCGTGTGCTAGCTAACAGAAACAAAGAAGATCGATGCTACATACAGGCAGCAAGCAATGACCTACCTGCGATAATAACTTAAAGAAAGTGCAGACCAGATACACCGGCAGAGGAAAGCAAAGCGCCCCATGAGCCGCCCAAAGGGTCGGTGTCGCTCGCCGGCCGGCGAGACGCCCGCGCACGGGTGCTGCGAGGGAAAAGGCGTGTCCTCCCTTCCCTCTGTTCTGCTCTGGTCGAACCGAACGGTGTGGGCCGGGTCGACCCGGGCGGGCAGCAGAGATGGCACCGTGGCTTGGCGGCTCCAGCTCCAGCGGCCTTACGTTTGGAGGCCACACGCCCGCCGCGGCCTTGTGTCCTTTGGTGCGCGTGCAAGGGCGACGTTGCCCATCCATCGGGATGTGCCAGACAGCGCAGCTGGCGCCTCTTGGACGACGCCAACTTCTCGGCCACGACCCACGAGCCCGCAGGGGAGGGCAGCTACGCACCAAGCAAACACGCTCGTTTTCGTAAGGATCCTACCTCCGGCTTCCAATCTGAAATTTTGGAATTTGGAAGCGTCCTGCTGGCCACATTTAGGTCGGGCGAGAAGCTACAGCCACAGTAGCCATGTTAGTTTTGGCTACGTTTAACCAGTAGTCGATTTGTAGCTAAAATTTCGTCAAGGGTAACAGGTATCCATCTTATTTGATGATCTAGTTCATTTTGGGAGTCTAAGGTTGGCCAAAACCGGAGCGGCGGAGTCGTCTCGTTTGGCCCCAATTTTACCCTAAATTTTTTACTTGGCCAACATGCATTCATTTCACAGCAAACAAATTGGACACAAAGGAAACAGTTGCTTCTTGTGTGTGACCTTTGCATATTAAGTGAACACAAGAAATGCTATAAAGACGCTGCTAAGTGTAACAGTAACCCTTCTCGCAAAAAAAAGTGTGACAGTAACCCAGTAATAACTAAATAGAGTACCAAAATTTCATCGGCAAACGAAGCGCCTATGTAACTAAGTTGAGCCTGATAATATCAACGGCTCCACATGGATTTGAACAATGCAAAATCACATGATATTACGGCCATGTGGACAAAATCAATATCAAAGAAATATTACACTGGAACAATCATACGAGCATCTACTTCAGTAATCTTGTCTCCTGCGGAAATGCCGGAGAATGAAACTGTCCGCATACATGGGGTACTTTTGTCGGATGAGACCTTTGATGCATTTCCAGAATGAAAAATCAACTTGCTCGCCATCCTTCCTAACTATGAATAAACACCTCGAGTTTTCAAATTCTGGGTGTAATCCAACCTGCAGAATGATACTAAACGTTAGCTCCCAAATAAGACAGATGAACAACAAAGGCAACATGCACTAATAGTATTTTCCATAAGATCGAGCAAAACTGTCATTTAAATTTCGGAGCTTTTTTTAGAGCAATTTAAATTTCGGACCTAACCATTCGCTAGTATACTACAAAAAATTCAACCAAACAAACAAATGTCTCAGTTCAGTACAGAAAAAACTATGATATCTGCTGCCATCATATGACTAATTACCTCAAGTCATTGGCACATCACGATACAAAGTTGACATAAGCTAATCAAGAATGTAAGCTCAAGACTCGACAACAAGGGATATTGAAACGGTTGCATATTTCATTTCTTAACTCTCTGTTTCTTAAAGACAAGAACTAGATCGATTTACTTTGTTCATATCTAGGGACAAAGACACAACGTACCGTGATGTAGTCAATACCACATCCAATTTTCTTCTCATATTGTGGATGGTATGGAAGCAACCTTTCCAGAATCGCCTTTTCATGTTCAGGACTCAGCCGATCACCACCTTCATATCTGCAGCAGTTTTCAAAGAAACTTTGGTAAAAAAGAGATATAATAGTCTGCAACCATAGCAGACACTGAAATACTACATGTTGCAACAAGTAACTATGGTACACTTCCTATTGTAAACAAATTAAAGATAAAAGATAATGAAAACTAAATAAACCAAGCAGAAGTCACACACATTGTTGTGTCCTATGTTAGCCTTTTGCATAGTCAGATCTGTTGTAAAACCGGATCCTGCTGATTGTTGGGTGATGGCACAAGCACATGCCATGCCTAATACTGTACAACACCTATATTATCATAAAGTAGGCATAGTGCTGACTTTCTGTGGTCCATTAGTCAAGAGACATATACTGACAGCAAATGGTTTAACCGTCTAATAACAATGCAAATTTCCTAACTTACGGCATAACAACTATAAAAATGCTGCCTCACATGGAAAATAATTAAATGCACAAACCATGCTAAATCAATTGCATATACAGACACACAGTGCTTTGTAGTGGAATCGATCAAAGTTTACACAATACATGTTCTACGCCAGTGCCAAGACCCACCTTTTCTGCTTTGCACATGCTCCATTAAGAGAGCAGCTGCTAAAATTTTGCCCAATTACATTTTATGTACGGCGAGAACCGAATTAGAAAGCACTGAAATGGCACAGCATGGCATTGTTTCTTAAAACATGACGGCCTAATTGGTTGCCTAAATCATTCCAACAGATGCAGCAAGTGATGCAAGTACATGACAACATTTTTTGTGAGTGAATGTGTCAGCTTGATATATTATTCCTAATGAGTGTTTGACTGTTCGTTCATGAAGCACAGTTGTCAGTAACAAGGAAGATATAACCGTCTACAGAAAAATCTGACAAGGATGGACAAGCGAAAATGGTGGTTCAGTAACTTCTTGCATGCAGCCTAATCCAATTGAGTATTTCTTCCAAGCAACGAGGAGAAAGCAACACACTTTGTTATTAACTATCAAAACTACTACAGATATTAAAATAGTCCAGGTATTTCCTAGAAGACTCGTGTGTTTCAGAATTTTGCTGGAACATAACCAGGCGCTACAGTCATTGATACCAAAGCATGATCAAGTATGGTCAGGTGATAATAAATAGGATTAAAAGCACATGGACATACACAATGCGCCTATGAGATTTGTAGATATTGCCAATTTTCCTGCAGCATGTCATTGTGCACCTTCCCCTTACATTTGAACACATAATAATTTATACTCTCTTACATGATATATTAATCTACTGCATTCCTTGTACTGGAATATGTCAGCACAAACAATCTAGCCAATTCACAGCTTCCTCAACATTGTCCATAGTGTTTTGTCCAGCATTGAACCAATTGTGATCACTATCTCAATGGAACTGGATACAAAAAAGGAATATCTAATTGTAATCACTCCAATTTTTCCTTAATCAATGGGTATTGCTATAATTCCAGCCTCAGCCTCATGCACGATAAGTTTTGCACGCAGACCATCTACCTGCTCTATAAATTGTGATTGCAAAAACTGCTTTCCTATGACCCACTGTGCTGTGTGTGCTATTCTAAAATAAAATTTAGTCTGACCGACGAAATTCGTGATGAATTCCTGATGCTAATCAACAAAGCAGAAGGCCGTGAGAAGAAAATGTTGCGTACTTGCCCGAGTGGAGGATCATCCGGACGAAGCCAACGAGCGGCACGGTGTCCTCGAGGATAAGGTCCTCCCAGTCCACCCACTCCCTCTCCGATGCCTGCCTCCTCCCCTGAATCCTTTCCTCCTCGGGCGCCTCCTCGTCCTCCCCTGGGCCATCAAACGAGGATTCCACATCGGCCTCCCTCTCCTCCTCCGCCGACGTCGTCGTCGTCGCCACATCCGGCCGCCGCAGGATGGCCGCCGGGTCAGGCGGCGCGGCGCCTTGCTCGCGCGCCCTGACCGCCGCCACCGCGCGGCCGTGCCCGCGCCCCCGGCCCCGGAGTACCAGCAGGCAGGACGTCGAGGCGAGGCGGGCGACGTGGACGAGGCGAGGGCGGGGGACGGGCGGCGCGGCCATGGCGTGCGCGCGCGGCGAGGGGAAGTGCATGTGGGCCGAGGCGGCTTGCGGTTCGGTGCGGCGGGTCCGGGCGTCACGGCATGGTACGGACGGCGCGCGGCGGAAGGGGAAGGGGGGGCGTCGCGTGGCGGTGGCTCGCCGGGGGTTTTCCGAATTTCGGCGGGGGGGGGGGGGGGGGGGGGGGCGATGGTTTTGGGTTTGGTTGAGCGGCAGCGGCGGGTGGGTATGGCGGAGGGAAGCAGTGGCTGGGAAGTTAGCCGCGATGCTGCGTGGTGGAGTGGATAGGTCTGTGGCTCTGTTGCCCGGGACGGGGACGGCACTGAGCAGTGAGCGGCAGACCTCGTTGGCGTGTTCGCGGCTGCGCAGAGGCGAACGGGACGGGAGGGTCGGAGAGGTCAGAGGAGAGGGGGAGGCGGGGCAGGTGCAGTACATTTCGGCCCAAAGGCATATTGAGAGAAACCAACCTGTGCGTCTGATTTTGGGCCAAACCATTTTTGGGGGCCTAATCTTTTGAGAATCTACCCGAACAAAGCACAGTATATGCCGCTGGCGGGCCCTTCTGCTTACGACTACCTCAGCCCATCAGGGGGTTCGCGATTTGGGACTTTTTTCTTGCGGATGACTTTTGGGTGGCAGACCTTTCTTCCATCCAGCCGGGCGCGCGCGGCGGCGACTATACATCGCCCGCGCGATTTTAACGCGTCTGTCGCTCACGTGTCTGCGCATTGGCCCGCGGGTTAATTTTGTTTTGGGCCGTTCCATGTTTACAGCCCAACAACAGATACCAGTCCAACAAAGCTTCCCCTCCATCGCATGTTGATAGTCTGCTCACGCATGTTGCTTGCACAACGGTCCGCACGCTAATTTATTTTGGGCCGTTGCAGGCATGCTTGCACCTTATTTTCGATTTTTTGTTTTCTTTTCTTTGATTTCTTTTTTATTTATTTCTCATTTTCATTTTTGTTTATATTCTATTTCTTTTTATTATTTCATTTTCTTATTTATTTTTCCATTCACTATCTTATTTTATTTTCTGTTTTTTATAATTTTGTTCTCGATTTTGGATGTTTTCTATTTCTATTTGCTTTACTATATCTTTTTTGTTTCACAACCGTTTCTATTTCTTATTATTTTATCTCTTTTTTGCTCTATTTTTTATTTTACCATGTGCAATAATTTGTTCGCAACGTATACTCATTTGTTCTCCATGTGCAATAATTTGTTCGCAATGTTGATTCTTTTGTTCTCCATGTGGAGCAATTTGTTCGCAACGTGGACTCATTTGTTCTCCATGTACAATAATTTGTTCGCAATGTGGACTTACATGTTCTCCATGTGCAGTAATTTGTTTGTAATGTGGACTTACATGTTCTCCATGTGCAGGAATTTATTCGCAATGTTGACTTATATGTTCTTTATGTGCAGTAATTTGTTCACAATACAGACTGATTTGTTCTCAATGTGCAGTATTTTGTTCACAATGTGGATTCTTCTGTTCTCCATGTGCAGCAATTTGTTCGCACCTTGGACTAATTTGTTCTTCGTGTGCAGTAATTTGTTCGGAACGTGGATTCTCTTATGTTCTCCATGTGTAGCAATTTGTTCGCAATGTGGACTTATCTGTTTTCGTTTGATAAAAAAATATTTACAAAAAAATTTATCTAAATATAGTCAAGTGAGATCTTGTTTTGAAGATTTTATCACAATAAGCATTATGGTGTGATCAGAATTTAATTTGGATGCTTGGTTTAAGAGCAATGTTTTTTTCTAATCGCAAGCAAGTGACATGACACGTCACGTGCATAACTTTTTCTACTGCTCCACTCAGTAGGTGAGAGATGTACCGCCAAAACATAATCGGCCCACCATCAGCCCAATAAAAAAAATCTGAAGCGCGTCCATTCTTCAAGCGAGAGGTGTCTCCGCCATCACCCGGGTGATACCGAGACGCGCCCCGCGCGCGCCGCAGATTACGGGGTTGTTGGGCGATCTTTCCGTTCCGTTCCGGGACTGTGCCCGTTCCTGGTACAGTGGTACTCGAGAACCTAGCTGCTACTAGTAGTAGTACAGGCGGACAGATTCCCATCTTACGAGACGTGTCTGTCTACAATCATGGAAGCTCAGCATTTCGATGATGCGAAGGCCTGGAGCAGTCACAGTGGAGCCTGGGACCCTGGAGGATGGAAGGCACGCGTCAACAGTTCTGGTTCGGCACGGACGTACGCTACATACCTCGAAACGATTAACAAGTAATGACAAAACGAAGAAGCATCACGGTACTAGCTAGTAGACGATGAACTGGAATGGGTGATGGGCCGACCGACACGCATCGCAGTCAAGTCCATAGTACTCGTAAGCTTTGTGATAATCAATCAGGCAAAGCCCGAAAAAGAACGAGCCCTGAAGGCAAAGCTTTCTCCTCGCGTTGCGGCCGTTGACCCGCCGGCGATTGATTGATTCCGTCCGTCGAGCGTGCGCCAAACAAGGTGACCTCAGGGGGTGATAGGATATCTTTCGCCCGAAGGCATGCGCGCGGGAATGGAGAAGCTTTTTGGCGTGTTTAGCGATCGATGAGCTAGCATCGCAAAAGGAGCGCGGGGCCGGCCGCCGCCGCTGATTATTTCTTTCTTTCCGGCCTTCCACGTCGGAGTCGGTGCGGGTCGTGGTGGCCATTCACGCACTGACCTGCAGCATGCACAATATACAACTGCATCAGATTGAAAGATTACTAGTGTGCTGCTGAAGTCATGTTTCTCCATTGCTAGTGTCTTTAAAAAAAAAATCCCCGGGAGAGTCTTGGAGGTGACTGGTGATGGCAGGGCGCCGGCGTTGGTGAGCACGATGCTGCTAGTTTATTTATACTACTGCACCCTGCACTAGAAGATATCCACGACATTGGTAGAGAATTGTATCGTGGCATGTCCAAACATGCAAGTATGTAGGCGCGCAACTTCTTGGACTCTGGAGACTTTGACATGTTCAAGTGTTCATGTCTTTGATTATCTACATGTTTACCTTGTGCCCACTAAGGCTGGGCCGCTGGGCGCTAGAGAATAATTAGTGATTGTGCGCAGTGATCAATACGGCCGTAATGCATTGGGCATCGACGAACAACGGACTGGCCATGTTTCCGTGTCAGTTCCCATTTTCCCCACCTACAGTGTACGAGTAGGTCAAGTCGATTGTGCAAACGACAAAACTAGCACTCTGCCGGAGTCTGCCTTCTTCCAGGAAGCTCTGTTGTCATTTCAGGGAAGAAGGTCCAGACGCTCAGGTCGGCTATCTTGATGCACACATACATGAGTGCATACGAGTACACTTCTAAAGAAAAACAACTGCAACAGATCATCTTGCCAAATAACCGAATACTCTGAAAATAGAATAGGATTCATCTAGAGGAGTTTGAATTAATAAACAGATAAAGTCTAGAGTATTTCAGACTCATAGTTAAAGCATATTTTTTTCAGTAAAGTCTTCTCTAATTGATGGAGAAAACAGACTTTTCTTTTGGTTTAAACTACTACAACGCATACAAGCAATCAGGGAAAAAAAATTTGTAGACTTGACTACATATCTGCAGAGCGATGGTAGTTCATCTAGACTTAACAAACTCCCAACAGGAAAATAATGATAAGAGCATATGCGTATCTTGGCCCGCCAATGCCATGGGATATTGCTGCTAATACCCACCATTATATTACAGTATGCAATTATTGAAACGTGATGTTGTCGTTCTCATTATATTGCGTTTGATCTTTCTCCCTCGATGGCCTGCTAGCTGCTTGCTTGGCCAAGGAAACGACGATCAAGCAACAAGGCAAGTTGCTCCTATAATATATTTTTATATACTGCGCACCAATATATAACAACTACCTTTTTTATACAGGTTGTTGGAAGTGGATGATGCCATGGAGTTGGAGACAGTCTTCCGTGAAATTAGTTGTACAAAATCAAATCACAATAGCAAACCTGACTTGCTTCTGGAACTACTTGGTTTCTGGTCAGATTGTATCGCACGGCGATCGTCGCAATCTCGTAATTTGACATAACCATTTTGATGTATCTACATTATTGAAACTGGAATATTGCTCCTGGCATGACTTTGTAAAGTTTAGATTATCTCGACCATGCGACCTGTGATGAAATTCTAAAGGATTTCCATTGCTTTTTCTGAACAAAAAAATATTCAGAACTCCTGGAGAATGTCCAGTTGCTTAATTCCCATGTCAGCCGTCTAGAAGGCTGGAAGCCCAAGCGAGCGAGGCAAGGCATGCCGTGCAATTTATGGCATGTCATTGTCCACGGCACGCTACAGATATCTGATTCACTCATTCACTGATCTACTTCAGGCAAGTTTGGCTTCAACACTGTACCGGGACACGCCTGCCATTGCCATGCCTGTGTACTGCCCAAAAGAAGCGTCATCAGAGGTTCAGAAGAAAAAAAAAGATGGATGCAGTATGCCAAGTTGTTTTTTCTTTGTGATTTTTTTACTACAACGCCGGCAGGAACGCATCAGTAGCTGATGCAAATCATTGACGGCATTGATCAGTCATATATTACCCGTGATTGATGATAGCTACGATTTGCAGGCCATGAATCTGGGTGAAGATCGAGGTAGATACTTCGTTGTGTGTGGTCTGAATCTCACTGCGATCATTTGTCCTGGACCGAAAATCTTCACCGGAAGCCATCCGAATGCAGTGATCGATCTGCAGATATTTCTGTGATCTCGTCAAGAGATCGATCGCGATTGATGGCGAGGTGCGATAACAAGGTCGATACACGTCATCATGGAAGCCTCCTCGATTGATCATTGATCGATCCATTCTTCCTGGGAAAGCAAAGCAACAAGTCTCAGCGTCGCGTCGCTAACGAACCACGGAGCAGCGGGAAAAGCTGCACTTCACCTTCTCCACTGTCATGTACCGGCAGCAGTTACTGCGTGTCCTCGTCGCCTTTCCACTTGCGAACACAACTGCTCCATCATTTCGTGCCGCACCAAGTTGAATTGGTTTCGCGAATAAAATGCCTGCTAAAATCGTTTGAAAATTCGTGCCGGTTTGGGTCTGCTTGCAAATTCATGCCCCTGGCCGTTGGCACGGTCATTACTCCGAAGTGCCAATGGTATTGGACCACAAATGGAACGTTACCATGAGGTGGTTGAATCTTTGCGTGTTCTGATCGACGCATGCATGTTTCTTTTCACAACCAAAAAAAGAACCATGTAAACTCAAACACTCAGCTTATTCAAGAAAAATGTGACATTTATAACCGAAATAAGTGTCAGTGCAAAATTTCTGGCCGTCCTTTTCTTGCTGTTGCCACCGTCCCCCGTGACCGAAATGAATGCCTAATAATTACCCTCCCTGCCTTCCAATTCGAAAATCCACCGTTCGATTCCATGTACCGGGCGTACACTTCCTATATATATATATATATTAGTATATACGCTCGTTACGTCTGCAGACGTCACGCAGGTGACAGCGGCCGCATCCGCTAGCCGGCGCTCGCGAGGGAAAGGGCAGGGATAAAATCCTGCCGCGGCCGCCTCCACCCACCGCGAACCTCGCTTCTCCAAATCCCCCCTTCGCCTTGCGAGGGGGCGGAGGGGAGACAACAAGGCCACGCCCCATGGACAAGGCGGGGCGCCACCAGATTATGGGCGGCGGCGGAGGGAAGAAGATGGGGCCGTCCGCGGGGCCGGCGCTGGGGCTGCAGAAGCAGAACTCGTGGTCGCCCGACATCGAGCGCGACGAGGCGTGGGAGCGGCGGCGCCGCGGGATGCGCCGCGGGGGCACGGCGCTGCGGCGCGTGAGGAGCGTCACGGACGACGACCTCGACGAGCTCCGCGGATGCATCGATCTGGGGTTCGGGTTCGAGCCGCCCGCCGCCGGGTCCGGGTGCGCGGCGTGCGGCGCCGGGAGGAGCCGCCTCCTGGAGACGCTCCCCGCGCTCGATCTCTACTACGCCGTCCACGGCGGTGGCGGCGTCGGATTGGAGGCGTGCGCGTGCTCGTGCGGCGCCGCGTCGGAGGTGTCCTCCGAGGAATCGCCGCTCGGCAGCCCCATGTCTATACTCTCTCCAGGTAAGCTGCAGCCTCTCGTCTCTCGTGCTCGCATCCAATCCGATAGTACAGTACTTTTCCTGTGCCATGTGAGGCTGTTGTATAATAATTTACTACTGTATATCGATTCCAGCGCGATCAGAGCTTCGATTCAGTTCGCAAGGCCCGACGCGTGATTAAAGTTTCGATCTTTGACCCATTCGTTCATGCAGGCGACACATCGGAGACGGTGAAGATGCGGCTGAAGCAGTGGGCGCAGGTGGTAGCGCTTTCCATGTTGAGCCGCCACTGAACCGGGAAGGGCAACGCCGCAACGCCATCGCCGCCGCTAGGGAGAAAAAATTCATTTGAGATGCAGAGGAAACGAAAGGTATCCCGGCCGCCTCAAGGAGGAGAAAACGAAGAAAAGAATTTCAGTTATTAGGGTTTGGTGGGCCGCCGCCTTCCACCTTGACCTATCCTATCTTGGACCCCTTGCTAATCGACGTTCTTTCTCCGTGATGATGATTCCCTTCATGCCTAAACAAAAAATCATGCCTAATTACTTTGGTTAATCCTATTTGTTCCCCTAATCCACAGTAGTTTCTCATCTGTGTATGTACATGATGATTTCTTTTAAGAGGCAGATTAATTTTCTTCTACGTAAACGATTACTACTCTTGCCTGCTACTGATGATTGGTGAATACGCCCACGTTTTTTCCCCTCTATTGCAACCGAATGTTTCACAGATCCTTTCTGAGCTCCTGGTCATTTGATGGAATCTGTCAATCCAGAGTCTGCTGACCAAGAGCAAGGAGACCAATTTTCATCAAAACCAGCGGGTACTCTATGCGGAAAGAAATTAGCCCCTTCCAAAAGCAACTCTAAAGTTCACTATGCAAAAAGAAGATTTACGTCACATCAAAATATCATAACATGCATGGAGTACTAAATATAGATGAAATCAAAAAATAATTACACAGTTTTGTTAATTGCACAGTTTTGTTGTACTCTGCGAGACGAACATTTTGAGCCTAATTAATCAATTTTTGGATAATTTTTCACACGTACGAATGAAATGCTACAGTGTCGCAATGATTACGAAGTGACCCCAAATCCCCACCCCTATTCTACATCTAAACAAGGCTGGTTGGATGTTGGATTGGTTGGGAAATTTTGTCTGGGGGTTGTTGATGCAGCTGCCGCATCCCTCCCTGTGCTTCCGCGTCGCAGAGAATTGTTTCTCACGAGCTCTGGACAGGCTGTGGTCCGTCTGGACGAGTGGGGATGGGAGAAGGGCGTCTGGCGTTTGCCTGTCCCTTTCTGTCGTTTCGGCTCGGCGAGCTCTCTCTAGCTGTTACGGCCCTCGCCACTCTGCGCCATGCTCGCGGTGGGTTGCAGCCCATGTCACGTTGAGGCATGGCCGTCACGAATTCATGGTAACCACTGACCACTACTGATTTCACAGTGCTCGGAGTACGCTAACCACTTCAGCTTAACCACTTCAGCCTTTTTGATCGAACCCGTTCAGTGCTGTGCGGCGTGGAGCTCGTGGCTCCTCTTCATGGCAGACGGCAACTGATAATTGCAAGCAGTACCGATGCTGGGTGGAGTGGAGCCTGTAAAATTGCGCTGTTTGGCCTTGGTCCAGCACTGGCCCAATCAACTAATCAAGGACAGCAATGTTTTCGAATAATTAAGCCAGCGCTAATGCGGTCCTGAATCTTCTTCCTAGAGATTATATGAGCAGACCAACTGCTTCCACCCGTTTCAGACGCTTCAGTCTTCGGTAGTAGTTGGGAGAGACTGTACGGCGAGCTTGCAGGGACTGGAGGAGCGTCAGTTCCCAAGCCTGTACTCGAGGCGTACGGCATCTGCTGGTCGTGTTGTCTTGCCGTAACGGAACGCAGCCGGCGTCTTCACTCTTGAATACGTACTGATTCCATGAGCACCACGGTGAGAAGCCTTCCGCTCATCAGGCTCCTGAGATGCATTAACAGTTAACACGGGGCCTGGACGGCTGAATGATCTGACGGGGGCCTCCGACAATGCACGTGTCTAGACGGCGAGCCATGTTAATTGCGATTAGGACGGCCACGACAGCGAACATGGCACGCCTGCGTGCTGCGCTGCTGGCCAGCCGAACCACCACACGCGCTCCCGGCCAAGCAGACCACACGAGCTCACAGACACCAGGGCACAGGTTTGTACGGAGCATCGTCCGATTGAAAGCACTGTTTGACTTGCTGATTCGCTTCTCCAATCAAGCACAGCAGACTGAAGCGACCGGCGAGCATCACCGACGGTGCCTGAATGGACCTGCAGTTGCATCCTTTTCTTGATATAAAAATCTCCACAGAAGTGTACAGTAACCCCTAAGACGATAGAAGCTTCTAGCAGATACTGTTCCATTTGGTGGGTAATCAATTTGTCGCCACAACTAGCTTTCAAAAATTTGACATTGTTAATTGACAACAACCCATGCTAGTTACACAGAAACCTGGCCCCACATGCTAGACACCTTGCTAACTTGGTCGCAAAATCCTCCATCTTCAAGTCTTCAACTGTAGGCATGCAACGCATTGTTGCTTCACGGACAACTGCTGAAGTTCTACACCAAAGCATTTACAAAGCACAGTGCCATGGTTTATGAATACAAATTCGCCGGATGCATACATCTAACATGCTGTGACTAATGATACATAATGTCAAACCAAACCATAAGCCTAAATGGAGTATAAGCACGCACTCCTCGGGTCAATAAACTGACCAGGCTACATACAAACTCTTCTACTCACAACGAACATTTTTGCAAACGACCAAAGCCTATGCAGTGAATATCACAGGCAATCTATCGGCCTACGAGACTGAAGCTCTGGATTAATGGCTGCGTCAAACAAAGGCAACCCTGGCGATTGTGAGTTCATCTTCACCTATTATATACACTCCTCCAGACGAGAAGTCTTGCTAGGTACAACCTACCAAGGACCTGTCAATGTCCTCCGCAGGCAAATTCTCTTTGCCGTGGGTCCAACTTGCCGGCTCATTCTCTCCAGGACCTGCACAAACCATTAAAACATTGTTATGCTTAAGCAAACAGGACGGCACCGAACTATAAGAATCAAGCAATCACAGAGGTCACAGCTTGATATGAAAATATCCAGAGCCACAGAGCGACAATTACTTCATGAAAAATTGAAAGCAGGACAGCAAAAGCTCAAAAGTATATGCCACAAACAATGTAGATGCCTCAAAAGCAATCACTTTATTCTTTACCGAAAAAAGTATATGCCACAAATTCATTAATACCAACAGAAAATTCTCAAAACTTCTCTTGAGAAAGTGAGCTGGCCTGAGGTATGCTTTTCTATTCAAAAATAGTGTTTGTAATAACATCAAAAGTCTGAATGAAAGGTTCTGTAAAAAACAAATAAATAGTGGTTTTACACACAGTCACAAAGTTTCTAGGTCGATGGGGTCAAGGATCGTGGATTATACTTTCTAGAGGTTTTTACAAGACTGGGCACAAAAACGTCCCCAACTTCCAAGGACAGGAATGGCGTTGCTCGGTCAAGGAATGCTGCCATTGACCCCGTTTTCTGTGACTATGATTAAACTTTAACATGCGTGAAAAAAGGGTGTTCCTCGTAACAGCCCCATTCACCTCAAAAGGTTTGCAAATGGTTAGTTGAAAAACTTTAAGTATCAAATCACAGGGTAAACCTAACCTTCTCCACCACAAGTTTACAATGATGGGCCCAGGGCAAAAAAACATTTTCCCACAATGAAATAAGTAATAAAACCAGCCACAAATTTCACATGATGTTAGATAGACCGTATATGTATCTACACAAAAAATTTAATGTCTAGGTGTCAAATAGCACTTGTATATTTTCTTAGACCTTAGTTTCCTTAGGTCAACATAAGATTACATATAAACAGTGGGCTGTCAAAATAGCTGGAAGGGTTCCAACAAGACAATGACAAAAACATAGGCAACCTCAGAGCACAACATTAGTTTCAACAAGCGAACTGCATACAACAGAACTCATAGGCTACATGACCAACAACAGTGATGGAAGATTTCCCTCAAAAAAAGAAATAACAGTGATGGAAGATGGCCAATCAATTCAGAGGTTTCTGAAATCATTTAAGCTGCTTAAATGCTACCGTCTAGCCCCAGCTGTATGAAAATACAATTAATCACATCCATATCGGTCCTGGCCTTATCATTTCTTCATTTGCCTACATCTTTACTTTACATATAAGGTATTGCTTAAGTCAAATTTATGGGTATGATAGACTCTTTGTTTGAAGGCAGAATTCTCTGGATATAAGTAGATGTCAATTGGAACATTTCTCATTCCAACAAGTTATCAAAACCACAAGTTTAGGAAACTTTTATTTTGTTACCAATAATTGGTGAAGTTTCAAACTATGCATTCCAAGTCAAGTAAAGAGACAAGGTAACTAATATAATCATAGAGCTATACTATATTCGTGATGTTGATAGGGCTGACTATAATACTTCACGGCAATTCTTTCTAAAAAAAAACTTCACGACAAGGGAATCCACAGACTATAGAATTAATTCATAGCAAATAATTTCCTTCGCATCAGCAAAGTTTGTTACTAGTAATACGAAAGATGACATGTGACCAGAGCAAAAGTAGTTTCTTCAAAATGGAAAGCAATTACCTCATTCTTTTGTTTCTCCAGCATCTCTACCTGAAAATTAGAAATGATAACCAGTTACTTAAGAGTCGAAGATATAAAAAATTGACAGCACAAATATAAAATAGTCACACAAGAGGGAGCAGAGCTCATAAGTTCTAATTTGATAGAAATATGGTTGAAAATAAGCTCTAACTATTATATGCATCAGAATCGGAGAAAAATTCATAGCAAGCAGGCAAGCATAAGTGACAGTTACCAAAGTTCCTTGGCTGGTAACCTAATTTTAAGAGGAACTCATAGAAGACAAGGGCCATTATTAGTGAACATTGTGTAGATGCAAAGATTCTATTATTCTTTGGACTTTGGCTTCCTTCACTTAGTCAAATGCTATATAGCGATTTCCATTAAAAAGATCATCGTAAACAAATGATCCAGATTGCCTATTGCTAGAAACCAAATGTGCAGATGGCAATTAACCTTAAAAATGATACAATGACCTTTTTTTTGAACAAATAATGTACAAGTCTTGATACAAAGAGGTATAAACTAAAGATGCATATTAATAAACTGCTGGAATTTCTCTATTTTAGACAACATATCTTCATGAGTAAATATGAACCAACTTAAAACAATAAGACGCAAAATCACATGAGCATACCTGCTTTTTGTGCAACTCTTCGTTCATCTCTTTAAGTTTTGCCACCTCAGCTTCCAACTCCATCATATATGCCTGATACATATAAGAAAATAAAAATAAGTCTACTTAAAATCACCAGAAGTTTTTGCATCATGGTGATATACCTTTCTCCACACTGTTATTGCATACTACTTGCAGGTTCCTAATATACATCATTTAGATTATAGTAATACTTAACATGTTTAGCAAAAAATAGTATATACATGTCACACATGTCACTGTAACAGTAAGTAAGCAGGGGACATGACGATTTAAAGCTATTGGATAATACCATCACTAACAATATGCTTGCGGAAAGAACTTTACCTGCTTCCTCTGGCGCGACCTCGCGGCGGACTCCCGGTTCTTGATCATCCGCCGCTGCCTCCTCTCAACCACCTTCTCCATAGCTGGTGGTTTCCTCCCCCTCAGACCACCGTTAAAAACGTACGGCACCGGTGATGGCGACAGAGAGGATAAATCCCCTCCTTCCATTTTGCCAAACCCGTTGGACGTAACCGGCCTCACCGGTGATGCTCCCGGCGCCGCGGCACCACATCCCTCACCGACAGCCGGCAGCAAAGCATTCCCGAATGGCAGGGGAGGAACCAAGGGAGCAAAGACGTCGCCATGGGGAAACAGCATTGGGGGCTGCGGAGGCGGCGGTCGCGGTGGCGCCGCCATCGGCACCGGCGGCACGGGCGGTGGCGCCGTCATGTCCTCCCTCACCACGCCGGCGCGCACGAGGAACTCCTCCAGCGTGATCTCCCCGAGCGTCTGCTGCCGCTGGGCCGGCGGTGGCGGCGCCGCCGCCTCGGCCGGAGCGGCGGAGGGTCCGCCGAAGCACATGATGTCGCGCCAGACCTCGTCGACGGTCTTCTGGCTGAGCGTGCGGGGCAGGGTGAGCGATCCCTGGCGCTGGATGGACGCCCTCGCGGCGTGGTCCGCCGCGGCCGCGGACGCCGCCGACGCGACGGCGTGCGTCTCCTCCGCCGTCCAGATGCTTCGGAGGAGCTCGTCCATGTTCATGGATCCGAAGTCCTTGCCCGCCCCGGCCCCGCCGAGCGCGCTCTGGAACTCGTCGAACGTGAGCGAGTAGACCGACCCCTGCCGCGCCAGCGGCAGCGGCGTCATCGGCGGCAGGTTCTCCGGCTCCTCCTGCTGCTGCTGCCGCCTCCCGCTCCCTCCCGGGAAATCCATCCTAGCTAATTCGCCGTCGCCCGCCAAATCCACCAACCCACGCTTCAAAACCCCCTCTATAAGCACGCGCTCAGAAGGCCGGAGCCGCCAATCAGCTGAGCTCAGAGCAGGGGTTAGGCAGCGCAGAGTGGCTCAGCGACAGGAGATACCCGAATTAGCAAGGGGAATTCCGCGGATCATGAGGAATTTGGTGGAGACCCTGAGGTGCGAGGTGGAAGACGCGCGTTGGTGGGTGCAGGAAAGGGAGGGGGGCGTCGCGCGACCGCGGCGGCGAGGCGAGGGGAATGGTGGTGGACAGGTGTCGCCCCGGAGGAGCCGTGTGGGGGCGTTTAAAACGCCGCCGGGCCCCGAGGCCGCGACGAAATCTCAACGAGTTGGGTGCGCGCCGGGTAATAAAGTACTCCACCAATCCTCCCCTTTCGCCTCGCGCACGCCGCACCCGTACACAGGCAGGGGCCTCAGATCTCGTGCTCTGGATTGCCTGTGCTGGGGGAATCGAATTTTCCCCGCAGGGCCGACATGTCAGTGTGGAGCGGGATCTGCTGGGTGCAGCGCGCGGGTGGGATGGGGATTTTTTTTTTGGTTCACGTTGGTTGGACAGGACGTGGGTGTGGTGGTGGGCTCCGCCGCTCCGGAGCGCGAAACGTGGCGGCCTCCGCACGACCCTGACGGCTGGCGACGCGACGGGCTGCCCAATGAGGCCGCGCGAGGTGGGAGCATCTGGGCGAGCGCGGACAAAGGGATTGGACGGCCGGATCGGGGCGGGAGACCACCCGACCGGCCACCGGCCACTAACTATGACGCGACGCGACGCGAGCCGGGGCGAACCGGTCCACCCTGACCCCGTCGTTGTCTCGCACTCTTCCTTCACCTCACCGGTGGCTCGTGTGGGCTGGGCTGCCGCCGCGCGTTTTCCCTGACGAGACGACGAGCAGCATCATGGAGGACGTTCGGCCCGGCTGCGCTGCGCACTGCACAAATGGACCAGGCTCACGTCGACATCTGGGGGTGATGTGATCAACCCCGCGCCTCAAGTTTCGTCTAAAACACGGACACACGCGTGTCGTCGCCTCCAGAATACACAGTGATGCGGCTCTGTTTGACATTGCTGCGTGCTGCCGACTGCGCCTGCATGTCTCGTTTGATGCAACATTTGCATAGGGAACCATTTATTTAAGCTATCGCAATACGGAGAAGATCTTTGTTTAGGTTAGAGTGTTATCTTCTGCCAAGTGCAAACAAGCAATCTGCACTTGCAAGAACTTTGGCGAGATTCTCTTTGCGGCGCTCCCCTTCTGGGTTTAAACGTCGCGTGAGCATCTTCAAAAGATTAGCTAAAAAGACTAGTCAAATTTACTGATTTAGCTACTTTAAAAATAGATTCGACTAACAAATTGCAGAGTAATCCAACAGATTCTGCAAAGATGGCTAGTGAGATAGGGCTAGCTAAAAATGACAAGTGAATGCGGTGGGATAAAGAGCCACTAAATTTAGAGAGTCATTTACAGAGAGTCTGTTGGAAACATTTAGAAAACGATTTGGCTAGTCTCTTGGAGATGCTCTAAGCTCAGGCTCAGCAGCTTTTCTTCTAAAGAAATATACCCAACGTATTACTAGATTTGGTGGGTTTTTAATACTATTTGGGGGTAATTAATTATGTCAAAACTAAACTTCAAAGTGAAAAATGATACTACAATCGGTTGCCGTTCAAGTTAATTATTGCGTTTTTGTTTCTTTCTACGAAGATCTTAACTAAATTATTGCAGTATACTGATTAGCCCGTGAGGCCGTGACTCGTGAATCCCAGAACAACGTGGCGGCATACTACAACGAGACACTCCTAGGACACCTGGCTGAGGCTGGTGATCCTGGCGCACTCCCGGCTGACGACGGCGGCCGTGGATGGGCTGCGGCCGAGCACGACGTCGTAGCCGTCGGTCCAGCCCTCCATCCCTGGCTCCATGACCTGCCAGAAAAGCCCCCCGGCGAGCGGCCCTCCGGCCCGCGCCGACGCGTAGATCGCGTCGTACACCATGCCGAAGTAGGCGTCCCGCGTCGACGCCGTGTAGCCGTTGGACCGCGCGGACCACCCGAACTCCGTCACCAGCAGCGGCTTCCGCAGCGCCGCCGACGAGTCGTCGGCGTGCGACGCCATCCACCGCCGCATGAACGCCACCTGCGCCTCGTTGCTCGCGCCGGGCACCCTGCACACGCTCGCACGCACGGAACGGAAGCCCGTTCATGTTCACGGTGTCGTCGTTGCCATTGTTCGTTCACCATGATGAGTGCTGAACTCACCATTGGTCGGGGTAGGAGTGGATCGTGGCGAAGTAGATGCTGGGGATGAGGTTGTTGGAGATGAAATCGGTGCCGACGCTGTAGCCGCCGGGGTTGAACTGCTGCTTCCGGTCGGGCGTGGACTCGCCGTAGAACCCTTCGAGCCCGATCTCCACCATGTGGTTGGGATCCACGGACTTGACGAAGCCGGCCATCTCCGTGATCCAAGCCTGCAGGGTTTTCCCGGAGAGGTCGCTCTGGCAGCGAGGCTCGTTCATGAGCTCCCACGCGAAGATGGTCGGGTCGTCCTTGTACGCCACCCCGGTGAACTTGTTCACTCTGGTGAGGACTGCCTGTTGAAAACACACGTGCACGTGCACACATGAGAAGTTGACCTGGATGCAAATTAATGCAGATGATTACAAACTGGAGTGGTCGCCGGACCTTGGCATGGTTCTTGTAGAAGCCCCTGGTCACACTGCTCGTGAAGAAGTCGTCGTCAGAGTTCAGATAGTGCCCCTGGTCCCTTGCCCACTGAACATACCGCTTCTTTCCGCCGTACCCGTCCCAGTTGTTCACCAGGCTCAGGATCAAATGGACACCGTGCTTTTTTGCTTCGGCTACCACATAGTCTAGACCCTGAGTTAACACAAACAGACACATGTTTGTCATCATCTCGCCATCAGATAGTTTGCACAAAGAACAAACAATGCACAATACTTATGTCGTCTGACGATATCACGCAGATTTTTTTTACAAGATTATTAGGAGAACAATTGATTGTTTGATTTGCTTGCTATATATAGAACATCCATATAAATAAGAAGTAGCATGAACGGCCAGGATTTGAATTCAGCAAACGATTGAGCTCTTACGGCCGTCCGATACGACGTACCCTGAACACCTCCTCATTGTACACGCCGGGCGACACCTGCAGGGCCCGGTAACCCCCGTCGCTGAACGCCCACGTCCGCACCAGCGTCGCGCCGAGGCCGGCCGCCTCCTCCAGCGCGGCCGCCGCCTTGCTCCGGTCGGCCGAGTCCGACGCCATGTACATGAGCCAGTACGCGTTGAAGCCGTGCGAGTAGAAGGGCCGCCCGCCTAGCGTGAATCGCGTCCCGCTCGCCCTTGCAAAGGCGGTGCTGCGACTGCGATCACCGGTTTCTAAGGTCTCGCCGGCGGCGTGGCCGGTCGTTTGCACGAACGCGGCGGCAAATAGGGCCAAGATGGCCAAACTCGACAAGATCACTCGTCTTCTCGCCATCTATATATAATATATCTACTACGAAAACTAGCAATGCTGGCAACGAGTAGATGCAATCTTAAATCTTTGCAATGAGCAGCATTGATCTCTTGGTAGATATGCGTGCGCTACGTTTTGTGCATGGAAGTGTTTATATACGGATGGCGATCGACTGCCATGGCAAGGGCAGAGGCGAGAGCCGCCGATGCATACATGGTCGTAAGTCGCCTCTTGAATTGGGGTCACACGTCTTGATGCATGTCGTGAAATTAACTACATGCGTAGTGGGCTCGATGTGTATGGATTGGAGAGATTAAGAGTCCGGCCGTTTGGTTGGAGGAAGATGGAAGGATGTTCCAATGTCCCATGCCGAATCGTCGTCACAAGGGATGTGTATACGTTTCTGAATTCTGATGGGCTCTCATGCAACTAGGAGCTGCAGTTACCTGGCACAGGACGCGAACCGCAGGATTCTGGCTCTGAATAGGCCTTGTTTAGACGAGAACAGGGGGCGGGAATTTGGGAGTTTGGATCACTTCATAATCATTACGTCACTGTAGCATTTCGTTTGTACGTGTGAAAAATTATCCAAAATTGATTAATTAGGCTCAAAATGTTCGTCTCGTAGAGTACAACAAAACTGTGCAGTTAGTTTTTGATTTCATCTACATTTAGTACTCCGTGCATGGGCCGACATTTTAATATGATGAAATTCTCTTTGCGTAGTGAACTTTGGGGTTGCTTTTTGAGGCTGTGACGCTACACAGGCTAGGAAACTGAATCCCTTGCACCGTACAAAAGTTTGGCAACAGCAGAAACTTGGGGTTCTGAAAGAAAGATGAAGCCGTCGGCGCAAATGTACGCTGTGAACTGGCTACCCAACCAAATGCATGGCCAGCTCCAAATTCTCGCTCCTCCTCAACTGAACCAGACACGTTTCAAAAGAGAGGATCAGAGCAAGCTTCATTCTAAGGGTCAAGCTGCGCATCTCTAACTTCTTTCAATACCGTGTCAATGTACACGCCCCCATGACTTGCATTACATACTCAATTCCAGGAAAGATATACATCAAGCGTAATGAATATCAGCTCAACCTGGCATTTAACTAGCATGAAGCTCAAGAAAGGAGCTCCTTCTACTCGGTTTACAGTGGTTGGATTGATGCATGAGTGGTTTTCACTCAATAAATTGGACTTCTACTGCCCCACATCAGTGATCGCATCGTGCAAATTCTCTTTTAACAACTCCATTACCTCCAAAGCAAGAAGGCCAACTGCTTCTTCCAAATTCGTTCTGTACCTGTTGGTTGGCAAGAGCTGTAGCACTCTTGAGAAACGCACACTTCTAATGTTAGCAATTGTTTAAAGAAAACAATAGTTTAGTAGATAAAATTCATAAAAGTCTACAACTAGGAAACTAGTGGAAGCTTCATATGTCAAAATGTATGAATGCTGAAGAAACTCACCAAGTAGTTCTATATCCATTTTTGCACCCACAGCCACAAAATATACCACAACTAGCAAGCACGATAGGTAAAGCAGCAGCTGAAGGGCTTGCCAGTCTTCACAAAGGAAGATGCCTTCTTGTTTGCCCTCACACCACAATTGTCTTCACTAGAAGAAACTGCACTTCGCATGTCTTCAGCTTTCTTCTGAGCAGAGCGGAGTTTGCCTAAAATTCTGTCCATTGACGATGATCTTTTCTTTTCAAGCTTCATCTGAAGAACAGAAGATTAATAATAAACATGTAAATTTATTTCATAATCTTCATGAGAAAATTATTAGACGGGAAAAATCAAAACATTTGGCAATAGTGCGTGCTACAAAAAAATACCTCTAACTTCCGAATAGCTGCCTCAGCTTTTGCTTTCTGCAGATTTTCCCAAGCAGTGATCTTTGCTTCCTCCCTTTTGCACCTTAACACAAATAATCAGGTCTCAAAACCAAAATAGAAGACCTAGCAGTTTTATCTATTATTAACCACCATGAGCTATGTTATTATTAACATATTATCCAACGACATGAGGAGAAACAACCACACGGGCTTCAATGAATCCCTACATTTTGTTCATAAAAAAATACTAGTAAAACAAGTTGATTTCTAATTCATACGTGCTTTCCAGTCTTGTGTTAACACCTTGCCAGTTGGAAAAAGACTAGGCCTTTATAGTCTGTTCTTGTAATGAAAGTGGAAAGGAGTAAACAGTTTTGTGTGCCCTGCTAGCTGTAGAATGAAAATGAGCAACTAGCACTCGAGTGGACCAAATACTTCAAGTGCCATATCAGTCCACTATCTGCATTTTTATTCCATCTGATCCCGACTTTAAAGTATGTAACTTTCTATGAACCATAGTATGCTATGTTTCTTGCTTATTTCACTAATGACACTAGAAGCATATTAGCAGGTCGTATAATGAGTGCCAATTCAGTAGCACCTTCTATACTTGAATATTAGGCTGCATTTTCTTAATAAAAATGAAAAAAATATAAGACACTGACAGCTTGCAGTACTCATAGTTAGAAGATGACTATTAAAGCACTGTATTATTTTGCATTAGGCAAATTAGAAACTCGGCAGTGGTGCAAAATTAAGTTCTTAGAAGACAACATGGCAAAAATAAGCAAGATCTTACTTCGACATGCATCTTTCTCTTTCTTTTTCATCAAAAGATGGAGCCCGAGTCTCAATGGTCTTCTTCCTCCATTCAATAATATTTGTTGACCGCTTATCAGATCCTCGTGTTACATGTCGCTTGGACCACCGGGTCACAGTTACTTGATCATCTACCTGCACATCCCTGATTTCAGGTTTAGATATATGACTATTTGACTCTCTTATCAAATGTCCTGACGGCAAGCTGGAGCAGGAATGCCTCGCTTTTGGGGAAGACGATATGCTATCCTCGGGACTCATCTGTGTAGCAACATCTTTCTTTATGACTGGACTGGAAATCACAGAAGTTACTTCCTGCTGGCCTTGCAATTTATCATCTGTGTTCAGGGTGGAAAGACATTAAGATTGATTTTCCTAAGTATAAAAAAAGATTGATTTTCCTAGATGACAAGAAAACTGGCTAATACAGCCAAACAGGAAAAAAACTGAAGCTAGTCAACTAAAGCATGCATAACTTGTAGTGCATAAAATGGAATAACCATTCTATTTTGATTTTAAACCTTTTTATGCTTGCTCACTGCATGCAAGACACAAATAACATATATGCCGTATCCTACTAGTTAGTATATGAAATTATGAATAGAATGGTTTCTTTAAAAAGAACATCGAAGGAATATTTCATCTTTCCTAGGTTGCAAGCAGTGTCATAAAAAGTGGTAGCTTCTGGGTAGGGTGGACTCTTTTTTTTTTGAAAAAGTGGCCATAAGCAACTCTACTAGTTCCATAGGCACAACTGACACAAGCAATGCCAAAACAGTAGAAGGTATAATGAAACAGATGGTGGGAACAAATTCTGTTGTGTTCAAGCTCTCAAGCTCAACTCCTCATAGCAACAAAAATCAGCCACAATTCCACACAGAAAATACCAAAGGTCAAAGTACAATGGATGGACATGTCTACCTGCTTCGAAGAAGCAGGATTAGTAACATACTAACATCTTGGAGTCTAGAAGGTGAATGTTTTCCAGTCTTCCACTCTTGTGATGCATCTATTGATTGACAGTTTAATCAACACGCCATATGGTACACACATGCAGTTGTTTCCTTCAGTGTCTACTAATGGCCAGATAAAATGCTAAGTAGTGGAAATTTGCATAGTGAAGACCGTAGTGGCACTACATTGTCCACATTGTGTTTTGAGAAATCCTTAACTAGGGAACATAAAACTACTTTTAAAGTTTAAACTTATAACAGTTGACATTTCAACTTTAAATTTTAAAAAAGTGAACTAGTCTATCCCGATGAATCGACCCAGCTTCAATGCAAAACAAAACATGGTAAAGCACATGACAATTGACAACCAACAATGAATCTTGTAATAAGATTGTACTAGACAAGCAACTTTACGAGTTCCTTCTCATTTGCTTGCAAATCCATGGAATGAACAAAACAATAAAAGCAGCATTAATCATGATAAGGAAATGGTACTACCAGGAAAAGGCTAAACCAAACCTCGTGTAGTTTCTTCTGATATATTAGCAAAAGCAGATGCCTCCATAAGTGTTTCTGTCCATGCATGTATGCTTGCAGACCTCAATATGTATGGTTCCTTCTCGGCAGAGTAGGATCTGCTGCTACCATCATCACCACTCCTGCCTCTTCCACTGCTGAAGTCACCAATGCGCCCGTGCTCAGGTATGAGTACCCCAGCAGAGAAAGGTGAATGCGCTGCAAAATTAGCTGCTGCCAGAACACCATCAAAGCAGGGGACAAGTGGCGAAACAGCTGCATAAGCTCCCGGAATGCTAGCTGGGTGGCCAAGTGGCCCACTCTTCGACTTGGGCCGCCTATGGTGCGGAGCCGGTGCAGACATCCTTCCAACCCCATCACAGGAAACCGGACTCAGGATCCACTTCTCCGCATCCTCCCATTTCGATGGCAGCTTCCTCCCATTGTTAAAAGGAAGCACAACCCCACTGCCCCCATACCGCCTATTGCTACCTGTGCCCAGTGGCACATGCTCTGAGCTCCAACCCTTGGAGTACTGCATGCTGCCTGCACAATGCCGGTTGTAGTTGGGAGTCCCAGGGCTGGGGAAAGTGCCTGTGCCTGTGCCTGATCTGCTCCGGGATGATGCAGTCGAGCTCTTGCTCATTCCTCCAGCATTACCCCCAATCAAACACCTGGGTGAGAGCGCTAGAAGCTCAATACCTCCGCCACAGTTAGGCTCATGCGAGGCCAGTGGCCGCACCAGCCCAGACCCCTCTGACTTAAGCCGCTGCCGCTGCTTCTGGCACTCTATCAAACAAACAGATTCCACCATCAATAAGCAATCACTTTCACAACTATGCATCAGGACAACTAACATTCTACTATAGCAGATTACCTCTTAGAGAGTAGGAGAATGAATCATTGGTTGCCTCCGCCTCTTCCTCCGACCCAGCCGAGCTCGCGTCGTCCCTCCCCTCTTCCTCGTCTGCGCGAGAGAACGGTCAGAACGCACGGCTACAAAAATGAGGCGACGTGCGCGCACTGGGATTTCAGCTGGGTGGACGGCACGCACCTGGCGCAGCCGTGCCCCGCGTGGCGAAGCCGCTGCCGCTGCTGGTGAGGGGCAGCAGCGCGGAGGCGGGCGGCGGATCTGGATCGGCCGCGCCGCGTGTCCCCACCGGCTGCTGCAGAAAGCGCCAAGGGCAGAGGCGTCAAGTCACCGCACCGAACGGCAGCAAAGACGAATTGAAACGGTGAGCGCGGCCGCGGCGGCTTGCGGAGGCCGCACCCCACGACGAGCGGAGCGCGCGATCCGTAGGCCGGCCGAAACGACCAAAAGAGCAATGATAGTAAAGCGACGAAGGCGAGCGAGTGAGGTGCGCAGCTCCTCTTTTGCTTGGCCCGTTCAAATCCGCTCGCTTTTTTGGCTTTATGCTTTGCTTAACCGGAGGGTTTCGACGCCATCGCCAACCTCGGATCCCATGTGGGTTAGGAGACAAGCGCGCGATTGGAAATTTGGGTTTGGATCTATTGACTTCTACTGCGCGCTCAAATAGTTTAGTAACTAATTAATCCAGATACGCCATGCCGAGACCATGTGGAGGTTAATAGGTGGGAACGGAAAAGAGTGGGGAGAGAGATTTAACTGTGGCGCCGGCCGCGGCCGGTCGTCTCCGCCTCGGCGGCGGTTGCTTCTTGCGTCGGCGCTCGAGCGCGCGGTCGTGGCCAGCGGCGGCGGCGGCGGCGGCGGTGGGGAACCCTAGCGCGGGCTCCGGGCGGGGCATGCTCGGCCGCGCGGTCGCATTCCCCGAGGAAGGAGACGACGCTAGTGGGAGGGCAGTGGAGTGGAGCGCCGGGGGGCGTTGGCGCGG
The DNA here is from genome assembly GCA_033239725.1 of Echinochloa phyllopogon. Lineage (NCBI taxonomy): Eukaryota > Viridiplantae > Streptophyta > Magnoliopsida > Poales > Poaceae > Echinochloa > Echinochloa phyllopogon. The sequence goes on from BTCW01000010.1 coordinate 56,226,705, forward strand.
GGAGCAGGATTAAAAATGGCGCGTGGAGGGATGCGGACGCTGGCCTCTACCCCGCTCTACATTCTCTCGCAAGCTTTGGCTCTAAAATTTGCATAAAGATATCACTTTATTATAAATACGTTATTATAGTGTTTCATTTGTATTTATAAAAAAATGTCTGGACGTTGATTAATTAGGCTCAAAATATTTGTCTCACTGAGTATAATAAAACAGTGCAATTAGTTTTTAATTTTATCTACGTTATACCGATACCTTGATGTGATGAAAATTTAGGAACGTAAATGTGTAATTTGGGATCTAGGCTCTGCTATGGTTTTGGCCTGCACTGCAGAGTTCTCAGCGCTGTGTAAACTTGCCGGGGGATCGACGGGCCGGTTACTTGTGAACGCGGCGCGAAGTAAAGCAGCAGGCGCGCAGCCTCCCGGCCGATGTCAGCCAGAGGGTCGGCCGCGTGCGCGCGACATGGCCACCCGAGCCAACGAAACAGTGTTCGCGATGTTCATTTCCTTCCACCGCCGCAGACGGGAAAATTTTCACGATAGAAAACAAATGGGGCATGCTACCGCCTCGCATCCGTGCAGCAGAATCTCAGGAAGGCAGGCACCGTGAGCTGTGCGAGTGTGACTGAGCCGTGACCGCACAGGGGCGTCGTGGGCCGCCGACGAGTGCGGCGAAGTTCCAACCGGGGCGGCCAGGAGGGCAATCAAATTCGCGACACAGGGGCCCTCCCGGCCCGTCTGATGCCCCGTTCGTCAGCGCTGCTGTTTCACGCCACAGGTGAGCCGGGTCCCCGCGGCGTCGGAGGAGTTTTTGACTTGGAACGAATCTTTTTGTCGGAGGTGGGGAGAGGCAGCCAGGGGAGCGAGCGGAGCGGATGCCCACACGTACCACACTGACCAGCACGTGGTCGCTGCCCGTGCTCGGGTCGGGCCCGTTCGTCATGCTCGTGCACGGGCGGGACGAGGTGAGCTGGGAGTGGGGGGAGCCGCACCGGCACCGGGGGGCCACGGGCTAGTAGTAGTACAGTAGAGTGAGAGGCCGGCGGGTCCGGGCGGCGCCAATATTTTTTTTTTCGTCCGCATGCTTCGGTGTGCCGTGCTAGCCAGGCAGAGGCAGGTGCGGTGCCGCAGTCGCGTGCCGCCTCGCGATGCGCTGTCCAGCAACATGTTTCACTGTGTGTGTCTGCTTTTATCTCCTCCGCGTCTCCTCATCCCTTTACAGTAACTTTTTGGTGACCTGGATTTCATGCCGAGGTAATATCAATCACCTGTTTTTGCTACGGTTGTACGGTAGCTTGTAGCTCGACCTGCATTGTTTTTCTGATCTGTTTTTTCTATCCCTGCATTTTCATATGTTCCTACAACTTCAGTTCACACGGTTGACAAGGCAAGCCACCGAGTGGAACAGATATAAAACGAGCAGCAAATGTTTATACCAGTACTACGTAGCAGCGCCGTATGCGCATGTGGTACCAGCATGGATGGATGATGGGGTTAAAGGGAGCAGAGGAAGGTGGTAAACAGCGGAGCCTATGCAACTGTGCGATCATTGCTCCGTATGGCCCCTGTTCCTTTCAAAGCGGCACGAAAAACAGGCTGCCCTTCTGCAGCAGGTATGAGCGCGCGGCGATGCTTTTAAGAACAGAGTTGCGTACCGATGCGGTGACCATCACTACAGGCGTAGTATTACTGTATTGCGAGGAGCGAGTACGGTGTGATTTGATGATCATTTCTTTTAGTGCCTTTCCTCTGATAGTCTGTCTGATGCTTCATCAGTTCGGGCGTTGCACCTGTTCTTGTTTATCGTCATACTGGATTAATGGCGGATGGATGGAATGTGATTTGATGCCACAGAAGGGCTAGGGATAGCGTGAGACGGTGAGAGGATACCAAACACACGTGGACCCGTTAGGTACAAACACGATAAGGAAGGTGTCTTTTCCACATAGCTAGTATAGGAGAGATTAGCAGGATCTCTAGTCACATCACTGGATTAATTTGCACTACGAATTATAGCCCTAGTTTTCAAGATTGGGCACAACACGTAGCTGTTTTGGACGCGTATCACGTTGGCTAGAAAAAAACATTGCAGAGTAGCCAACCGCTACGCTGGTTATTTTCTTTCTTTCCCCAGATATCTTTATCTGGTTAGACGCGTTTTTCACGTACGCTCGTCAGTTTTAAAGAGTACATTGATTTACCTCTTCTTTCAAGAAGCTTTTTATTTTTAACTAATTTTTTAATCTTTAAATTTAATTAGAATTATTGCTAATCTCTTAAAAATGCTCACGCTGTAGCCACCCAATGAGCAGCACCGTTGCTGCAGTAGATCTTTTCCGGTTCTAAAGAGAAAACCTGCAGTAGTAGCTTTTTTATGTGTTCCACACTCGGACTATTATTATAATAAAATTATTTTACATCCTTCCCCCTGCATTGGAGATTTGGAGCCCCGAAAAAAAAAGGAAAAATGCACCGCAGCCCTTTGATGTACTTTGTGGGCTGAGATATTTTCTTTTACGGGCCTAATGCGATGCTTCTTCTCTGATTGCATGTTGGGCCCAACAACTTAACGGCGTTTGGTCAGACCTCGAGGGCCACACAAGCCCACAATCCGACTCACTTCCGCTTCTCTTCAGGCCGCGGGCGTCGTCTCTCCCCACTCCGGCCGAACCAATGGCGGCGGCGCCGACGGCGGAAGCCATGGACGTCGAGGCACCGGCTAGATCGCTGCCCACCGCCTCGGCCACCAAGTCCCACTCCCCGCACGACCTACTGGCCGAGACCCGCGCTTCCATCGAGAAGGTTGCCGCCCGCATGCTCGCCATCAAGAGGGACGGCACCCCCAAGTCGGAGCTGCGCGAGCTCGTCACTCAGATGTCGCTCCTTCTCGTCACGCTCCGCCAGGTACGTGAACGTCACTCTCCTAAACCCTAGCCCGCATCCCAAAACCCTATCGCTAGATCTGCTGTGTTAATTTGAGTTTGATCTGCGCAGGTGAACAGAGAGATACTGATGGAGGAGGACAGGGTGAAGGCGGAGACGGAGGCTGCGAAGGCGCCGGTGGATTCCACGACGCTGCAGCTGCACAACCTACTGTACGAGAAGAACCACTATGTGAAGGCCATAAGGGCGTGCCTAGACTTCCAGACGAAATACCCGGGGATAGAGCTCGTGCCAGAGGAGGAGTTCCGGCGTGCGGCGCCAGCGGACATCCGCGACAAGACCCTTGCTGCTGACGCGTCCCACGACCTTATGCTTAAGCGCCTCAACTTTGAGCTCGTTCAGGTTGTTTATTGTTACCCGTTGCAACCTAGTGGGAACTCTACTTATCACCAAATTTTGTTGAGCTTTTCTGAAGGTTCTTGATGATAATAATTGAAAGAATTAGCTGCACCTACTTGGAACTAATAGTAAATTTTAGTCAACTTTGAACCTAGCATACTACCATACTGGAATGTTTTGGAGCATTTCAAGCTATACCGCAATGATGGGTGAGGTTACACCACCGTATGGTTTTGCTACAATCACCTGCTGGACTTACTATTGTTTTGGCATGGTGATTGTATCGCACATTTTGCATTAGATTTTCCTGCCTTTGAACTTCTTTTAATATTAAGATCATAGTAGATCAGGTTACTTCATGCATCTGTTAACTTTGTATTTGAATTTTTGCACAACTCCCAACTATCACTCGTAGGGTTATAATAATATCTCGCATCGCCTGTTTCATTAAGTCTGTACATATATTCTTCGTGCAGCTCAGGATTTATATTATCTCCATTGCTCTCATGTATTAAGTTTACCGACCTTGGATCCCGTGCATTTTTTCCCATTTCCCATTTTTTACTTGCCCAATGATTTTGATTCCTGGAGATAGTCTAATGTCACTGTGGGTTAGTGACTGGTGGTGCTAGCAGCTTAGCATGTTATCCCTATCATTTATACTGTTTTCAGGATTTTATTTCTGGCTTATAAAGTGAATTTTAACTGTGAACCAGCGGAAGGAGTTGTGCAAGCTACATGAAAAATTGGAACAGCAGAGGAGCAGCTTGCTGGAGACAATTGCTAATCAGAAAAAGTTTCTTTCGAGCCTTCCATCACATTTGAAATCACTGAAGAAAGCATCGTTGCCAGTGCAGCAGCAGCTGGGCATGCAACATACCAAGAAACTAAAGCAGCACCATGCTGCGGAGTTGCTTCCAACCCCACTTTATATAGCATACACTCAGTTGTTAGGGCAGAAAGAAGCATTCGGAGAGAATATTGAAGTAGAGATCATGGGAAGCACAAAGGATGCTCAAATATTTTCTCAACAGCAAGTCAAAAAGGAAAACGGTACGTGTAGATTTGCTTGGTATATGTCATAACTATGCCTCCCTGTGAAGTTGCAATTAGTCCTTTGTTGCATGTATTTCCATTCGTACTTTTGAATACTGAATCCTTGATGTCCTTGAGAAGAATTGGTCTCTTTCGATGTCTCCTGCAAGGATGCAGTCTGTAAAATTCCTTTTTTTAGCTTTTCACTAAAGCAAAGAGGCTGGCGTTTTCAGGCATTCAATGGCAATTTACATTTTTCCATTGAAAAAGGGTAGAACACACTGTTTCTGTATGTTATTGCCCTAGCAACATTTAGCAAGATTTTCTGGAAAGGTCATGGTCATTTAATATTCATAATTTGTAACGGCATGCTTGTATATCACAGTTGCTAATTTATTCGTTTAAGTTTTGAGACTAGAGGCAATTTGCTGGGTTCTCTATTAGTATTGAATATAGTTTTTCTTTTCACTGCGACAGCAAAGATTGTTAATGTTGGTATGCCTTCTCTATCTATAGTATCATATGTCTGTTCGTTTTACCTGTATTATCTTTTGCCTGTATGGGTAAGGATTGCCAAATTTGGAGGTCTTCCTCAGCAGCATGTTTCGTATGTATGTAATATCAGGCACCTTATCAAATGGTGACAACAACAGAATGGATGACGATGTAATTGATGACGACGAAGATGCTCAGAGAAGAAGATCAAGATCCAAAAAAAATATCATGAAGGAAGCTAATAATCCTGCAGTGGCATATCAGCTTCACCCACTTAAAATTATTGTCCATGTATATGATACTGAGGATTCTGGTACCAAACGCCGTAAACTCATCACCCTGAAGTTTGAATACTTGGCGAAGTTGAACGTTGTTTGCGTTGGAATCGAAGAGTCTGAGGGCCTGGACAAAAATATCTTATGCAACCTATTTCCAGACGACACTGGTTTAGAGCTGCCTCACGAGGTATGTAGTTTAAAATTCAGGGCATGTGATTTTAATTGATTTCACAACTTCCTTATTGGAAGTTTTGGTACCTGTTTATTTAGCAACAACAATTGTTCATGAGTTGGATGGTCTTGGAGTTCATGTGTGGTTATAGGCTGTGAGTATTGTGGGGTTTATTTCCACTTTGGCAGCGAAAATCATTTGTTACTACATTTTCACCTTCTTGGTGGTTCTTGTTGCTGTTAGCTGAAAGGGTGTCTTTATTATCAATTTTATGCAGATGGCTAAGATTTATGCTGGGGAGCCTCCAAACTTCACTGACAAGGACTCAAGGCCATACAAGTGGGCACAGCATCTAGCTGGTATTGATTTTTTGCCAGAAGTGCCTCCATCTGCTGGGGATGATTCTAGCAGAGCATTGAGCAGTGCTGATTTGTCATCTGGGCTTGCTCTATACCGTCAGCAGAACCGTGCACAGACTATTTTGCAGAAAATCCGCTTGCGGAAAGTTGCACAGACGGCTCTTATGTGAGTCGCTGCTCTACAATATTTGCTGCTCGGGACATCAATGGAAAAATCTGGATGGTAGTTCACTATAGAATTAACAATGTAATTTGGCTGACAATTTGGGCTAATGATGCTTTTCCTTCATTGCACATGTCGTTCTGAGATGGCAAATTTTAATGAATCATTTAATGGGCTGAGTTTTTGAAATGTCCCATCTATAGCTTTGAGTATATGTTTTCAATTGATTCTAATTCTTAGCAACCATCTTTCTGAAATAACTTGTGACTGCTAAGCATTACTTGTTTGATTGGTAGCAACCCTTTGAAGTTTTCAAGTCTATTTGATTACAGGTGGCAACTTGATTATTTGACAAAGCTGAGGTGGCCTCGAATAGAACATAAGAATACACCATGGGCATCACGGACCCCATCGTGTAGTTTGCATAGCTGGTCATTGACAAGTTCTTTTCCTGAGCCATTGTCTCGTTCTAGTTTGATTGTAAGTGGGGCTGCAAGCAGTGTTGACAGTGATATACAGAGAAGATCTGTGACAAACTGGGAAGAGACTGAGAGTACAAGGGAGGATGGGGAGCTTCTGGTTGCCATTGCTCCTGAGAACGAGCCGAATGCTTCTTCAATTTTGCCTGCTGAGATGCCACCTGAGGTTCGGAGCCATTCTAGAGGCTTATCCCTGATATCAAAGAGTGCAACACCATTTAAGCTAAGCATCTCACACAGTTTTGGTAGAAATGAGGATGATCTAGATCTCTTGATGTATAGTGACAGTGAGTTGGAGGACCAGCCCTTCATTCATGAAGAAACCGAAAAAAGTAGCCTAATTATAGACAAATCCTGGGAGGACTATGCTTCCAAGGAGTTCACCATGGTCTTGAGTAAAGCTATGAAGAATGGTCCAAAAGTTATGCTGGAAGCCAAGGTAAACCATGCCATGACAATTTGTTCTAACCTTCATGCATCTCTCCATACTCTCGCTTTCTGATAGTGTAACTTTCATCACAGGTTAAGATAAGCATGGAATATCCTCTTAGGCCTCCCCTTTTCAGATTACGTTTGCTCTCAGAAAAGTCCGAAACTTTAAAGTGGCACAATGACCTCCGTGCAATGGAAACTGAGGTTTGTGCTAACAGATTTTCTAGCATGTTTTATTTAGCGCACTCTTCAGAGTAACAGCTAAGCTTACAATTATGGCCTGCAGGTAAATCTTCACATCCTTCGAAGCCTGCCTACATCATGTGAGGATTATATATTGACCCACCAAGTTATGTGCCTGGCTATGCTGTTTGACATGCATTTTGAGGAGGATTATGAGAAAAGAAAAGTTACTTCAGTGATTGATGTTGGCCTCTGCAAACCTGTTAGTGGAACCATGCTTACTAGATCAGTTAGGGGACGAGATCGTAGGCAAACTATTTATTGGAGAGGTGCTGATTGCTCTTCAAGTTATCTGTAGAGTACAAGTAATCTCGATTGGTCGGTTGAGTTGACTTGAGCATTGACTGTCATTTTGAGGAAACAGAGTTGGTGATAATGGATTTTTTCTGGCAGACAGAACTGAGCTTACACAGATCCCTGGTTATGCCTGTTTTCTTGACAACAATAGCTTGCCCTCTGCCCATGTTTGTTTCTGATTATTTTGCTATTCTGATCTGCTGTCTGTACAGAGCTTTATATGTTGTGAATGATCACAAGGATGGCTGCATGAATTTTGAGTTACTGAGCTTATCGACATACAAATGGCCTTTCCAGATATTTTGTAGTCCTGGATTTTGCCGGTGAACATTTACTGCTACCATAGTTTCAGCGTTTTTTAGCAACAGCAAGCTTGTTTATGGTCATGTTGGAGTGGCCTGGTGGTTAGACCCGCCCTTTGACACCAACCTCAGTAATCGGAATTGCCAATGCTTGTCTGACAGCTGTGAAGTAATTGCTTACAGTATCTATTTTGCATTCCATTATTCCATTCGAGAAACGTTGCGGGTGTGATAACCTTTTTGTTATGTTAGAGAACACTGGAGTAGAAAGATGAGATTTGTGGCCAACAAGAATGATATTGTGTTATTCAGCACATGTAAATATTAAAGGATTATTATCCTGACGTAGAGAGGCAAATTTTTTTTGAACTTCGTAGAAAGGCAAGGTAATGGAATTGTTGGTGCCCTTACGGCCTTACCATTGATTGATTCGAGCCGCATGCTGGTGCCCAGCTCATGTACGCAAGTGGTGGGTGTGAGCAGTCAGCATTGGGGTCCGATTGGTTTGCTTCCCACCGTGCCCTAGCTCGTATCAGCCATGCATGCTCCCGTTGGCCAGGTTCACCGGATGCAGCAGTAGATTGTTTGGTTTCCGCATGCGTATAGCCAGGTCCGTCAGAGAAATTGATTGGTTGCCTAGCAGCCACCCATTTTTTGCATGTACGCCCGTTCTATGAGCGCTAGCTTGCACCGCGGCAGCCAGGCTCCGAAGAAACGAGGAAAAATTTCGTATTCCGGCAGCCAGGCCGTGGGGACTCTTTTGCATCTTTAGGGCCTGGTCCAAACCTGCTCCAACCAACCAATCAAAGCTAGACTGCATCCCACGAGCCTGGATGGTCTTCAATGCAGGAACCAATCAGCCCTAAGAGTCTAATTCTCAGTTTCTTTCGGGGACAAACTAAAAACTACAGTATATTCAGACTTTAGAGCAAGATACGAAGGCCGACGCAGGACAGGGCTGCAGAAGCTTAGTCCCTTAAATAAATTAAAATTAAAATATTAAATATAAATTAATTATAAAACTAATTGTATAAGTTATGTTTACTTGTGAGGAATCTAACAAGACTAATTAACCTAAAATTAGTATATAATTATCATATATTTACTGTAGTATTATATTATCTAATTATAGACTAATTAAGTTTAATAGATTTATCTCGTAAATTATTCCTCGTTTATGTAATAAGTTTTTTAATTAATACATATTTAATGATTTTAATTAACATCTTACATGTGATGGATTAAAATTTAATTTAGGGAAATTAATCCAATTCTCAGTTTCTTTCGGGGACAAACTAAAAATACTTTAGTTGCGTCTATATTGTATAAGAGCGAAGTACATGTCCGGTCCTTAAACTATCTCGGGTGTATCGTCCCGGTCCCTGAACTCTTAAATTGTATATTTGGCTCTTTAAACTTAGCTTCGGGTATCATTCTAGTTTCCAAACTTATAAATTGCATATTTAACTCCCTAAACTTAGCTTTAGTTGCCATCTATATCTATATACTTTTAAAATACAGATTATTTTTAACCGGAACCAATTATTTCTATATTCTGTTCTCAAAAGTCAACTTAGAGTGAATTAGAAGGTACGAGAGTGAATTGTAATTCTCTGCACCCATCTTAAGGAGATTGGCCTCACTGATTATCGTATTAGTTATGAGGATAATTGAAAGATAACTATGTATTCAATTGTTTTCCTCTAATAGTTTATCACTACAATCTATGGATCACCCTCATCTCCATCGGTTGCACTGGTATGATTGGGCTGGATCTAAAGCACTCCTATTCCATAGATGACATTGGATTTGGCACTTTCGATACGCTCATAAAACCTCAGATAATAAAATTTTTAATCAATTTCATAATTAGTTAAATAATCTACTTTTTCATGGTATATGGACCTAGACACCATCCGAAGCTAAGTTTAAAGAGCTAAAGTGCAATTTAGTAGTTCGGGGTCGAGATGACACCTAAAACTAAGTTTAGTGAGTCAATCTGTAATCTAAAAGTTCAAGAACCGGAATGACACGACCCAGAAAGATTGAGTACCGGCTATGTACTTTTACTCACTGTATAATTAGCTAGGAGCCTAGGACTGACTAAACGAACCTAGGCCCTTAGCTAAGCGGCCCGAGATATTCTGCTCCGAGCCTGGTGGAGTTCACGTAATCCCGCGGCGAGTGCGGGGGCAGCCCCGGCAGCACGAGCCCGGCGGCCCTGGCGAGCCGCATTAGCCACCCCTCGGCGTACTCCGGCCCGGCAACGTAGCCGATGAGGAAGCTTCGGACGAGCTCCCACGCCGCGTTCACGACCTTGGGCGCCACCGTCAGCAGCGAGAAGTAGTTCTTGTTTGGCTCCTCTTGCATCACCTGCTTGCCATCCAACGGTAGAAAAAAAAAGAAGCATAGTCAGTTCAGTTACCGCAAACGGCCCTCTATAGCTAGCTAGGGTATAGTCAGTAGTCACTAGTCTCTATCCAGTTGTGGGGTTCAGCCATCATGGATGCATGGTGCCCACAGGGACTTGGGATCAAATTCTTGCTTCCAAGTCTTTGCTTGCGTGCCTTGAAAGTTAATTTAACCCTGTGAGCCAATGATATGATTCTTCTCTATGGATATATACTTCCAATATTTTCGAAAATAGAATAATTGTTGCAAGTACATGTAAATAAAAAAATCCAAAAGGATTTTAAAAACCAATTCAGATTTAAGTCCAATAAAGAGTAGCTTAATTGATCGAAGAACAAGAGAAAAAAATCACTAAGCCCAAGTGTTAGACCGACCTGTCCTTGGTAGAGGCTGTCGAAGTAGAGGCAGGTCCCAAAGTGCTTGAACTGAAGCGCGGAGTCGTCGTACGGCACCCTCGGCACGATGTCGTTGCAGTAGACGAACCTGAAGTACCTGCTGGGCTTGTCCAGGTACCTGGCCATGAACCTCCCGAGCTTCTCGTCCCCGACGCGAGGCTGCCCGAACGTGTACACCCCCTCCAGCCGGGCCAGCACGTCCTCCTCGCCGTGCAGCGCCAGAATGGCCGGGAACAGCACGGCGAGCGCGCCGCCGAGGCTGTGCCCCGCCACCACGAACCTGGCGTTGCCGTTCTCGGACAGGAAGCCCCGCAGCGTCTCGCGGATGGCGTAGTAGGCGAACGGCTTCCGGGGGTCCTTGCCGTCGGCGAGGTCTTTCGGCCAGCCGCCGTGCTTCTGCAGCCCGAGCGCCTTCATGAAGCCGCCGTGGATCTTGCCAACGCCCGGGATCTCGTACCATGAGAAGTCCACGTCCGCGCACCACTGCTCCGTGTCGAACGGCCTCGTGCCGCCGAACGCCACCACGGCGAGGCTCGCGTCGGCGGCCTGCTTGTCGATGAACACGAACGCCTGCGTTGTGTAGTCCCCTCGGAAATCTGGAGAAGAACACACATGCATGGTCGCATGGAGATTAAGAAGAAACTGAAATGATGATGCATGCGATTTGGTACAGCAGACGCAGTACGCAACTGACGATGTGCACTGAGTGTTGATCATGTTCTTACCATTCCAGCAGTTGTAGCACGCTAAGAGTTCCATCTGAAGAAATACACAAATATAATTAGATGGTCAGGAAACTTTTCTGTGATCCGTATTGGTTGCAAGAATTAGTAGGGTTCAGCTGAGACGAATTAAAGTTTCACCTTCCAATGTTTCTCAACAACATCTTTTATGACGAGCTCGTTCTCGTAGGCGAGCTTTGCAGCCATGATCGATAGAGCTGCGTGGTAGTTGTTATCCCCATGCTTGATCTCATTATCTAGTTCTATTCTCGTGTCGAGTAATCCAATGCAGGAGCGGTAGTTGGGGGATGATCTGTCTGGAAACTTCAACTTTCCTGGAAAAAAGAATGCATATGGAAGCTGCAATTAGCATTTGTTACCTTTTAATCTAGTAGTAGAATCGATCAGTTTAGTAGTGCATTCTGCTCTATAAGAATATAAAAAGGACAAGAGGGATAAGATGAGTAGCTTAACCTATCTTTGACCACCGATTTTATAACACGCAACGCTATATGTGATACTCAATTAGGGAAATTTCCATTGTCATCTCAAATAGTGAATTGATTAGCACTTGTCCTTGCCAACAAGCAAATGACAACATTCAGCTGAGTTACTTATTGCATTGGGGAAGAGAAATGCATATAATTCCCGTCTATAAAATGAAATACATCAGCTCTGAACTTGGATTGTGTTTTTCCAAAAGATTATCAGACCTAAAAATAAACTTGAAGTGGTATTCAGCAATGAGAGAGAATTGACAGAGTGCTTTCTCTCGCTCCTCCAGATGACTAACAGATAAACAATTCGGATGAATTGTGCTTATATATATCTGAAGCATTTCTCCCCTTCCAAATTTCAATTCATGGACTCACCTGTTTTGTTGACCTATATATGACCGTCGTACTACTACAGTGCTCCATCGATTTAGAATTTAACAATGACTGCATTTATGGCCCTGTAATGATAGCACGCTTGAACATTCCTTGATGATGTAAATGTGCAACCTAGCTAGCAAGCTTACTAAATAGCCTTGTCTAGCAGTGGTTGGATTGAAAGTATATGGTATATGCAGATGAATTGTGGTTTAGAACCAGATGAAGGAACTCATTGAGAGCGCTGGATGTGTTGATGTGTTTCAGATACGGGGTGACAGGAGTGCAAGTACCTTGCAGAGCTCTGACGAGGAGCGCGAGGACGCTGCCGCCATTCTCGTTGAGTAGGTTCATCCAGTACTCCGTCGCGCGCCCGAGCAAGGCCACCGGCTTCTTCGCCCACAGCAGAAGCAGCTGCGCCGCCAGCGAGACGAGCACCGCCCATCGCCGCCGCCAGTCGGCGATCTCCGTGCCGGCGGGACAGTCCACGGCCGCGTTCTCCGCCACCTTGCACGACGACAGGAGGTGGAAGAGGTCGTAGAGCCCGCCTCTGTCCGGCCGCAGCACCATGAAGTCGCTGTAGAAGCGGCCGCCGGCGTCTCCTGTAGCAGCGCCAGCCATGCTCCTTCCGACCAAAGCCAAGAACCAAGCTGGAGCAACGTAACGGCAATGGCACGTACGTTGCAACACCTAACAAACAAGTCAACACCGAATTTGAGCATCGAAGCACAGGGACGACGGACCAACATATATAGACTGGTCGGTGGCTGAAGACGTGTCATGGCCGGAGAAAAAAATGGTCATGGCCAACTAGGAGCGAGGTACTAAGTACTAACCCTATTAATACTACTAAGTACTAACCCTATTAATACTACTAAGTACTAACCCTATTAATATAGAAAGTGTTTGGATTATTGCAAAAGAACGGCGATCAGCCGTCCAATCCATCTAAGTTTGGAAATGTACATAGCACAAATCTAAAACCATGTTCTGTGGCGTGACAAAGAGAGGCCAATTTTCAGTTTCAGCGAAAAAACGACGAGCCAATCAATCACTCGGTCTGACGTACATTCATTGCCAGGACGGTTTTGGAATCCCAGCGCATTTAACTGGCAACGGAAAATAATCATGTTCTCGCAGCATGATAGCTACAGCCGTTGAGTAACTAGATAGAGGTGAGAACGCGGAAGCTGGAAGGATCTATGCATGTTGCGTCACAAACCTCAAGCCAGCTAGGCAGCAATGGCATGGAAAGGTTATGCGTCGAAGCTATCCCGGCCTGCATCCATATGTATAGCAGTAGGGACCTCTAGCTCGCTTCGTCCAAGCGGTTTCTTCCGTTTCCGTCTCTGTATCGGAATAGTAGGTGACGACCGGTGGTTCTTCCATGCCGGCGGATTAATGGATCGATCGACGAACGAGAGATATGATGGATCCTCCGAGTCCGAGGCGCAGCGTTGCGTGCACGAAGGCGGCGACGCGCGTAGCAAAAGCTACGGTCCAGCTGAGAAGCGCAGTGGCGGAGACGTCGCTTGCAAGAAGGAGACGCCTCGGCTTGCGATCGATCGAGACGTACGCGCGCGGTCGCCTCGTTTAATAGCTGATCATAATCGAACCCGGCCATTAGCATCGGAGGCGACAGGGCAGATCAGGGTGTGCGTACGTCGAGGATGCTGCTGCTATCCGTAGTCTCTACTTCTTCAACTCGATCTGCTGCTCTGGTTTGCAGTGATTGCGAAGCTGACTACTGATCGCAACACGTTCCTCTGCTCCCTGATGACGTGTGGCGCTCTAAATGGGCAACCAGCTGGCGACCATGGCCACATTGGCACGTCGTACGTCGTCCAGCAAGCTCACTCTTAGTCGTCCTCGACTGAAAACGTCAGGACCCTAAACCTAGTACAGATAGGGATACACTTAGTAGGGTCAGATTGGTTGCCTGGTTTTCGCGGAACAGGTCCCTGAGCTGCGACTCATGCCTGGTTGGTTGGCCGCAGCAGGAGCAGAGCCTGTCCCGACGATGCAAAATTGATGCCCGAGCCTGGCTCTATGGATGCGGCAAAAATCGACGTTTTCCACAAGCCAGGCTCCAGCCGTGCAAGATATATGCTCGTTATGAGGTAAAAAAGCCTGAAAGGGTGCATGAACAGGCAATCAATCAGAATTTCGCAGCAGCTAGTCTATCTAAATGCAGGGAACCAATCAGAACCCCCCGCATGTAGGAGTGGGCATAAAACCCGATACCCGAAGCTCGAACCCGAAAAACCCAAAATCTAGAAAACCCGAAATTAGATCGGGTTTGAAATCCCATAACCCGAATTAAATTAGGATAATTCGGATTCGAGCCCACGGTACCCGAATAACCCGATTTACCAGAAATATGTTAGAAATTATATATATTGCAACTCATAAGACAATTCAAAGGGTCTTATCTTTTTATTTTTTCCCTCTTATGTCAAAACACTATTGCTCTATGTTAGTATGATCTTCTTCTATGGTTAATAGATACATCATTGTGTCATTTTTAGGTTAAAATGATGTTAAGTCTCTCAAATATTACTAAAATTTGGTTTCACTTTGTTGTAATGAGGTAGTTCGGGTTACCCGAACTCAAAATTATCAAAAACCTGAAAAACCCAACCCGAATTTTTGTAGACAAATTTCAGGTTTCAATTTTCAAAACCCGAATTTTTCAAGGCCTGAAAAATCCAACACAAACTTTCACGGTAATCCAAACGCCCACTCCTACTCGCATGCGTGGAGCCATGCCTGGCCAGCGGGAGCGGCTCCAAGGAACGAGCCAAGCTCGGTTCCTACAGGCCCTTAGCCCCCCACCCCCTACCGTGGAACCTTCAACGATAAATGTAAAAAAAATCTGCAGACTCATACTGTATGTGCTAAATGTTATGCTCGAGACACTTGCTGCCACGGGTGCATCACTGTGGTTACCGTCTCTCCGAGGTGCAGTTGTAACTTATACTCCTTTCCTTTCATTCTAAATTAGTAGTCACATTTTTTTAAAATAAACTATTTTAAGTTTAACTAAAATTCTAGAAACAATTACAAAAAAATTATGACATTAAATAAGTATATTTTAAAATACATTTAATAAAAAGTCTACTGATACTTATCTGACACTATAAATGTTAATATTTAATTATATAAATTAGTTAAATTTAAGATATTTTGATTTTTTTTAAAAAGTGATAATTTGAAATGGAGTATGTGAGAATGACTAACAAACGAGAAGTGAGTGAATACTGAGTAGTATATATGTGTACATTCCTATGCCTGAAGAAAAGGGAGGTCAGCCAGGGCATCATGTACTGTTGATTACTGCTGTGTCTGGTCTATGGAGAGGAAAATACCGGTCCGCAAATGCCTACGCACCATTTATGCCAAATTGCCAAGGCCAGTACCATGTGGCATACCGTGCGGCTTATGAATGTGCCCTGAACAAATCCTTACTCTGTGGTTGGTCCATTCCTTATTCTAATGAAATTTTCAGATGGTTGCCAGACCTAGCTTCACACTCCCAATAAAAAAACCATTTCATCACAGCAGAGCTACTCCCTCCGTTCCCGTATATAAGCTAAGCATTTATAGAGATAGGACAAAACTAAATGAGTTGGTGGGGTGGGTGAAGAGTTGGTGGGTAGTGTAAAATGAGGGGTATAGAGGTCTTTTGACAGTTCTGTTATTTCTTAAGTTTGAATGCTTGAAATGCTTATATCATGGGACGGAGAGAGTATCAACTCTTACAATTTTAGTCGGACGACACACGCACACTGAAATTGGAATCTCATTAGAGTATGGAAAAGGTACGGCAAAGGCTTAGCGATGTTTTCTCCATATTTTTTTCTCTACCTGTTATAACTACTGGGGCTCCTTTTTCTCACGTAGGGTTGTTTGATCCAAAGGGTTAAAGTTTAGTTTCTTAAATAAATGGCAATTACATGTATTAAACATAAATTAATTATAAAATTAATTGTATAAGTCACATCTATTTTATGAGACGAACCTAACAAGTCGAATTAAGCTATAAGCACTACATAATTATCACATGATTATTGTAGCATTACATTGTCTAATCATGGATTAATTAGGCTTAATAGATTTATCTCGTAAATTAGTCCTCGTTTATGTAATAAGGTTTTTTAATCAATCTATATTTAAAATTTTTAATTAACATTCTTACATCTGATGTGACGCGACTAAAACTTTAGTCCGAGGATTCAAACACCCTGCAATTCCTGCGCATACACTCGCATCCTTATAATTAATTATTGTTCAATTATGAATGTGATTATTGCAGTTTTTAGTCGTCTAGATGATGCTTCTTACCGATGATGTGTTGACTCAATATTTTTTTTATCTAACTGCCCCCGGAGGCGGTACGGGAACACCGATGCAGAACCGGTGCGGTGAAGTGTTAGGAGGACCAAAAAAGCCGCCGGAGGCCGGGTACTACGATTATTTCTGCCGGATGCTCAGTCCTTCGGATGTGCCCATAGGGATAGGGTTTGTGTAAATATATTTATAGGGGTGAGTGTAGGTGCGTGTTCTGAGCGTCTGCGTTGTACTATGTAATTCTTAAAAAAAACCAGGCCGACTCATATACTGTATAACATTAATTTAGCCCTTATGAGCCCGGGCCGTTATTACAAGAGAGCAGATAATAACCAACATACAATTGGTGCCCCGACCCAAATCGAAAAGGACAATTGCAGCAAGGCAATGAGACGTGTCCGCCGGTGCACGCGCGAACGTCCGCGGCCACACGAGCATTGCGTGACCGGTCGGTCGGTCACATGGGGAGCTTGTTGATTTTGCAGTGCTGGTAATCCTTGTACTTCTTCGCCTTGTACTTGGCCGGGCTCTCGCCGGTGACCAGCTGCGGGTGCGGCCCGACGACGAGCTCCGCCGGTGGCTCCACGAACACCGGCCACGACATCCGCGTCTTCTCCTTGTTCACCGTCGTGCGGTGCAGCACCGCCTTGTACGCCCCGTTGCTGAAAATCTGTACGTGCATTTGCATGTTCAAAACGTGACGACACAAAGAAAGATTCATCATATATCGCAATAATCGTGTTAATTTCTGCACGGTACGTAGAATGGCTAAAAAAAAGCCGGTGGCGTACGTGTGCGCGCACTTGCCTCGATCTGGTCGCCGATGTGGACGATGAGCGCGTCCGGCACGTACTTGGCGTCGTACCAGTGTCCGTCCTTGAAGACCTGGAGCCCCTGCACTTCGTTGGGCACGAGGACGGTGAGCGTGCTCATGTCGGTGTGCGGCGCGACGCCGAGCGTGAGCTCCGGCTGCGGGCACGGCGGGTAGAAGTTGATCTTCTGCAGGAACACCAGGTCGCCGCGGCCGAACGCCTCCGCCATGGCGCCCTCGTCGAGGCCGAGCCCCAGCGAGAGGTGCCCGAACAGCTCGCGCGACAGGCGCTGCATGTGGACGCAGTACGCCTCGTTCGCCTCCCGGTACCCGGCGAGGCTCTCGGGCCAGACGCCGTGGTCGATCTTCGCCGGCGGCGCGACGACGTGGAAGAAGAAGTCGTTCCACGTCTTCTTGCCCTCCAGGTCCCTCTGCAGCTTGGTGCCGTAGCCCTCGATCTTGCCGGAGGCCGGGTCCATGGCATAGCGCTCCTTCTCCTCCCGCGGCAGCGCGAAGAAGGCCCGCCCGACGCGCTGCAGCTCGGCCACCACCGGCGAAGGCACGCCGTGGTTGACCACCTGGAAGAGGCCCCACTCCCTCGCCGCCTCCGCGATGCGCGCGCCGCACCCGGGCTCCGACATGTCGATCACCGGAGCTTCCGGCGCGGCGCCGCCCCGGAACGTGGTGGCGGCCGGCTGCTCGTGCTCGGACCGGACGAACTCCGGCGGCAGGGCGCCCGGCGACGCCGCCAGCTCCTGCACGCTCTGATACGCTTCTCCCATCTCAGGAATGAACAAGGCTTGGTTTCTTGCTCTTGCACGCACGCTGGTGGCTTAGAGCACCGAGGCAGCAGAAATATATATACGCAGGGAGATCGTGGCACTGTGAGCATGAGTACGGGACTACGGGGCACTGCTGCACTGGCGCGGCGAGGTTGGTGCCGCGTCGCCAGAGTTGTGTGCATGTTTGGAACCTGGAAAACCGAGACGGATGTGCGTCGCGGATCGCGTGTTTTGGGCCGTGGGATGCACCTACCACTGCCTAAGCTGCGCGCATTTCCATCTAGCCTTTTTCTTTTAACGAACGGATACAGATTGTGCTCTATTTGTTTATAAAGAAATGAGCAAGTATGCGATCTTGGAATACCTTATGAAGCAAGTAAAAGAAATAAATAGAGAAAGCCAAAACAACTATACATGAAACCCGATCAAAATGGGCCCCGGCAAGATTGCAGTGAGGTGTTTTGCCCCAACCAAGAGCTAGCCAGGCCCTTGTTTTCTCCTTAATTTTGTTGGATATGCATCAAGAGTTCCTCGTGTGTAAAAAAGTTATTGCATTTCTCTCTCTTCAGTATTCCGAGTTGATCAACAGTAACATTAATCTGTAAGCCTTTTTAGGCATCTCCTCGAGTGTTCCCATCATGGACCACAACTCCTGGACCGAGTTCGTGTGTCGCCAAAGTTTTGGGTTGGACTGTGGGGAAGCTATCCATGAGGCTACAAGACACCAATATCATTTTGTATATCTGCAGCCGACCAAGAGGTGGTGGTTTGTTTCAGGTTCACCGGAACACAGCGGGCACACTATGTTCCTTGGCCATCTTCTGGTGGTCAGGCTAACGGAAGGACAAACTCTATTCTTAATTACTCTTTTCGTCTTGAATTGTAAGTCATTTTAATTTAAAGTCAAAATGTTTCAAGCTTGACTAAATTTACATAATAAAGTAATAACATTTATGATACCAAATAAGTACCATTAGAATCTTTGTTAAATATATTTTCATAGTTTATCTATTCGATGACACAAATCTTTGTAATCCTCTCTATAATTTTGGTCAAACATAGAACAGTTTGTCTTTACAAGAAAGTTGAAATTATTTACAATTTGGAACGGAGGGAGTACCAACCAACCAAAGTGTCAATGGCTTCCAGATTAAAGGTTTGACCTTTGAATTGATGCATCCAAGAAATTGTGCCCGGTACTGCTGAGGATTCGGTGCATTCTCCATTCGCGGTCCATTTCCATGTGTTTGAAGCTGCGGCATCTAGGTTTAGGTTCACCCCTTATGCCAGTCTCAGTGCACAGTTTCACTACATGGTTATCTAGACCAGAAACTAGGTAACTGTGCCAGAAGAATTTCATGATGATGAAACTCCTCTCACAATACCATAAAACTCTCCTTCTCTCTTCTATGCCACATCAACACATTTAAAGTCATGAAACTTCCCATAAAACCTCCACTCGGACTGGCCTTATACAAGATTCCAAGGGGCAACAACTTGTTGCATGTGCCGGACCGTCACACTCGTCTAGAGATTAATGTTTCTAATCCACTAGCCGTCACTGAGAGATTCCTGCAGGGCCCCATTCTTCTTCCTACAGATGGCAAATTGGTCCAGTACCACATCATTTGACCGGTATCCATCCACCCATACTGAATGCCAAAAGGAGATTTTCTTTCCGCCGCCAATCTCAATTGTCGTGGAGGCCGCAAAAGAAATTTATCTTTGTCATTGCATGGCATACCTGGTCCACCCAAGGCACCTCCCCCAAAACAAGTCATTCCAAAAATTTTAGGACACATTAATAAGGAAATACAATGACCTTAATTACTCATATTATTTGCCAAGAATGATGTTTAGGACAACGACACGGTCTCCAAAACGTAACTTTGACTTCTTATTCTTACAAAAATATTTATTAAAAAATAATATATGTATGCTTTTATAAAAATATTTTTTAAGATAAATCTATTCATATGGTTTTCACATTTCCAAACTCAATGGCTTTAAAAGTTATTCATGATTTATATTCCCAATGTTTGACTAAAATCTTGTCCAAAACATCATTCTTTACAGATACGGATGAAGTAATTACTAATTGATTTTGTTATGTGTACGTAGACCTAGAAAATGGAGTAAACTGACTTGTTTTTCGACAAGATTTGAATATCAGAATAACTTGATTTTTTGGATGGAGAGAGTATGAATATAAAATCGGCTGTGTTTAGCATATCAAGATCTAGACATCATAGATTGTTGATCGAACTGAGGGTTGTCACTGGATCACCTTTGATGATCTCCCAACATGATTTGAAAAAAAAAACCCCATAGTATCCATTCGGTCTCGGGGCCAGGGCCGGCTCTAGGCCTAGGCGGCAGGGGCGACGACCGGGGGCCCACGGCCTAGAAGGGCCCAGGACCCTATACATACAAGTACACATGCCGCATGCAGTATACTTTACATTTGAACCCCATCAGGCAATAGAGTCTATTATATCCTAGTCTGTTGTAGTCTCACGTAATTGCGTCTTGAGTCCATCTGTTCCACACCCCCGCCAAGTCCATCCTGAAATTGAGTCGTTGTCTTGCAAGTCGCGAGTCCGTGCCGTCCAGAAGTCCGAAACAAATCGGCAATTCTTATCCCATTAGCCATCGACCATCGTCCACTCCCCGCCGACTAGTGCTCGTGGCTCTGCTCTTATCGGTGCGGCGTGTTACCAATTATATGTTATAGACTCATACTATAATTTATTACTAAATTAATTTAGACTATTATGTTAGATTTGTAGGGTTTTAAATTTCTCACATGAATGTTTTTTTAATGATTCTATGTTGGATCATTTTAATTGTACTTCCTGCGACGACGGTAGCATAAAAAAATACACAAAGTTTTTTTTAGAAAGACGGGAGTAGCATCAATATTTTTTAAGAAGTAATTAGACATTATTAATCACTACCATTATTTTTTTTATCTTACAAATAAAAAAATATTTAGGCTAAGGGGCCCTAATATCTAGTTTGCTCTAGGACCCCTGAAATTGTAGACCCGGCCCTGCTCGGGGCCTTGTCCAAAGGTGTTGCCGCAATCGCCTTGTGGACCTTCTCCTCCGAGAATGGTCGGTCCAAGTGGGATAGGTCATAGCAATGATTGTTTGAATTCTCCCAATTGAAATCCCTCAATGGTTGGTCCAAGTGGGATAGGTCATAGCAATGAATGTTTAAATTCTCCCAATTGAAATCCCTCGCCTGAGACTGAGGGGAGCCCAGTACTGAATCAAAATACCCGTTCACCGTTGAAGCCTTTTCATCACGTGAAACGACCCATCCTCCCTCCTTTGTAAGTGCTGGATATGATTTTTCCTCCCACGTGCGTTCATTTTTAAGAAGTGAAAAAAAATCTCGATCGTGTTTACGTCATCTCCTTTGAGGGGGTGTTTGGATTCCTGGACCCATCACATCGGATGTAAGAATGATAATTAAAAGTATTAAATATAGACTAATTAAAAAAGAGCTAATTTATGAGACGAATCTATTAAGTATAATTAGTTCATAATTAGATAATATAATGCTACAGTAACCATGTAATAATTATGTACTAATTATGGCTTAATTAGACTTGTTAAATTCGTCTCGCGAAGTAGATATGTCTTATACAACTAGTTTTATAATTAATTTATGTTTAATATGTGTAATTATCATTTATTTAATGGACTGAACCCTCTTGCCAAACGCCACCTGTTTGTTATCCCGGAGGCTTGGCTTTTTCTTGCTCGTTAATTGACTCCTACCCCCATGACTCAACATTTGAGACCTTGTCTAAGTTTGAATTTCCCATCCGAAAGGCCCCTATTTTATATTTTCTTGAGCACGTTAGGATGACTTCCGAAGCCATGCCCAACATTTTCTTGTTCTCACATAGAATGGATTGGCTCCATTTGCAGCGCCGTTTCCGCTGTGTCGTGGGCTTTTGCCATGCTAATTTAACATGGTGCATGAATCCCGGTATCTTTGACCTGGAAGTTTCCAAAACAGAAAGGATGTGTGGTCTATGCGGCTTGGCCATGTTGGACAGAAGGAGAGGGCAGTGATCCGAGAGGGAAGTACCAAACACCTAGAGCCAATGCATGGTGCTCAAAAGCCGTGTCTCAGCTCTCGTTGCAAAAACTGTTTAGCTTGACAAGCGTGGAATGATGCCTTTCGTTGCTCCATGTAACCTTGCGGTTCTGGAGGTGAATCTCTCGGAGCTCACAGTGAGATAGTGCAGCCCGGAACTGTTGTCGCATGCTCGGTAGATCAGGGGGAAATCCCCCATCACTCCATCAGCAGCCATTTTAGGCCATTGGGGTTGTGATTGAGAAGCGCCTAATATGGATGTCACTGAGCTCAACATAGTTGCCATTCCAGATTAGAAAGATACCTTCTCTAGTGCCCACTGCAGGTTTGTATGCGGAATTGTTATGTTTGTAAGCTGCCAAGGTTCCATCGATTGAGGCCAGCTTAGTTTCTTGGAGGCAAGCAAGGTGACAGAAAGTTGCAGAGAGCAACTCGTGCACGGTGATGTAGAGGGCTGGCATGTTGAAGCCCCTAACATGCCAGCAAATTGCCTCAGAGTTTGGTGTTGTCATGGCAAGATAAAAGAAGACACAAGAGAACCGCCGAAGTGACTGAAGCACCACACGCAGGTGCTACCCAGCTGCAGCAAACAAAGGGTCCTGAAGCGCAGCCACAAACGAACATGAAGTTCTGAACATTGCCATACAAGTTTTCTAAAGCTACGTGAGCACACACTGAAAACAACGAGCTCTATCTTGAAGAAAGGCTCCTGCACACTCTGATGTGCTTCTCCCATCTCTGCAAGAAGGCCTTTTGGTCTCTCTTGCTCTAGCACGCAAGCTGGTGGCAAAGAGCACTGAAGCAGCAGAAATATTATATGCACGGAGAGTGAGTTTGGCAGTGTGGTGGTGGTGGCTCGCTGGAGGGTGAGTACGGGTGCGGCACGGTTGGGGACTTGGGGCCGCGTCGCCGGAGTTGTGCGCACGCACGGCACGGACGTTTGGGACCTGGAAAATTGGGAAGGATTGGCGTTGCGGATCGCGTGGGATGGACCTAACACTACCAGAAACTTGTTTTCCTGTTTCGTATGCTGCGCGCATTTCCGTCTAGCTCGTCTGAATTCAATGTTCCGAATTTTGGCTGGTTCGTGTCCAAATATTGCCGATGTAAGTAAGGGGTCAGGATCTTAGAGCATCCATAGCAAATTTCATATTCTCTAGTTTAAAAAGTACGAAGTATATATAACAAGACGATGCTATTTATCGGTCTAGTTCCTTTCTTTCACGGCGATCTAATCTCTTTTGTCTGTATAACCTAGCATAGTATGCACGATCTGATAATTGAAATGTTAGGGGGTGGCTTTGACTATTTTTTCCTGCCCGCAACCCACACGCCGGGGGGAGGGGGGGGGGGGGGGGGGGGGGGGAGTGGTTGTTGCTTGGCGCCTAGATGTCTGGGACGTAACTAACCCTTCGCTTGGTGAACACTCGCTAACTGCTAAGGTGCATCTACGTCATACAGATCAAGAATGGTGGATGACTTGTGTCTATGGGCCGCAGTCTACCCCTGGCAAGGAAATTTTTTTGCAAGAGCTACGTGAGACTAGAATAGCATGCACTGGTACGTGGATGGTTTGTGGTGATTTCAATTTAATTCACTCTGCGAGGGATAAAAACAACTCCAATTTGGACAGAAGAATGACGGGTAAATTCAGGAGGTTCCTCGATGATGCTGATCTCCAAGAGCTGCACCTGAATGGCAGACTCTATACTTGGAGTAACGAGAGGGCGTCACCGACCCTTGCTCGGATTGATCGATTCTTTGTTAATGAGGACTGGATGCTTGCGTTCCCAGACCACCATTTGCGAGCGCTCCAATCCGAATGTTCAGACCACACCCCTCTGCTGCTACAAACGAGTTCGGTGCTACGCTCCTTCAAAAGGTTCTGGTTTGAGAATATATGGCCTAAATACGAGGGCTTCCTTGACACGGTTCAAGCGGGCCTGGACGTGCCCCTGGCAGGATGCTGACCCGTTCAGGATACTAGACTACAAGCTACCGAAACACAGCAAAGGCTTTTAAAAGCTGGAGTACTAAACATGTTGGCAGTGTGAGGCTTCAATTGGCCATTGCCAGAGAAATCGTGCTGCGTCTCGACGCGGCTATGGATCAGAGGGAACTGCTACCACATGAGCGGGCTCTTCGCCAGAAGGCGAAGATGAGCAGCCTCGGGCTGGTATCTCTTATGCGTACAATCACTCGACAACGGTCGCGTCTGACTTTTCTCGCGGAGGGGGATGCAAATACTAAGTTCTTTCACCTCCAAGCATGCCACATGAGCCGAATGAATCATATTGGCAGTCTACAGGTACAGGATACAGAGCTGGTTCATGATGAGGCGATGACAGCAGCTATTTTTGAGCACTTTGATAATATTCTTGGCACACCAGGACAGTGCACATTATCTCTGGACTACCACAGCCTCGACATCCATACGGCTGACCTCACGGGGCAGGATTTTTGCTTTATTGAAGAGGAGGTGCACAAAACCATTCTCGAGCTGCCGTCAGACAAAGCTCCGGGCCCTGATGGCTTCACAGGGCTTTTCTACAAAGTCATATGGCACATTATCAAGGAGGATATTATGCGAGCATTTCATGCACTTTGGAATCTCGATGGTCGGAGCTTGTATCTGGTAAACCAGGCATTTATGATATTGCTCAAGAAGAGAGAGGTGGCTGTGGGCATTGGAGATTACCGCCCAATTAGTTTGATTCATAGTTTCTCAAAACTTTTCACGAAGGTTTTGGCGAATAGGCTCTCTACCAAACTGTCTCAACTTGTGCTGCCGAATCAGAGTGCATTCATTCGGGGGAGATTAATTCATGACAACTTCAAGGCAGTCCATTTGACTGCCCGCCTGCTGCATCAGAAAAAGACCCCGTGTGCCCTCCTCAAACTAGATATTGCTAAGCCTTTTGATTCGGTTAATTGGACGTATTTACTGTCCATCTTGCAGCATATGGGATTTTCTCGGAGGTGGCTTAACTGGATGAGCTTGTTCTTGTCTATGGCCAGTACAAGAATAATTCTTAATGGAAAGCCTGGGCAGCGGATTTGCCATGCGAGGGGGCTACGGCAGGGCGACCCTCTCTCTCCAATGCTCTTTGTTATTGCCATGGAGGGTCTCAACGCCCTAATCAGATTAGCGGGCAGGGACGGTTTATTCTCCATGCTACCAGATTCAAGAGTCAAAGAACGGGTCTTCTTGTTTGCAGATGACGTGGTTTTATTTGTCTCGCCGTTCCAGCAAGATTTAGTAGCAACTGGGATGATTTTAGATATCTTCGGTGGAGCTTCGGGCTTGAACACAAATAAGTCTAAATGCTTGATAACTCCAATTCAATGTGGGCTCGACGAAACGGCTACCATATGCCGATACTCACAGGCAAAACTTGAACCCCTTCCATGCAAATAATTGAGCATTCCTTTGTCAGTACACAAACTAAAGAAGAGTGACTTGCATCCACTTGTGGATAAGGTGTGATGTGGCCTCCCTCATTGGAAGTCTCGTATGCTTAGTGTGGCAGGCAGATTGGTGCTGGTGAAGGTGAAGCTGTCGGCCATCCCAATTCATGTTGCAATCGCTGTCTCTCTCAGCTCATGGGCAATTTCATGCATTGACAAGAAGAGACGGGCTTTTCTTTGGAAGGGGACAGAACACGTGGCTGGGGGTCATTGTAAGGTAGCTTGGACCCGGGTCTGCTTGCCGAAGGAGCTCAGTGGCTTGGGAATTCCAGATTTGCAGAAATGGGGCATTGCTTTGAGAATGAGGTGGTTATGGGAATCGAAAACTGGTGGTAACAAACTATGGAAATTTCTGCCAGATACACGAGAGCCAATTGCAGAGGCTCTGTTGCTGCGTCCACTGTGGTACAAATTGGGGATGGACGCTTGACTCTATTCTGGAAAGACCGGTGGCTTCGGGGGCGATCGTTGCAGGAGGTTGCCCCATTCCTTGCCCAAGCAATCAGGCCACACACTCTGAACACCTGCACGGTGGCGGAGGCTCTTGTTCAAAGAAGGTGGATCAGAGACATCAGTGGGGCGTTGACGGTACAAGTTATTTTGGCGTATTTACAGCTCTGGAATGAGCTAAGTGAGGTTACACTTGACGAGGACACTTCGGATCAATGGAAGTGGTGCTGGACAGCGGACCAAACATTCTCTTCAGCATCAGCTTATGACCTATTTTTCGTCAGCCATACACAGTTACATGGGGCCAAGGTTCTGTGGAAGACCAAGGCGCCAAATCGCTGCAAGTTCTTTGGCCGGTTGGTTCTTCATGAGAGGTGCTGGACCGCAGCTAGGCGCAAGCGCCATCACCTGCAAGACACTGACTCATGCGCATTATGTGATCAAGAAAGCGAGACGATCTCTCATCTGTTGATTGGTTGTTCGTACTCGAGAGCAGTCTGGTACCAGGTTCTTTACCGATGGAACTGGCACCACCTCACACCGGAACTGATGGCCATGTCCCTTGCTGATTGGTGGCTGAGTGCCCGCAAGCGTCTGCATAAAACGATACGTGGGTCGTTTGATTCTTTGGTGCTGCTTGTCGTGTGGATCCTTTGGAAGGAACGCAATTTGCGGACCTTCAATGGTGTCTTCGCGGCAATTGAGCAGGTGGCAGGCGTGATCACTGAAGAGGCTCGGACTTGGACAAAGGCGGGTTGTGCTAATCTAGCAGTAGTAGGCAATAAGGGTCAAAATATTTCAGTCGCTAGAGGTCGCCAATTAGTGCCTGTGTAATATTTCCTAAATTGCTACTTTCCCCTCTGCAACCACCTGCTTGTAGACAAGGGCGGAGGGCCCGGTATGGCAAGGTATGGCGGCCGCCATACCTTGATTTTTTTGGTGACCCCCCCTCTGAATCGATAGTCACTGCCATCCATCTGCCATGGATGCCCAGCGGAAGTCTGGAGCTCTCTGAACTGACGCACTAAACAGTGAACAGACCAGCAAGTCAAGGAAGAAGAAGTCTCCGAACCGGTATTTGGGCCTTGTGGCTGGGCTTTGTCTACGCGTGGGCTTAAATAATAAAGTGAATCGTTTCTATTGGGCCTCAATGACGCGTTCGTTTCGACTTCAGAATCTTACTCGACGCAGGCACGCAGCGACGGTTCGTATTTTGGCTTTGCCTTTCAATTCTCCTGCGTGCCGGCGGCGGCGCGACGCGACACAATTTTAGGGCAGCACCAGCAAGCCGGCAAGGAAATACCAGCAACGCCAGAAACAACACAGGCCAGGAGCTGGGGCATCAGGTGTACGATCTGATTTTGATCAGCCCATCAAGGATCAGGACATCAGGTCATCACGTAATGTCGTAATGGAAACATTTTGTTTTTCTTTGTTGTTTATCTAATTTTTTTATTTGGTTAATTACTAAAATACTGAATTTGGCTGGTTAATTTATGAATGCAGTGAAAGTAATCAAGTAAATATGGATCCAAAAGGAAAGGGCAAAGGCAATTTCAAAAGCAGAGGTACGTATTGCACTTTTCTGTATGGCAAATGTAGAAATAAACTTATTTTGTGTTTGTAATCTACTCATATACTTAGCTCTTTAGTGATGGGTGTTGGTCAAATGCAGATTTAAGGACTTTTTGGTCCCATGGCAGCAACTCAAATGTTTCTAACGCTGAAGTAGAGGTTCAAGAGCAAGCAGAAGAGGAGGAATATGATTATGATTCAGATGAGTTTGAACAGGCCATTGCTGCAGTAGAAGAGGAGCTCAAAAATGATATGGCAACCGAACAAATGGAAGAAGAAATTGAAAATGACATGGCGGGTCAAGCCGAAGGTATTATAACTCAGTTCAACCCGGATCACATTATCACTGACCCGGGACTTCGTATACCAATTGATCAATTTTCTGTCGACATTAGAGATGAAGTTAGGAAGGCTTTCATAGCTAAGGGTCCAACTCAACCAATTGGTTATAATTTCCCTCGAACAAAGGGCAATAGATGCTTTAAGGAAAGATGGTTCAAGGAGCATAATTGGCTTGAATACAGTGTGGAGAAGGACAAGGCTTATTGCTTTTATTGTTATCTATTTAAGCATGATCGAATGGATGACAAATTTGGTTATGATGTCTTTACAACATTGGGGTTTAACACTTGGAAGAATGCATACTTGGCGCTTCCAAAGCATGATGGAAGAATCCATAATCAATGTAGGACAGCATATGAGGATTTTGATAATCAGAGAACCAGTGTGAAACACAATGTTACAAAATATACCAAAGATGCACTAATCAAGTATGAAACTCGTTTGGATACATCTTTGGGTATTGTGAGTTGGCTCACATTGCAAGGTGAACCATTCCGTGGACATGATGAGTCGCTTACTTCTTTAAATAGGGGCAATTTCCTTGAATTTCTTGATTGGTACAAAGAAAGGAATGAACAAGTGAAGCTTGCATTTGATGATCAGACATGCCCCCAAAATGCCCAGATGACTTCCCCAACAATTCAAAAAGAACTTGCAGAATGTTGTGCAGCGGAGGTCACCAAAGCAATAAAGCAAGAGATGGAAGGTTGTATGTTCTCCATTCTTATCGACGAGTCCCGTGATATATCAGTCAAAGAACAAATGGCCGTAGTTGTGAGGTAAGCATTTGATTATTTATTGCCAATTGGTTATCATATTTTTTACCACTTAAGCAATTAATTATCATACTACCCCTTTTGTTGCAGGTTTGTGAACAATAAAGGAAAAGTAATCGAAAGATTTTTGGGTATTAAGCATGTTAGGGAGACAACCTCAGAGGCATTGAAGAGAGCAGTGATTGAAGTACTTGGTGGGCATGGGCTACATATTTCAAATTTACGAGGGCAAGGGTATGATGGAGCTTCTAATATGAGAGGAGAATTCAATGGCCTTCAGAAGTTGATTCGTGATGAGAACCCATATGCTTTCTATATCCACTGCTTTGCTCATCAATTGCAATCAGTGGTTGTTGCCATTTCAAGATGTTGCTCGTCTATTGAGGATTTCTTTGAATATGTCTATTTGATTGTGAACACCACTACTTCATCTTGCAAGAGGAAGGATACATTACTAGATAAGCAACGCAGGATTCTTTTGGGTAAGTTGAGCAGTGGAGAGATTTCTTCAGGAAGAGGGCAACATCAAGCAACATCCTTGGCTAGAGCTGGAGATACAAGATGGGGTTCTCATTACAAGACTTTACTTCGTATTGAATCAATGTGGGATGCAGTGATTGAAGTTCTACAAATTGTGCATCAGGAGGTGCGTAATCCATGTAGGGCAGGAGGTTTGGTGGAAATCATGGAGTCTTTTAGCTTTGTCTTCATCATGAAGTTGATGTTGAAAATCCTACGGATCACAAATGAACTATCTCTTATTTTGCAAAGGAAGGATCAGAATGTTGTACAGGCCATGTCTTTGGTTACTGATGTGAAGACACGTTTAATAAACTTGAGGAACAATGGTCGGGAACCACTACTCCAAGAAGCCACAAAATTTTGCAATGAAAATGATATTCCAGTACCAAATATGAATGAACCAGTACCAAGATTTGGCATATCTAGAAAAGGTGGGAAGAACAATATAACTCAAGACCATCACTTTCGTGTTGATACCTTCTATG
Source organism: Echinochloa phyllopogon (assembly GCA_033239725.1). NCBI lineage: Eukaryota > Viridiplantae > Streptophyta > Magnoliopsida > Poales > Poaceae > Echinochloa > Echinochloa phyllopogon. The sequence goes on from BTCW01000010.1 coordinate 56,256,316, forward strand.
CTGCTGTAGATGCTATTACCACTGAGTTGGATCATAGGTTTAATGAGACATCTTCAGAATTGCTCGTTTGCTTTTCTTGTCTTGACCCAAGAGAATCCTTCTCTAAATTTGATGTGGAGAAGCTTGCTCGGCTTACAGAGATATACCGTGATGACTTCTCTGATTCTAATAGGGAAAACATAAGAGATCAGCTTGAAACATTTATTATTCATGTGAGAAGAGTTGAGGAGTTTAGAGTTTGTCATAATCTTGCAAGCCTAGCCGCAAAAATAGTTGAACTTGAAAGGCATATTGTATTCCCATTGGTTTATCGGCTCATTGAGTTGGCATTGCTATTACCGGTAGCAACTGCATCTGTTGAAAGGGCCTTTTTCAGCAATGAAGATTATTAAAACTGAATTGCGCAACAAGATGTCCGATGCCTGGCTTAATGACTTAATGGTATGCTACATTGAGCGAGAGATATTCAAAAGAATTAATCTTGAGACAATTAAGAAAGCATTTCAGAAAAAAAGATAGGCAAATGCAGTTGCCTAGATCTCCTAAACGCAAATGAAGCTTCAAATGTCACTTGGTTTGTCTCTCTTGACTTCACTTGCATCTCTAAATATTACATTATTTCTATGCATATGCTATAAACTTCTATATTTAATTCTTGAAAGACAATTACATGTTTTCTGTGCTAGCGTGTATAGACTACGATACTTGAAAAAAATTACTTAGTTGTGTACCCTATCAACTTCGCCATACCTTAAATCATATGGATCGCATAGCATAGTATAAGGCTCCTCGGCATCCTTCCTCTTCTAATAGTCTCTTACAGATGGATCGCATAGCTCCTACGTCCTACCTCATGTTGGTGTCTATTTTTCTTTGCTCCTAGCTAGACGAATATCGTCTCTATGGAACTGTTAATATATTGTTGTGTCACAGTATGTTGCTACTCCACGTCAGCAGTATCACACGCCGTCGATCTCATTAAGATATCTCGTACATTCACATAGTAAGTTCTTCTGTTCTACTACTTCCTAAAGGGAAAAAAATTCTTAATGGATTCGTACGCACGCTCTAAGACTAGAAACACTTTCGGGTCCATTCTGTCTTGGCTATCTCGGTCCGGAGAGCTGGGACGATGACATATACGACGGCCATCCGCTCATCGTTGTCAACGTCGTCCTCCCCGATCGGTCCCCGGCGGACGCCATATCCTTGAGATTCATGTCGCTGCCTCCGCCGTCCACCGGCCCAGAGAAGCCCCGTCCGTACAGCCGGAGGAACCCGAGCGAGTGCGCCCGCGGCTCCCACAGCTCCATGGTGCCCTCGAGCATGCCGGCCACGACGGCCATGCTCGGCCGAAGCTGCGGGTCCTCGTGGAGGCAGCACAGCGCCACCTTCACCACCCTCTCCACCTCCTTGGCCACCACCCTCCCCTGCAGCCGCGGGTCCGCCAGCTCCGCGTACCGCCCGGCCTCGTGCCCCTCCAGCGCCGCCAGCGGGAAGTAGTCGCTCTTCGCGCCGCCGCGCGACGAGTTGCCCGTCGAGGAGTTGGAGGCCTCTCCACCGCCGCCGCCGTCGCTCACGTGCTCGCTGCGGTTCTTGCGGCCGCGCACCAGCTCCAGGAGCACCATCCCGAAGCTGTACACGTCGGTGCGGTCGGTGATGGCCGCGTTGCTGAGCCACTCCGGCGCGAGGTACCCGCGCGTGCCCCGCATCGTCGTGAAGAGCCCGGACTGCTCCGGCGTGAGGAGCTTGGCGAGCCCGAAGTCGGCGATCTTCACCTGGCCGCCGTCCGCGAGCAGGATGTTCTCCGGCTTCACGTCGCAGTGGATGATCCTCTGGTCGCAGCCGAAGTGGAGGTACGCGAGCCCCCTCGCCGCCCCGACGGCCACGTCCATCCGCTCCTTCCACTCCAGCAGAGGCCCGGCCGGCCGGAACAGCGACCGGTCCAGGGAGCCACGGTTCATGTACTCGTACACGAGCAGGCGGCGCTGGCCCTCCGTGCAGAAGCCGCGGAGGCGGACGAGGTTGACGTGGTGGATGTTGCCGATGACGGCGATCTCGGTGCAGAACTCGCGCTTGCCCTGCATCCCGGCGCCCTCGATCTTCTTCACGGCCACCTGCGAGCCGCCCGGGAGCTCGCCTTTGTACACGGCGCCGAACCCGCCGGCGCCGATCTTGACGCGGAAGCTGTTGGTCATGTCCTCGATCTCGTCGTGGGTGAACCTGGTTGGGAGCCCGGGGATGACGATGTCGTCGCCGTCGACTTCCCGCACGAGGTGCGCCGAGGCCGACGGCGACCGCTGCCGCCGGAGCTGCACGTCTCTGGAGCGCCGCGCTTCCTTGCGCCACGACTTGATTACGATGGCGCTGATGACGACGATGAGAACGAACGCGACGATTGTTGGGAGAAGGATGACCACGAGCTGGCTGTTTGAAGAAGTGTTCGATGACCTCGATTGCTCCGAGCTCTGGACCTTGATGTAACCGAGCTTGTCGGAGTCGGAGCCATTGTTGGTGGAGTTGGCGTCCATCAAGGAACCGAGCTGGTGCTGCACCAAGTAGCAGGACAACGAGGAGTCGTCGTAGAAGTAGCCGAGGCAAGAGCAGTTGCTGGTACAGAGCGCCTGGCACGAAGAGATGTTGTCGCCGGCCAAGGTCGGCGGCACGAGCTTGTTGGCGTAGTACGCGACGCCATTGCCAAGGCTGGCATACGAGACCGGCAAGCTGCTGGCGCCGCCGCAAGAGGCGGCGGTCAGCGGCGTGGATCCGTCGGACGGCGCGCACCCGCCGTCGTGCGACGCTGCGAACAGGGGTGGGCACGTGCAGCCCTTGGGTGTGCAGAGCCCGAGCGCGCCACAGGACAGTGGCAGAGCACATCCATCGCTCGGCGCCGTGAACCCGCCCTCCATCGGCGTGGTCGACGAGTTGGCCGAGGCGAAGCTTGTGATCTGCAGCTTCCCATCGTAGCCGAGCTTCACGATTCGCAGCTGGGCTGCCGGAAAAGAGGCCTGGACGATGACCCCGCCGTCCGCCGCGAGAAGGTACAGCCCGGTGCCGTTCACGGCCATGAACGCGACGGCGCCGCCTCGGTCCATGGTCGAGCTGGCGTCATTCGAGAGACGCCAGTACATGGAGCCCATCCACGTGAGCAGCACGTCGGCCGTCGTCACGTTGAGCCGGTAGGCCCCCTCCGACAAGTCGGACTCCGACGCGGCGGACGCCAGGAACGCCCCCGCGGGGAGCCGCTGCGACGACACGATCGAGTCCGTGGGGTTGTCGAACGACTGCCAGAGCGTGGCGTTCCTGGAGTCCAGCAGCGCGAGGTTGCCGCGGTCGTCGAGCCGGAGCGCCGCCACGGGCTCCCCGAGCGGCGGCGTGGACCAGATGGTGGTGCCGTTGGGGTCCTCGATGGAGATGCCGCTCGCCGTGAGCTGCATCGGCGCGGCGCGGTCGGTGATGGGCGCGGAGCGGTTGGCGACCCAGACGCAGGTCTTGGACGGCGCGTGGAGCACGGCGATGTAGAACCGGTCCTGCTGCCTCGCCGGGTTGTACACCACGACCTGGAACGCGCCGCTCCGGGACGCAAGGAACACGCCGTAGGTGTCGATGAAGAGAAGGTACGACGCCGAGAAGTCCGGCGTGACCACCTCCGTGGCGATCTTGCCGCCGAGCGAGACGACGCCGAGGCCGAGGAGGAGCAGGACGACGAGGGGGAGACGCGTCGGCATCGGGGCGCCCGTGGATCGGCGGGCTCATGGCATTGGCACCGGGCACGCGGCGGTGGAGAGGCAGGAGGAGGAGGCGTGCGTGACGAAGGCATGGCGGGTTGGGGGAGGCTGGGTTTGTGGCCGGCGAGTTGACTCGAACGCCATTGGCCGCGGTGGGATCTGGGGGGTTGCTGGTGCTGGAGAGAAAAATAATGCGACGCGACGACGACTTGCGGCTGGGTGCTGCTGGCGTGAAAGGCGCAGGTGCAGCTGCAGCTGCCGCCGCCTGTTTCGTCCCCGGCTGAATAAATTTGGAGCCGCGGGATGGTGGCGAGGGTTTGAACGTCGTGCGCCGAATCGGCGGCAGCGTGGGGAGATGAGATTGTTTATGGTGTTTGAGTTTGGTGTCCTACCATGAGCCAGCAGCACAGCAAGGCTTCTTCATCCATGGAAACCGTCCAAGAAATGGAGCTGCAACGGCTACCCAACAACCATAGGGATCCAGTCCACCAGCATCAGGAAGAGTAACAGATCGATCGAGCGCCTTTTCAGAAAACGAAACAACAGAATACCGTGATCGTTTATTCAGAATCTGTCCCCTTCTGTGCACTATTTTTTTTTTCGTTCAGGAAACCAAATGATGAACATCTAGAACATACCTATCGATACTCCTGTGTTTTTTTTACGGAGAATACTCCTGTGATTTGGAGACATGTGC